>JBANSL010000005.1:25299318-26499318 GCA_037127255.1 Persicaria tinctoria | reverse complement strand
TTTTCAAGAAATAATGCACTTCATTGTGACTTCCCTTTACTAGACAATTTCATGCTATATCTCTAATGAATCTAATTTTGCATCGTCGAGTTCAATATAAGCTTCCATGACATTGATCCAAATTTCAATGGGGATCATTTTTTCAAACTTTGGAAAACATGCATATAAGCACATAAATCAATAATGCATTCCAAAATAGCCATGTAGCAATTCAATGAAATAAATTTTAAATATGCACAAATAATGTCCTCACTGTATAAAAAACATTACAGTGTCCTCACTGTATAAAAACAAGGGTAAAGAAAGAAACTCACAAGACAGATGTGCAGAGCCTCATATTTTCGAATGGAAGCACCTCCTGGGCTGAGTATGACTTGGATCTATCCATGGACCTGAAAAGTAGAAGACATATACCCATAATAGAAACAACAAAAACCAAAAAATGTTCAAAACCAAAAACAAAAAAAAAGTCTCAAATGTCCTAAAAAGTCTATGTACATGCTCTAGATTTTATAGTCGCTAGGCCGACTTTTCCATTTAGCTCAAGGTGGCATCTGCAGGGCCCATGTAGCTTGGGCCTCAAATAGGACTCTATTCTTGTCCATCAGCTGTAATCCTCCAGAATGGATCTTGTTCACCACGAAAGGCCCAATCCGCTTCTTGTTGAATTTGTTGGGGAACCAATGATCCTTTGATTTAGAGACATAGAGCTTGTCTCCAACTTCATACTCCTTAGGCTCATCATTGGATATCCTACACAATCGCACATACCAAGGCAGACCTCTCCCATGTATAGATAAATCTTTAATGGAAATAGGAGAAGAAAGATCCATACCTTGGCTTACCTTTGCAGAGACGGAATCGGGGACCATTGTGTTTGGTTGATCTCGACTAGGGCTAGTCGATCTCGACGAGTCTGCTGGTTCTGGTGGTGTCCTGCTCGCAGATTCAGAAGTCGATGAAGACGATGGCTCGTCGACCTCGAGTAAACTACTCGACCTCGACAAGGATTCTGCTCCTGGTGGTTTGCTCATCGGGGAAGGCGGATCTGGTGGCATCGGGTGGTGGTCGATCTCGACAAGGCTTGTCGAGATCGACGAGGCTGGTCCGTCTGGTGGTCTCAGCATCGAGGAAGCAGGGTCTGGGCTCCCCGAGTGGTGGTCGATCTTGACAAGCTTAGTCGAGATCGACGAGGATGCTCCATCTGGTGGAGTCTGTGTCGAGGAAGCAGGAGTCGAGTCAGCAGAGGGCTTGTCGATCTCGACAAGGGTGGTCGATGTCGACGAGGATCCTGGCTCTGGTGTCGTCAGCGTCGAGGAAAGCTGAGTCGACGTAGGGCTCTGGTGGTCGATCTCGACGAGCCTACTCGAGATCGAGTAGGGTTCTGCTTCCGTCTCTGCTGACATCTGGCTGTTCGACGAGGCTGGTACTGGTGGAGACTCCTTGGTCTGGTCGAGATCGACTAGGGTTCGGTCGATCTTGACCCCATACTTAGCTCCTATCAAGGCATTCGAAAAATAATTAATCCACAATGACTTACCTTGGTCCGTGTTGATTGGATTCTCTGTGTTCTCCTTGAGGATTGCCATGATCTCCTCCACCTGGGCCTCCATGTCCCTCTTTTCCATCTCCTCAGGGGTCATATTTCTGACCTTGGGTTCCCCGCAGGTGATGTAGCCAGCTGAGATAGATTTGACCTCTTCCATTGGACCTGTATGCCTTTCAGTTTTATTAAAGGAATACTCAATTACCTCATCGCTGATGTTGAAGGTGAGCACTCCTTTCCTTACGCTTATGTTGGCATCCACCGTCGCCAAGAATGGTCTTCCTAAGATAATTGGACAAGCAGGATCTTCTTGCATATCAACAACTAAGAAATCAGCAGGGACAAAGAATTTACCTACTTGTACTGGCACATTATTCACCATGCCTGTTGGAATGACCACCGTGTTGTTGGCCATGTAAAGTCTAGCATCCACAGGCTCTAGGGCACCTATATTAATCTTGGACCAAATCGTTAAAGGCATTATACTCACACTAGCTCCAAGATCACATAAGGCATTAATTTTATATGGATCAAATCCAATAGTTATAGCAAACTTACCTGGATCCGGCCTCTTCTCCAATATGTCCAGATGGCTGCATTCCTCTGTAATTTCCGCCATCGATCGCTTTTTGCTCAAAATCTCCTTCAAGAACTTGACATAAGATGGCATTTCATTGAGAGCTTCTGTGAAGGGGATGGTGACGTTGAGTTTCTGAAGCATCTTGATGAAGCGCTGAAACTTCTTTTCTGCCGGGTCCTTTAGACATTTTGTGGGGAAAGGCAGCTTCTTTTTCTGATTCGGAGCCAGAACAGACGTCAGAGGTGCTGCAGGATGCTCTATGTCGACCAGGGGCTCCTCGACATCGACTACAGTCTTGTCGACATCGATCAGGTTGGGTGCAGTCGAGTTGTTGTGTGGTGCAGATGAAGATTTTTGCGGGTTCTCCTCGAGGTCGAGTAGGCCCTTGTCGAGATCGACTAGAGGTTTGTCGACATCGACTAGCTGTTCCTCGCTGTTCTGCTGCTTTCCGACCTCTGGCTCTTGTAATTGATGGCCGCTTTTGAGTTTTACAGCAGCGATATGTCCAGTCTTTCCCTTAGGATTTGGTTCTGAAGATCTAGGGAGCGAACCTGACTGTCTGGGGATTCTTGCTGCTAGCTGACCAATCTGTGTATCAATTGATTTCCGCCAGATATCAATTTCCCCAAGCCTAGAGTTGACACCTTGCATCTGAGTATAGACTGAGTTGAAGGATTGCCTAGTTTCTAAGTGATTCCTCCTTATTTCCTCCAGGACTGTCTGTATATCATCCTTCTTCTGGTCCCTTTCCGGATGTCCTGGAGCTCTGTAGGGTGGGGGGTTCCTAGGGACACCTTGGTTCCATTGTGGTTGCTGAAACCTTTGGTCCCCCATGTAGCGATTGGGACCCCCTACGTAAGCTGCATCCTCATGGTGCTGTGCCAGCTTGACTTGCTCTGTGTGTGGGCACTCAGGAGTGGTGTGCCTTTGTGATCCGCATTCAATACAAGGCTGGTTGACAGAGAGATACTTTACTTGCTTGATGAGCTTCTTATTCTGGTCTATGTAGTACTGCTCCCAAACATCAGGATCAATCTCCTTAGGTGGCTCATAGAGGGGCATGGATGGTGCTGGCCTGGCGTATGGGTTCTCTTCATAAGTTGCAGTAGACCCATACTTGTTGTCGTAGTTAGTGAGCTTCTGTAGCACACCCCATGCGTCACTTGGCGGCATTGTCAGATACTCATAGCGAGTATAATGGTTGATTCGGTCCTTTGTGATTTGATCAAGAGAGTTGAAGAAGATCTCCTGAATGACGTAGGGTGGTTGTCCATGAGTAGGGCAAGATCGCAGAAGTTCCTTGTAGCGCTCACACGCCTTTGCCAGCGGTTCCCCTTGCTTCTGTTTGAAGGCGGTAATTCTCTAGCGGAGATGTGCTGTTTTGGCGGGTGGGAAGAATTTGTTCAGAAACTCTTGCTCTACTTGGGCCCAGGTTGTGAGTGATCTTGCTTTCAGCCCTTCTAGTCATTTCAGTGCAGGCCCAGCGAGAGACCAGCGAAAAGCTTTCATCTTGACATATTCCAGAGTTGTACCTTCAGCAAGAATACGGCACATGTCAGAAAAGTTTGTAATATGTTCAAGAGGACACTCATTAAATCTACCATAAAAGGCATTATTTTTAAGCTCTATAAGAAATTGAGTGCGATTTCAAAAGAGTTATCAGGGATAAGAATCGCCGATTCAGGCACGACGAGAGTTGGGTGCATGTAGTCCTCTGCCGTGGTTGGATATTGGGCAAGCTCAGCATGTGCTTGTTCCCTTGCTGCTTTCTCAGCGGCGATAGCAGCATCCTTAGCGGTTAATTCCCTTGTAAGCCTAGCGATCAGTTGTTCCTGTGTCTCCGCAGCTGCCATGGCTCTTTGTAGTTTAGCTCGGATGTGAAATAAGCGTTCCGGTTCGTCTAAGGCGTCAAACTCAGGTGTTTGACCAGAACGGCGCATACACCTGAAAAGTAACTCAAAGAAACAGTGAGAACTGACTACCTAAGGCGCGATTGATAGCCTCCCCGGCAGCGGCGCCAATTTGTTGTTTTGTAGGAGGATGGTCAAGTATGAAATAAATATAAAATAAAGTTCAGACTGACTTCCCTGTCTCAACAAATAAATACAAGACTTCCTCCCGTTGTAGTAGAAGGTTGTCAGGATCGAATCCACGAGGAAGCACATCAGCAGTTCTTAGGTAGCAACAGATCTCACGGACAGAATAGCAGAAAGACAGAAACACAGAAACAAAGGAAAGAAAGACAAATAAAACAGAAAAGAATAAACAAAAGCAAAGATCAAAACAAAGAAAGAAAAGACAAAGCAAAGCAGCAAATAAAAGCAAAGCAAATGGCTCGTCTATCTCGACCACAAGCTACTCGAGATCGTCAAAGGCAGTGAAGACAGAAACTTCAGAAATCGACACAAGACAGAAACTTTACTCGACCTAGACCAAGCGTACTCGAGATCGAGTAGAACCTACTCGAGATCGACAAGATCTCCTCTGTATCGACAAGAATTGCAGAAACTTAAATTCACATATTTTGAACACAATTCAGAATTTTGACAGAAATAAATTCAATATATTAAAAGACTTCCAAAGCCAGGGTATCAACACCACAACGATAACCATGCAAAGTAACACACAAAGGCACAAAAGATCTTGCTTTCCATCAAATAACTTTCGTTATTAACAAATAGGCATATAGAGGCTTTCACATAAACCCTAATTGTTACTAACCCTTTTTCACATAATTAATCCAAGTTGCATTAAGATCACTTTCGCTTCAATAACACAAACAAGGATCACCTTCAACTCTCGCAAAAGAATCATGCTCATAGGGATAGAAGATGAATTGCACAAAAGATCTGACCTTTATCGCATCGCCTCACATGGCCACCGTTGGGCTCACCCCAGCCCCATAAGTGGGTGTACTACTCACGCCTCATCGCAATCGCAGACATTGAATGAAAAGAAATAACTTGCATAAAATAAACTCCAACTTACAACCTCTCTTTATGTAACTGACTAATTGTCTCTGAAATTCAATGAATAAAACTGAGCCCCATGGGCCTTATTTATAGGCTTCTAGTCCTTGCTAACCAAGGATAGAATCTCCTATCTATATCTAAAATTATATCTAAAAGGATAAAAGATAAATAAATTGCATAATGGAAATAAATCTAAAAGGAAAAGATAAATCTAATTTAGGTAGGTCTTTATGATGTTGATAGATTTCCCTCCATGGATAGATGATGATGGAATCGGATAGATCTTCGGCCATCTCGACTTCCTTCGGGCCAAAGGATTCCCAATTCTACTCGGACAACACTTCGTCGACGCGTTTCTGGAAACTGGGCTACTCGACCTCGACAAGGGCTCGTCGACCTCGAGTAGGATTCATCATCGACTGGACTTCCCGGCTAGCTCTGCTCGATGTGGCTCGTTCTTGGCTCCTAACGCTCGTCGACCTCGAGTAGCCTTAGTCGACCTCGAGTAGGCTTGATCCGTCGACTAGGGCTTGTCGAGATCAAGTAGGGTTGTGCTCGGCTTCTCGTCCTCGGCTTCTCGGTCAGCTTCTCTCCTTGTCGACTCCGGGTGTGGCGCTGGGCTTCGTCGATCTCGACTAGGGCTTGTCGAGATCGAGTTGACTTCCGGAAGTCAGGTTGGTCTGGCTCTCTAGATCAGGCACTGTCGACCAAGGCTGCTCGGACAAGCTCGTCGAGATAGAGTTGGGTTAACTCGAGATCGAGTAACCTTGACTCTCAGATTGATTCGACTGGTTCCGCTGCTTTCTTGACCTTGGACTTCTGTAGCCGTTTTCCGAGCTTTTCTGACCTTTTGTAGAATTGCTGTAAAATGCCTCGAATTCTGCGAATTAAACAGAAACTGGTGTAGATTCCATAATTTGGCAAATAAACATAAACTACATAGGTTCTATACTATCTTAGCCCAAATGCATGAAATGTATGCAGAAATCGGTATAAAAGTTACTGTAAAACATGGCAGATTCAGCTCACAACCAGGTGCACTCTGGAATTCCCTCTAACACTTGTAATTGATCCCAAATAACCTTCAACTTGTTAAAATATTCAGCAGCACTAAGATTATCTTGAATAATCGTGTTCAACTTCTTTTTAAGTTGAAAAATCAAAGGACCATTAGAATGGCCATATCTCTCTAAAATCGCATCCCATAACTGCTTGGCAGAATCAACATAAATGAAGCTCTCCTTAATCGAGCTAGACATAGAGTTAAGCAACCAACATCTCACCATGAAATCTGCCCTCACCCACTTATGAGAATCAGCAGATCCTATAGGAACTGGTCTAGCACATGACCCATCAATAAAACCAAGCTTATTTTTAGCACCTAATGCCATCATTACCCCTCTCATCAATGGAAAAAAATTGATTCCATCAAAAAAAGTAGTGACCAACTGAGCACCGGGATGATCGGAATTAGCTAAGAAGAGAGGGTTACCAACATTACCTTGCAGTTCATTGTTAGCCAAGACAAACTGAGGAGGATCTTGATGTGCCATCGTAGATCAAATTCAGGGGAAATGAGTCTGCAACTCTGATACCATGTAAAAGCTTGGTTTGGATGTAAGATCCGAGCCAGAAATGGCTTTGATAAATAACATAAATGAACAGAAATAAGCATTGATCAATGAAACAGTGAAAATATGCAAAGGGAAGCCATTGCTTCTTTAGGGTTTTCCTTGCAGCTCAAGCTGTTGTAACATCTCTCACACATCCCAAAATAACTAAAGCAAAGTATTTATACTACTAGGGAAATAGCTAGAAAGCTTTCCACGCAGGGGAATTATTTGATCAAAGAAAAATCAGAAAATAAAAGCATATAAGGACAAGAGTAGCAAGCTGGCAGTGAGTAGGGGACCATAATGCATTAAACATGAGGTGGCGCCACAGTGCATTATAATCTGATTTGCTACTGCTCAATATATTTGTCTGAATTTCACCTGCTTACCATAAAACAACTAGTTCCGATCGACATCATTTTCCATGAGGTGGCATGAAGTACACCATAAAACAACTAGTTTCGATCGACATCATTTTCCGGCCCTTATCTCACTCTTCTTGGTAAATCTTAGCAATGGCGAGTCCCACGCAACATATTGTTACAGATGTACCAACAACACCGACCAGAATATCAAATTAATTTCAAGGAAACCTGAATTCAGTGTTTTCACTCCTCAACACTGTCTCATTTGCGGTGATTGCATCACAAATGCCACAGTGGAGTTGTTGGAGGTAGGAGACGAGTTTGATCTCAGCTTCCCGCATTGCTCACATGACGTCGTTCTGCTTCTTTCTTTCCCTCTTCATTTTTTAAATTCTAGCATGTGTAGCGCACGTGATCTTCTCCTATAAAAGATCACTATAGTTGTAGAGAACTCGATTTCTGGTTTGATTGAATAACAAAAAACATCAATTCTCCAATTCATTTTGTTCTTCCTTTCCAAATCCGGTTACATTCAACTTGGTATTAGATCCTACCTAGACGATTCTTGATCATTTGTGGTAATTCGCGATTTCTCCGGTGATTCTTAGATCATCATTTTTCGTTCGTGATCTCAGTTTGCTTCCGCGTTCTCAATGGATCATCAATCGATTGATGATCGAATGGATCCGAATGATCCACTCTATCTTCATCCCTTGGATAACTCTGATATGGTTTTAGTTTTGAAAGTTTTTGATGGATCGAGCTTTGGTACTTGGAAACGTTCTATGTTGATTGCTTTGTCGATTAAGAATAATATAGGATTCATAGATGGAACCATGGGTTTTAGGATCAATATCCTAGTGTGTGATCGAGATAAGGGCCTAGGATCGGATCGTAAGATCGTAAGTTCCTACTAAAAAGTGAAAATAAAACTAAGGATATAATGTCTTATAATAGCCATAACAAACAAATACCTTCATTTTAAAACAAAACTAATCTTTTCATCATTAAATAAACTAAATGACTAACATAGTCCAATAATAGAAACTTAACATTCATAATTTGTCAAAGATAACGTCTCAAAAGGCGATAAACATACAAGGATAATGCCTTAAAATGTGACAAACATAGAAGAGATAAATTACACATCCAAATATCCAATGCCATTTCTAGTTTCACATGTCATCATTGCAATTAACCACATCATGAACAATTTCAACATCCCTCTGAAAGAAATCATCAACATCATCACAACCATCATCATTTATCTCAACATATTCATCTTCATTGCAAGATATTGTAGCCATGCCAATACCACTTTCATGGGTTGAGTCATGGGTTTGACTTTCAACATTATCACCTATAAATTGAAATAAGGAAAACACTATGAATACTATACAACTTAAGTTAAATAAATGTAAAGGAAAACACTATGAATACATGAACTACCTAGAGACCAGACATAACCAGCAGACATTTCGCACTAAAAAGGCCTGAAAATTCGAGACTAGAATCAAATCGAGACTCACATTTCGCCATAAAAACAGACTGAAAATTCTAAAAACACTAAACACTCACCCGACCTATTGTTGAACTAGTGAGAGCCTGAGAGGTGTACTACTGCTACTCGCCCCCGCCCTCAATGTTTGTTGCTGACCTGCTCGCAGTAGTCACCACCAGTCCGCCACCAAATACTCCATGAAATCACATGACCCAATCACTTGTTGCTCACCACTCAGACCGTCGATTGATCGCCACTCGAATTAGCGTTTCACATTTTAATCATCGACTCTATTGAGTGGAATGGAGCAAGAAGTCATTCAGATGTCTGGGAGTGGAGATGGGCTTCAAAACAAAAACCCAATGGGTTGACTTTAACAAAATCGGCCCACTGTCCAACAAAATATAATACATACAGCTCAAATTTTGTGATTGCTAGGATCGCACTATTTTCGTAGGATTGTAAGATCCTAACCGATCATAAAGATCCTACCGATCCTAGGCAGATCCTAGAACTACTGAGTATATATGCCCGATCCGGATCAGAAGCTCGCCTCGGATCGTAGGATCCGGATCGGGATCCTAATAATTAGGGATGTAACTATTGAGCGACCTAATGTTGCATCTTCTGGTTTGAGAGCTTTCCGAAGATGCAACGATATGGTTGCCTCTTGGATGATTAACGCCTTAAGCAAAGAAATTTCTAAAAGCATCATTTACAGTGATTCTGCTGTTAGGATCTGGAAAGATCTTGTTCAACGTTTTGAGCAGTTAAATCTTGCGCAACGATTTAATGTTCAGAAGCATCTTTGTGTGATTTCACAAGGTAGTGATGATTTCGCTACATTTTATACTAAGATCAAGCGTCTATGGGATGAATCGAAGGCATTGTATGTGATGCCTCATTGTTCGTGTGGCACAAATCAAGAATTCTACAAATTGGAGGAAGATCATAAGCTTCTTGAATTATTGATGGGGTTAAATGATTGTTATAGCTCTATTAGAGGTCAGATCTTGATGATGAAGCGTAGTCCTTCGATTGCAGAGGCGTATTTGATCTTGAGCCATGAGGAGAAACAATGGAATTTCAAATCTTCGTCCAAATTTGTTGGAGATTCATCTTCTTTGTTTACACAAAACCGCAAATCCGGTTCTCAGAAACCAAAATCCAAATCTGAAGAAGTTATACTAGGCAAGCGAGCTCCTTGTGCGTGTACTCATTGCAAGAAGACCGGCATAAGGTTGAATTTCGCTATAAGCTAATAGGATATCCTTCTAACTCAAAGGCACCAAAAGAGAAGAAGGTTGTTGCTCATGCTTCAGGTGAAGATACTGCTGATGTCCAAGCATCGGCGATTCCCAGTTTCACTGTTGAGTAATGTGCACAGCTGATGCAGATGTTGACCAATGGTACACCTTCTTCATCTTCTAGTTTGGATCTTGTTGGTTGCTCCATGGTAGGTACTCCTTTTGTGCTTTCTAAGTATTTTGAGTATATGGCTCTTAGTCCACAATTAAGTTCAGACAAATGTGGTAGTTCTTGGATACATGACACTGGTGCAACCGACCATATGTGCTTTGTCTAGAGTTTCTTTCTCCATCTTAAACCTTTGCCTCACCCTTATAAGATTACCCTCACAAATGCTTCCTTTATTACAGTAAAATTACATGGCTCTGTGCAGATTTTACCCGATCTTACAATTGATCATGTTTTCTTTGTCCCTGAATTCAAATTTAACATCCTTTCAATAAGTAAACTCATTGCACATATTGGTGGTAATGTTTGTTTCTCTCCTTCTTATTGCCTCTTGCAAACCCCTTCTCTGAAGAGGCTAGTGAAGCTTGGTAAGTAGCTTGGAGGGATGTACTTGTTGAACTACAATCCTCAAAGTAATCCTTCTGTTTTGCATTCTAGTGACAATGCTTGTAAAACTTTTACTTGTTCTTCTAATCTTTGTTTGCTTTGGCATTTGAGACTTGGTCACATGCCTCTTCACAAGCTCAAACTGTTGGATTGTTGTTATTCTGTGACAGCTATCAAAGACTATGTTTGTGATGTTTGCCATAAATTTAGACAACATAAATTTCCTTTTTCTCGCAATAGCATCAAAACCTATCAACCTTTTGATTTGGTGCACATTGATCTTTGAGGTCCCTATCATATACCTACATATAATGCCCATAAGTATTTTCTCACAATTGTGAATAATTTCACAAGATGCACCTGGACACATTTGCTTCCCAACAAATTTGTTGCCCTTTCATTCATACAGAGCTTTGTCCATATGGTTCAAACTCAACTTTTTGTCATTCCTAAAATCACTAGGACTGACAATGCCTCTGAATTGGGTTCCAGTAATGCAGCTTCCGTTTTCTTTTCTTTAAAAGGAATCTTGCATCAAACAAGTTGCTCTCATACACCATAGCAAAATAGTGTTGTAGAGAGAAAGCATAAACACTTCCTTGAGACATCCCGGGCATTATTTTTCCAATCCAAATTAACCAGAAATATTAGGGGGAGTGTGTTCTCATTGCCACTTTTTTTATCAACAAATTTCCATCCACACTCTTACACAATATCACTCCCTTTGAAAGGCTATTTCATGTCAAACACAACTATGATCAACTCAAGCCTTTTGGTTATTTATGTTATGCATGCACTGCTGGCAAGGGCAGAGATAAGTTGCAAACTCGTGCTCAGGCTTGTCTTTTCCTGGGATTTCTTTTTGGCAAAAATGCTTACAAATTTTTAAGTGTCACCACCAAGGACATTATCATTTCCATGTATGTGATCTTCTATGAGACAACATTTCCTTTCACACTCTATCTGCTTTAGATTCTACTCCTTCTATTTTCCCAATTGTTGTTACAGATCACTCATCCATTAGTGAGTTTGATTCACCAGCTCCTCATCAAACACAAATTAAACCTCCTCATCCTGTTATGCCTCCTCATGTAGTTCAACAACTTGCTGTTCTTCTCATGTCTTCCAGAGTTCATGTTCCTCCTCATTTATCAGATTTTGTTTGTAACAACACCATTACCTCTGCTTTTTTGTCCCAAATCTATTTGTGCCAGTGTTTTATCCAAGGATGATCATCGTTTGTTTTCCACTTTGACTGTCATGAATGAGCATAACTCATATGCATAAGCAGCTCACTATCTAACTTGGCAGGAGGCCATGGCCAAGGAATTTTCTGCTCTTGAGCTCAATAGGACTTGGGATCTTGTTCCTCTCCCTGCTGGAAAGAAACCCATCAGTTAGAAATGGGTGTATAAGATCAAACTCAAGTCCGACAGTACCCTTGATCATCACAAAGCTCGTTTGGTGATTAAAAGCTACACACAACGGGAAAGAATTGATTTCACATAGACTTTTTCCCTAGTTGTCAAAATGACCACAATATGAGCATTTGTTTCAGTGGATTTGAAGAGAAACTGGTTTGTGTTTCAATTGGATGTCAACAACGCATTTCTTCATGGAGATCTTCATGAAGATGTGTATATGCGTCCTCCACCTGGCCTTCCAATTCCTAATGCGTTTCTAGTGTGTAAGCTCAACAAATCTCTCTATGGTTTACGTCAGGCATCAAGACAGTGGTATGTTAAGCTATCTGATTCTCTTAGATCTTAGGGCTTTGCTCATTCAGAGAATGATCATTCTCTTTTTACCAAAAGATCAGGTTCTCTAGTTGTTTATCGTGCCATTTATGTTGATGACATTCTCCTTACCGACAATGACATCTCTGTCATTCATGATTTGAAAGCTTTCCTTGATGATAAATTCAAGATCAAGGATTTGGGTACCTTACATTACTTCCTTGGTATTGAATTTGTAAAGGTTACACAAGGGTTGGTCATGAGTCAAAAGAAATTTTTGCTTGAGACTCTCAAGAAATTTAGTTGCACTGATGAAAAAGATGTCATTGCTCCCTTAGAGATAGGACTCAAATTGCATGACTCAACAAGTCCCAATTTGAAGGATCCCACTGTGTACAGGAAATTGGTGGCCGGGGAAATTGAATTTTCTCACCAATACGCGTCCTGATATTGCCTTCTCAGTGCAATTTCTTTCTCAGTTTATGCATTGCCCCCACAATTGACATCATGGAGGCTACATTAGACACTCTTCATTATCTGAAAGGAAAGCCGGATTTGGGTATTTTGCTCAATTCATCTCATGTTTTCACTCTTTTAGGATACAATGATTCAGAATGGGCAGCTTGCTCTCATACACATCGTTCTGTCAACAGGTATTATATCTTCTTTGTTGGTTGCCCAATTTCTTGGAAAGCTAAGAAGCAGTCCATTGTCTCTCTATCCTCTACTGAGGCAGAATATCGGTCTCTCCGATGCCTTACAATTGAATTGGCGTGGTTGTCTCATCTCTTTGCTGAACTACGGGTTTGTGACATCACTCCAATTCCCGTTCGTTGTGATAGCCAGGCAGAAATTCACATTGCAAGGAACCCCGTATTTCACGAGAAAACCAAACATGTGGATCTCGATTGTCACTTTGTAAGGCATAAGTTGTGTGAAGGATTGATTTCACTCTCCTACATCCTTACAAAGGATCAATTCGCAGACATCTTCAATAAGACCTTGTCGAGTCCTCGTCATTCTAAGCTTTTGGGCAAGCTTCAGATAGTTTCGTAGGCTTCATCTTGAGGGGGGGGTGTTGGAGGTAGGAGGCGAGTTTGATCTAAGCTTCTCACGTTGCTTACATGACGTCGATCTACTTCTTTCTTTTAGTCTTCATTTTTAAATTCTAGCACGTGTAGCGCACATGACCTTCTCCTATAAAAGATCGCCTACTATAGGTGTCAATGTCCTAAAAATCGCACCTAGGCGACTCTTGGGTTCCGCCTAGGCGTTAGGCGGAAGCACCGTCTAGTCCCGCCTAGGTATCGCCTAGACCCCGTTTGTACACCCCTAGGTGCCCACTAGTCATGCCTAGTTCAACGATTATTCAATTTGATCTTCTAAGCATGTGATTATTTGACTTAAGGTTTTTTTATACCCCAAGTTGGGATGTATTTTCTTTTCAAACGAGCCTATAGTTTTGCATTTTAGGAGGTTTAGAGTTGTTAGTCAGACGTGTACTTTTGCATTTATTTACTTTAGTGTTAGTTAAGCACCCCAAATTTGGGTTTATGAGTGATATTATGGATTATTAATACATTATATGAATTATTGACAAGTGTTATTCGTAAAAATATAAGAAAATAATCAAGTTTGTTCTAAGTCCGCCTAGACGTCGCCTGGGCACCCGCCTAGCCTCCTAGGTAGGCGCTAGGCGGGCACCCACCGCCTAACAGCCGCCTAGCGCCTTTTAAAACATTGATAGCTATAGAGAACTCGATTTTTGTTTTGATTCAATAATAGAAAACATCAATTCTCCAATTCATTTTGTTCTTCCTTTCCAAATTCGGTTACATTCAACAGGAGCTCTGAAACACATGCCCAGGATTCAGAAAGGTAGAAACCTTTTACCAGGAGTGCACATTACGCTACTTCAATGCACCAATCTCTAACCGGGTCCAGACATTGATGGGATCCTATTGGTGCGATGAACCTTACCTCTATGATACCCAGTTGAATACGACGGTGGAGACAACATTTTTATGACTTATCGCCAATGTAACTACAGCCGCTGATCGTCATAACAACTACTATTTTGCGATGGGAGAAGCAACTTACATGGTCTACCAAACATTGCACTTTTTTGTGCAATGTAATCCAAGTATTAGCCAATCAAAATCCCACAAAATCCCAACCCATCACCACAATAAACACCTCCTCCTATTCGGCACGGCATGGTCACCCGCTCAAAAAATAACAAAACCAAACCCATCCAAAAATTAAACTTTCATCTTCAACTTGTCAATCCAACGAACCCAAAGCAATCACTGAAGTCCTAAAAGATCCGGAATGGCGAGCGGCAATGCAAAAGGAATTCGATGCTCTTTGTACTAATCAAACATGGGACTTGGTGCCTCCTTGCTTGACCCAAAATTTGGTGGGATGTAAATGGGTTTACCAAATCAAGTACCACCCGGATGGCTTGGTTGATCGATTGAACGCTCGATTGGTAGAAAAGGGTTTCCATCAACGCCCTGGTTTGGATTATCATGAGACCTTTAGTCCGGTGGTTAAGCCGGTAACGGTCCATGTTGTTCTTACTCTTTCCGTATCTAATGGATGGAAGTTGACACAACTTGATGTCAACAACGCGTTCTTGCAAGACACTCTTCATGAGCATGTTTACATGATTCAACCTCCTAGGTTCGTGAGTTCGACGTCACCAAATCATGTGTGAAAAATGAAAAAGGCCTTGTATGGCCTTAAGAAAGCTCTGCAAGCATGGTACAATGAACTTAAAGGGTATCTTCAACAACTTGGCTTCATGAATTCTATTTTAGATGCTTCCCTGTTTATATATCGTCGACCATCTACGCTTATATATTTGCTTGTCTATGTGGACAATATTATTGTTACTAGAAATGATCAAGTTTTTATCGATCGTCTCCTTAGAAAGCTTTCGTCCAAACTCTCACTCAAAGATTTGGGAGATCTATCCTACTTCTTAGGTGTGGAAGTCATCCCTACAACCAATGGCTTGTTCCTTTCACAAAGGAAATATATCATGGATGTTTTGCTCAAGGCCGTCATGGAGGATAGCAAATCAGTATCCACACCTCTTTCAGCAACTACACAGCTACTCCGTGATGCTGGTTCCTTGCTTCCAACACCCGCCGATTATAGATCGCTTGTTGGAAGATTGCAATACTTGGGCCTCACTTGACTGGATGTTGCGTTCGCAGTCAACAAGCTGTCTCAATTTCTGCAGATGCCGACTTTTGAGCATTGGGCAGCTTTAAAAAGGCTTCTTTGTTACCTTGCTTGAATAGCTAGCCTTGGCATTGTCATTTCCGCCAAATCTCCAACCACATTACATGCTCTCTCGGATGCCGATTGGGCCGGTGATAAGGATGACTTTGTGTCCACAGCGGGTTATATTTTGTACCTTGGATCGACGTCTATCTCTTGGAGCTCTCGGAAGCAGAAATTTGTATCTCACTCTTCAACGGAGGCAGAATACAAAGCTATTGCGGACACCGCATCAGAGCTGATGTGGGTACTGTCCTTGTTTGATGAGCTTGGCATTTCTGGCCTCTCAACAACAGCCGGTTGTCTACTGTGACAATGTTAGACAAGAGGATATATAGCCCAGAACCAGCAATTAGTAGCAAAACACTCAAGGAAATCCCCTGGAATAGTCACTGCAAATCCCAGGAGAGATATTTATTTCTCTCAAACTCTCAAAGGAGATAAACCCTCCAATGAGCCAAAGGCAAAAGCCTGATCCGTACTCACTATTCTGGATGCCAAAAACCAAAAACGATCTCCTTATTTAAGGACTAAACAGCTATCCACTACTAGCCACATGCTAGAGAGATCCTTCTAACCGCCTACCCATAAAGGACCGTTCTACCCCTCGTAACTAACTCTAGGCCTTGTTTGGCTTCCCTCTCCCCTTTTTCTGCATCTTGGGCCTTCTAGAATATACAATGTAAGGTCCTGAGGCTCGATTGCTAACAATTCCACCCTCTTTTGAACAAACCTTGTCCACAAGGTTGGAGGAAGGGAACTGACTTTTGAAATCTGCACAACTCATCCATGTAGCCTCTTCCTTGGGTTTTCCTTCCCACGCCACTAGAACCTGGTGGCACGCGACGGACTGATCTCGGTGAAGCACCACATCCATGATGTCACAAGGCTCAAACTCCTCCTCTTCCATGATCAGTTCTAGTGGAAGATCAGTGATGGCTCTGTGATTTCCCACTGCTCTTTTCAGCAAGGATACATGGAAGACTGGATGTATTTTGGCAGCTAGGGGAAGCTCCAACTTATAAGCAACAGCTCCTACTCTTTCCATAATTTTGAATGGCCCAAAATACTTAGCAGACAACTTCTGATTGATTCTCCTAAGGAGAGTGGTTTGCCTATGGGGCCTAAGCTTAAGGAATACTAAATCACCTTCCTTAAACTCCACATCTCTTCTTTTTTTATTAGCCGATGCTACCATCCTCTTCCTTGATCTATCAAGATTGTACTGCAACTGTTTCAAGATCTCATCCCTGTTCCAAAACTCATCAGCCACTGCAGCCACAATGAATTCTCCCGGCAAATGTTGCTGCAACCCCGGGGGTTCCCTCCCATAGACCCCCTCAAAAGGGGTCTTTCCAACTGCACTTTGATAGTTGGTATTGTACCAATATTCAGCCCATTGCACCCACTTTGCCCACTGCTTGGGTTGCTCAACTGAAAAGCACCTTAAGTACGTTTCTAGACATCTGTTCAGCACCTCTGTCTGGCCATCTGACTCAGGATGGTACGAGCTACTCATCATCAGTTTTGTTCCTTGCTTGGCAAAGAGTTCCTTCCAAAAGCTACTAAGGAATAAGGGGTCTCTATCACTCACCATTGATCTTGGGATGCCATGCAATCGGACTATTTCCCTTATGAACACCTCCGCCACTCCCTTGGCAGTGTATGGATGCTTAAGGAGGATGAAATGTGCATACTTGGTAAGTCTGTCCACAACCACCAGAATGCAGTCAAACCCCTGAGACTTGGGCAATCCACTTATGAAATCCAGTGAGATATCTTCCCAAACTTTCTGTGGCGTAGGCAGCGGTTGCAAGAGTCCTGCTGGAGTCAATGTTTCGTATTTATTCTTCTGACATATCAAGCAACTGGCCACAAAATTTTGCACATCCTTGAACATGCCCAGCCAATACACATTTGCAGCCAACCGCTTGTAAGTTCTAAAAGCTCCAGAATGACCCCCAGTCGGAGTGGCATGGAATTCTTCTAGCAATTGTGAAATCCATGATGACGATGCAGGAATGCAGATTCTTCCCTTGTAGAACAACTTGCCTCCAACCAACACAAATGGTTGCTTCACGACCTCTCCACTCTCCAATTTCTGTCTTATTTCTCGGAGCTTGGGATCTGCTGCGATTTCAGTTTGAAGTTCATCCCAGCTTGCCAGATACGGTATTGAGAGAGCTCCCAGATGTGCACCTTCGTCCCTCCTTGATAGTGCATCGGCAGCTCTATTCGAACTCCCAGTCTTGTACTCTATTTCCATGTCAAATCCTATCAATTTCGCCACCCAATTCTGCTGAGCAGGTGATGTGATAGGCTGAGTTAGTAAATGCTTGAGACTTCGGTGATCAGTCCTCACCAGAAACCTACTTCCCAACAAATACGGCCTCCAATGTTGGACTGCCAAAACCAGGGCCATCAACTCCTTTTCATAGGCTGATTTGCACAACACCTTTCCTGCCAAACCCTTGCTGAAATATGCTAGTGGCTTCCCTTCCTGCATCAAAACAGCTCCAATTCCCATCCCCGAAGCATCACATTCTATCACAAACTGCTTTGTAAAGTCCGGTAGTGCTAAAACCGGTGCGGTTGTCATAGCTCTTTGCAACCCTTCAAAAGCCCTTTGAGCATCTTCATTCCACTTGAATTTCTGCATGTGTTCCTTTTTCAGCAACTCAGTAAGAGGTCTAGCTATCTTCCCATAATCTTTGATAAATTTCCGGTAATATCCTGTGAGACCCAAAAACCCTCTCACCCCTTTAGCAGACGTAGGTACTGGCCAGGTGAGCACACATGCTACCTTACTTGGGTCCATCGCCACCCCATCAGCTGAAAGAATGTGGCCAAGGTATTCGATAGAAGACTGGCCAAAAGCGCACTTCTTTTGATTTGCAACGAAGGATTGCTTTCTCAATAACTTTAGGACCAACTCAAGCTGCTCTACATGAGCCTCCCAACTGCAGCTATATACCAGAATATCGTCAAAAAACACCAAGACAAACTTCCTTAGATAGGGCCTGAACAGATCATTCATCATGGACTGAAATGTTGCCGGGGCGTTTGTTAATCCAAATGGCATCACTAAGAACTCATAGTGACCGGTGTGGGTTCTAAATGTTGTTTTCGGAACATCTTCGGCAGCTACTCTTATCTGATGGTATCCTGACCGCAAATCAATCTTGGAGAAGACTTTAGCCTTGCCCAACTCATCTAACATTTCCTGAATCACAGGTATGGGGTATTTATCGGGGATGGTAGCTTCATTCAAAGCCCTGTAGTCAACACAGAAACGCCAGCTTCCATCTTTTTTCTTGACAAGTAAAACCGGGCTTGAGAAGGGGCTATGGCTTGGCTGGATTATACCTGCTTTCAGCATCTCAGCCACCTTCCTTTCGATCTCGTCTTTTTGATGGTGGCCATATCGATATGGTCGGACATTAACAGCTTGTACTCCTTCTTGCAATACAATCTGATGATCGATATTCCTCTTCGGGGGTAGCCCTCTCTTTTCCTCAAATACATCCTCATATTCAGTCAGCAACTCCTTCAAATTTTCAGGTGTTTCCATAGTTGCCGTAGGCAACCGACCCTCATCCTCACACCCTTCGGTTTCCCACACCAAGGCCCTAAACTCCACTTCATCTATTTTCTGCAAAGAATTAAAAGAGACTTCGGTTAAGGCTAGGGTAGGATCACCTTGAATTGTGATGTGTTGCCCTTTTTGAACAAACTCTACGGTCATCAGTTCCCAATCAATGGTGGTTTTCTTCAACAACAATAGGGTAGAGTACCCTAACACCATGTCAATTCCCCCCAAATCAAAAGGATAGCAATCCACCTCCAGTTTGAAAGCGTCAAAGAGTAGGGGCAACTTTCTACAGATCCCCTTTGATTCCACTTTAAGCCCATTGCCAAGCTTTACCCCAAACCGCCCTGTTTGCTCTACCGGAATCTCCTCCACTTCCACTAGATGGTGGTTTACAAAGTTGTGACTCGCCCCACTGTCGATTAAGACGATCACTTTCCTCTCCCCTAATTTAGCCCGGATCTTAAGCGCTCGCGGGTTATTTTCTCCTTCCAAAGCATTTAACGGAAGCTCTAACCACTGTAGATTCTGGTCACGCTGAAACAAGTCCCCCGGCTCCTCGAGCTCCCCTATTTGGATCAATTCGAGTTCTGAGTTGGCGTCTCCCAACTCCCCTTCTTCAAGCTCCACCAGCTTGAAAACCTTCTCGTTACACTTATGAAGAGGAGAGTAGGGTTGTCTACATTTGAAGCACAAACCCCTAGCCTTCAAGTCGCTGAGTTCCTTCGGTGAGAGAGAACGGGTGAAACGAGGTCTCGATCCTGTTGAGCTTGCCGATCCAGAGGAAGACGACGTTCCCCAACTAGTTTTAGGTTTTTGAAACACAGACCCTTCTTGCAGCCCACCACCCCTTGACCCGGTTGGGCTTTTATTGGGCCAATCCTTTGGGCCCGAAAGGGACCCAGCTAAAGCCCGTTTCCAGGGCCCTCTACCCTGTCCTCTTTCAAAGTTCATTTTCCTTTCAACCCTTCTAGCTCCTTCCATGGAGGCGAATAATTCGACCTCCTCAAATTTCTGCAACTCAACTCTGATTTCCGGTCTAATCCCTGCGAGGAAGTAGCCGAGGAGTTGTTCATTGCCCAGACCCTTCGTGTGGGCTGCACAGGCGACCAGTTCGTCAACAAACTCATCGACCGTTCCCGTTTGTTGCAGAAGGCTCAAGTGCTCAAAACGATTCGAAGCTCGATCTCCCATGAAGCGTTGCAATAGTTCTGATTTGAGTTCCTCCCATGTGAAGTGGGGCCTCTGCTGACTGATCCATCTAACCCAGTTTAAGGCTGCTCCATCCATGCTCACCATCGCAATAGCGACTCGATCGATCGGCGAAGTCATTTGGATCTCGAAGAACTGTTCTGCTTTCGAGATCCACGTCAATGGATCCTCTCCATCGAACATTGGAAACTCAACCTTCTTAGCGACTAGTTGTGAGGTCGCACCCCCGCTCCTGGGATTTGTCAGTCCCAAACCCCCAGAGTTAGCGTGTGAGATCTCAATCCTTGGCGCCGTTGTGCTGGATGATCCGCCAGTTCCTTCAGGATTCTGGGAGAACCCTTTGGCAAAGTGAGATCCCATCTGCTGGGCGATCGTCTCTTGCATCGCCAGAATCAGTTGTTCCTTGAAGGACACCAAGCTCGCCTCAATTTCACTGGCCCGTTTGTTCGTCTCTTTCCCCATCTCCCTCAATTCTTCTTGCCCTTTTTGCAACTTCTCAAGCTCACTCTCAACCACAGTCATCCTCGAATCTAACTCACCCACCCTAGTCATGGCTAGGAGTCTCTCAACAAGAGCACCAATTTGTTAGACAAGAGGATATATAGCCCAGAACCAGCAATTAGTAGCAAAACACTCAAGGAAATCCCCTGGAATAGTCACTGCAAATCCCAGGAGAGATATTTATTTCTCTCAAACTCTCAAAGGAGATAAACCCTCCAATGAGCCAAAGGCAAAAGCCTGATCCGTACTCACTATTCTGGATGCCAAAAACCAAAAACGATCTCCTTATTTAAGGACTAAACAGCTGTCCACTACTAGCCACATGCTAGAGAGATCCTTCTAACCGCCTACCCACAAAGGACCGTTCTACCCCTGGTAACTAACTCTAGGCCTTGTTTGGCTTCCCTCTCCCCTTTTTCTGCATCTTGGGCCTTCTAGAATATACAATGTAAGGTCCTGAGGCTCGATTGCTAACAGACAACTCAGGAGCTACCTTCCTAAGCTCTAACCCGGTATTTCACTCTCAAATGAAGCATATTGCACTGGCTTATTACTTCGTTCGTGAATAGGTTACAAAGGGCACTTTTCGAGTCACTCATGTGCCAACTGATCACCAACTTGCTGATGTCTTGACAAAGCCGCTCTTGTGCCCCCCGTTTGATGCACTCATTGGCAAACTTGGACTTTCTTAGAGGTCGTCCATTTTGAGGGGGAATGATAATTAAGGATGTTCAATAAGATAATCGAGATTGGTTATATTTCTCAATAATTCTAGATATTATCTAATTAAGTTGTTAGAGTTATTTTCTCAATTAACAAACTGAAGTTGTTACTCTTGGTTGTATATAAACGATTCTCTGCAATCAATAAAACTCACTGATTTACTTATCAAAATACCACTCTTATAGAAAAAGTTAAACAAGCAGCTAAATGGCGAGGATTGGTCATGGAATAATTTGAATACAATGTGTTGGGCATGGATCTATTTGAAAAAGATAAAGTTGAAGGATGATTGTGATGTATATTGATTACGACTTACATGAGAAGGAAGATTGTATTGGTCCAAGTAGTTGCTATTACAAAGCTTTGTTGTTATGTCCTTGATCGATGCTTGCACCATTTATCTCTTTGGTGCCTTCTGTTCATTTTGTCATTATGATGTTATGAATGCAAGAAAATAGATTTTTTGTGCTAGTACTACGTGACTTAATAGTTTACTTCTTTCACATGGAGGCCTTGAATGCACTACTCAGTTACTTCTTTCACGTGGAGGTACTTAATTGTTTACTTATTGTTTTTTATCTTAAGTTTTTTTTTTACTATAGTTACAAGCCTATTAGCTCAGATGGTACAGCGATGTGTTTATACACAAAGATGTGCGGTCGAATCCCGCATAGGCTACTATAATAATTAGTTAACAATTACCCACAGTACATATTCATATCGGTTCAACAATTTACCACGGCTCAAAACACAATTACCATATGCATCTTTACTCCGGTTCACGAATTCACCACGGTTCAAAACAATTACCACACAACCTATTTACCACGGTTGACACATTTACCACGGTTCACAAGGCCTACAACTACAGACAGATTTACCACGGGTGGACGGTTTTACCACGGTTCTATTCACGTACACCATAGCCACTTTTACCTCGGTTCAGAATCGTGGTAAAGCTTACACACGGAACCCAGGTAAAATCGGTTTTCTGTACTACATCCCCAAAAGTTAAAATATTTCTTTTTATAAATAATTGATATAATTTAGAATATTGATGGGAAGACGTTTATACAGCAGTTCTTTGTAAACCAAGGAGAAGAAAGAGTTTTATTTTACGCTGAAACAAAACAACAGTGTATATATATATAATGTCTTCATCACCTGTTTTGTGTTACAATAGAATTATTTTGCAGGTGGAAGGAAGCAAAAGGGACTTGCATTTATAATTAAACGTGACAAAGATAGATAGATAGTCATTGCATAAACAAACAGATTCTCCAAACCAAATACACAATAAAAATTAAAACCATGTTGTGATAGAAATCCACTTGCATTTCAGTACGTAATCCATCCACGTACTAGCTAGCTTCTTCTTTTTCTTTCACGGACGCCCATCAATTTGCTCCATCGGTTGCAGCATTTTTTACCTGCAGCCCCATCAAACCCAAATTAATCATTAGGCACCAAATAATAAAGTATAATTAATTAAGATTAAAAAAAAAAAAGATAAAAACGTACATTAATTACCTGTTTACAAGCATTCTCAACAAGTAAGGCGAGATCACCTAGATTCGCCATCCAGGATGTATAATCCTCTAACAGATCCGTCTGATTCAACAATAATTCCTCACACGCAACTTTGGCTTTCTGAAGTGCGTCATGTTTAAGATTTTCTACTGCTGAGAACGATTCCTTTCTTTTGATTGCCTTAATCAGAAACGCCAAAAGGGATGTTTTGAGCTGATTAACTGCCTCAGCACACAGATGATGAGCTTGAAAAACATCAGCTGCAGGGGCCTCAGCACAGTTGTTCAAAATGGAGAACAGAGGTGGGACAAGATGCTCCACATTTATCAAATAAGTCAGACAGTCAGCCACTAGTGATATGATTTGGTCAAGGACTGCATTGATATCATGCATTTCCCACTTTGAGCAAGCCCACTCCAACAACCTTTTGAATTTACACTCCAATTGGTACCCAGACATTTTCAACGACATAAGGTTAACAAGTGTCTGATGAACGGTCTCTTTGGGATCCTCCAGATCAGTATAATCTTCTTTGCTTGCAGAAGCAGTAATTTTGAATTTAGCAGAGGATCTGTTGCTCTTAGCAGAGAAGACCAAACAGCTGGTGCTGGTCTTAGCAGAAAACACCAAACCACAGCGATTGTTCATGTTCAGCAGACCACGGTTTCCCATATAGATGGAGCTCAACTCCTTCCTCTTCATAGAGAGGAGGGTTCCACTTTTAAGCATTAGCGAATTCATGGCCTGTAGAATACAAAACACACACCAAAATCATGGCAATCAAATTTGATTTCTGCAGTTGCACTTTGTAGTTATTTACAATAAGCTATACACAAATTAGAAGACTGAAAATTAAAACACCCCTAAAAATTGGGGGAAATAGCAATCAATAGAACACTAATCTATATCTAATATCTAATTCTAATCTATATTATCTAATATATATAATACTAAAATAGATGCTAAATGTGCCACTTGGCAATCTCACCTTAAAAATAGATTATTTAACCAACCACAATTTAGTGCTAATTTATTATTTAATTTTAATCTATCTAATTATCTAATTAATTATTCCAACTTAAATTTCTAATTACGCTCATCATGTATATCCAAATTGTAGTACAAAGCAAACAGATTCAACGTACTGTACAAATACCTTTGACTAATATTTACTGTATAATTTAATTTCTCACTAATCCAAATTAAAAAAAAAACATATACGTACAAACTAATGAAGCCCCATCCATCTAAAAATGAATACTACAATACTTTCTTCCATCTAGCATAAACCAATTATCATTAATGATTAATCAATGACATTTAATCAATCATCTATCTATCTATCTAATTTCTAAATCTTTATACTCCAAACAAACAAAAAATCAAAATTAAATCTTATTAATCAATTAAAAAAAATTAAAAAATCAAATGAAACTTTTGTATCAAATCATTCAAGTCAAGATAAAATTTGAACGTAAATGACAAGATTAAATTTAAACAAAAGTTTCAATAAGTCTAAATCTTATTATGGTATATATTGGTAGTGGTTCTTTTGTACAAATTATCCATGTAAATAGTCATGTGCTATATCCCTACACCAACTATTTACTACTTTTTCCCTTTTCCTTTTAAGTGAATTTTGGATAAATAAGGTTGTAGTTGTTTAGCGAAATCATTGATTAAAATCTTATTTTAAAAAATGTACCATGAGTTGGTCATATCTACCATAATTTTTTATATAATTTTCAAACCGTTTAGGTTATCATGTTATATCTTTTAGTAGCCTCTACAATTAGAAACCATCATTGGCTGTATTCTTAGCTTTTTTTTTTCATTGATATATATATCTACATTCATTTTTTAATACATATATTCTTAATATTCTTAGCTCTGTCCATTTGATTTTTTTTATTTTCAATAAATGGCAGTTAATTTTTTAAAAAAAAAATGGTGATTTTGACACGATAATTAAGGTGTACTTTGATGATCATGTCTGTAAATATGAATCAATTTTTACCTTAATAATTGATCAACTCTATAGTGTGTTCTCATCCTGATAGATAAGTCGAACTGATGAGTCCCATAAACGTTTAAAGAACACAAAATTGTGATAGTGAGAAAGAAGGAGGATGACATAGATGATAACTTGAGCAACTATCCCATAATATATAGGTGATTAAGTGTTATTTTTTGGGCATCATTCCTTTATAATTTTGAAATGCTCTATCTATTTCCATTAATATATTTATTTATTTTTTCTAATCAACCTTATTTATTAAGAAAAATAATTCAAATACAATATTATAATAAAATTTGGCTTGCGGATGAGAGTTCTATGTATATTGAACATTAAAAAGGCTTATCTTCTTAATAATTTTAGATAGTTTATTAGGGTTAAATCTTACACAAATCACTTTTACTAATTTTAAATTATTATTTTTTGCCCTTTTAAATTAGTAATCAATCAAATATCAAAATAAGACTAAGGAATAATACAATTATGATACTCAATACCCCACGCCTTAAGTAACAAAAAATTACTAATATATATAGAGAGTTAAAATATATGAAGGTTTTGCTTAAACAAAATCAATGACATTTGTATTAGAGGTATTGATAAGAGAGTTTGCGGTAATTCAACCGTTTTTATTTCATATAATTGAATTCAATAAACAAAATTTCTCATTTCAAATAACTATGTACACATTCCTTTTTTGGCTAAGCGTATATAATAACAACTTCTTTGTCAATCTTAAAATTTAATCGATCCCCGAGTTATTACTTTATATTAAGGTATATATGCATGTCTTAAATACATTATATTATTGGAATAATTGTGAAAACTTTACTTGAATAAACTTGGTTTTTTTGCCTCTTTTATTACCCCAAACATGTCGACGTTAATTGATATGAAAAATAATTTAGAAAGCTATATACGTATTTTTTATAGCTTAAGGTAAAGTACTATGGGTAGAGTAATTAAAACACTTATAACCGCTAATAAAATATTGAATGATTTAGATTTTAATAGTCGCTTTATAGTCGGGAGGGTTGACCTATCCGATAGCATCCTATCAGATTTCGTACGTATAGCAATACAAAACATTATTGACGTGAATACATATGAAATATTAAGCCCGTGCATAAGGCACGGGTACTGTACTAGTTATAATACTAAAGGAGAAGTCGCCTACGACATGTGGCGGCTTCTCCTTTAATGTAGGTTTTTTTAATTAGATTAATTGATTTATGTAGCTTTAAAGGAGATTAATTGGTTAACAAATCTTATCTAATTTAAAGGATAAAATCAAATCTTAACTAATTAGAAAATATTATTAATCTAATTTTGAGGATAAAATCAAATCTTAACTCCTTAGAAAATATTATTAATATTATTAATTAACTACCTTACCTAAATTATTACGGAGTATTTGTTAGCTTTTTTATTTATTTAAGATTAATAATAAAAAAAAAATTAGATGTAAAAATTAAATTACTAATTAACCTAATTGATATGCCATATCTAAATAACTAACTAACCAAAACGTAATCTTATTGTTTGCATGATGATATATGCAAATCCAGAATCTAGAAACTTACGCAGATCTTATCACTTTTTTTTTTAATCACCAATCTTATCACTTTGTAATGTAATCTCTTACTGTATCTATTACAATCTTATCACTAAAATAATTATAAAAAAAATCAGATTAGTCCATTCCAAGTTTCGGATGGTTATTAATCAGATTAGTCAATTTTTATTTTTATTTATAATTATTTATTAATTCAAAGTAGATATCTAAAATCAATGATCTCTGATTTGGTTAAAATTTTGAATTTTGAAATCAGTTTTTGTTTTTCCAATTCTTTAGATCAACTAATCTGATTTGGTTACAATTTTGAATTTTGAAATTTAAAAAAAAAAAGGTATTCAGATCGCCAAAATCGTAGTACTACACTACTACTGTTATAAATACTACCCTAACTCTTCCTGATTCAATTGTTCACATTTTTTCGGAGTATATTCATTTGCTTTTGTGTTGCTGTGTTGCTTTTATATCTTAATCTAACATAATCATATTTGCAGATGCAGGTTATTGATTGTACCCTAATTTACTTGATTTTAATCACAGCCCTACTTCCCTCTCTTATTGTCCTTCTCAGTTTATCCGATTAATTACGATTCCATTGATTCTACTTGAAATTATGTCCAGTTGTGCTTAACTACTCGGAAAATTGATGTGAAATCGATCGACTTTGTGTTGCTACGTGGAATCCTTAGTCAAGATGTACGTGAAATCATTCAACGGTACACTAAATACTTCCAATTCGATTTGATTTGAAGTTATCTAATTAATCTTTTGGTTTCATCTTATAAATATAAGGGCAAGCTAATGCGGATTTCATTTATTTTATTTACGGTTTTAGTTAATTAGCTGCATTCGTTCAAACATACACCGTATATTCTCATGGTTATATAATTAAATTTATGGAAGATTTTGCTAATTAATCTTTTGAACCACTTTTTAATCAATAAATTTTATATTTTCAATTATAATTTAGTCATGATTATAAAATTAAATTTATGGAAGATTTTGCTAAACAAATCACTTAAGATATGATTTGTTTGTTAGTTTAGATATTCACTGGATAAGATCAAATAAAATCATATTTATCTCAAAAAAATCAAATTTGATTACATTATAACTTGCCATTTGTTCAAGAAAATATTTGAATCTATTTTTTTTGTTATATTTTTTATTCCACAAATTACTATAGAATATTTCGGTTTTAGTTTTAATTTCTATTTTTTTAGATAAATAACTCAAAATTGATTCATTCATTTAATTTTGAACCATATGTATGTTAATTAAAAGATAAAACCAAATCTCACAGGTTCTATTGTTTAGGTAATGTATCTTTAATTGTTTTTATTTATTTCTTCTTCTTATCAGTTTGCTAGAGAAAATACATCTGTGTCTCTTTTTTATACGGATGTTTTCCACCACATGTTATATACCAGAATTCAAATCCCTATTCATTTTTGTATGTAAGATTATTATCTCCATATGTATGTTGGATGGTTACAAGTAATACTTACAAGTTTTGGTATCGATGAAGAAATGATAAATGAAATTATATAAACACATATTTTTTAAAAAGATATGTGCAATGCACGAGGTACTAAGCTAGTATAATACTAAAACACATGTTAAAGATGCCACTTGGCAACCTCTACTTAATTATAGGCCTAAAAATCCCATGTGGCAATTTTTTATTACTCTTGGGTCCACCTCAAATAATTAATTAACTTAATTATCAATTACTCCAATATTGTTTAAATAACTATTTATTGTTCAATTTTTTTTATCAACGATCTTATATTTTAATGATTTTAATTTTTGGATCTCATAATTTTTGGATCTTACAGTATATTTTAATGCACACTTGATTTAGAGGATTTATTACGTAGTTTTTTTTTTTATAACTTTACTTACTTAATATCATACTTATAGTATTTCAATCATTTCATTCAACATAGTTAATTATTTCATTTGATACTTTATTTAACAAATCATGACCTAACGAGTATTGATGACGATACTAACCATTTTAAGTTGAACGAGGATTTTACCCATCGGCGTAATTAAATTATGGCATAATTGATTGCTGATTTTATTTGATGTAATGCGTTGATTTCTAATAAGATGTTGAAACTAAACTAACAAAAACAACGAGAATTAAAAATGAAAAATCTAATTATGTGTGAACTAAACCATATATTTTTGCTATATTAGATTATAAATTTATTCAAAAATCATTTTGATAGATTTTTTTATTATTAATTTCTATGTAATCTTTTATTAAAAATAGTTGATTCAATTATAAATTATTTTCATAGATTCTCTACTTTAAATAATTATTTTCACTTAATTATTTATTAAATTAAAGTAATTGTATCTTATGTATTTTTAAAT
Organism: Persicaria tinctoria; assembly: GCA_037127255.1. Taxonomy (NCBI): domain Eukaryota; kingdom Viridiplantae; phylum Streptophyta; class Magnoliopsida; order Caryophyllales; family Polygonaceae; genus Persicaria; species Persicaria tinctoria. The sequence continues at coordinate 26,470,318 of JBANSL010000005.1, read as the reverse complement.
TAATAAATCTAATTAATTTATTTATAATATTTTTAGAATGATTTATTTATAAGCTAACTACCAATTAAGTAATAAGTGTAAAACAATCTAATTAATTTATTTCTTTAATTAATAAATCTAATTAGCTTATTTATAATATTTTTTAGAATAATTTATTTACAAGCTACTACCATGCACTCACAGACACGTAATCAGGAAAACTTTGACTCAATTGGTTAGAATTTCTTTATAAAATATTTTAATTTTTCTTATAAATTACCTTAAGTGTTTTTAATTAAACAAGGGATTGTTTAAACTTTATCTGAATTTAATGATTTGGTATAAATTTTTGTTTCTTTTTGTCATCAAATCTTAACAAAATATAGGAAATCTTTTAATTTGTATTACCTTTATTTGTAATTTGATTTTGTTATAGATTTTCTCCAATTCAAACTATAGTCGCACTTTTCAACTTTTTCAATTTCAATTTTAATATCATTTTAGTTACAAAACTAATTCCATGAAAAAATATATAACATGCTCAAATAAAACTAATAAAATGATAATGTTTAATAGAATTTTTAGCTTATTAAAATAACATGTCAAAAAAATAAAATTGCCTATATTTTGAGGCAAAATAATTTTTTTTTTACTTTTAAGTTTGTTAATATAATATATCTTTTTTTATGTGTTCTCCATCCCAAAATTCTGAAAATTTCATTCACCAGAGTTTGTGAAATGTGTAGTCCAACAAATGTGTGTTTAATGTTCAAAGTAATCAATCAACTTAGGCTTAGAAAAAAACTCATTCTCAAACAACAGTGGTGACTCTAAAATTTGTACTACCTTTGTCTCAAAATATCGACCGTTTTACTTTTTAGCACGTTTTTCAAGGAGCTAAAAACTTTATAAAATATTAATAAAATTATTAGTTTTTAAAAATAATATTATCATTATTAATAATAATTATAATATTACTTTTAAAAATAATATTATCATTTTCATATTATTATATTATAATATATCTAATATATAATGTAAATAAATTATGAAAATATATTCTAAAAATGTAATATATTTTACAAATCTTGTGCGTCACGCACGGGTACTGCGCTAGTTATAATACTAAAGGAGAAGTCGCCTAAGACATGTGGCGCATTCTCCTTTAATGTAGGATTTTAAATTTTAGTTATTAATTAATTTAAATTTAAAATCCTACATGTCATTTTCTCAAAATTTTGTGTTTTCTTTTAATTCCCTTTAAATACAAAATTAGTTGAGATATTCTCGATATTTTTATTTGTTGGTTTAGATATTCACTGGGTAATATAAAAGTTAAATCATATTTATTTTAACAAATCTTTGATTTTCACACATATCTTAACAAAATTTTGATTTCTCTGTTGATTTAAATCAAATATTTCCCAATCATGCATTTTTCATCTAATATCAATATATTTATTGATCAAAAAATAAAATCCCTAGGTCGGCCATGGTGAAATGGATTTAATTTCTTCATATAATTATTTCTATATTAGCGTGATTCATGAAGAAAATCCATTCCACCACTTTTCATTACCGAAACATCATCTACATGAAAAAAAATGACAAAACATTACCACAATTACATACTTTGATCTATTTGGAAGACTCAATTTTTTTTAATTAGCTCAACTGTATCTCAAACATATTCTTTAGTTTCACTTTATTTTTTTACATTGCCTTATTTATTTAGTTTCATTATTATTCTAATATTTATTGGTATTATATTGATACTAATAATATTTACAAGCTTTAACAATATTTGCATACCTAATAAAAAAAAACAATATTTGCATAACTTTATGTTGATATTTGATTCAAATGATTAAAGTTTTTTATAATTTAGCATATTTATTTATTTTAGTATTCAATATGTTAGAGAATGTTTATTTTTTTTATTACTTTGTGATACTTATAATATTTATGTTAAAAATAATAAATGATATTATATAAACATATATTTTGAAACAAAGAACCGTGCAACGCACGGGATACTAAGCTAGTTAATAATTACAATGCATGACAGATGAAAAGAGATTAGATAAAAGCTAAAACCCTAACATAGGAGAAACCAAACTAAATGGGGAGGCAGTCATGTATATGTTGATTGGATACAAGAGGCTTTGCAGAGGTTGCATGACTAAAAAAACCCCTATAATAGGGGACACGAAAATCGATCATAATCCGTATATATAAAATCATAAGAACCCTAAGATAGGGCAAATCAAACAAAAAGAGAAACTGCAAGAGAAAATTTGCTAAAATATCACCATTTCCTAATCTAATTAGATTAATAGCATACTAACTTTTATAATTTGCCGTTCTAACACCCAATTAACAAGTTATTAGCCCCTTAGCAGTCCTTCTCCCCGGAGAAATTGTCGTGGTGAGAGGTGGCCGGAATGGGCAGGTGCAAGAACGGGAGGGTGTTTGCGAGGCTTCGTCGGTGGGGGCTGGGTGTCGGAGCGGCTGGATTTGGGCTCGGGATGGCCGAAATTGGTGGAATGAAGGCCGAAAATTGGGAGGTTTAGTGCTCGGTAATGGCGGGTCTTGGCCGTGAAGGGGAAGGAGGAGGCTGCTGGTGCGTCGGGGAGGGCGGTACGTGGCCAAGGAGGGTGGATCTGGTGAGGGAGCGCCGGATCTGGTGTAGAGGCGCCGGATTCTGGGCAAAAGCGAGAGACGGGGAGCAGAGGAGCGAGAGGAAGGGGATGAGCCGAGGTCGAGCGAGTCCAGATCTGAGCGAGAGGAAGGAGGCGGCGACGAGCGAGCGGTGGAGCGAGCAAGGTCTAGGTCGAGCGAGCGAGGTCGATCGGCCGGAGCGAGGGACTGAGGAGCGGCGGCCGGAGCGAGGGCGGCGTCCAGAAATTTCAGATCTTGTACAGAGGAGGAAGAAGAGAGGTTGAAGAAGCATTTTTCACAAAATTACAAAAATTAACCCATAAATAGAAATTTTTGTAAAATTACAAAAATTAACCCATAAATATGAAAAAGTTGCATTACATAACATCAAAAACATTGACATAAAAAAGTGTCATCAATAGTCAATAGTAAAAAAAGGCATCAATGATCCACATGACATCACAGTAAACAAAAATGTCATCAAAGTTTAAAAAAAGTGGCATCACATAACATCAAAAACGATACTTTAAAAAGTGGCATCACATTAAAAAAAATATAATTAAAAATTTGGCAAGAAAACACTATGAAAAAATGGCATAAAAAAAAGTGGCATCAATTGATTTTTTTTTTTTTTAAAAAAGGGAAAAGTCAACGGTCAACGTTGACCGATTGGGAAGGATTAGACCTGTCAAAACGTGACCCGACCCGAGGACCCGACCCGACCCGACCCGTAAAACGTGGGTTTTGGCGCAAATATTTCAACCCGAAACCCGAAGCAACCCGAACCCGTTCAACCCGCAAATTTCTGGGTCGGGTTGGGTCGACCTGTGGGTCACCCGTTGGGTCAAGCTTTAAGATAATAAAAACATAAATAAATTACAATCTAACCTAATATTATATTTTTCATCATCAATTTTACTTTATAATTTAACATTACAATTTGTTATATATATAAAATTACATATTACTATTGTAGAGACATTAATTATTTTTTTCAATAATATAACTATTATTAGGATAATATAACAATTTTAGATTTAGGAACTATGTAAATAGTCATTAAAAATACTCGATCTGTTTATTTTTAAATGTTGTTTACTATTCATGTATGGTTTTAAGGATGATAATAATTATATAAAATATCCATTTATATATTATATATAATTTCATACTTCAAAAACTAAAAAGAATGAAATTATAACAAGTAATAAATTTTTATTGATATTTTACATAATTTTATCATTTTAAAATAACATGTATAAATAGTAAATGATATTTAAAAAATTATGGATGAGTAGCGCTCATGACCCGTTGGGTCGACCCGAACCCGTTAAATATGGGTTTGGGTTGAGCATTTCACGACCCGTAACCTGAAATGACCCGACCCGTAATGGACCCGAACCCGAGACGACCCGACCCAAACCCGACCCGCCCGACCTGTTTGACAGGTCTAGGAAGGGTGCTAGCATATCTAAAAAAATTAATTTGGGTGCTAATTATTTAAATAAAGGTTCAAAATAAGTTATTTAGCAAAAACACCCAAACTGCAAGACTGATCGAAAATCCCCTTCCCCTCGAGATGTAATTTGATACTACGTATTAATTTAAAACACCGTTTTATAAGGCGTCAGCTTTATGATATGATATGCAATCCTTTTAGATTAATTCAATCGAAGTTCGTTGCCGTTAGTTGTTTCCAATATTGTGAATTGGGACTTTGCAATAAACGTATTAGTTTGGCCACGGAATCGATCCGATCCGGTTTCGGCATCGAATTGAAGAAATATAAGTGCAAGATTGGGTCATCCTTACAACTTGATGTTGAGATCGAGTTCCACGAGTCCAGATCCTCTACACCTCCCGATGCATCACTAAATTATTTTGGGTATAATTTTACTGGAAACATTTAAAAATATATTTAAATTCAACCTAGGTATTTATATGTTTATAAACTTTTATTAAACAAAATTTCATTTTAAAATCTTTATAAAATTAAAAGATCAATTATATCAAAAAATAAATTTTATATTTTTTTAAAACATGATTTTTTCCAAAGAAATTTTATAATCATGTAAATACAAGTACGTAGAATGTACATATATTTTTTTAAAAAAAACTTAAAGTAAAATTATACCCGAAATAATTTAGTGGTGTACTGTGGGGTGCACCGGGAGTTGTAGAGAATCCAGATTTGAGTTCCACTCAGGCACGAAACCAGGAATGAAAATCGAGATAAGCTGAAATCGCCTTATACAATGAAATTTTTTTAAGAGTTACTAATATCACATATTCACATGTGTGTGTGTGTATAACATATATTTATACACACCTAGAAAAAAAATAATAAAAATAAAATATATAATGAACAAATTTTTAAGAGTTATTAATATCACATATATAATACATGTATATACACACCTATAAAAAAGAAACCTAATGAAGTGAAAAAAAAAAGATGAATATACGGAGAATATATTATACAACTAGGCAAACAAAAACCTAAGATAAAAATTGAACACTGGGCGGCCAAAAAAAAACATCAAGGAAAAGGAAAAATGAACACTGAGCAGGCAGTGGGAATCAAACCATGGTGATTTGCTATACTGGATGTCTTAAACATACCCACTCAACCAAATAAACTATACACTGAATAAGTATGTCTTAAACATACCCACTCAACCAAATAAACTATACACTGAATTTGTGATACTTTCTTACTCCTATTAAATAAATTCTGAATTATTGAGGTGGGCTGCAACAAATTAAAGCTCAGTCCACCTTTAAATCCGTGTCTGGTTCCACTGTTGCTAGATCAAGGCATCATGTAACAGTTATGAGCCTATGATACTTATAAATGCCCGTTGCTGGCTTAAAAAGTCAATATTCCGTATTTTATTTGGTATGACCATTACGGTGGTGTATTATGCCAGATTGCATCTCGGGCAACAAACAATTTTTTTATCGCCTAGGAAATATCAGGCGACAAACATCATTATTATCGTTGCATGAATTCTCTTGGGACGGCGTCAAGCCAACGACGTTTCAGGCGACAAAAATCACTTTCAGGTGACGGCTATGTAAATCGGTATAGCGTTTGCTCGTTATTGACTCACCATTATTATGTTTATATGTTTGTTATTGTTGTTGTAGTTTATTGTAATAACTCGTTGTTACGTACCTAGAGTCAAATATGCACACTTAACTCTAGATAACGAGTTACTAAAGAAAAAAAATGCGACAACACATAAATCATTTATGTCGAGCTCTTGCACGCGCTCTCCTCGTCGATTTGATAGGTTGAACGTAGAAAACGGAGTTTCGAGCTTGGAGTTACTGATCTCGCAAGTAAGCTCTCCTTGAAGGGAGATTGCACAAATTCCAAATTGGGATGGAAGGATATTTGGCGGAAAACAAAAAACAAAACCTCAGGAGTATCAAGTGAAATGTATTCAATAATTGTACACCGTGTGAATTGCGTGTTAACTCAAGATTACCTCGTGAAATTTCTGTTATATTAAATACCAATAACAATTCAACTAATTAAGATACTTTCACCAAAAACTATGGTCTGTTTGAATCTTTCATTAAAATTTGAATCTCTTATGCTATTTTTTTTAATTTGTTGTTCATTTATATATACAAGTATGTATCTTCTCTATTAAATTTTAATCATATAGTACTTTAAAAAATGGAAATTTATCATATAAAAAAATGGAAATTTATGATATAATTAATTTTCTATAAAACAAATCTTTATAGATTTGGAAATTGCCTAAACACAACTAATTTGGAATGATTTTTATTTAGAATTTGGTTTTTTCTTTTTCTTTACAAATCGATTTGCTACCCTTCTAAAATCGCCTAATTAATCTATATTCATTTTTTGAAAAAATTTGATTATAATCTTAGTTATATAATATATGTTATTACACTAAGATTGTTGTGTATACAACGTATCATCATTTTTTTTTCCGATTTCTCTGTTCCACATAATTGAAACAAAACAACTTTAATTTATGTTATTCCTTAATTAGTGTTTGGCATTTACATGTATTTATTGATTCAGTTTTCAATCCTTGGGCCACTTCATTTCAATCTTTTGATTTGAAGTCATGTTAGGCGTTAAATTTGCATGGATAATTCTACAACTATAATTTGGCTATATATTTCAATATTGCATAGTTCTAAAATTCAAATAAAATGCATAATTAACTCAAAACAAATAAATCAAAGGTTATTTATTTGAAATAAGTTATTGGTAAAAATAGACCAACTTAGAAGATTATTTATAATAATAGGTAAGATAAATTTGCTTCCCTTGTTCTTGAGCAAATCATCTTCGAATCTCCTTCCCTGTGATACAAGCGTCTCGATTCTCCTTGATTCTTGCCGCCTTTGGTATAATCTCTCCCATTACCCTTGAATAGATCATCGATTTGGGGTAAAACCTGTCTTTCCGGTCTCTCTCGATTGTGGGGGTGTCATCGCCTGTCGCCCTTTCAGTCTCAGTCCGGCTATTCACCTTGTTCCGTCATGGTTCACTCTGTTTCGGGCTTCGTTTGCCTCTCCTGGGCTGATCTGTTGCCTCAGTTTAACCGCCTTTACTCTAAAAATCAAAGTACTCATAAAAATGGTTCGATGCTTTCTGGGTTTTCTTTGGTCGGGCGTCCTGACCATGGATTCATGAAGGTTGCGAAAAACTTTCGAAAGAGGAAGAAAAGGGTTGATTGTCAGGGGCGGAAGGAGGGTGCTTTGCCTTTGTGGTTGGTGCGCAGAAGAGCTCGTGTCTTACTTTGCTGGGGTTTGTTCGGTGGTCGGGTGTCGGTGTGGTGGCTCCCTTCCGGCTCTATCATTGTTGTGTTGGTGGAGGCTTCTTCCACCAAATCCACATTTGTGGCCCTTACACTGCTGTCCAGGTATATGAATACAACCTCTCATTTAAGTATAGTTAACTGCATTATATTGTTCAGAAAACTCATCACCCTTGGGTGGTTGGAAAACCCGGTGTTAGAGGCTAATGTCTCTTCACTCCTTACCCCCCGATCTTCGGGCCTAAACAAATCTGTGGTGTTCGGGGCTGTCATGGCTTCTTCCCCCGGCTTGAATGTAGAATTGGTTCTCAAAATGTTTGGTTATGCTTGTCTGAAAATAGCTCCAGTGGTGGATATTTTATTACGAAACAATATCAATTGTGATGGTTTCTTGGCTACCCCTCTCCCTTACCAGGCTTACACTTCTGGTACGGGGTGTTTGGGAACTTTTCCTGATGGGTTACTATGTCTCACTGTCAAAGGGTTTTTCTTTCTCTGCTGCAATATAAATCTGGTATTGTGGTTTCAGATGAATCATATAAATCTTTTCTTCTCACTTTACCCTGTTAAATCGAACTTATCTTCGTATACTCACTGGTGGTTGTCTTCTTTGACTACTATAGATGCCTCGGACATGTCCGATGGAAAGAAACCGTTAGGGGTCTCCTCACACGAGCCCCTATCAAACACCCCCCGAAAGGGCCCTAAACCCTCTATTGAGGAAATTCTTGTGCATCTTGTTTTGTTCATCCATCCTTGCTGTTTGAACAATCTAGGATGGGCAAGTGTCGAAATAAATGGAGAAATAGTCATAAACTTTGTTAAGCTGCGTATTTTGTGGTTTTGGATCACGAATGATGGTCTGATCATTGTAGAGTATCAACCTCCAAAGAATTCATTGGTTGTTTGGAATTATAGCTGCATTGCATTTGGATTTTCATTTCATCTTTGGATGAAGATTGTAAAGTCAGTCGATCGGTGTAATCTTTACATATGGATGATGTACGTTTGGTTTGGTACACCATCTTTCTCAAATTTAACTTCTAAAGGCTATCAATCCCCTCAAAATGCTTATATGTGTAGTGAATCTAAATCTCTATGTATGTCTATTGTATGTAAATTATCTCCTTGGGTTTCTAGTAACCCGTTTCGTTTGAGAAAGAACAAAAAAAAATCTCATAAAGATGCCCTTTGGGTTTTCATACAAATGTTTGATTCTCCTCCAACTATTTCCTATCTCATCTACATTGAGTATTTGTTTGCGCATGGTTTTGCTCCCTGCCTGGTTTTCCATTTAAGCCTTCTGTGCAGGTTTGTTGTGGTATTCACTATGAATGATGGCATGTACTCCGTTGTCTTTCATTGTATAATAGACTGGTGTGCTCTTGCGTTTTGCGTTGGTTATTGTGGCTCTAAATCTATCTTCACTCAAGAGAATTATAAGTCATTCAACTATAATCATTTGAGTGCATTAATCGGCACTTTGGTTGTGATATTCATCACCACTTATGTGCTGTTTTTCTGGTGCCTTAATTCATCATCACAAAGTGCGGTCTTTGACTTGGGTTTTCCATTGCAAAATGCTACTTTGGGTATGCTGTCATGTGGCCTCTCGTCCAATCGTTGTTACAAAATCAAGCCCATTCGCCTCTGTTATTGTTTGGCTTGGTCTTTCACCATGGAAGCTATATTTAACTATGTCTTTCCCACACTACAGGGGGCTTATGAGTGGCCTGCCGGTGCACTTTATGCCTCGTCGTGGGTAAGTATCTCTTGCTTACTCAGACCTCTCCATCAAATCTATATGTTTTGGATTATTGTTGTGTTGGTATGGATTGTTTCCTGCATTCAGGGGCATGGTTTATGCTCCTTTGCTTGGTGGCTAAAATGCGCTCGGTTCATTTGGAGTTCATACCATTGCAACTTAAAATACTACTTACTTGAATCAACCAAGTTCAACTACCTAACTAATCAAATGATTATAAAAAAAGCCCACCCCAGGACTAAACGTTATATATATAAACAAATTAAACACTTTGGTCATGCAACCTTCCATGATAAAACTACTTTGGTGTCTTTTATCCCTCACAAAAATTATCTCCAAATCAGTTTTTTGCTACACTCTCTTGGTGTGAGGTCCCTTAAACCTTTGCCTCACACCTCTGACAGTTATATACGAAAATCACTTACTGGAATTGCAGAGGTATTAAGAAAATAACTTTTTGGACGAAAATTGATAGCAAGTGCAAAAATGAACACATTCAAATAATGGCATTAGCGGAAACTAAATCGGAAACCATCCCTGAAGACAAAATTTGGAAATCGGCTGGTTTTGACGAGGCTATTTGGTCACCTGCTTCCGGTCGATCGGGTGGTCTCGGTATCCTTTGGAAGTCCTTTCAATTAACAAATGAAATCATTACTGTAGAAATTCAACTACCCCGAATTATAGGGCTTAGATACGAGAATATTAATGATAGATTCATGACTCTACTGTTGTTTGTATACGCACCGTCGGGCCCTCAAGAGAAAGACTCGTTTTGGGAAACCTTAACATCCATCGTGAGGGATTCGTACATTCCTTGCATTGTTCTGGGTGACTTGAATGAAATTCTATGTAGTGAAGACAAGTTGGGTGGTGCTAATCTTCGTTCCGCTCGATTCACTAGACTCCTACAATTTAAAAATGACTGCGAACTGCTAGATTTACCTACTTTTGGGAACCCATTCACTTGGAGAAAGAACCCAGATGACGAAAACACCATTCGCGAAAAACTTGACCGTGTGCTTGTTCATCACCAAATCATTCAGAAATTCCCTAACCTAATCACTCATAACGGAGCCTTCTCATCATCTGACCACTGCCCCATTTCAATATCTTTTGAGTCTGGCTTGGTTTTCAAAGCGCCTCCGTTCAAGTTTGAGAATGCTTGGCTTCAGCGGAAGGATTTCAGAAACATAGTTAAACAATCTTGGCGAGCAAATTGTTTGGGCTCGACTATGTATCAACTGATGTTCAAACATAGAATTCTAAAGAAAAAAGCTAAGGAATGGAATAAACGAACCTTCGGAAATATCTTCCGCCAATTAAATGAGGTGGAAACTGAACTTCTCAAGATTCAAGCTTCGGTTTCGGGAGGTAACAACAGGTTAACTAACAATAGAGAAAAGATTCTCATTACAAAAAAGGAAAAACTACTTCTTTACCAAAAAACTTTTTGGAACCAAAGAGCAAAGACAAAACATCTTAAACTTTCTGATTCGAACACAACTTATTTTCATCGGGTTGCTTCGGGTCGGAGGCATAGGAAACAAATCCGCAATATAACTTCTGCTGAAGGAACCTTGATAATAGGAGAAGAAAATATTAGAAATGAAATTAAGAGTGATTTTGAAAAAAGATTCAAAAAAGAGCCGATTGATGATAGACTCCTACAAGAAATGTTAAATCTAATCCACCCTTCAATTACCCCTGACGAAAATAATTACCTTATTCGACACCCATCTAATAATGAAATTAAGGCAGCTGTTTTCAGCCTTGGCAACAACAAATCGCCAGGACCTGATGGTTTTACAGCCGAATTCTATAAGAAATACTGGGACATTGTTGGCTTTTCTATCATCAGAGCTGTAAAAAGTTTTTTCCACTCTGGAAAACTTCTCAAACAAATAAACCATACATTCATATCACTACTCCCAAAGCGGGATAACCCTACCAATACCAGTCACTACCGCCCAATCAGTTTATGTTCTATTTTATACAAAATTATTTCAAAAATTTTGACAGAAAGAATCAAAACAATTATAGGTAAACTAATTCATCCACTACAAGGTGCCTTTGTGTCGGACAGGGCCATCCAAGACAATGTCTTAATAGCGCACGAAATCTTCCACTCTTTCAGATCGCGCAAGGGTCGGGAGGGATGGTTGGCAATAAAACTTGACATGGAGAAAGCGTACGATAGAGTTGATTGGAACTTCATTAGAAAGGTTCTAGAAAATTTTGGGTTCCACCCTACTTTCATTACGTGGATTATGGAATGTGTAACGACTGTGTCCTTCTCTGTACTAGTCAACAACGGTCCTACCGATATGTTCTTCCCCTCTCGTGGCCTGCGTCAAGGGGATCCTCTATCACCTTTCTTGTTTATCTTAGGGGCAGAAATTTTAGCTCGAAAACTGTGAGCAGAAACAAACGTGGAAAACAGTCCAATTGGATTTTCATTCGGTAGGAGTGGACCTAGGGTCCCCTTCTTATCTTTTGCCGACGACATCATTATTTTTACAAGAGGTAGTGCTGCCGCGGGACAGAAAGTTAGGGATATAATTGATTCATACTGTAAAGTTTCTGGACAAAAAGTCAATTATCATAAATCTAGCTTCTAAGCCACAAAAGGCATTTCGAACTCTAGGATCTTAGAACTTAGTAGTTGTTTAAGTATTACACATGAAAACTCATTAGAAAAATATCTTGGATGTCCGATTATCAACGGCAAAGTAAACAAACACACTTTTGAAGACATCATATGTAAATCTAAAGAGCAACTAAGTAAATGGCGAGCTAATGCTCTATCACAACAGGGACGTGCAATCCTCATTAATACTAACTTATCGGCCAAACCGTTGTATACAATGCAGAACTTTTTGTTACCGTCTTCAATACATAAAGAGCTTGACCAGATTAACAGAATGTTCTTTTGGAATAAAGATCTACAGCACCGCCCGCTTATTAGCTGGGATAAGATTTGCAGACCGAAAAAATATGGGGGAATTGGGCTTAGGAAATCGAAAGAGATGAATGAAGCCCTGCAAATGAAACTACTTTGGAAAATATTGGCTGAACCAGATAATGTCTGGGTGTCTCTCATTAAACACAAGTATCTTCGTTCAGCTAACATCCTTGAATACGTGAAAAGTGGAGATTCTTCATGGCAATGGGCCAAACTGACAACTCTTATAGATAAATTTAAGACCGGCCTTATTTGGTCAGTAGGAAATGGTTCATCTATCAAATTTTGGACGGATAATTGGATTACAACAAGCTCTCTCCTATCTAGGGATGATTGCCCCCAAATTAACAACATAGAAGAAACTGTCAGTGACTATATTTTAGGTAGTAGATGGTGGACGGAAAAACTTAGCAATACATTACCAAATGACATAGTCAAAGAAATCCTGGACATTCCACTTCCCGTTTCCCCCTTTGAGGATCGCTTATACTGGTGGCCTGATAGGGCTGGTTGGTTCACCACGTCAAGTGCATATAAGCTAATCACAGCTCAATCCTCACTAAGCATAGACAATAACGCCTGGATATGGAATTTGGATATTCCGCCTAAGATCAAAAATTTTCTATGGAAAGTTTGTCAGAATGGCCTCCCTACTGCCTCTAGGCTGGCTCAACGTGGGACTTCTGTACCTTCCACCTGTCAATTGTGCAATTGTGCAGTTGAAGATGACGTTCATTTCTTACTAGAATGCACATATGTGTGCCCTCTCTTTCACTTACCTACACACGTAAACTCAACTATATCCAGTATGATAAATCATTCACGGGAGATAAAACCTATATTTTCATTCATCGGAAACAAGCTTACATCTGTTGCCAAGGTGGAGCTTGCCTTTTCTTGGTGGACGGCTTGGTACATTCGAAACCAATTTATTTTTAGACAAGTCCCCATACCTCATAGAGAAAGTTCATTACGTATCATTAAAACCCATACGGAAAATTGGAGTAAAACAGCTCAATTTGAGTATAGCTTGGATGAGGACTTCCCCTTACGCACACAAATCCCCAAGCATCCAAGGACAAAAAGAAAGCATGATAACATTACTTGGCGAAAACCCCCTAGGGGAACTTTCAAGATAAATTTTGATGGATCCACACTTTCAAATAATGATAGCTCGGCTGGAGCCGTAATCCGGGACTGTGAGGGACATCCGATACACATCTGTTATAAAAAACTTGGAAAACAAAGTCCTTTGAAAGCGGAAGCGCTTGCTCTTAAACTGGGAATCCAAAAGGCTCTACAACTCCGTATCAATAAACTCCACATTGAAGGTGACTCCATGATAATCATAAACCACCTAAATAAAACATCTGCCTGTCCTTGGGAAATCGAACTAATTTTATCAGATGTTAAATTTCTACTATCGACTTTGAAAGAAGTTTCCTTCTTTCATGTTCCCCGATTAGGCAATAGAGTGGCTGATAAGGTTGCACACCTTTGCCACTCTGCCTGGGGTGTCGATATTAACAACGATCCTGGTCTTCTAGACCTCATCCACAAGGATGCCATCGGGTAGAGCTCGCTCGCCCGAATTCTTTCCTAATCAAAAAATAAATAAAAAAAAATTCCAACTATAGATTATATTATATATAACCTTCATTTTTATCATTGAAATGAGAATAATTGATTAAAAAGTAAATATATAGTCAAATTATTACAAAATCAATGTATAATACTATAAGAGAAGTCGCATAACCCATGTGACACATTTTTATTTAATGTAGGGATTTTTAGTTAGGAATATTAATTAAGATATTTTACAAATCCAATTAAAATTAAATTAAAATATATACAATTATTAAGGATAACAATTAATAACAAACATCCGCACAAACGTTGATTGTGTGAGGATATAAGCAAAGTTGAATATCTGATTGCAAAAAATTAGTTGAGATGTTCTCGACATTATTGTTGGTTGGTTTAGATATTCATTGCATAAAATAAAAATTATAATATAGTTATCCAAATCATTTTAGTTAGGATATGGTTGATTTCTAATGTTTTGTTTCTTTAAAAAATACAAATTTATAAAAATCCAAATTAAATTTACTAAAGATTCTCCTGTTATTTTCTAAAGCTTCTCAGCTAATCTTTTAAAAATTCTCAGGCGCATACATTATGTAACATCAATACATTATTAATGTATGATGTATCTATTCCTTTGGTGTGGTCCCTAACCTTTAAGGGTTAGCCACTATCGGTTCCTAACCTTTTTAAGTATTAATTTTAGTCCCTAACCTTTTACATATTCCTACTACTTGGTTCTCACATCTAATTTCTTATCAAACTAAACGATTAAATTATTTCATTTTCTAAATAAATCCGAGAGAGATTAGAGAAGGGTTAGGGTTACAAGCAAGGTCGTCCAATGAATTTTAGGGGCCCTGTTCAATATTACCTAATCTTAAATTATTTGATATTTTTTTCCGACTTGCTAATTATTAAAAAATATATTTTATGTGTAGTTTTTAACCTATTAAAAAATATGTCAACAAATTAAGCATCCATTATTTTGACACGAATAGAGTACATATTAGATTTACCTATATTTCAAAAACATGTAGCACATAAATTATGTAAAATAATTATATTCCTTTAAATACAATAATAAAAAAAATGCCCAAATAAATTTAATATAGGACTTCTTCCTATTAGATTAGAAGTCATATATTTTAACTCTTTAATTGTGTATCAATACATATAGATGTGTGTTATAGTATCTTCACATTAAAAACTCATTTATTGTGTGAAGTTATAATTTACAAATTAAACTTTGAATATATATATATATGTGGAAAATCGTAAAATATCATAAATTATACTCTAATACAAGGGTTTGTATTAAAATAACAAATAAAAATAGTTATTAAGGAGGCTCAATAACTAAAATAGTTTTCATTTAGAAAAGGCAATTAGAAAATGTACATTTAATAAAAGGTTGACATTTAGTTGGATGAGAGGACCAAATAGTAGCAATATATAAAATATTATGGATTAAAATTAACACTTAAAAAGATTAGGGATTGATAGTTGCTAACCTCTAAAGATTAGGGACTAACCAAAGGAATTTACCCCTACTATACTCATTGTTGACAAAAAAAGATTATTAATTAATGAAAAATACTTTTCATACGACATACCATGAGATCACTAACTAATACGGAGTATACACAGAAGAAGAAAAAAACCTAGCATAGGTGAAACCATGGGATCACTAAGTTAATTAATAAGGTTCCTATTATTTTTGCACGTAACTGCAATCCTTATCAATTAGTAACTACATATCCTACAACAAATCCTAGCATATCTATTTTTTGTTAGCAAATAACCACCGAATAGCAAGCAATTGATCTATTTTGCAATTATATTTATTATTAATCCTTCTCTATTAATAACTACATATCATACAAATCCTAGCATATCTTTTTTCTTTTGCAAATAACCACCACATAACAAGCAATTAATTTATTTTGAAATTTTTTTTATTACTTACTAATTAACAAATCCTATATAAAAAAACCGGGGATATCTATCGGCATACCATGGGATTTATTTTAGTTTTTATTAATTAACAACTAACAATTGTTATCTTATCAATTAATAACAAACAAAGCCTAGTATATCTTTCTACTTTTTAGCAACTGACCACCACAAATCCTACGCCATATCTTTTTTGTTTTTAGCAAGCAATTAATTTAATTTTCATTTTATTTTATTATTAATCTAATTATTTTTATTATTAATCTAATTAATATAATTTGTAATTAATCTAACTAATAAATTAACAAATCCTATGTATAAAAAAACTACTTTAAAGGAGAAGGCATCACATGAGTTAGACGATTTCTCCTTTAGTATTATTAATTGATGATTGATAATTGATTTAGAGAATTTTAAAACCAAGTGTACATGTTTATTTCTATAATCTTAATTACAAAATCTTTGTAGAATTTTAGGCATTTAATTTTTTTAATTTTAAAAACAATTTTTATTTTTTGTACTAAATGATAAAATGAAATAAATTAATACATCTATCATCTATGCAATGTGAGAATTCAACCAGTATACTGTATTCAGGTTATGGCAACTTATTTAGAAAAATGTTTTCAAATCAAGATTCTTTAGTCTATTAGAGTACGTTTGGTTGATATGTCAAAAACCCAGGAAGTAGAAATTCTCAGGAAGTTAGAGAAATACATGTGTTTGGTTTATATTTTTTAAAAATGAAAACTCAGGAAGTTAAATTCCTCCAATTTGGAGGAAGTTCACTTACCTAGTCCCCACTAGGTAATTTCAACTTCCACCCTTTTGTATTTGGAAAATTTTAATTCCCCTTTTAATCCTCTAAAATAAAAAAATCAACCAAACACATTTTCACAATTCCCATCATTTTCAATTTCTCGGGAATTCAATTCCCATGAAGTAACTTCCTGGGAATTTCATTCCCACATTGAACCAAACGAGCCCTTACTTTAATAACTGTAAATTAGAATACTTTTTTTTAAAAAAATATTGGAATCCACCCCTTATCCTTATTATTTTAGAAGCAGGCTCTTTGTAAAAAAATGAGCCACGTGTCTTACCTTTATAAAATTAAGAAACGGCTTTCAATAACCACGTCCACGAGCACTACTATGCCTACTCTCTGGAAAAACCCTCTCTCTCTCTCAGACCGCCTCTCGCAAAACCAGATCAAACCTCCTCACATCTTGTCATCTTGCTCCCGACGACGACTCTGGCGGAGCAAAGGCAAGCCCAGGTACCGGCGCCTCCACTCTCCGTCAAAATTGAAGCCATCCACCCTCCGTTTTCAATTTTTTAGGGTTTAGGTTTGGAAACCGTCAGATTTTTGAGGGAGCAGGAGGCATTGCTAGGAGGGAGAGGGGTGCCGAGCTTCGGTTCCACCGGAGAAGAGGGCGGAGTCTTGGCGTCAGTTAGACTGAATCAAGGGAGTGAGAGAGGTGCACTAGATGAAGGCGAAAGGAAGAGCTTCATCGGAGATCGAGAATCGGTAGGAGGCCAAGAGGCGATATTTGCTCTTTTTTCTCTAATTCGAGAGTGAGAGGAAGGGACGAATGGTCACAAAAATTCTTCCATTTTTTCACCAAACTAGATCTAGAGAATAGATACTAGGGATGGAGAGAAATCAGAAGAGAAAAAGGGAGAGTCCGCCATTGAAGAGTAAAGGTCGAGCTTTGCTGTTCTTAATTTGCTGCGATTGATGTTCCTTCAGATTGTTGATAACTTTAGGTTGTCGCGTGTTGAGCAGGTAAGAAGATGAGTTATAGGGTGCAAGAGTGGTCTGGCGCTGTAATATAACCAACCTATGTCACTAGCGGCGGAAGATGATGGGCAAGGGAGCTGAAGTATCATCTACGGATAGCGACAAACAACACAGGACGAGGACGACCTCGCTCAACATGATGGTGCTGGAGATGGCTTCACGATTCAAATAATCGAGGTAAAGTAAAGCTTCATATTCAAAATTAAAATTGCAATTTCTACCTTTTTCGAGTTCGAATTTGGAAATTCGGAATGGAAATAAATATTTGTCTAATTAGAATTGTTCTTCCTATGGTTAGGACTTGGGAGGATTGATTGCAATTTATGAGAGAGTGTGTCGAATATTTGTGTAATTAGAATTGTTCTTCCTAGGGTTGCCATGGTTTTGAATCTTTTGATACATACAACCTCTTCCATGAGAAAAAACACCTCTGAACAAATGCATATGGTTTTAAATTGTCATTTAGTCTTGCTCTCTACATGTTTGATGAAATGTCGGGCAATTTAGCCATGGCCATTGATTGTCTAGACTTGTGTAAGGTCTGTTTTCTATATTTGTTTCAATATGCATTTGTTATGTTTAATCTTTAGTCTTCATTTTCCCCTCTGGCTCATGGTTAATCAATAGCTTTCCCTGCTAATGCTGCAACAATTATGATCTTGGAGTTTGCTATGAAAGTTATGGGGCCCAAGCATGAGTAAATTTTTTTAACCCCCATGATTTCTAAATCACTCATTCATAATCATAATGAGCTCGCTTTTGCACTTGCTGGTCATTGGATTGTTTGTTAAGGGTGTAGTAGTTTATCCAAATATGATCCTAGATCCATAATGATTACCAAATTGAGTACGAAAGCCAGTTGTTTGGGTTAAGCAAATTCAGATTGTTGATCTCATTTTCAAGCATTTTTAGATAGTGAATTCACGTATTTACTCTGTTTTCCCTTTGTAGCATAGTTATTGTTTCTTAGTTGGTAATGTTTCCTACAACTGAATTGATGAGATTGTGTTAGCCATTTATCAAAATATCCTCAGTTTCAATAAATTTCCCGAGGTTTAACTGGAAACTGTCACTAACCGATGAATGAAAAAGTATGATTAAAACAATTAGGTCTCTTTGAATCTGTTCTTGCTTTAAGTTTACCTTCTACTTGCTACCCAGTAAAAAGCACAGTTGATTGCATTCAGAACAAAGCTTACACACTCAGTACAACATGAGTACTTCCAACTTAGATTTTATTTTGAAATATAAAGCACGGTTGATTGCATTGATAACAAAGCTTACACACTTTGTTGACAATTATTGACATTGTTAATCAGATTCGGTTATGCTCAATGAAGCGGTGTTTGTGGTGTAACAGCTTGTGCAAAAGATAACCCTCCACTGCTTACTCCTTTTCTTGACATGTTGTCGGTATCCTCTTTATCCCTAGGTTTCTCTCCGTTTCCCCACTCTATCCCCTTTTGATGTTTGCTTGATTTTCGATCAATTGATTGATCAATCGATTCTATGGTCTTAATCTCCTTTGCTCATCAAAGCTAACTCTCCGTGTTTAGTGTGGAGAATGAAGTGTGTGCTTGCACCATTATATATTCAGGCTTCTCCTTGCCTTTTAGTTACTGATTGGCTAATGGTCTCTTATTGCCTGGGTATTAGATTTTTATGAATTCTGGCTTCTCCTTGCCTTTTATGTTTGGCATGGTGTTATCATTTCCTATTAGCAGACATTAAGAATAGCAAACCGGTAAGTTATGGAGACTGCCGTTTGTATTCAATATTAGTAGTTGATCACTGATTTGATGATTTCTAATAGCAATTTTTTGGCTTTGTGTGGTATAGTTTCATTTATGTTAATGTATGTAACTATGTGCAGAATGATCATCAAGGATATCCAGCTAAAACCTTGGCCCGTTTCTTTAGAGCAAGAGAATGGAATGTCTCCAATGTCCATAAAATGGTGCTGCATCTGCTCCAACTTCTTGACTCATTGTTACGGTTTTTAACCTTTATCCTTTTTTCTCAATTTCGCGAGGTTTCCATACGATTTTATATGAATTGATAATGCACTGCAGTTTTTGGACTGTTTGAACTGGAGATTACAAAATCAAATCAACGGTATTCTTTGAGTACGTTTTCATTCTGTACTTATTCTCACATTCCTTTTGCTATATCGTGTTTATGACTGATACTATAGATTGTAATATTAGTTTGCGATTCAAATGCTTATCAACACCAAAGTACCATGTTTGGAATCAGTTCCTTTCATCTTAAAAAATTCATTGTATATGTATATACATCTATTTTGATGGATTATTATTACCATTCATTTCCTGGCCATGTAAATCTTTGTCTCTAATAGAAGAATGTCATGTTTGATGTGTGTGGATAATTGTCAATTTTAGGAGTTATGTTCGGTCTATAATAGAAGAAGGAACTAAATGGGATGAAAATCAACTAATAAAACTACTTTCTTGATGAAATATTACTGATTTCTTTCCAACAACGTCACGTGTCTTTGGAAATATAAACAATTGAGACGACTGACCATATGATTCCCGAGTTCTTGATAATACTAAACTTTTCAATGTTCATTGAGCCAACTAAATCACCTTTTAATTTGCTATTCTTTTGTTGAGAAATTTTTGTATAAAAGCTACTTTGCTTGATGAAATATTACTGATTTATTTTCATTTTACCTCATCTTTTGATGCTTGTCTTTTTTAAAATTTGTATCTTTCATGCTTGGATTTTCCATCCAATTGGTTCTTGGTAAGGTTAAACGACATGGGTTTTAGTGCACCATAGAGTGGGTGTTGATAGTGTTTTGAAAATCTAAAAATGCAACATCTCAATGTTACTAAACTTCTTGAGTAGTCAATATACTGATTCAAATGAATGGTATACAATAATTTTGTTTTGTAGCTCATTTTTTCTTCTATTTCTAATATAAAGTTACTTGTGAGATACTTTGGGGATGCAATTGGTGAAGCGGAAATCAACCGCTAGAAATTGCAGCGAAACATGCAATTACCGTGATGGCGTGACCACTACATTAAATTCTATTAATGCATAGGTTGAATGGGTTTCGTTACCTAATCTTGCTAAATTTTGAATAATACATGGGTACATTGCTAAATTGGCATGATAAGTTCGGGGAAGACAATACTGGTGTAGTACACACGATGCCAGCAAAGAGCATCAGGAAGAAGAATTAGGAGATGAGTGCAGCAACATGTAAGGATGCAATTTTTGTGATGAGAACTATAAGCAATTTTTAAACTAGATTCGGTTTTAAACTGTTTCATAGGCTAGGCAAGTTCAATTAGTTGTTTTAATGGTTTTTTAACCTTTCTCTATAGCACATAATTCTTTACTTGATAGATAAATTAGATTAGATGCAATATTTAATGTTGTCATTGGATATTTTGCAAGGGTGGAGCATAGTTTAGAGATTCGCAAAGAGGTGGGTTGAGAAAGAGCGAATCTCTCAGGTGAGGTGAGTACTTTTTAAACACTGTCTTTTTGTCATCCGAATTTGAAAATCCTAAAATAAGTTTATTTACAAAATCTGAAATAGAGAAACCAGAAAATCTGAATTTTAGATAGGTTGATCCTCATTTCCTATTTATCAATGGTGATTTAGTTGTTTTGTTTGATCAATTTTGTACAGTATTTGATAATTGAAAGTGTTCTATGCTAATGCATGTTTTTTTAGAAGAATGCAGATTTTTGACAGCAAAGAGAATTATGCAGATTTTTTTAGTATGCAGTCATAATACATCAAATATACTTGCTAGATACTCCGTATGTGGATTCATAATTTAAAGAAGAATGCAGATTTTTTATAGAAGAATGCAGATTTTTTATAGAAGAATGCAGATTTTTTAGTATGTGGTCATAATACATCAAATATACTTGCTAGATATGTGGATTCATAATCTAAAGAAGAATGCAGATTTTTTACGGCAACGTGACAAAATGCAGATTTTTTAACAGCAACTGTTTTGACAGAAAAGTAACCAAATCATAATACATCAAATATACTTGCTAGATTAGTGGATTCATAATTTAAATAAAAATGCAGATTTTTTTGGAAGAATGCAGATTTTTTAAACTAAAGTGACAAAATGTAGATTTTTTATAGCAAAGTGACAAGTTTCCGTGTTTACAGCTGCCATTTTTTAATCTATTTTTGAATCTGTAACAGGATATGCGTAATTTACATTCAAATCAATATTCATAGCTTGAATTATGTGTTCACAACTGCCATTTTTAATCTGTTTTTGAAGCTATGATGAATTCTGTGTTTTTGAAGTTGTAAGCATCTTTGTTGCTTTCATTAAGGACCCAACTGCGGCAAGGGGGGTGCTGCATTATTCTTGTCTGATTCGGAGAGTGATGGTACCACCAACGATTTCTACCGGCTTGACTAATTTTGTTTGTGTTTTGAGCTGATTGTAGAGGTCGGCTGGTGGGGATTGCTGGCGTCGCTGCTTCTGCTGTCTGTCTTGGCACTAAGGCTTGGATGTTTTTCTTTGTTTTGGCTGTGGTGAAATATTAAATATGTGTTACAGCTGGCATTAGAGTGCTATTGTTGTTTCTTTCTGTGTGCTGCGTGTTGTGATGTGCCCTCGGTTCTGTCTAAGCTGTCACCTGAGAGATGTGCTGTCTAAGGTGCGGTACTGATAGATGCGCAAGTGGTTGGTTTATTCAAACTATCTTGGTGCATTCTGTTGGCTTGGAAAGGTTAACCTCATGAGCTGTTGGGAGTCTGCTGGTGAAAATTTGAGCAGGTGCTGCTGTGTCATCAATCGGAGCTGCTATTGCTGTGTGGTCATTAGCAAATTCATTTTGATGTCATATTTTGTCGTTGTTATGGTCAATTGCTCTTCTATTACTGTCACTTTGGGTTGGGTCGAGATACTTTTGTTTTTTGTTACAATTGGGCTGGGTAATTTAAGTGGGTTAATTGATGAGTTAATTCATATTCGATGCTTTTTTGTTTTGGTGGGCCTCAAGATCCACGTGGGTGTGGAATCCTCTTTTTTATTTTTGTTAGTTGGCTTCTTAGCATATTACTAATATTTATATATATGTTTATAAATATTAAAATATTCCTTAAGAAGTCGGGTGGAGGTAGTTTAGTGGGGTAGAAGTAGTGAAGTATTTAATATGCAGAATCCCTTTTTTTTTTTATAACCTTGGCTTATACCACCTATCTATATATTTACCTCTTTGGATCTTGGTCAAATCGGTTTATTATTTTGACCAATTTAAGAGGTGTGACATGGTGTGTGCAATGTTCTAAAAAACGCTTGGCGGGTGCTTGGCGGGTGTTTGGCGGTAGGGTAGGTTCACGGGTCTAGGCGAGGTGTAGGCGGATTTCATGGCGGGTCTCTGTAGTCTAGGCGGGTTTGACAACCTTGAGGGCCTTGGCGGCGGGGCGAGTTCAAGTGTTTAGGCAGGGGTCTAGGCGGTCTTGAAGCGTTTAGTTAGAATAGTGGATGTGTGTAATAGATAAAATATCTTAAGAGGATCCAATCTTAATTTTCTTAAATAAAAAATATATAAGGTTTTTTTTTCTTTGCCTTCAATTAGGACGGATGTTAGGAGATGCGTGAAAGCGGCTTATTTACCATTCTTTGTCAAATTTGAAGTATCGATCATCTAAAGAAAAGAAATTTTTAAAGAACATCATGACAAGAAGCGTGGATAATATTTTAGTAGAAAATTGACGTGTCAAATATTTTATTTAATACGTCAAATTAGACCGAAAATATTATGAAAAAACTCGATCAAGGTTCGAAAAATTGGGTTTAATAAACCCATCATTCTGTACGTTTGATGACATAATTTCCATTTTTCCTCGGATCAATTATGAGACTTTTGTGTGTGATTGGAAGTGTTACTGTATTATAACAGGAGTTGTAATTGATAACATGATAACAATTCAAATAAAATATATTCATGGGGGAACTAAAGCGGTGAAAAATACTCACCCGTACAAGGTACGGGAAAAGTACTAGTAATATATATATATCCTTAAAATTAGCTGCATAAATGATGAACAAGAAGCTGAAATACGCGCAGTGTTTACGTTAACATACCATATGTAGCTCCCACGGAGGTAATTCACCCTGTGATCTACAATGCCTTGCTAGTTGTCACCCTGTCTAACAAAGAAGAAGATGCTTCGCAGTAGCAGGGACATGCATGTTAATTTATAAGGATGTATCGGCTCTCCCCAACACCGGCCAGTTGCCCTATTTTTCAACCAAAAAAATATAATACATCTGGTTGATGTATTTTATACTTGGAAATTTGTTTGTGTGGGTCCCTAGGACGTAAGATTAACAGATCATCTCGATCTTATTTCGTCAACTGCCAAGAAACCCGGCACCGGCACCTATTTATGGTATGAGCTGTTTCATATTTGAATGTATATACATATAGTATATGGGCCAAATTGTCCCACCAAAAACAGTATATATAAGCCAAATTGCCAAATTTGTATAAAAAACTAACCCTAATATACAGATTGATATATATAGAGAGGGTGTGTACTCACTCTTATGGTGTTAAATGTTAACGAATCTGCGTGATTGATTGGTTGAAAACTCAATCCGATTATTAGAGACTTTTACCTTTTTCTTTATTAAAAAACAGCTGAGTCCACCATTTTTATGGCAACTTGGTGAAAACAACGCGTGTATTCCCTTTGCTTGTTGTATTCCCTTTTCTTGCTGGTGATCAATGTTACAACTATTCGCTAAGTTGATAGAAATTATTCAATAAGTTGATGCTTATTGATGTGAGCGGAATTCACCATGTTTTATATAATTTTATCCATACATTTCATGCATTTGGGTTAGAATAGTACAAAATCTATGTAGTTTATGCTTATATGCCAAATTATGGAATCTACACCAGTTTCAGTTTAAATTCGCAGAAATCGAAGCAATTTACAGCAATTCAGAGAAAGGAAGAAAAGCTCGAAGTCAACTACAGAAGTCCAAGGTCAAGGAGCAGCGGAACCAGGACAAATCGAGCTAGAAGCAAGGAAATCTACTCGACAACACGTTGGTCGATATCGACTAAACTTTGTCGATATCGAGTAAACCCAAGTCGATTTCCAGCAAAGTTGACAAGAATCGAGCAAGGCTAGGGAAGAAGAAGAACAGCTTAGTCGATATCGAGGAATGTAATCGATATCGAGTAAAACCCAAGTCGATTTCCACTTCTGGAGCCGAGATCGACGAGCTGAGCACCAGACATCGACGAAGTGAAGCTGGGAGCTGAACAAGTTACTCGATGTCAAGGAAATCTTCTCGATGTCGAGGAAAAGTCAAGTCAAGGTGCTGTCCTGGAGGCCGGAATCGAGTTGCTGAGCAGAAGACGAAGAAAGTGCTACTCGATATCGAGGAAATCCCTAGAAGCCGACGTCGAGTAGTCTGAGATCTTGTTATGTTTCTATCCCGAGTCCAACAGTTATATTTTCGAGATGAAATTCTATCAAGATCTATCAAGTGCCATCAAGTCAAGAGAGAAGATATTTTATCCACATTAGATATAGTCCTAGTTGATTTAATTATTTATTTCCATTATTTAATCTTTAGATAAAAGATAGATAGAATTAGATCTAGATATAGTTTTCTTTCCTAGATTAGCTTGGAATGAAGGCTATAAATAAAGCCTTTCCGGAAGGAGATCCTTCCGGAAAGTTCAAGAGATGTCTGCTTATGTCAAATTTCTCAAGGAGATCCTTAGCAACAAGTGATCTATCTCAGAAATCGCCAGCGAATGCAAAGTAAACCGGCCACTTCCCTGAGAAGAGACCTGACCCCGGTAAGTTTTCTGTTACTGTGGGATTTGGACATTATAAATATGAGGCTTTGTGTGATTTAGGAGCAAGCGTGAGTATCATGCCCCTATCAATCTGGCAAAAGGTGAATATAGGGTCTTTAGAGCCTGTGGATGCCAAGCTATACATGGCAAACAATACAGTGGTCATCCCTACAGGTATGGTTGATAATGTCCCTGTCCAGATTGGTAAGTTCTTTATTCCTGCTGATTTCCTTGTTATAGATTGTGCGGAAGATCCTACTTGCCCTATTATTCTTGGTAGACATTTCTTAGCTATTGCAGATGCCAAGATTAGTGTCAAACAGCGATTGCTCACCTTCACAATAGGGAATGAGGTCTTAGACTTCTCATTTGGCCCTGCAAAGGAGGAAGTTCCATGGTTGGAGGTAAAGAGCATCAACAACCACGGGATCGAGCAAACAACAGGGGAAAACACCAGAAGGCAACTCGACATCGACTTGTTTTCCTCGATGTCGACCAAACACCTCGATGTCGACCAAACTTTCTCGACATCGACTTCCCCTGCTGAGCACCAGACTTGCCAAGAACCTAAGTATGGGGTCCCTGTACTCGATGTCGACCAGTATTACTCGACATCGACCAACTCTAAGCCCAAAGATTTCTGTTTTGGGCCCGAAAAGGTAAGTTCAGGTATGAGTTCTACTCCTCCTCAGTCCATTAAGAAAATTATAAATAATTTAAGGGGAGGTAAGGCCTCGTGGCGAGCAAATCTACGAAGGATGAGAGCTGGAAAGAAAAGGAAGGAAGAAAAGGGATATTATGCAAGCGACTACCTATCAGCTGAGCTTGCATACTACAATCAGGACATAGATGATCCAGGAGAAGGGCCAATCACAAGGGGGGCCCACATTGACTGCACTTAAAGCACAAGCGGAGAAGTCGGCCTAGTGACTCTAAAATCTAGAACATGTATATAAAACTTTTGAATTTTGGGACTTTGAAACTTTTAGTTTTGGTTTTGTTTGTTTTTGTTTTTGAATACTTCATGTGGAATCTTGTTTTCGGGAAAAACTAACAAATTTGCAAGTCGAAGAAAACTGGAGTCGACCAACCTGGTCGATATCGACTAACTGTAGTCGATATCAACTCCTGAGGTGGAAACCGACCAGGGGAGGAGGAAAAGCAGCTAGTCGATTTCGACCAATATTACTCGATATCTAGTAAGTTGGTCGATATCGACCAAATTCCCTAACATCGACCAGCGCAGTTTCCTCGACAGGCCCTATTTTGCCTTCCTCGACTCATTATTCGGTGAGTTCCTTCCTTTACCTTTGTTTCATATTAATTTTATACATTGGGGACACTATATATTTTAAGTATGGGGTGGGGGAAGAGCTCAGTATCATTATTATATGTTTTTGGTTTTACATGGTGAATTTTGAGTGAAATTTTAAAATTTTGTGCATAAGGCTAAACTCAAAGTTCTATAAGACATCTCCCAATGCTTCTGAATTGTTCAAAGAAATAGTGTCATGGAAGCTTTAAATGAACTCGATGATGCAAAATTGGACTCATTAGAGATATAGCATGAAATTGCCTAGTAAAGGGAAGTCACAATGAAGTGCATATTTTCTTGAAAACCATGAAATGAGGTAAAATTTGAAGTTGCTTTTGACATGTTGCATAATAAGAGGATGGATGACTTTATATTTCCATACAATGCTCATAGTTATATCCTAACCTTACCTATGCTTATATGCATTACACAAAAGCTATATTAAGCCTTATTTCATATCATTGCTCCACATGATCTAAATATTGCCCATTCTTTACCTTATTTCCTATCCGGGGATTATGTTGAGAATGAAAGCTACATTATGGATATTATTATATGGTGTTTGTGTTGTTATATGTCATTATATGGAGTTTGGTAGGAAATTGTTTGAAATATATGGAAAATTTAATGAGTGAAAGAAAATCCGATCACCTCAGGAGATAAAGGTAGATCGACCCTGCTCGCTAAGATAATAGTTTGGCGAGATGGGACACACAGGTGAGGAGTCCAAAGCACTAAGTATCCGGGGTCATTCATGACACCCATGTTTGCGACTCGCGAGAAGGCAGTGCTCAGATTAGAGAGGTAAAAGCATTATTATTGATAAAAAGCATTATGAAATGTGATGAATCTTATGAAGAAGGGATGTAGTTAAGAAAGTTTGGAAACACTCCATTTCCCCGGATCATTAACACCAGATGGCCAAAAATTGCCCACCTTTAGCCTTTTACCAATCTACTTCTTATTGAGCTTAAATTAAAGTCCTCTTGATTATTAAAGCTTTGTCATATGGATTATTTTTTGCATAACCCTCCTTTTGTGAGCAGATGTTGCTTTTTATTTGCACATGCATGGATTTGTGGCACAAGTACCTTTCCGATTATGGTAATTGATTGTAGGGTTTGAAGGTTCGATAATGTAAAAACAATGTAATAAGAAATACTCTAGAAGGGGTGTTGAATAGATTATGCCCGTTTTTCGCAGAAAGTCTCAAGACTTTTGGAGCTTGTACCAAAACCTTTGAGATAAACCTGAATCACAAAGTTAAACAATTCAAACCAAGTGCGGAAATAAGGTAAAGCAATAAGTAAAGGACGCAACGAATTGTTAACGAGGTTCGGCACGAACTTGGCCTACGTCCCCGCCTAGGGTTCTTCCACAACCCTAGGATTCAACCGGCTTTTATTGATTCACAAAGCTTAGGATCCTAATAGCTCACCGAGAATCCTCTCTCCTATACAATTGCAATATAGTCAACTCACGTTCCCTTGGAGTCCTAGACCAATCTAGAAGAGCCCCACCTCTCTCAGCTATCTAGTACAATCCTCTTACTCTCAGTGAATCAATCGCCTAGTGTCTACTTCCTGAGTTACAAACTCTTGAGTATAACACTCTCTCGAAATATATCCTATAAGCTCACTGTGTATCTCTCAAATGCTTTGAAACAAAATATAAGACTCTTAAGAACAAGCAGAGAGAACACGCTGAAGAGAGAACGTAAACTTGAGGGCTGATTGTGCAATGACATTCTTGAAGTGCGTCAGTCCTCTCTCTCTTCTTCATCATCTCTTTTATATAGTGAAGATCATCGGCGCCACTTGAGGAAGGAATCTTCTCCAACGGCTAAGAGAGGATCATGGCTTGAGCGCAATCTTCTATCTTTGGAAACTTCGGAAGCCATGATCTCGATTTGATCTTTCTCAGCTTTGAACGCTTAAGGAAGGAGATATAATTCAAATAGCTTCCTGAAAGGTTAGTGAATATATAATAATAATATGGAAGCATATAATAACATAATATAATATTCGGACATAATAACATATAGAGCAGGTTTTGTATTTCGTCAACACAGCTGTTAGCTTCAAGACCTTTGACACAAACTGTTTGTCAAAGCCGTTGAAACTAATTCCGATTCTCATCAAGGGAGTGGAGCTATCAATCTCCCCCTTGATGAAAGACAAAACCTGTGCATCCCTGCAACTTAGTCAAACAGATATATCATAAGCACAATCGGAGTAAGTGCCTGCATGGGTTAGACAAATGTTGGATCATAAGTTTAAAGCCAAATAGAAACATCTAACAAAGTAAAATAAAACAAGGTCTTCCAATACCCAAACAGTTTTAAAGTCTAAACCATCATCAAATCATCTCCCCCTTTTTGTCTTTCAACAAAGGGAGGAGGGTAAAAATATTCTCCAAAATCAGACTTACTAAAACAATTCAAAATTCAAAAAGATCCTTTCAGATCTTAAGGCAAGAAAAGATTAATCCGATTTTAAAATAATTTCCACAAATAAACAATACTCGGATAAAATAAAATCGGTAACAAATAAAGAAGGTTAAAAATCCATTAAAAATATATTTGATCAAATACCTAATAAGATATCAACCAAACATATCTGATCTGTTATATGTACTCTACTGTTCAGTTCACAACCTTTGAAATGAGGTTTAAGGATCTTGACACCGAGTAGAATATATCTTTCATAAAGGGAAAGCTCCCCTTACGAAAGTGCATCCTTGTTAAGCATCCCAATCTCATGTCTAATGAAGGTGAACCTGTCCTCTGCCAAAGGCTTAGTAAAAATGTCAGTCCATTGATAATCAGTTGAAATAAATGATATGGACACATCACCTTTTTCGACATGGTCTCCAATGAAATGATGCCTTACATCAATATGTATGGTCCTTGAATGCTTCCTCTTGATTGTAGCCTTGAGCAGCAAGCCTTGCCTTGTTCCTCACGATCTTACTATTATCATCTAGCTTGTTTCGAAATACCCATCGTGTGCCAATGACTGATTGATGCTTTGGCCTAGGCTTCAAGGTCCAGACTTTGTTCCTCTCGAATTCATTGAGTTCACTTTGCATAGCTATAATCCAGTCTGGCTCCTGAAGTGCCTCATTTACCTTCTTTGGCTCAATAAGAGAAACAAACGCGTTAAAAGCACAAAGATCTTTAAGTTTAGAACGAGTTTGTACACTAGAAGTAGGGTCAGAGATGATATCCTTTAAAGAGTGTGAAGAGGAGTATTTGAATTTCCTTTTGCTAGTCTCAGCTCCTTGATTCGTCACACTAGTAGGATTAACTTGTAGTACATCTGACTCCGTGGATCTGTTCGGTTCAGTTACAGCAGTTTTTGACGTCTCAACACTGTTGGATTGGACACCAAGGGCTTTGGACGAATCTTCAACACCTTGGGCCAATTCTTCAGTGTTGAGAATCGGTTCCTGCATGTTCCTCTTCTCTGTGTTCTTGGTAGCAACATCATCACCTTCCTCATTCTCTGTATGGACGTTAAGATCTAGATCTGCAACACTTTCACTCAAAGAACCGTCATTGCATTCATCGAATATAACAACACACAAGTACTTTTTACCATTGAGAGATTTGACTAGCATAGGACCACATAAACCCATATGTAAAAGTTCAAGGGGTCTAGAAGTACTTACAACCTTTTTGGGTTTGAAAGAGCTACGTGTTTGTTTACCTCATGTGCATTCTTTGCATATCTCAGTACCTTTGAAGTCCATCTCAGGTAGTTCTCTTACAAGCCCTTTGGACACAATCTTCTGTAGTGTATGTGGACTCACATGACCGAGTCTCCTGTGCCAGAGCTTTGGATCGTCCGTCAAAGCCTTTAGACAGGTTAAGCTTCCTTGTGCCACTTGCTCAGCATTCACGGCATAGATGTTGTTATAACGATAGACAATTAGAACTATTTCACCTGTATCTTCTCTGCGCACTAAACATCTTTTCTTGTTAAATCCAACATCATTACCATAATCACATAGTTGAGAAATACTAAGCAAATTATACTTCAAACAATTAACAAGATAAACATTTTTAATACAGTGGTTAGGATCACTCCCAACACTACCAATACCAACGATGTCGCACTTTCCTTTGTCACCAAGAGTGATTGTTCATGTGGATTGCTCCTTTAGATCATGAAAGAGAGAACTCTTCCCACTCATATGCCTCGAGCATCCACTATATATAATCCATTTTTGCTCCTTCACCTTGGTGATCTCCTGCAAAACAAACATCAACCTTTGTGGCTAGACCAGTGAGCAAATTTAGATCCTTTATTGGGATAAACCATATTTGGTAAAATAGTGCCTTTGGGAACCCAAACTTGCATTATCCGTTCTTTTCTCAAGTGAATAGGAAATGTATTGCGAATAATATGAGGATCCTTTCTTCTATAGGGGCAGGTCTCTTTTACATGTCCCTTTCTAGCACAGTGGTGACATATAGGAGAGGTTCTGCTTCCTTTGGCCTTTACAAAAGTGGTAATGTGTTGCTTCTTTAAAAACCTCGGGTTGTAACCAATACCACTTCTGTTTAGAGAATTTTGTTGCTCACCCAACATCCTATCAAGAGTGCCCTTGGATTTGGTAAAACTTATGAGGGCTGTCTGTTGGTCTTGAATCTTCTTATTCAGGGAGATCTTCTCGTTCTCTAAGTCACTTCTCAGAGACGAGAGATCTTGCTTGAGTTCAGATTTCTCTGAGTCAAGAGTCTTGACTTTAATGTCAAGACCCGAATAAGAAGTTTCAAGACTTTGGACCCTCCTAGACAGTTCCTCAATAGTTCTTTCCTGGTCCACGGTTTTCCTGATAAGAGTGTTAGTTTGAGCAATAAGTTTCTCTTCATTGGCAATCATATTAGAAAGGAATTCCGATAGTACCTCTTTTGGACTTGCCATAAGCTCTCTTACGGTTACCTCAAGTTGCTTATCATGGGATTCATCTCCTATGGTCATGAGACAAAGGTTGGCCTTTTCATCATCAGAATCTGAGTCACCTTTCTTGAATCGACTCTTCTTCTTTTGAGGGCAATCTTTCACTAGATGATCTGTTTCACCACATTCAAAACAAGACAAAGGTTTAGTCTTCTTGTCATATTTGTTGTATTGAGACTTACCTCGAAATTTAGAAGACTCTGATCCATCTTTTTTGTTGAAATGCTTCTTCATCTTGAGGATTCGAGAAAGACCCCTTGTAATGAGATCGAAGGGATCATCCTCATCATCGTCCTCATCATCCGAATCAGACACATCTTTGGGCTCATCCTTCTTAGACTTGAGCGCCAAGTTCTTAGTGCTTGTTGGAAGTTCTCCATCGTCTTCATTGAGAATCATCTCATGTGTGATCAGCTTCCCAAGCAAGTCATCAAGGGGTAGAGTGGTGAGATCTTGGGCTTCCTCTATGGTTGTCACTTTCGGGCCCCATTTGTCTTTTGGGAGGCACCTCAATATCTTCCTCACTTTCTCAACATTCTCAAAGGTCTTGCCGAGAGAGTCAAGGTTGTTCGTGATTTCCGTGAACTGTGTGAACATGGCCTTAATGGACTCATCAGGCTTCATTTTGAAGAGTTCATACTTTTGAAGGAAGATGCTGATCTTGGTGTCCTTCACTTGACTGGTTCCTTCGTATGTGACGACCAGCTTGTCCCAAATCTCTTTAGCTGACCTACAAGATGAAATACGGTTAAACTCATCAGTACTAAGACCACAATATAGTAAGTTAATGGCCCTGTAGTTTTTGGAGACGAGTTCAAGATCCGCTTGGACGTATTCAGACTCCTTCTTCGCAATTTTGGTTCCATTTGGTCCGTCTTTCTTTGGAACCTTCGGACCATTCTCTATAATGTTCCAAAGTTCCAGATCTTGATCTATAATGAACATCTTCATCAATGCTCTCCAGTGGACAAAGTTGTTTCCTACAAATAGTGGTGGTCTAATGGTAGACCTTCCCTGTGCAAATCCTCCGCTTGCTTCACCAGACATGATCGAAAACTCACAAGATTGTTAGATCAAAAACAGTGAGTAAAGCTCTGATACCAATTGAAGGTTCGATAATGTAAAAACAATGTAATAAGAAATACTCTAGAAGGGGGGTTGAATAGAGTATGCCCGTTTTTCGCAGAAAGTCTCAAGACTTTTGGAGCTTGTACCAAAACCTTTGAGATAAACCTGAATCACAAAGTTAAACAATTCGAACCAAGCGCGGAAATAAGGTAAAGCAATAAGTAAAGGACGCAACGAATTGTTAACGAGGTTCGGCACGAACTTGGCCTACGTCCCCGCCTAGGGTTCTTCCACAACCCTAGGATTCAACCGGCTTTTATTGATTCACAAAGCTTAGGATCCTAATAGCTCACCGAGAAGCCTCTCTCCTATACAATTGCAATCTAGTCAACTCACGTTCCCTTGGAGTCCTAGACCAATCTAGAAGAGCCCCACCTCTCTCAGCTATCTAGTACAATCCTCTTACTCTCAGTGAATCAATCGCCTAGTGTCTACTTCTTGAGTTACAAACTCTCGAGTATAACACTCTCTCGAAATATATCCTATAAGCTCACTGTGTATCTCTCAAATGCTTTGAAACAAAATATAAGACTCTTAAGAACAAGCAGAGAGAACACGCTGAAGAGAGAACGTAAACTTGAGGGCTGATTGTGCAATGATATTCTTGAAGTGCGTCAGTCCTCTCTCTCTTCTTCATCATCTCTTTTATATAGTGAAGATCATCGGCGCCACTTGAGGAAGGAATCTTCTCCAACGGCTAAGAGAGGATCATGGCTTGAGCGCAATCTTCTATCTTTGGAAACTTCGGAAGCCATGATCTCGATTTGATCTTTCTCAGCTTTGAACGCTTAAGGAAGGAGATATAATTCAAATAGCTTCCTGAAAGGTTAGTGAATATATAATAATAATATGGAAGCATATAATAACATAATATAATATTCGGACATAATAACATATAGAGCAGGTTTTGTATTTCGTCAACACAGCTGTTAGCTTCAAGACCTTTGACACAAACTGTCTGTCAAAGCCGTTGAAACTAATTCCGATTCTCATCAAGGGAGTGGAGCTATCAGGGTTATATAAGAATGAATCCATGATGTTGAGAGTTTTAAATTCTTCCCTTGAATGACCATCCAAGTTATTTCTTGGGGATAAGCAAGCTTAAGTATGGGGTGATTTGATCTCCACTAAAATAACCATGTTTTTATGCACATTTTAGCTCCTTATTCTATATACTTTGCATATTTCAGGCTGAGAATATGTTGAATTTATGTAATATATACTTATTTGCAAGAAATAGAGGTCTACATAAGTTTTGGTTTAATATTACAGAATTTGGAGCCATTCCGGGACAAAACCAAGAAGAGAAGACGGAAGCTGAATTTTACTCGATGTCGAGGAAAGTTCCTCGATGTCGACAAAAAAATGCGAGCAAAGCCTGATCGAGGAGAGCCTGATCGAGAAAGCTGAGAACAAGACAACTCGAGAAACGTTTACTGGATATCGAGGAAATTCCTCGATATCGACGAAGCCGAGAACACATGTTCGAACCAAGTTGGGAAGAAGTTACTCGAGAAAGCCAGACAAGCCAAGTCGACGGCAATGTTCCTCGATGTCGAGGAAATTCCTCGATATCGAGCAAAAGGTTTCTAGGCCGCGATGCTGTTGGGCTAATCCGAGTTGAGTTGGCTTGCTTGGGGTCGAAGGAAGTCCAAATCTATCAAAATCTATCGAGATCTATCCAAGGAAGAGGGATTTACCTACCACATGAAGATATGAAGATATTTTAGATATTTAATTATCTCCTTTTAGAATTAATGTTTTATCTTTATTTAATTTTCTCTTTAGAAAGTACATATATATTGCTTTCCTTTATTAGCAAGGATTAAGCCCTATAAATAAAGCCAATGGGGTTAATTTTTTATTCATTCAATTCAGAAGCTAGAGAAGTAGTTCCACAGAGAAGTTTAGGAGTTCAGAGGTTTTAGGATTTTGGCATTCAATGAAAGTTGGAGTGTCGGGATTGTAAAGACTTTGAATATAGTTTATGCAAGTTATTTCTTTTCAATCAATGTCTTCGATTGCGATGAGGCGCGAGTAGTCCACCTACTTCTAGGGTTGGGGGGAGCCCAATGATAGTCATGTAAGCTTGAGGTAAAGATTTGATCTTTTTCGTGTTTTGAGCATCTACTACCTGTTATGTGTTTATTACCCATTAAATGGAGATCCATTCTAACAACTTGGATTGTAAACATAAAATCAGTAGTTACAATTAGGGTTTCTTGAAAGAGTTATCTAATTGTTGGAAAAGGCGAAAGCTTAATCCTTCGATGTGATTTGCATGATTATTATTATTTATCTTGCTTTATGCATGTTTGGTTATCGTTGTTGCAAACCCCAATCTTTGAAGTTTTCTTTTACATAGTGTATTTTGAGTTTCGCAAAGCCTTGTTCTTTATTTTGTTTCGTTTAAAGTTTATGTCTTCCTCGATTTCGACCAAATTGGTCGACATCAACTACTGATTTTCGATCAAACAAGGATCGCCGTAGCTTCTGAACTACAGGTACTCGACTTCAGCAAAAATCTCCTCGACATCGAGGAATTTCCTCGATATCGACCAAAACCTGTGAGTGTTGCCTGCTTCGTTTCGACTTGTCCGACCTTTTATCGACTAACCTTAGTCGAGGCCGGGTAATCTGTTGTCGACTTTTACCCGTGAGATTCCTCCGCTGCCTAGGATCCGCTGACCAGCTTCCTCGAGGATCGATCCTGACTTCCTTTTGCTACATCGAGAGGGAGTCTTGAACACTATTTGCTCAGAATGGAATCGGTTTTCTTATTTTATTTACATTCTATTTTCAATTCTCGATTTCCTCCTTCAACATCTGCACAGAATAGGAACTCGACATCGAGGAATTTGGTCGATATCGAGAAGAATCCTGTCGATGTCGAGGATAACCAAGTCGACGTCGAAAAAGCTGCAACACCTCCGACATCTGTTCTGGCTCCGAAACAGAAAAAGAAGCTACCTTTCCCAACAAAATCTCCAAAAGGATCCAGCAGAGAAGAAATTTCAACGCTTCATCAAGATGCTTCAGAGGCTCAATGTTACCATACCCTTCACAGAAGCTCTGAATGAAGTGGCATCATATATCAAGTTCCTCAAGGAGTGCAACCAGATGGATGTTCTTGAGAAAAGGCCAGATCCAGGTAAGTTTGCTATAACCATTGGATTTGGTCAATATAAATTTAATGCTCTATGTGATCTTGGAGCTACTGTGAGTACAATGCCTTTAACAATATCGTCCAAGATTAAGACAGGTGCCCTAGAGCATGTGGATGCTAAGCTTTATATGGTAAACAACACAATGGTCATCCCAACATGCATGGTGGACAATGTACCAGTACAAGTAGGTAAGTTCTTTGTCCCTGCTGATTTTCTAGTTATTGATATGGCGGAGGACCCTGCTTGTCCAATTATTCTAGGAAGGCCCTTCTTGGCGACGGTGGATGCCAACATAAGCATAAGGAAGTGAGTACTCACTTTCAACATCAGCGATGAGGTAATTGAGTATTCTTTTAATAAAACTGAAAGTCACACAAGTCCCATGGAAGAGGTAAAGTCTATATCAGTTGGTTACATTACTTGCAGGGAGCCTAAAGTAAGAAATATGATTCCTGAAGAGCTGAAAAAGAGGGATACGGAAGCCCAGATGGAGAAGATCATGGCAATCCTGAACAACGAGATAGATGATCTGCTCGACATCGACCAAGGTAAGTCGACGTCGACTAATTATTTCTCGGATGCCTTGACAGGATGCAAGTATGGGGTCGAAGTCCACCAGAATTACCCGACATCGGGTAATTTGGTCGACATCGACCGAAATCGGAGCCCTCCACCAGCAGCAGCTTCGTCGAGCAGTCCAGTGGAGGCCAAGGACTCCTCGACATCGAGGAAATTGGTCGACATCGACCAAATACCTGCGTCCTGGACTTCCCCTTCTTCGACGAGGAATCCACTGGAAGACGAGAACTCCTCGATATCGAGGAATTTGATCGACATCGACCAAAAATCTTCATCCTCGACTCCACCTTCTTCGACCAGCAGTCCACCAGACGAGCCTACTTCTTCGACATCGAGTAATTTTACTCGATATCGACCAAAATCGGAGGTCCCCGAATCCGATACTGCGAAGGTAAGCCAAGGTATGGATCTTTCTTCTCCTATTTCAATTAAAGATTTCTTCTCCTATTTCAATTTGTTAGGATTTCTAATGATGAGCCTAAGGAGTATGAAGTTGGAGACAAGCTCTATGTTTCCAAATCAAAGGATCATTGGTTTCCTAACAAATTCAACAAAAAGAAGATGGGGCCCTTCGTGGTGAACAAGATCCATTTAGGAGGATTGCAGCTGAAGGACAAGAATGGAGTCTTATTTGAAGCCCAAACTCCATGGGCCCTGCAAATGTCACCTTGAGCTTCATGGAGAAAGTCAGTCTAGTGACTATAAAATCTAGAGCTTGTAAATAGACATTTATTTTTGGGTTTTTTTTGGACATTGTTGTTGTTTGTTTGTTTTTGGTTTTTGAACTTTTAGTTTTCTATTGTGGGTATTTCTCTTCTACATTTTTCAGGTCCATGAGGATAGAAGCAAACTAAATCGGACTAGGCCCTGCAGCATAGCACTCAATTCTGACATCCTGCACACCTGTCTAGTGAGTTTCTTTCTTTACCCTTATTTTTTATACAGTGAGGACACTATAATGTTTAAGTATGGAGTGGGGGAAGGGCTTACTTTGTGCATATTTGATATATTTGACATTTTGTGTGCATATTTAAGGTTTATTTCTTGAATTGCTTATACATGGCTACTTTGGAATTCATTATTGATTTATGTGCTTACATGCATGTTTTCCAAAGTTTGAAAAAAAATGACCCCTATTGAAATTTTGATAAATGTCATGGAAGCTTTAATTGAACTCGATGATGAAAAATTGGATTCATTAGAGATATAGCATGAAATTGCCTAGTAAAGGGAAGTCACAATAAAGTGCAATATTTTCTTGAAAACCATGAAAGGAGGTAAAATTTGAAGTTTCTTTTGACATGTTGCATGATAAGAGGATGGAGGAATTTATATTTCCATATAATGATCATTGTTATAATCCTAGCCTTACCTATGCTTATGCATCACAAAAGCCAAAATATGCCGTATTTCATATTATTGCTCCACATGATCTAAATATTGCCATTCTTTACCTTATTTCTTATCCGGGGATTATGTTGAGAATGATGTTACATTATGGAGATTATCATATCGTATTTGTGTTGTTATATATCATATATGGAGTTTGGAAGGAAATAGTTTGAAATATATGGAAAATTTAATGAGTGAAAGAAAGTCCGATCACCTCAGGAGATAAAGGTAGATCGACCCTGCTTACTAAGATAATAGTTCAGTGAGATGGGACACACAGGTGAGGAGTCCAAAGCACTAAGTATCCGGGGTCATTCATGACACCCATGTTTGCGACTCGCAAGAAGGCAGTGCTGAGGTTAGAGAGGTAAAAACATTATTATTGAAAAAAGCATTATGGAAGGTGATGAATCAAAGGAAGAAAGGATGTGGTTAAGAAAGTTTGGAAATACTCCATTTCCCCAGATCATTAACACCACATTGCCAAAAATTGCCCACCTTTAGCCTTTTATCAATATACTCCTTATTGAGCTAAATTAAAGTCCTCTTGATTATTAATGCTTTGTCACGAATGAATTGTTTTGACATAACCCTCCTTTTGTGAGTAGATGTTGCTTTTTAATTGCACATGCATGGATTTGTGGCATTAGTACCTTTTCGAGGATGGTAATTGATTGCAGGGACATATGACAATGAATCTATGATGTTTAGAGTTTTGATTTCTTCCCCTGTATGAATATAGAAAGTATTGGTCGATATTGACTAAACTTTGTCGATATCGAGTAAACCCAAGTCGATTTCCAGCAAAGTTGACCATAATCGAGCAAGGCTAGGGAAGAAGAAGAACATCTTAGTCGATATCGAGAAATTTACTCGATATCGAGTAAAACCCAAGTCGATTTCCACTTCTGGAGCCGAGATCGATGACCTGAGCACCAGACATCGACGAAGTGAAGCTGAGAGCTGAACAAGTTACTCGATGTCGAGGAAATCTTCTCGATGTCGAGGAAAAGACAAGTCAATGTGCTGTCCTAGAGGTCGGAATCGAGTTGCTGAGCGGAAGACGAAGAAAGTGCTACTCGATATCGAGGAATTCTACTCGATATCTAGGAAATCCCCATAAGCCGACGTCAAGTAGTCCGAGATCTTGTTAAGTTTATATCTCGAGTCCAATGGGGATATTTTCGAGATGAAATTCTATCAAGATCTATCAAGTGCCATCAAGTCAAGAGAGAAGATATTTTATCCACATTAGATATAGTCCTAGTTGATTTAATTATTTATTTCCATTATTTAATCTTTAGATAAAAGATAGATAGAATTAGATATAGATATAGTTTTCTTTCATAGATTAGCTTGGAATGAAGGCTATAAATAAAGCCTTAGGGGATGATTTTCATTCATTCAATTCTAGTTCCAATTACATCAAGTAAGTAGGAGAGAGAGAGAGAGAGAGAGAGAGCTTGTGGCGAGAGGAGAAAAGGTGTTGAGAGACGGTTTGTCTTCGATTGGTTGTAAGTTCTCTTTGGTTTAATTTAATGCAATTTATTTTCCTGAAATATTTATTGAGTTTATTCATGATGAAGAGTGAGTAGCCCACCCACTTCTAGGGTCGGGGTGAGCCCGACGGTAGCCATGTGAGGTGATGAGGTAAAGGTTTGATCTTTTTATGCAATTCGTCTTCTATCCCTGAAAGCATGATTCTTTTGCGAAAGTTGAAGGTGATCCTTGTTTGTATTATTGAAGCGAAAGTGATCTTAAT
Source organism: Persicaria tinctoria (assembly GCA_037127255.1). Classification (NCBI taxonomy): domain Eukaryota; kingdom Viridiplantae; phylum Streptophyta; class Magnoliopsida; order Caryophyllales; family Polygonaceae; genus Persicaria; species Persicaria tinctoria. The sequence goes on along the minus strand of JBANSL010000005.1, from coordinate 26,430,638 downwards.
ACAACTTGGGTTAATTATGTGAAAAGGGTTAGTAACAATTAGGGTTTGTGCGAAAGCCTCTATATTCCTATTTGTTAATAACGAAAGTTATGTGATGGAAAGCATGATCTTTTATACCTTTATGTGTTACTTTGCATGGTTATCGTTGTGGTGTTGATGCCCTGATCTGGGAAGTCTTTTACTTTATTGATTTATTTCATCGAAATCCGTGTTTTGCGTGCGAAAGGTTGCAATTTTAAGTTTATGTCTTTACTCGACGTCGGGAAGTTTTTGTCGATATCGAGGAGTTTACTCGATATCGAGGAAGGGTTATCGACATCAAGTTGTCTGCTTTGATTTCTGTTTCTGTTCTTCGATTTTGACTTACTGTTGGTCGATTTCTTTACTCGATATCGAGCACTGTTTGTCGATATCGACCAGTTTCTGCCTTTGCTATCTTTTCCGCTTTTATTTGTTATTTCTGTCTTTCTGTCTATTGTTTCTTTCTGTGAGATTTACTGCTACCTGAGATCCGCTGACGTGCTTCCTCGAGGATCGATATTGACTTCCCGCTGCTACTTCAGGAGGTCTTAGAATTATTTACGTGGGCACGAATATGGTTTGATCTATTTCATTATATTTTAAACTCGATTTCCTCCTACAACACTTATTGTTCATGATTAGTGGGCAGTTATATATCGTTTACATTTGAATTTGAAAACTTGGAAAAGTGTGAGACAGTTTTGGAACTATTCAAGAAGGTGATTGTAATTATTCGGTAACTAGATGGTTATTATTCGTGTGTAATGAGGAGTTATCGTTTAGATTTGATATTCAAAACTTGCAAAATGGTTAGTCAACTTTGCAATTATTCGCTAGGTTGATAGTAAGTATTTGTTAGGTTGATAGTAAGTATTCGTTTGAATTTCAACAAACCTACATCTAATTGCCAAGGATACGTATGATGGCTCACAGACTAGTGTGTACTCACACGGTGGGGACCCTGAGTACTTTGCGGTACAAATGGGTTTGCACCAAGGCTCGGCTTTGAGCCCATTTCTCTTTACAGTTGTCATGGATGTGGTGTCGATTAGTATCCAGGGTGGGATCCCATGGTGCATGCTATTTGCGGATGATGTTATTCATATGGACGAGAGAAGAGTATGGGTTAGGAGCAAGCTTGATCTATGGAGGGATAATCTTGAGCAAAAGGGCTTCCGGATGAGCAGGACGAAGACAGAGTACGTGGTGTTCAGGCTGGGCGAAGAAAGATAGTTTCAAGTATCTGGGGTCTGTGATGCAAAGCAATGGAGGTGTAGAAATGGATATCAAGCATCGGATTCAAGTAGGCTAGCAGAAATGGAGGGCTGTGTCAGGAGTCTTGTGTGACAGAAAAGTTCCACTCAAGCTTAAGGGTAAGTTCTACAGAGTGGTGGTGAGACCGGCTTTATTATATGGGGCAGAGTGTTGGGTGACAACTAAGGCACATCAACAGAAACTTGTGGTGGCTGAGATGAGGATGCTCATGTGGATGTGTGGGTTGACTTTGCGCAACAGAATCATAAACGAGACTATCCGAGACATGGTGGGAGTGGCTTGTATTCAGGCTAAGATGTGGGAATCGAGACTCTAATGGTATGGACATGTGCAGAGGAGAGATCCAAGTGTGCCGGTGAGAAGATGTGACAACTTGGCTATCGAAGACATTCACCGGGGCAGAGAACGTCCAAAGAAGAGTTGGCGTGAAGTGATTAGACATGAACTGGCCGCGCTGGGACTCACTAAGGAGATGACACACGATAGGATGCAGTGGGGGAGTGCTATCCTGGTTTACGAACACTAGTCGGGTGCAACGATTACCGCATTCTTTTCACCGTTTTTCTTTATATTTAACTTTTTATTTACAATTTGTAGAATGTGCATGTGTTATCATCTTTCCTTGTTGTCTTGTCATTTGGGTCACTAGTGTAGAATGATAGAACTGATGTAAAGTCCTCCTTGAGGGTTTCATTCATTAGACAATGATATATATACGTTAAAAGGTATCGGGCCTTTGGGCCCACTATACAATATGAGACCTATGTAATCTATCAAACCCCCGCAGTCGAAAGTTGAGGGTCCCGTACTGTGAGACTGGACCGAAAATCGAGGAACAACAGCCGAGGTAAACCCTTGGTGAAGATATCAGCGTACTAATAGGAGGACGGGACATGAAGAACACGAACATGTCCAAGAGCAACCTTATCCCCAACGAAGTGTAGATCGAGCTCAATGTGCTTCGTTCGCTGATGCTGGACTGGGTTGCTAGATAGACGGCGGAGACGTTGTCGGTGTAGACCAGGGTGGCCTTCTGAAGAGGGCAGCGGAGCTCAAGAAGGAGATTGCGTAGCCAAGAGCACTCGGAGACAACGTTGGCAACACCCATGTACTCTGCCTTGGCACTAGAGCGAGACACCACAGACTGCCGCTTCGCGGACCACGGAACAAGGGTGTTGTTGAGGAAGACGCAGTAGCCAGACGTGGAGCGACGTGTGTCAGGAAAACCACCCCAATCCGCATCAGTGTAAGCGACGAGGTCAAGCTGAGAAGAAGGGTTGATTGTGGTGCCCAACTCGAGGGTACCGCTGATGTACCGGATGATTCGTTTCAAGGCCTGAAACTGCGTTTCCCTGGGCGCATGCATGAACAGGCAGATCTGCTGAACAACGTAATTGATGTCTTGCCTAGTGAACGTAAGATACTGCAATGCACCGGCGAGGCTCCGGTACAATGTTGGATCATCAAACAAAGGACCAGAGTGAGCACTGAGCTTGTTGGAAGTATCCACAGGGGTGGCAACTGGCTTGCAGTTACTCATCTTGGCCCGAGCAACAATCTCGGCAGCATACTTACTCTGAGAGAGAAACAACCCAGACGCATGATGCTGCACGACGACTACCAAGAAGTAAGACAACGGACCCAGATCTGACATGGCGAACTCGGCACTCAACTGTGAAATGATAGACGTCCGAAGAGCATTAGAAGAGGCGGTGAGGATGATGTCGTCGACAAATAGTAACAGAAAGGCCATGTTTCTGCCATTGCGATAGATAAACAAAGACATATTTGAGCGACTACCAACAAAGCCCAAGCGTAGAAGATGAGAAGCAAAGCGCTAGAACCATGCCCGCGGATCCTGTTTCAGACCATACAGAGGGCGCTTCACGAGACACACGTGCTTGGGACGATCAACATCAGCGAAACCTGGCGGCTGGAACATGTAAACTGTCTCATTCAGATGGCCATACAGAAAGGCGTTCTTGACATCCAGCTGATGAATAGCCCAATGTCGCGATAACGCTAAGCTCAACACCACTCGGATAGTGGAAGGCTTGACCACGGGGTTGAATGTCTCATCATAATCAATACCTGCCTGTTGAGATCGACCGTTAACCACAAGATGAGCTTTGTAGCGTTCGAATGACCCATTAGAGCGGAACTTGTGGCGAAAGAGCCACATGCAGCGGATGACGATCGCCTCAGGAGGGCAAGGAACTAGAACCCATGTACCATTCCTTGTAAGGACCCTGTATTCGTCGAGCATAGCCGCCGAAGGGGTTGGTCAGGAGTACGCGGGTTGATATGCCGCGGGCGCAGCAATATGTTACGGCCGCGACAGCTGGGGTGACGGAGGGGTTGGTCAGGAGTACGCAGAAGGAGGTTTGGTGGGGTGCAGGGTGGCATTCATAGAGACGATTTGACGAGGTCTGAAGACACCGGAGATGGTATAACAGGGTAGAGCTCCCCGGTGCTGCTACATCTCATGCGAGTAACCCCCGTAGTAAGATCGTTCATAGAGAAGCCAAAGGGATCAAACGTAAGGGAAACGTTATTGTCAGTAGTGAACCGACAGACATGCATAGATAAGATTTTTAACAATCTTTGGGGCAATGAGGACATTGTTAAGGTGTAGTGGGTGGGTTGGGGTCTGTAATTTGGCATGGCCAATCCTCGAAGTAGCAAGGCGACCACCATTGCCGACGATAATAGAGTGTGCAGGACCTTTAAAGAAAATAGAAGAGAGGTTACCTGAGGAGTTCGTCATGTGGGAGGTAGCACCAGTGTCCATGTACCAAGAAGAGTCGGGAGATGTCGGCTGGGAGAGGGCCCAAAGAGTCCCTGTTGGCTCGTGTATGGCCTCGTTGGAGAGGCCAGGTAGCCATGTGGATGGGCTCCACTGGGGGAATACCCCCTCTGTAAATGACTTGGAGGGACGATGATCCCGACGAGAGGTCGTTGGTGATCGTAGAAGGCCACGGTAAGGGTTTTTTTTTGTGGAAGAAAAACAGGTGGGGGGGGGGGGGCTCTCGACTTTTGCAACATGTGTGTGTGTGTGGGGGGGGGGGGTCACTCGGAATTGGCAAGAACAAGGCAAGGTTTTTTTTTTAACAATTGGGGGATTGGGTTTTTTTTTAACAGGGGGCGGGATGTTTTTGAACAAGGTAAAGGTTTTTTTTTTTTCCGACGGTGATGGTGCTTGGCTGTTGAAGAAGGGGAAGAGAGGGAGAAAGAGAGACGACGAGCGAGGTTTAGACCGAGAGAAGTCGAGGGCGAGAGAGATGACCGGTGGTCGGGGAGTAGAGAGAGGGAGATAACGGTGGCGAGGGGACGACGATGGTGGCAGTAAGAGGAGGGGTGAGGCGAGAGGATCAAATTAGGGTTCCGTGAAGAAGAAAAGGTTGTGATACCATGTACAATGATAGAACTGATGTAAAGTCCTCCTTGAGGGTTTCATTCATTAGACAATGATATATATAGGTTACAAGTAGACCTGTCAAAACACAGCCCGACCCGGTGACTCGACCAGACCGACCCGAAAAATTTCCAACCCGAACGCGGAAAATTTGACTCGAATTTTTTTTTCGACCCGATCCCAAAAACCCCAAAATTTTTTGGGTAATCTCGGTTTCGACCCGATGACCCGATTGACCCTGAAATTTTGACCCGATTTACCCGATTGACCCGGTTGAGTTATAATTATATATAATTAAATTATATATATATAATTAAAATTTATCACAAAATTATCAAATCTTGATTTTTTTAATTTAAAAAAAAGAAAAAATGACAAACCCGAAATCGACCCGAAATGACCTGAAACCCGGTCAAACCCGAGTTCGAGTCAACCCGAAAATACCCAAAACCCGTTTTACCCGGGACTTGTTTTACCCAAAACCCGAAGTGACCCGAACCCGAACCCGACCCGAATGACTTGTTTGACAGGTGTAGTTACAAGGTATCGGGCCTTTGGGCCCACTATACAATATGAGACCTATGTAATCTATCAACTAGGAAACACCCTCTTGACCTAGTCGGGGTAGGGGTGCGTACAATTCGACCCCCCAGACCATGCCTTGAGCGGGATATACTAGACTTCTTGTTGTTGTTGTTGTTGTTGTTGTTGTTGTTCTATATCTAATTTCCCTTATACATATGAATAATTGCTAATTATCAACGAATAGTGATTCTGAACTTGCCGAATATATGTTCGATAAATTTATGAGCTTGAATTTCAAGAAATGTGAAATTAATGGAGAGAAAAACTATAAAAATATAGAGCCGAACACAATTTGCATTTTCAATGAAGATTTGACATTGACAATAGAAATCAAATACAAATAGAAAAAAAAAACAATAGAACGAAAACCTAAAGTTGGGAGAAAAAAGAAAAACTTCGAAAGAAATGCGAAAATCTAGATCTAGCACCGACCTTTTGAATCTGGACCTAAAATGAGGCAGCCATGGATTCTGTCGGGTAGGAAGAAGGAAAAACGGGGGGAAGCTCAAGACAAAACTAGAAAAATAATGGAGAACAAAACTATTTGTATTTCAAGAAACTTGAAATTAATGGAGAACCAAACCAGAAAAATATAGATCTGAATCTGAACATAATTTGCATTTGCAACAAAGATTCGACATTTAATACGTGGTTTTGGTACAATATTTTAGATGGTGGTTTTGGTTTTATTTTGATTTGGAGAAAGATATAAAGATTTGGGGAAAAGATATGATTTGGGGTTTTTTTTTGGGCGATTTTGGTACTAGGCCTTTTTTGAATATTCAATTAGTCACCTACGCCATTAGTTAATTTAATTAGTTTTGCCCTAGCCCCTTCCCAATTGGGTGGGTTGGTCAATGGTCAACCGTTTGACCATTGACCGGTCAACGTTGACCAACCCATTTTGATGCCAACTTTTTTTTTCTTTTTTTTTTCTTTTTTTTTTATGCCAACTTTTTTTTGATGCCAATTTTTTTTTTAGCGATGCCATATTTTACCGTTTTGATGCCAAAATTTTACTATATTTTATTTTCACTTTGATGCCACTTTTTTATGTCAATTTTTTTATAATATTTTTTTTACCGTGATGCCATATTTTTGATGATATTTTTTCAAAGTAGTATTTTTGATGACATTTTTTTCTTTAATGTGATACAAATTTTTCAAAATGGCATCAATGGTCAACGTGACATTAGAGTAAACAAAAAATGTCATCAAAGTTTAAAAAAAGTGTCATCCAATAATTTAATTAGAAAAGTGGCATCAGATTGAAAATAAAATGTAATAAAATTTTGGCATCAAAACGGTAAAATATGACATCACAAAATATGTCATCAATGTTTTAAAAAAGTGGCATTAAAAAAAAGTCATCCAATCATTTCATTCGAAAAGTGACAATAAGGTGACAATATTTCGATTCCACGTTTTAAGCTCTTATGCCATCAATTATATAAAATTGTCACCACAAAATGTTGGCATCAAAACGGTAAAATATGGCATCACAAAAAAAAAAAAAAAAAAAAAAGTTGGCATAAAAAAGAAAAAAAAAAAGTTGGCATCAAAAAAAAAAAAAAAAAAAAAGTTTGCATCAAAATGGATTGACCGGTCAACGGTCAACGTTGACCGGTCAAGAGGGCTAAGCAAGTTAAAAAAAACAATTAATGGGCTAAGTATACTAAAAAAACAATTAATAGACCTATCTAGCTAACCAAATATGCTAAAAGGGCTTTTTCACCAAATTCCCTTTTTTTTTTTCCATAAATTATTGTGTGTTTAAAAAAATCCAAAAATTATCTTTTAATCACAACCATTTATTGGTTTTAACTTTTAATCTAATGGTTAACGATCGATCTCGCCAATGTATTATAAGAGATGAATGCATTAGAAAGCTCATATATATATATATATATATATATATATATATATATATATATATATATATATATATATATATATATATATATATATATATATATATATGCTCCTATAAAAATTGGTCTCACCAATGTATTGCTAAATGAATGTTTAGCAAGCAGAAAATTAAAAATACTCACTTGAATTATTTTAAGACATGACCAACTTAAGAAAATTAATGGTATGTTAATATAGTACAATTGGAAATTGATATAAACAAGTCAATGATTGGTGCAAGGTTAAATAAAAAATAGATAATTTAAAGGCAACATAAATTCAAAATTGAAACAAATTTTACTCTATGAAATAATAATAAAAAAGCTTATTACGTACATAAAGTTGTTATTTGATTTATTTGAGAAAAACATAAAATAAAATACCTATTGGCAGCTTCTTTAAAGAAAACCCTAATTTATATAGTTAGTTGTATATAATTTGTTAATATATCTATCATATCATGAAAGGGACATAATTTCAATGCATTGTTGGATAGGCTTATATAAAGACTTATATATAGTCGTTCATTAGCTCTTTTTTTATTAAATCATTTTATATTACTAGGTGACGGAGATGAGATTATTGTCATTTCGGATCTCGTGTAATTTTTGAAACCGAATAAAGGGTATCATGACATAGGGTATCTTTTTACAAGTGGTTAAAACATTATAAAAAAACATTAAACATCAATTTTTTTTTAATGCTTTAACTTATGGGGTTTATAGATTTAAAAATCTAAATATCTTTTTCTTTTTAATTTTATTTATGTCATATTAATTTAAGAGATACAACATGAAGGGTAAGACGAAAAGGTTGTGTAACGAGGGATCTTGACCAACATTTATTGGTGAACATTAAATGAAATTTGATAATTAACTTAGTGAGACAATTTATGTTTGAAATTGTAGTATTTTTTCGAAAATCAATAATCTATTAATCAATATATCAATGCAAAAATTTGTCCAACATGCACCTTTTTTTTTTTGCTAAATTGGTGAATTGTCCAACTTTTTGGATAAATTGGAAAATTGTCCACTTTATATGAGAAAATTTGAATTGGTGAATTGTCCTAGTTTTTGAACAAATTGTAAAATTCCCCTGATTTGATTAACCTAACTCTCCACTCTCTCCTGCTCTCTTGATCTATTCTCTCTCGCTCAATTTTCCTTCATTTGTTGATCTCTCTTCATCTGTCCCTGTCGCTTAATCTTCATCTGTCGCTCAATCTTCTGTCTCGATCTCTCTTCATCTGTCTCGCTCCTTCGCTCATCGTGCTCCCTCCCTTCTGCTGCTGCCAGATCTATGTCAAAATCCGACGCCGATCTGACGCAAAGTCGAGATCTGCTCCGTCTTCCTCATCTGAAGCAAGAACGAGATCTATGGTGACATCGTCGCCTTCTCCCTCGATCTCTCGCTGCAGATTCCGACGTCAATCTCTTTTGATCCCTCGGATCCAACCCGACGCAGGCTCAGCTCTGCCATATCCAGGAGCGTGAGAAGCTCTCCGACGCTTTCTAATGACGCCGCTTGCTGTTGCTAATCTCCACCGGAAGCTTGAAGGCCGGAGCGACGTTGGTGGCGGCCATGGCTGCGAAGAGCGCCGAGAAGAAGTGGTGGAGGACGAAACCGAACGAGAGCGACATCAGCAGGTGCTTGTCGAGTAGCTACAACAGCACCAGTAGTTGAAGTTGCAAGTAGAAACCACGGCAGTAGAACGTCCAACAATAGGTTTGATTTTGCGATCAACACTTCCCCCTTCATGAAATTCGCATTTTGATCTTTAATTTGGGAGTTTTGATCTTCAATTGCCATTTCCGCATCGTTCAATCGCACCTGCAATTGGTTTCAATGGTTGAATTTTATACAAATATGAATTTGAATGTTCCATTGCTGCATCTAGGGGTGGGCGCGGGATGGGACAGGACAGGACGGAGGTTGTCCCGCGTAATTTTTGCGGAACAGGACCGGGACCGGGACGGGACGGGCCTTGTCCCTCAAATAAAAAAAATTATTAAAAAAACTCAAAATTTTCATAAATATATTTCAGGTTCCCATATATATGTATAATTTTTTATATTTTACAGGTTCCCATATATGCGTACGCATATATACGTGTGTACATGTATATAAACATCGATGCAGTGTGTATATATATGGCCTTGTACAGTGGAGGATGTAGTGTATATCTATATATGGCTAAATTACAGTATGTAGTATATATATACACAATATATAGTATTATAGTGTATATGAAATATATATTACAATGTGTACGTATGTAATATATATATACAAACTATATATATATATACTATAATACATACTATATATCCTAATATTATATATATAGTATTACATTATTATTATTATTATTATTATTATTATTATTATTATTATTATTATTATTATTATTATTATTATTATTATTATTATTATTATTATTATAATATGTGTGTGCGGGACGGGACGAGATTTGCGGGATCTCGTAGGGTCGTCCCGCGTCCCGTCCCGCATCATTTTTGCAGAACGGGACTGGGACGGGACCGGGATTTGTGCCCACCCCTAAATAAATGTAATGATTTATTTTATTAGACTTAATGGGTTAGATTAGTAATAGATATATTATAAATATATTTTATATTAAATCAATACAGAGTTGTTAGTAGAGTTCACAATCGAGTTGTTCGGGTTGGGTTCGAGTCATATATCGGATTGGATCATATCTTTGATATATTATTTGTTCGGTCGGGTTCGAGTTGGGTCGGGTAAGTTTTCGGGTCAAGTTAGTTCGGGTCAAATGGATTTTAGGTTGAGTCAACTTGGATCACATTTAGTTTTATTATAAAATAATAATTAGTTTTTTATCTTAAATATTGACTATTAAACATCATTTATTTCGTTATATTAGGTTTCATTATACGTGATTCACAATATTTGAATGTTTAAAAATAAGACAATTAAAGTAATTATAAAGATGAGCCGGATCTTGTTAGGGTCAAGTCAAGGACAGGTCTGGTCAGGGATAAATCGAGTCGAGCTCCGATTCATTCTGGTATCGGGTCAAAATGGGTCGAACTCGGACTTGTATTTAGGTTGCACATGGCACAAGTAAGTCGAGTCAAGTTCTCGAGTCGGGTCTGATTTTATCTGCTCTAATTGGTCATATATCTATTATACCACTAATTTTCTTTAAGTTGGTCATATATGTCTTACAATAATCCAAGTGACTATTTAACTAAAGAGAGCTACCGACTATAATCTCACCCTTCATTCAAATTTTGACACTTTCAAGATATGATAGATATATTAAGAAATTAAATACTACTAAATATATAAGCTAGGATTTTCTTTAAAAGAGCTATAGATAGCCATTTTAACGGCGCAGATATCTACACCGTTAATTTTTACTATTTTCACCTCTAATCATTGTAGATGTTAGCGATGGCCTTAATCACTTTTTTCAGAGCCCACCTGATAATGCATATTTCATATAGGTATTATAGGTTTTTCTTATTGCATTTAGATAGGAGTTTTGCATATGTTTGAGTCTTGTTTCGTATATTGCTTGTGCAGTATTGGAGTTCAAAATCTACGCTTTTTTAGTGTTTATTATACAGAGTTACATTCCAACCTTGAAGGGATCTTAGAAGAGCTTAAGAGACATGTTTTGGAGCATATGGATGTTGAGGAAGAAGCTAGAGAGGAGCAAGGAAGCACAACATTGAAGACAATCGAGGAAAAAGAGGGAAATCCGTCACTGCGATTGCGAGAGAGAGAGAGAGAGAGAGAAATCAATTAGATTATTTTACTATTTTCAGAGAAGAAAAAGAGAGGAGATTATTTCCTATTATTTTAGTATTATATTTCTAGGGTTTTACCGACTCATAAAAGCAGCTCATCACCAAAGACAAAGAAGTCTATTGCATCGAAGTCGAGTATGATACATGAAGACATTTTTGTTGTGAGCTGAATCTGCCATGTTTTACAGTATCTTTTATATCGTTTTCTGCATACATTTGGGCTAGAATAGTACAGAATCTATGTAGTTTATTTGCCAAATTATGGAATCTACACCAGTTTCTGTTTAAACTCGCAGAATTCGAGGCAATTTACAGCAGTTCTGAGAAAGGTTGAAAAGCTCAGAAATCAGCTACAGAAGTCCAAAGTCAAAGGACTACGGAACAAGGACGAATCAAGCTGGAAGCCCAGGTATACTCGATCTCGAGTTAATCTACTCAATATCGACAAAAGGATGTCCGAGCATATCTGGTCGAGTAAGCACTGATCGAGAAACTGAGAGCCAGATCAACCCGACTCCCAGAAAAAGGGGTGCATACTTTGGAAATCATCTAAGGCATTTATTGCATATATTGAAACTAGACAAAAAATCTATGAGAAGGATTTCCCAAGATACTCTGCATATCCTGCACGTGACAAAGAATCCCTACAAAACTAGGCCAAGTACACTGGCGCTTTTCGAAACTTGAAAATAATCATATCTCGCAAAAATCATTTTTCAAAACAGTCGAAAACCACTATAAAGGTCCTCCTTCCTTATAACATAAAAGGCACAAACCTTCTCTTTCCCGGTCCTCCCAAGGAAAAACACAAAAATGGCAGCAAGTAACAGCAATCAAAGCCCAAACAATCCCTTCATATTTGATATTTATTTAGTATGAGACAAACAATACATACGCATGATGTTACCTTACAAATTCGGCCGACATTTCCAACCCCATGTTCCGGAGCAAATCTTTTTGTCCACTCGCATTGTCAAAGATTTCCCTGTCCACATCGTAGGAGACAGTTACGGATCTCACTAGGGGGCACGTGGATGGAGGGACTTTGTCGAATCGCACGGACTAGAGCTGGAAACATCAATAAAGTTCACCCACCTGGGAGAAGCAAGGTTTGAAGTCCACTTCTTCGACAAGCAACACCATTACATAGAAGACGAGCTCTACGATAGCGACTACGACGGTCCAATAGCGAATGGTTTCCATTAGCTCCTAAGATCAGTTTGATAAGCGAAGTTTTTTCATATTAAGTTTCTTAAGAAAAGCTCGGCTTATCAATAAAAATTCGCTTATTTAAAATCCAATTTGTCATCAACCTTTGTATAACGACTCAAAGAAAATTCCCAATATCCAAAGACGACTGAAGAATAAAGTTTCTTTATTCGCGAGCCATGCGAGGTTTGCATAGGTACTACATAATAGTAGCACAACTAGTATTTCTTTTGTACTGATCACTATTAATTTCTTTTTAGTTTCAATACAAAGAGTAGTAACTTCATAAATTTCAATCTAAATTTGTGCCGAAGGCACAAATTTTACTTCATTATATCAAACGTCAGCAGTGTAATAGATTTTTACAGTAATTCAACTCATTCTGAAATCAAAATCAGATTTTGGTTGTGCATAATCATTACAAGCTAGTAAGCTACTAACACAACATCTCACTAATTATAGGCAAAAAGCATATTCGACGTCGACGTTAGTCGACATCAGCGTCAGCATCTCCGATGTCGGCGTTAGCCGACATCATCGTCATCCAACATGAGCGTCAGCATCTCCGATGTCAGCGTCAGCCGACATTAACGTCAACGCTGATACGAAAAATGTTAGTGGTGTTTGGAATGTTAGTGGTGACAGTGTCAGCAGTGCCAGCAATGTCAATAATGTCAGTGTCAACGGTGTCAGGAATGTCGGTGTCAGCAACATCGGGTTTGACATTAATGCAATTTTAAAGCCTCTTAGGTCTATAAATGGTAGAGCGATGTGCTTATGTGCAAATAAGATATATTAATGCAATTTTAAAATACAAATGCATTTGCATATTTTTCCCATAAGGTTTTTTAAGCTTGCATAACATAATATTATATTTGCATACCATAATATTATATTTGCATAACATCGGGTTATAGTTGCATATCTAAAAGTGCTGACATGTAAATTTTTTTTTAAATAAAAAAAAAGCAGGAAAAAAAAAATCTGGACGCGCGAGGGGGGGCCTGGGGGCACCGGGGGGGGGGGGGGGGGGGCAGTGGGCAAGGGAGATTGACACTTTTGCAAAATTTTCAAATATATGGATACTCCTCTAATTTAGGCAGGATATTTCACTAAAGGCCCCTTAAATTTATAATAGTTAACAGATTTTCTAATCAAATTAACAAAACATATTATAAAAAAGGTGAAATCCACTTCATTCAATTCCAACAACGAAATGGACCAAAATAGAACAATGGAATGAAATTAATCAAAGAAACTAAAACTCACCAACTCCATCTAAGATATAAAACCTAGAAACTGTATAATCTAACTGCCTAATCCGACATTTCTTCGGCTTATAGAGAAAGGCATCACCACCATAGCCACCACCGCAATCAAACCGTAGGAAACAAAAACCGGTGGACGCTTCTTTTCCCGGTGCTGGAGCTGGTGCCGATTCGTGTATGTGTAATGACGCCGGATTGCTTCTGGTGCACTTGACTCCAGAGCTGGAGGCATTGCCTACACCATACAGACTCGTCATCTGCGTTCAACTTCTACGCCGCAGAAGAACCCTGGGATTAATCAGGGTGAAGATATCATATAAAGACAACACCATCTACCGACAACACCATCTACCGTAGGAAACAAAAACCGGTGGACGCTTCTTTTCCCGGTGCTGGAGGTGGTGCCGATTCGTGCTTGTGTAATGATGCCGGATTGCTTCTGGTGCACTTGACTCCAGAGCTGGAGGCATTGCCTACACCATACAGACTCGTCATCTGCGTTCAACTTCTACGCTGCAGAAGAACCCTGGGATTAATCAGGGTGAAGATATCATATAAAGACAACACCATCTACCGGCAACAGAACTTGATAGTTGTAAAATCAAAGCTTGATGTTAATACCTTGCCGCTATCATAGTTAAGATCATTTTGGTCAAGGTGAATGTCATCATCATTAGCAAGTAACTTTCCCCAAGCCCCATGGCCACCACCACCATCTTGAAAGTAGCAATCATAGGTAGCAAAACCATGTTAACAAACACTCTAAAACATGCCATGATTTTAAGTAGAAGCATTCATATATGGGTAAGCATTCATAGATGAACAGCTAAAGAAGAGCTCTTTAACTCTTTCCCTTGGTCAAGAAAGCTTTTTAACTCTTTAACTCTTTCCCTTGGTCAAGAAAGCATTCATAGATGAACAACTAAAGAAGAGCTCTTTATGGAGATTTTAATTTATTACATTTTATAATTACAATCACTTCATCTTTCATTTTCAAAGATATTTTTATATTTATTTGTATTGTGTAATACTCCGTCCGATCGATAGTATTTGATTTTTTTATTTTTCAACACATTTTTTTAAGAAGATAAAAGTTTTAAAAAATATTAAAATAATTCTATGATTTTTACTAATTACATGAAATTATTTTTAAAAAAATATTCAAAAATTTGATATTTTATATATTATTACATTTTATTAAAAATTACGTGAAATAATAAAAATCAAATGTTTTTAATAAGATGTAATAATATATGAAATATCAATTTTTTTAAAAAAATTATTTAAAAATTTGATATTTATATATTATTACATTTTATTAAAAATTATGAGAAATAATAAAAATAAATATTTTAGATCAGATATAGTATATAATTACAAGCACTAGAATTTATGAACAACGTCTTTAATTGTAGAATTTTATAATTATCCAAAATTAACAAATCATGATTTTTTTAATTTAAAAAAGAAAATATTGACAAACCCAAAATCGACCCAAAATGACCCGAAACTCGGTCAAACCCGGGTTCGAGACAACCTGGATGTACCCGAAACCCGTTTTACTCGGGACTCGAAGTGACCCGACCCGAATGACCCATTTGACAGGTCTAATTGTAATACTTGAAAAATCAAGCAACGGAGAGAAGTATAATTGTCTTTTTACTAAAAATAAAACATTAAAAAATAGGGGTATAATTGTCTTTTCATATTAAATTAAGTGAGGTTTAACAAGAAAATTGTATGGGTGGTTAGTTGCAACCAACTTATATTTAATGGGTGGTTATTTGACAATTTTTTTAATAAGAGGTGGTGATTCACAAACAAGGTTTTATGCATTTTTGCCTATAATATAATAATTGAGTGTTTACCATTTGACATGTCTAATTGTAATACCTGTAAAATCAAGTAACAGAGAGAAGTATAATTGTCTTTTTCTCTAAAAATGAAACATTAAAGAATAGGGGTATAATTGTTGTTTCATATTAAATTAAGCGATGTTTAACAAGAAAAGGGTTATGAGTGGTTAGTTGCAAACAACCTATATTTAATGGGTGGTTATTTGACAATTTTTTTAATAAAGGGTTGTTATTTGCAAACAATAATGAATAGTGGGTGGTTATTTGACAATTTTTTAATAAGGGGTGGTTATTTGCAAACAACATTGAATAGTGGGTGGTTTCATGCATTTTCGCATATATATATATATATAGTGTGGATCGGATGAGAACACCCCTTAAGGTGAGAACGTAGGAACATTTCTGGATCATCGAATAATCTCTCAAAATTAACCGAATAAACTCTGTAATGTAACCGAATAATCTCTCAAAATTAACCAATTAATGATTATTAAATTATCTACAAATAATAATTACCAAATGATGTATAATTTTTATACATTTTTTTTATTTTATAAAACTTCCTCGTACCTATAAATATTTTTTTTGATTTTACCAAATAATGTACAAGTTTATTGATTACTATTTTCACATTCCAAAATAAATAAATATGTAAATAATCAACCAATTACATACGAATAATCTCCATAATATAACCGAATAATAAATCAAGCGTAAAACGTAAAGGTAAGATCTTTTCGAGGGCTACAACTCTCATGAAGACATCAAAGCTTGATTCAGAATGATGAATGGTGAAAAATGACGTTTTCTTCAGCTGCACCATCGTTAGCTTCTTCATGACTTTCCTTTAAGCTCCACACTACAACATAAAGGGTTATTAGCGAAGAATTATTTCCTCGTTGAAAAGTGATATTTCGTCGCTAAACATATTTAGCGAGAATATATGCTTCCTTTTTAAGTGGTCGTTGAAACATCGTCACAAAAGAATCTAGTGTGGAAAAATGAAATCGTCGCAAACAAAACATTTGGCTACGGAGTCAATATTCGTTGTTGTAAGTCATTAGCGACTATTAAATTCATCGTAATAGGTAATTTTATTTCTCGCGAAAGAAGTCAAAGGATTCCATAGTAGTCATTAAAGGTACATGGTGAGAAACTTTAATTCCTCGCAAAATTTGATATTTTCTCGTAAATAATGATATCAACTTAGCTCGATATTATTTCGCGACATATGTTTTTATCGCTACAAAATAATAATTTCATCGACAAAAATGTTGAAAGAATCGATAATAGTCGTTAAATGTCTTTAGCGATGACATAAAACTCATCACTAATATAATAGTTTCCTCGCGAATGATGGACTATAATTACAAAATTTTGAACATGAAAAGTTTATTAGTGAGGAAATTGTTTGTTACTATAAGCATGCTATCATGATGAAGTTGAATCTATCGTTATAGGAATCGTTTTAGCGATGAAATATAGTTTTAGTGGCAAAATGTTGACTCGAGAAAATGTCTCGTCAATGACCATTTAATATGACTTAATAGAGAAATATAAAGCATATATTATAATTTAAAATAAAAAATTACTAAAAAAATATAAATAATTAGCAATCAATCAAATATAGCATTAATATTATATGTAGTGTGCATTTCCTCAAACTAAGTGATGCAAATTGAATTCCAAACAAAATCCAAGTCTTTCTAACTTACTACAACGTTAAGAAAATCCAAATCATTCTAAGCAATTCCATGCTATTGATTGAACTTAGCCATGAATTCTTCAATCTTTGTGGTAGACTCTTTCAATGCAATGATCTCTTCAGCCTGAGCTTCGTCAGTCTCTTCAGCATGAGCTTGGCCGGTTCATAGGTTGTGAAGTCGCGCACACACGTATCACTTGGTACTACGTCGGGAATGCCAACTGGTGTCGCATGCATTATTATCATAGACTGAATCCAACAAAAGCTTCGGGTTTTTCCTACCTTTTTATACTAATTACAAAGAAAAACATCAATGAAAACCACCTATCACTTGGTGCTACCACGAGGGCAGTAAGTATCAAAAGCAAACCGCCTACCATTCAGTTCAACCACGAGGGCAACAAATATCAGATAAGCACACTCAAATCGCATCTGATAAAGACAATTTCAGCCCATGCGGTGGTATAGTTACAGAAAAAATCCGAACACTAAGCTGCATGAAAGACAGACTATCAATGCACACCAACCTGTTTCACCACAACTGAAGAGATAACTACGTAATAGCAATATCCCTATCCCCTGCACGTAGAACTGGTATAAATAAAACCATCAAGAGTACAATTTGAATTATCCAAAAACCAATGCCAAGTTTCGATAGGGTTTCGGGAGAACCCTCCCCACCAGGAACCCCTCCACCAAACTCCATCACAAACACTATGTTTTTTTCAAATCCTAAATTCGCTAGAATAATCCTTAGGGAAAGCCACTTACACAGGCTCCCACTACCATATATCATTGTAGAATTCGGGGAGGAAATAACAAACCACATCTACCTACGTTCTTCCTCAAACCAAGAATTTTTAATCCTAGTCGAACGAGATGTGGGGGATTGGTTCTACCTATCAGAAGGATGGCGATCTTTTGCGAACATCATGAACCTGAGGATAGGAAGTCGCCTCACCTTTGAGTAACAAGGAGAATCCCACTTTAGTGTGGCAATAGAGCAACCAGATCCCGACAAAAATAGGGATACTTTGCATGACTACATGTGCTACGAGGAGATATAATAGCATGAAAAGCCCTCGAGTGCTTTTCATGCTATTATATCTCCAAATGAAAGATTATGAAAGATCCCCCAGGAAATATTTTGGAGCTCCAAAATATTTCCTGTTATGTTTCATCACTAAGAAGTTCCTAAGTTCGGCCTTTCATCTCGAATAAAAAAACTATTATATACGTGAACCCTACTTTTTGTCATTTCACGATTTATTCCATAAAACGATCAACGATAGGAGATGGATAAGGGTATCGCGAAGTTACATTGCAAATCGAAACAACAGGTCGAGATTCAGTCGTAAAAATCACATAAGGAAAAATCAGTGGAACAAGCCAGTAAGAAAAACAAGCAAAGGATATAAATAAAACCATGGTACATTCAAAGATAAAGTATTCACAAAAAACCATGATAAGACGTCCCTTACCATTGGGTTTAAAGATATTCATCAAACAGACACAAACCGCAGTAGAGTACGAGACTCTCACTACGGATAGAAATGTTTTCAGACTTCCCTGCAAACAAAATATCTTTATAGAGGATGAAATAAACGAAAAAGTTAAACATCAGTAGGAGGGCGATCTACATGAGCAGGCTCAGGGGCTTTTTAACATTCAGGCAGAGGGTCAAGGATAGCTGCATCGATAATAAGAGCGTCATGAGGGGAAGGCAACTCGGGATGAGGATCCTTGAGCTTCAGGTCTTCATCCTCATAGCTAGGAGGAAACATCCTCACCTCATCGCTTAGATAAGCAAAACGATTAACACTCTGAGTGATCCCACCCATTATCCCGTCCATCCACGCATCGGGGAACTAGTCATAGGACGTCCTCTCCATCCGTCTCGAGGAAACGATCAAGCCAACCCCGACCGACACCCCCCAGGAAACCAGTTATCCGACGTCCTCTCCATCCGTCTCGAGGAAACGATCAAGCCAACCCCGACCGACACCCCCCAGGAAACCAGTTATCCACCCTTGGCCCTCGTCACTAAGCATGAACTCGTGGAGTAACTTCTTAAAAAGAACAACCTCATCCCCATAAATAAAGCGCTCCAATTGGCTCTTCGCACCAGCCAATTCCTCGCGAACTGCCCTCAGTTCATCCTCAAGACCTTTGAGATGACTTCTCAAACGCGTGGCCTCCAGTTCATGTCGGGCCCCCACCTCTTGAGCCTTTGGAAGATCAACACATGACAGATCTAGCTCATTCTTCGCGGCTTCTGCATCTTTATGGGATTTCGTCAAAGCATCGTTGAGACTCTCAATGGTTACCTCCCGGAGCTCTGCATCTTTCAACTTTTCCACCTTTGTCTTTAGGGTGGCCACATTCGTCCTTAATTCCCTAACTTTTTCACCATAGTTTCTTAAACGCAAGCCCATTTCAAACCATTGCAGATTATCCTACGGAAACATACGTGTAAAAATAAAATGCATAAGTTAAATAAAGAAAAGAGAGAGGAAATAAAGGCATAAGTCACGAGGAAGATTACCCAGCCCCTGCTTTTGCGGCCATGTTCAACTAGCTCTTCATCCGTCAAATGATGAAGATAACCTCTTTCGGCCGAGAAACTTATTAGAGGGATATCCAACTTCTTAATGTCAATTGGGTCAAACCCAGGCAGTCGGTAGGCCATCATTTGTGTCCCGGCAAGGGCAGCCTGCTCAGAGGTTGTACGTGTGGTGCCCTCTGTACCCTTCTTTAGACGCTTTCGCTCACGATGGGCCAAGGGTTGGTCATCAGACGAAATACTCTCCTGATCCCCAACCAGTTTTTTCCCTTTTGAACTCGTGGCTACAATAGGGGACTCTCGGGGAACATTTTGATAACCACCACCCCGACGTAGAGTGATTGTAAGAGCCGGTCCTGGCCCACCTCTGGTGGCATTTTTCCTCTTCGCGAGCACAAAAACCTTCGACTTAACAACTACCATATCTGCGGGAAATATTAAAGCAAGTCAGGATGAAAGAAAAGTCATGGTCAAAACACCAAAAAGGATTTAGAATAAAAGGTTCCTAGACACCGACCCGGCCGATGCGGAAGGCTAAGTCTAGCCATTTCCAAGCGAACCGGGGTCACAACCTTCATGTAACCCCGAACGTCCGCAACCCCCCTCTTAAACGCAGCTTTCCATCTATCTGCCGCATCGTGTTTATCGCAAGGCGTCACGTACTCGCCGGGTTTGATCACAAAGTTCAAAATGGTTTTGGTTGGATCAAGAACGAGAAACCACTTTTTCCTCCATCCTGGGCTACTGGACAACCTCTCAACGATCTTCCCGTGCAAGGAGGCGGACACCAATCCCTCCCCATGCCTCAAGGAAAGAACGGAAAAAAGACGATCTAACGATGGCACCCGCTTAACGACAGCACAACGCATAATATATACCTCCAGATACATCCACACGTTGAAAGCAAGCTGGGCAGGGCATTGGTTTATATGAGCTAAAAAATCCACGTACAACGGGGGGAGGGGGAGACGAAACCCTTGAAGCAGGCTGCCCAGGTGGACTACCACATGATCTTTATATTAGTTTAAACATCCCCCGCCACCGACAACTGTTGTTGGAGGAAATCGAGAATGCAAATATAAAATATAAATAAATCAAAGCAAACCTGTTATGCATTCATGTTTAAATTTTATGCCTTTTAAATCTTTTGTCACACTTTAGTCTTGATTTTTGCATAAGAAAAAATAATAAAAAAATATATAGAAAATGTCGAAAAATGAAAAAAATGCATGTTTAAATTTTTGCATTGTTTATACCCTAACTTAGATGTCCTATGATGATAATAATTGACTTGATCATGTAAATCCTATGGCATGTTTGGAAGGTTTAGCCTAAGTCATCGAAAATGATTTTTATGTGGATTGTAAACTTGTGATGAAATTGAGCACATATGATCCTAAGCTAAAGGTTAAAATCCAACAAAAATTGTCCTAGTGAGAATTTTGGCCTTATAGGGAGAACAATAAAAATCCCTCTGCTTTCTTGAGTGTACTTACTCTTCCTATGCATCTCTAAATGTTGTCATAGTTATTCAAAGCCAATGCATTTATATGTTTATGTTGATGAGAATTAAATGATGGAGGCACCTTTTAAGCCAATTTTATCCTCTCTTTACCCACCCTGCATTATCCTTGCTTGAAGCTAGAACATTAACCTGAGACTTTTATTGTGAACTCCATAAAAATATCCTTAGCCAAATTGAGCATGACCCCCATTTAGGAATTAAGACTTAGAGTTGGTTGAAAGAATGGTTTGTGGAAAGAATGAGCTTATGTTGCATTTCAAGAAGGAAGGATTGTTGAAATTATTGAGATATGGGATGGTTTTAAATTTTTATCTTGCTATGCATATTATGTAAAAGGATTTTTGGCTCACATTATAAATGCACTAGTATTATTTTATTTATTTTCGTTTAAAAAAAATCCGAAAAAAAAGAAGAAGAAAAAGTATATATATTCATGAATAAAGTGCATGAGCCAAATTTACCTTATTTCTTTCATTATTTGCAAGATACACACTTTGGAGAGGTTGAGAAAGTTTGAAAGGTTACATACTTCATTGGAGAGTTTGGTTGATGCATATGATTGAGAAGTTATGGTCTGGTTGTGTTGGAGATTTAGGAGTCTTGATTCCCGAACTTTATTAAGCACCACATGGTCAAATAATTCCATTCCTTATTATTTCTTACCAAGCCCCATTACAACCCCGCCGAATAGAATCTTCTTTGAAGACTTCTACTGAGCGAAGTCCTCCTGATAATTCTTGTTGCATTTTCATAATTGGTTGTGAAGTGGATTCATGTTTAAATTGCAATGTTTATGAGATTGTGTATGGAATTGAGTTGAGAGTTGATATAGATAGCCTAAACACATTGAGAGCTGAGTGTAAACACATTATCCTTGTGAGGTTGGATTTATATTGCCTATGCCTATGGATCGCTCATATATGTGTGATGACGTTAAATTCACTTGTCTTACGTTGCTACTACTTGAGATGTTGCTTTTGACAAAGGCGAAGACTTGAAAGATGTGTTGTAGGTCTTGGTTATTGTTTGGTTATTGCTTGAGGACAAGCAAGTCTAAGTATGGGGTGATTTGATGTCTCCAAAGTAGCCATGTCTTTATGCATATTTTAGTTCCATATTCTTTACATTTTGCATATTTCGGGTTGGGAATATGTCGAATTTATGTAGTATATGCTTATTTGTCAGAAATGGAGATCTACATAAGGTTCTGTTTAATATTGCAGAATATGGAAACATTTCGGGAGAAAATCGAGAAGCAAGAACTGGAGTTTAAAGTTACTCGACATCGACTACACTTAGTCGATCTCGACAAAGCCTTGACTAGACACCTTCCAGGATGGAGGAGGATCACGTCGAGAAGCTGAAGACGAAGAACCCGACTCCACACCGTCCTCGAGATCGAGTAGGCACTACTCGATGTCAACAAGACTCTGAACACCCACCCAGAGTCGAAGAGAAGTTACCCGACCTGACCTAGAAGCCAGACACCCTACTCGAGATCGACGAGCTCTCGTCGAGATCGACGAAGCCTGTAAGCCTGTGTCCGAGCATGTCGACAAGAGGCTACCCGATGCACCAAGTCAGCCAAGTCGATGACCCATTTCTACTCGATGTCGACAAGACAGTCCTCGAGATCGAGTACACCTGTGAGCCAAGTCCGAGTCTGTCGAGCACTAGCTAGCCGAGCCACACCAGTCGACCGATAATTCTACTCGAGATCGAGTAGACCTTTGTCGAGACCGAGGAGACTTCCAGAGACACGTCACGCAGTTTGATCAATTCTACTCGGTGTGGTATTACTTGGGCTCAAAGTTTGCCGAATTCTATCCGATTTATCAAGATACATCATGAAGAGAGAGATCTATCCACTTGAAGACATTTTAGATATATTTCCCTTATTTAGATTTAATTATGTTGTTACTTTTATTTATCTTTTAAAGTTTTAGATATAGTTTTAGATAGAGATAGATATTTCTATACTTGAATAGCAAGGTTTAGAGGCCTATAAATAAAGCCCATGGGGCTGATTTCTATTCATTCAATTTCAGAGAGAAGTAAGTAGGAGAAGTAGAGAGAGAGAGTGAGCGGCCGATTGGAGTTGTGAAGCGAGAGCGGAATTGGCTTCAAGCGGTTGTAAACTTTGGTTTATTTTAATGCAATTAGTTTTCTTTCAATCGATGATGTCTGAGGTTGCAATGAAGCGCGAGTAGTTCACCCACTTCTAGGGTTGGGGCGAGCCCGACGATAGCCCTGCGCGTTTGAGGTAAAGATCTGACTTTTATCATGTTTTGAGCATCTACTACTTGTTTATGTGTTTATTACCCGTCTAATGGAGATCCATGCTAACAACTTGGATTGTAAACATAAAATTAGTAGAGACAATTAGGGTTTCTTGAAAGAGTTGTCTAATTGTTGGAAAAGGCGAAAGCTTGTCCTTTGATGCGATTCACATGATTATCTGTTTATCTCTGCCTGGTGCATGCTTGGTTATCGTTGTTGCAAACCCCAATCTTGGAAGTCTTTTACATTAAGTTTAGTTCCAAATCCCAAAGCACTTGTCTTTATTTTCTTTCGTTTCGTTTTAAGTTTTCCGCCCTTACTCGATCTCGACCAAGCCTGGTCGACCTCGAGTTACTGATCTTCGATCTAGCATCGCTGTAGCTTCTGTGTGCAGGTACTCGACAAAACCTAACTCGACGTCGACGAAGCCTACTCGATCTCGAGTAAGCCCTAATCGAGATCGACGAGAACCTGTGATAGCTGCTGCGCTGTGCTCGACTGTCCGATCTTCTGTCAACTAACTCTAGTCGAGATCGAGGACATCTGTGGTCGACTTCCGTGAGATTTCTTCGCTGCCTAGGATCCGCTGACACGCTTCCTCGTGGATCGATCCTGACTTCCCGCTGCTACATCAGGAGGATGTCTTGTAACTATTTGCAAGGAACGAAATCTGGTTTGCCTTAGTTTATTTACACTCTATTTTGCATACTCGATTTTCCTCCTACAACAAATTTTAGATACATCATGCTTTTTAACAAACCTACATTCTATTTTGCATATTCGCTAGGTTGGTCAATTTTTTAACAAACCTACTTCTAATTGCCCTCGTACATATGAATAATTCTTAAATATCAACGAATAGTAGCTCTAAACTTGCCGAATAGTCGGTAAATTCATGAACAATTTTAGACAGAGTTTCAATTTCAATAAACCTACATCTAATTACCCACATACATATGAATAATTTCTTATTTCCATCACATAATCGCGAGAATAACACAAGAAACCACTCAATCACATATCATCTCTACCAAATTCGTCCAAACTCCCCCAAATTTATCCAATCCTCCTAAAGTGTTTGCCCTATCCTAATAGCATGCATTTAGGTAGGCATAATAGGTTGCATTTAGCTTTAGTTATGATGCATATCATGCATGGTTTAAGTATAATTTGCATATTTTTCTCTATGTTGGTGGGGTCGGAATCTACACACTTTTATTGATTATTTCATGTAACTGTGGATCCGATGACGAGACATGGGTTGATAACGCATTGGATGAGAAAGTCATGTTGATAGAATAAGCTTACATGAAGATCTAAAGAGGTCCTAAGAAGAAGAAGAGAGCTTAAACGAAGAACAAGTTTGCAGAAGTTGTCGCCAGACATGCTAAACTTGTTTTGCCATTTTTGGAGGCTGCGGTTGTCCGATTCACTGTTATGTCCATACATTGGAAAGCTCTTTCAGAGAGTTAAAACTTTATTTTTGACAAGAGGAGCTGAATCGGGCTGAATTTTCTATAAAATACAGATGCAGAGGCCACGGCATCTGTTCCAACGACCGATACATTCCCGCAACCAGAATCATCATGTAGCAGCCAAGCTGCGGTTGCGGCCACCGCATCGTTCGTCAGTGTGGAGAGAAGTCATTTTGCTTATTCTAAACCTAGTTTGATGAGACTTTTGGCCGACTTTAGTTCTTAAGTACGATTTTTACACTAGTTTTATCAACTACTATTCTATTCACGTTCATTAGACAATCAGAGAGATTGAGAGATGTCTTCCATGAGGAACTAAACTCCTTTGTTCTATCTACAATTTGAAGCTTTGTTTGGATTAAGTTGTGAGTTTTTTAATCTTGTTCCTTATTTCCCATATTGAATGTTTCGACTTCTTTGTGCTTGATTGTTGATTGTTTTATTCTATCTTGCCTGGTCAACTTGTTAGATCAATTCCATTGCCAAGGTTTTGTAGATTACTGATTACGAAACTTAATCCAAGTAGCAAACTTATCCCTTTAGGGCTGATTGAACTAATTGGATGGGTAGGAAGTTGGATGTGTTGTTAAATTCCTCTTTAGGGACTTGAAATAAATTGCTTAATCTCTGAACTTAAAGCTATTGTTTGGGTTAAATTCTTCTTTAAGGATTGCTCATGAGATAAGGGTTTCTAGGGCTGATTAGACTAGTAACTATATTAGGTTGGGACAAGGGCATTTATAGGATACCTAAAAGAACGAGATGAAGTTACAAAGATTGATTCAACCAAATAAAGTGGGTAATTGTAGGTAGAATTATTTCTCAATATTGTCTGAATCAAATTCATTTAGTTTTGTTTTCATCATTTTTCTTTGATAAAATGCGAATCTTTTGCATTCTTAAAAACCCCCATTGGTTACTTGATTGGTATCTGAATCACACTTGAATAGAAAATTTCCCTGTGGGATAGACCTCTTGCTTATTGTTATACTAGTTATAAGTTTGAGTTATATTTTGACAAGATCAAAGACAGGTTTTCCTCCCCTCAAAATTTGGCATCGTTGCCGGGGAAATTTATTTATTCTTGTGTGTTTTTTGTTGCTAATTTTGGTGTGGACCGTCTTATATGGTCCATACCCGTTTGATTCAGAGATTGAAAAAGCCCTTTCCTCCTAAAGGCGAGAAACTCATGATCGCTTTCACGAGTTACCTTTTGATCAAGGAGAAGGCACTGCAGAGATAGCTAATGATGCAAATCGTACTCTAAATGAGCTTACTGCTCATGATCTGGCACAGCAACACTTGGCAATCCAATTACTTGCACTTGGGGAATGAGTGAATTTTGAACTGAAATCTGGGGTAGTTCATCTGTTACCCAAGTTCCATGGGTTGAGTGGGGAGGAGCCTCGCAAGCATCTATCTGAATTTCATACTGTGGTGGTTGGAATGAAACCGGAGAATGTTATTGAAGAACATATCAAGCTGAGAGCCTTTCCTTTCTCTGTAAAGGATGAGGCAAATGAGTGTTTCTTCTATCTACCTTCGGGGAGTATAGCTACTTGGTGTGAAATGAAGAGAGTCTTTCTGGAGAAGTACTTTCTTGCAACTAAGTTTAACGCCTTGAAAAGGGCAATCAACAGCATTGAGCAGCATGCTACAAAGTCTATTCATGAGTATTTTGAGCGCTTTAAGAAACTTTGTGCCAGCTGCCCGTATCAAGGCTTCTCTACGAAGGATATAGTACTATTCTTATTCAATGGGCTTACTGATGAAGAGCGCAGAATAGTGCATTCCTGATGTGGAGGAAACATTCTAAACAAAACACCAGCAACAGCTTGGGAGTTGTTCAAAGAGCTCTTTGAGTGCTCAAGGCAATTCAACAAGAACACTCGTGCTAGAGGTGTGCTCGTTATTGACACTCCAAGTACTGCCTTGCTGAGTGATTTGGCATAGTTGAAAGAGATATTGACGAGGATTATGCTCCAAAGAACACCTCAGCAGTTCAAAGCATATCGCGTCTACTCGCTGGCTAGTTCACGATCTTCGTAGTAATTTGGCTCTACTTCCTCTTGTCTCTCACTCTCTCTTTCCCTTTCCCTTTCTCTCTCTTAGCTTCTTGGGTTTCTAAAAAGTCCCCCCTCTAATTCTTTTTTTCGTCTTTTTATAGTGGCTGGTGGCGTTGTCCAAGTCTTAACATTTGTCGATTTTGGCATTGACATGTGTGACTTTCATGGGCTGGGGGCATGAATGACAAGTGTCCTTTCTAATCTTTTTTATTACGTCCCCGACGTACCTAGTTGTCCGCGGATACCCTCTCAGGGGGTACCTTTCTGATCTTCTTTAGTGTTTCCATTTGCGGCCATTCTTGTGATAAATTTCCATAAAATTCGAGCTATTCGAGCTTCAATCGAACAAGTCGAGCTTTCAACTGAGCTCAAAATTATATGTAGGCTCAACTTGTTTAGGTAAGTGAACGAGCTCCAGTCGAGCTTTTTTCTAGCCGAGTTCGGCAACCTTGCACGCCAAGAGTGTTGCTAAACCAATCCACCACCAACATCAACAAGGACTGTTGGAGGTTAGTGGACAGGAGAAATCGAAACAACCGGGAGAGACGATCACCAGAAAAACAACAAAGCAAGCATACTAGGGAAGCGTGCACAAAACGATCGGGGAAAGCGGAATGCGTGATCAAAACTACAGAGACAGAGGCAACCATCAGGGATGACAGTCGAGGGAAACAGAGACGATGTCCCAAGAGACCGAAGATGGGGAAACGAATACGCGTAGGAGGAGAAACGGAGAGAAGGAAGGGGGAGGAGGAGGCGCCCCAAACCAATCCCGCCAAATTAACATGTTATCCTGTGAGAAGGTAAGCATAAGCCATCTAGCACGAATAGCAATCAAATCAAGCTGAGAAGCCCCAACCCAATTGAAAAAAATGGTAAAACCATAGAACACCAACACTAGATCTGAAATGAAACAAAAGGAAACAAAACTCATGAGGCGGAAGAAACCTAGGATGATAAGACAAAAGGGGATGAGGCTAAATAAGACGAAGCAGGATGGAAGTTTGCATTCAAGGACGGAGGAGCGCAAGGATTGGGCGCATGAGCAAACATCCCATGCCTGTACTTTAACCCCAAAAAGGTGTACCCACCAAAAATAGGTATTTGATCACGCATAACGAGACTGTACTTCTTCGGGTTTTTTATTGCAATCCAAACAAAAAGTTAGCCATCAGGGCAATGCCAATGTTGACGTTATTCAGAATCACTATAAACCTTAGCCATAAGAATTCTCTCGATTGATTAAAGTGTAATTCTCCCATAGGCGCTATCCAAATCTTTTGATTTTTGGTAAATAGAGAGCGGTAATTTTCGAAAGTCAAACCAAAGACGTTTGAGTACTACCCTGAGATCCTTTCCTGTTCGACCACCTCGACTTGGTTAAATAATTAGGATTGTTATATATACACCCAAGACATGTGTTATATGCACTACTTAGGACGGATCATAGATCCGTCTGTTACAAATTAAAAAAAAATACACTGACGGATCCTAGATCCGTTCGTTATTGAGAGAGAGAGAGAGAGAGAGAGAGAGATAGATAGATCCGCCCTTTGTAGTTTTTTTTTTATAAAAAAAGGCAAGAGGGAAAAACTGCACACAACTTTTTTCCCTCTTTTTTTTTTCCGTCCATTGTAAAGCTTTTCTATCTCTCCTATTTTTTCCCTCTGCCCCATCTTTGTGATTAAAAAGCTACTAAGAAGTTTTTTTTAAGGACTACATATAGCACCTGTCATGATTGCATATAGCCACCCCGAATAATTATATGTTTAGGCCTTAGGGGCATTTCGAGAAATGGTACCCCGAAGTTTGGGTACTACTCGAATTTTTGCCTTGTAAAAAAAACACTATCAACAAAAATAAAAATAAACTAGTACAATTCCCGCGTCATGACGCATTTTTTAAAAACTAAAAGATTAATAATATATATAATATTACAAAATATTAATAAATGTTAAGAAAAAAAATCATAAAAAACTCTAACATAAATGTATCTTATATTTCTCTCAAAAAATTATTTTTTAAAAAATCTTATGAAAGTATAACACATAAATATAAATATTATAAATCACAATAATAATAATATAAATATCATTATAACATTGTTTAAAGGTCATGTGTCATAATCAATAGTTATATTCAATGGTTTGAATTAACCCCAATAGTTAGTAATAACTTTGAGTTAAGTCCAATAGTTATATTACATTGAATTTAATATTTAATTAAGTCCAATAGTTAGTAAATTAAAGAAAAATTGCAAAAAATTAAAGGAAAAAAAAAGAACTAAATAAAAAAAATGCCTCAACAATTATCCTAAACTCTTCTTAATTAATAGTTTACATGGAAACGAGAGGGAATCGAACTTCGGATTTCTGCAGACTGCAGTTTACCAGCTCTAGCCATGGAAGATTAACGCATTCATGTACGCTTATTTCTCCAACGGTATCGGCAGTACATCACCCCCTCTCTTGCAGCAAATACTACCGATACAGTCCAATTATCCATGCTCTTCTAGAAATGCCGGTGATTCTCAATCAACTTCTTCAAATCGGAAAACAGGAATCGAAAATTACAGCCGATTGCAAAATAGGCACTTCTTGGATTCAACAGTTGTCGAGGTAACCAAAATATATATATGGGGGTGTAACCAAGTTACAAAACACGGACACCATACCACGGGTCTCGTGGAAAAAATATATATGAGGATCAAGGCCTCACCAAAAGTAACGTCAGAATACTCTGTACTCAAAAACCTACCCCACAACTCTCATCTATATACATCCATACTCTAGCTAAACACTTTTATTCCTCTCTAACACATCAACCTTTGTACCCACCGTCTTTCCCTTCTATATCGACATTTACATTTGATGCTAATACGATTCTTGCAAGCTTTGATGATCTCCATGGTGCACTCAGCAGGACTGCATTACGTCCCCATGAAAACTAGCCAGTTCTGCGCCCTCCAAGTCATGTATACGAAGGCACACAACACCAGTAGCTTGCTCTGGAACACAACTCCCCTTTTGATCTCTTCTAGTTCACACTCGAACCACTGCAGCGACTCAGGGAGTGTACAGAACCTTACTCCCATGCATATCCAATCGAATACCCTTTTATGTATGTCTTTGACCACTCTATAGGTAAACCAAAGATGGTCCTCCGATTCTTCATGCTCGTTACAGAATGGGCACCACGCAGCCTACTGCCCTAGCCAATGTTTAACAATGCGACCTGTTTGGAGTCTTTTCCTAGCTGCAAGCCAAGTGATGAAAGTCCATCTCTTGCATTAGGCTCTCTTCCATATGAAACTACCCCAATGACACAGTTCTCCACGAACTCTCAATACATCGTACACCTTCACGCTAGAAAGAGCGCCATGAGGGTTCAGAAGCGAGTCCCATTCAATCGGTCCTTAAGGCTGCAGCAGCATCTGTAATTCATTTCTTACACCAAGCATCTCCTTCCAAGCCCATGAGTCGTCCGCCTTAGTGCCCACATCCTAGATGGAGTTCTCCCGAAGCAGATTATGGTTCACCCATCTAACCCATATACAATCTCTCTGTACTTCTATGTCACAGAGGAGCTTTGCGAAGACACTTTTGTTCCGGCCGGGTATCTCTTTTATGTCAAGGCCACCTTCCTCAAAAGGTTTTGTGACTTCATGCCAAGCAACGAGATTTCGGCCTCCTTCTCTAGTTCCAGTCCACAAGAACTGGCGTTGTATCTCATTGAGTTTATCAATGACCCCCCCTCGGCATCACTATTGACTGACACCAGAAAGAGATAAGCCCCCCAAACACAACTTTCAACAACTGCATTCTCCCAGCATACGAAAGTTTCCTGGTAGCCCAACTCTAAACATATCTGCCACATTTCACTCTCATGTCGTTGTATTCGTGCAAGGAAATTCTCTTTGAGTGAAGTGACACACCAAGATAATGAACTGGTAGGTGGCCCTCTTGGAAACCAAGCACCCGAGTGATTTCCTCAGCAACGTCAGATTCAACTCTAGCAAAATAGATAGTGCTCTTCTCCTTATTTGCTCGAAGACCTGATGCTTCAAAGAACTTGTCTAGGGCCCTTTTGATGACTTGCACTGATTGCATATCAGCTCGGCAAAATATGAGTAAATCATCGGCAAAAGCAAGATGAACAAGCTTCATACTTCTACATTTCGGATGTTATTGGAATTCAGGGCTTGTAGTCTCTTCTAGCAGAATTCGATTAAGCATCTCCATGCAAAAGACAAAGAGATAAGGCGAGAGATGGTCCCCTTGCCTTAGACCTCTCTTACCTTTAAAATAACCCTCGGGTGCACCATTAATAATGATGGAGAATATCGTTGAAGTCACACATTCCATCACCAACTCCACTAGATGTGCTGGAAACTGTAGTTGTTGTAGCGTGAAACGTACGAATTTCCAGCTAATAAAATCATATGCCTTCTGAAGATCGACCTTGATTGTCGTGGATACATCCTTTTCCTTCTATAACCTCTGACCACCTCCATCGCAACTGCATTATTGTGAGATAGATTCCTTCCGGGAACAAATGCACCTTGACAGTCAGAGACCAAATAGCTCAAAGAGTTCTTCATTCTGGCTACAAGTAGTTTACTTATCATCTTCATGATGGTGTTGCAGCAAGAGATTGGGTGTAAGTCTTTCACCATAGTTGGTTTATTAACCTTCGGGAGGAGGGAAACAAAGGTCGCATTCATTTTCTTTAGAACCTTCCTATTTCTTAAAATCTCTTTTATCACTGCACAAACATCCCCCCTTACTATATTCCAGATGCTTTTGAAGAATTGGCTACCGAGTCCATCCGGTCCCGGAGCTTCGTTAGCTCCAATTGTCTACGCTAATTTGCGGATTTCATCATTTGTAGGCATACATCACATACTCTGAGCATCTGCAGCGCTTACAACAGCTCCATCAGGATTCTGTAAAACATCCATCATCTTGTCGTAGTTTCTTAAACGATTCCAAGACATGTGCCCTTATTTCTTCTTCATCATCCATCATCTTGTCGTAGTTGTTCTGCATTACGTAAATTGCATTTTTCGCCCTTCTTTCCTTCAAGATTCTGTAAAACATAGAGGATGCCTCCTCCCCCGTAGAAATCCAATGGAGCTTTGCCCATTGAGTTACCAGATTGATGTGCCTAGCAACATTTTTATGAAGATTATCCTCTACCTGTGCTTCCATGGCGATCAGACTTGGGTTCCCTCTATTCGTCTGTAGCTGAAGCTGAATTTCATGTAGACTCTACTTATCTAGTTTGATATGCGTCTGTAGCTCTGGAAATCTTGCTCTATCCCAGGTTCTCAGATTCTCCTTTACATTTTTTAATTTACACACCAAGTTGTACTGCTTAGACCCCTCAAATTGCTGACTCCAATCGCAATGAACGAGTGCTACAAATTCTGGCTCTTTAGCCCAGGAATTCTTAAACTTGAATAGGTACTTCCTTCAGATTCTCGCATTTCTGACATTCAATATTGCTGGGGAGTGATCAGAACATCCTGGAGTACCAAAATACGCACTGGTTTGATCAAGTTTCTCCAACCACACATCGTTCTCAAGCACTCTATCAAGCTTCATTTCTTTCCTATTTTCCCCACTCTGTTTGTTTGTCCAAGTAAACTGAGCACCAAAATACTTCAAGTTAGATAGACCACATATCTCCATCTCATTCCTAAGTTCCTTTAAAATGTCCCTATGAGGTACTTTGATGGGCCATCAGAAACAGTAGCAGCAATAGAGTGTGATTCCGTCCACATCTCTTCTCTATCCCTTCTTGTATTGGCCCCGTAAACAAAGGATATTTCACAGCTGAACTTTCCATCCACACTATTCACCATACAATGCATCACCTGCTTGTGCATTCTCTTCACAATAATGTCCATGATTAAGGGGTTCTAGGATAACCATATGCGCCCCTTTTCATCACCTTGGTCATTAATCAGGTGATGCCACCCTTTCATCAAACTACGCTTTACATCCTCTATATTCCTTTCTGACATCTTCATTTCCAGAAATACAACAATAGTTATGTCATTCTCGAAGATATAGGAGGTTATAATGTTATTTTTCACTTCGTTGTTGAATCCCCTTACATTCCAAGCTGCAATGCGGATCCTATCCATGAGATTTCTGGTCATGGGTGCTACGCCCATCTGTTGTCTGACCATGTGAACCTCCTACTGGATTCGCATCAGTATCTTCCCCTTCTTTCTCATCATTTGCCTCATTGGAACATAATACTGTGAAGTTCCTCCCATTGATGGTCACCTTGCCACTCCTGTTATTTGCCCCTTTACCACTGCCTTTCCCATTCTGTGTGATTCTAGCTGCATTCTTCTTGGTAACGTTGGACCATGAAGCTTCATCTTCCTGGCAGCCCTCTGGCTTATTCCCACTAGGGACTGTACTTTCTGCACTAACTTTGTTGTCATTGCCACCATCTTTAGAGCCTTCAATAGCTCTCTCATCGCACTGTTGTTGCACATCTAGTTCAAGAGTCAGACTACTCGGTTAAGAGCTACCAGCTGGTGAACTCCTATCAACTTGTCCCGCAGCATTGAGATCCTCCTTCACCTCATTGGTTCCGACAGGATCCTCTGTACCCTTTTCCACTAGTTTCCAAGTAAGCATGCTTTCCTTTCCAATCCTGGGCGCATTGTGCACTCTGGGTGGTGGGACGAGCCTACACCGCTCCTGTATGTGGCCAAAGCTCATGCAGGCACGGAAAATAGGGGGTGTCCACTCGAACACAACCTTCTGCACCTTCACTTGTTCACACTCATCCACTAGTTGAATTTCTTCACTTGTTCACACCTCAATCAAAAACCTAGCATACGAGACCTTCAAACACTCCTTCGTAGATTCATCCATACAGATTGGTCTTCCAACAGTACTCCTTTAAATTACAGAAATCTCTACTTGTTTATTATCTGGCCAATTCTCAATCAACTTCTTCAAATCGGAAAACAGGAATAGAAAATTACAGCCGATTGCAAAATAGGCGCTTCTTGGATTCAACAGCTGTCGAGGTAACCGAATTAAAGCTATTGCTTATGAATTCACATTACAGAAATCTCTGCTTGTTTATTATCTGGCCGGAAGAATTTGACGGTGTTTTTTTTATAATATACGGTTTATACACCTCTCCGGCTCAACAGTTGAAGAACAAAACTTTCATAGCGAATTAAGCTATTTGCAAATTTTAGCAAAAATGTTTTTTATTTAATACAAAAGGTTAGTTTTGAATCGTTTCAGGTTTGGCCTCATTAGGTTTGAACCAATTGAACTATAGAAGGCTAATTCGATTTCAAGTCACACAGGTTGGGTATTTCATTCTTCGGATAGATGTAATCGATATCCTTTCTGGCTTCATCACATCAAGTGGGTTAAAATTAGATACCTCGGATCGATTAAGATATTTCGGGATATTCCTAATTCATGTGTTTTCTGGCTTCCATTGAGTGACAACTACTTGATGAATGATGTCTTTATAATGAACAAAAATGAACAATTTAATAGCAAGAAACTTCATATATAATGGATTTCCAAATTCCAATCTGGTTTACCTTATCATGTTTGCGCCTTTACTTTCTGAAAGTCGAGCAAGCTTCCTCCAGGGCCTAAGCCCTGGCCTGTTATCAGCAACATACTCCAACTTTCTGATATGCGTCATCGATCCCTCACCCACCTCTCAATGATCTATGGCCCTTTGATAATGTTGAGTTATTTCATTAAGCTCTTAGGTTTTGTACATTATGTGTTACATGTAATAATGTGTAATGGTTGTATATGTTATATGGGCTATGATAGAAAGGTGGAATTGGGTTTTGGCTAGGCTTGGTATTGGGTTTTAGCTCTTGGAGCTGCCAAACCAAGTTGGGCCACCCAAACCTGTTGAGCCCAACCGACCCACTACTCCTTTGAGATAGTTGAGATCGGTTCCTTTCTTCATCTTAAGTGGAACGCAGCGTTTGAGCTAGGGTTCCCTTGTGAGGTCTCCTATATATACTCCTTACCTCCTACTCGCTTAATACTGCTGAAGCTGCTTCGTTGTTATGAGCTGAATCTGCCATGTTTTACAGTAACTTTTATATCGATTTCTGTATACATTGCATTCATTTGGGTTTAAATAGTACAGAATCTATGTAGTTTATGTTTATTTGCCAAATTATGGAATCTACACCAGTTTCTGTTTAATTCGCAGAAATCGAGGCATTTTACAGCAATTCTACAGAAGGTCGGAAAAGCTCGGAAAACCACTACAGAAGTCCAAGGTCAAAGCAGCGGAACCAGTCTGAGAGTCAAGGCTACTCGATCTCGAGTAGGTCTTACTCGACCTAGACGAGCATGTCCGAGCAACCTTGGTCGACAAAGCCTGATCGAGAGCCAGACCAACCCGAGCTCCG
Source organism: Persicaria tinctoria (assembly GCA_037127255.1). NCBI lineage: Eukaryota > Viridiplantae > Streptophyta > Magnoliopsida > Caryophyllales > Polygonaceae > Persicaria > Persicaria tinctoria. Next base: position 26,395,250 of record JBANSL010000005.1, on the reverse strand, counting down.
GAAGTCTACTCGATCTCGACAAGCCCTAGTCGAGATCGACGAAGCCCAGACGCCACACCCGGAGTCGACAAGGAGAGAAGCCGAGGACGAGGACACCGAGCAACCCTACTCGATCTCGACAAGCCCTAGTCGAGATCGACAAGACCCACCGTGCCAGTCCGAGTCCTTGCCGAGGACGGAGCCGAGGACGACCAGGAGACAATCGCTGCCAGCGACTCGACTCGCTGCAGCGGACCACTCGCTGCCGCGGAAAAACCCGCTGCTAGCGGGATGCACCAAGCCGACAAAGAACTCTACTCGATCTCGATGAGCCTTGTCGAGGTCAACGACGCCCAGGAGCCTTGTCCGAGCCTTATCGAGCAGATCTAGCCGAGGAAGTCCAGTCGACGAACCACCCTACTCGAGGTCGACGAGCCGTGGTCGAGGTCGAGTAGACCAGATTCCAGAAACTTCTCGACGAGACCTGTCCGACTAGAATTGGGATTCCTTGGGGCCGAAGGCGGAAGATTCTATCCGATTCCATCAAGTTCTATCCAAGGAGACAAGATCTATCAACATTATGAAGACTTGCCCTATTTAGTTTTATCTTTTCCTTTTAGATTTATTTCCATAAAACAATTTGGTTATCCTTTCAAGTTTTAGATATAATTTTAGATATAGATAGATATCTTCTTTCCTAGAATAGCTAGGGAATGAAGGCTATAAATAAGGCCCTAGGGGGCTCAGTTTTATTCATTCCAGAACAAAATTCCATCAACGATTCAAGATCACAATTCAATTCCAGTAGAGAAGTTTAGGAGTTCTAAGGTTTTTAGGGTTTTGGCTTTCTGCGAAAGTTGATTGCCAGGATTGTAAAAGGCTTTGAATTTAGTTTTTATGCAATTTAGTTCTTTTCATCAATCAATGTCTGTTATTGCAATGAGGCGTGAGTAGTCCACCCACTTCTGGGGCTGGGGTGAGCCCGACAGTGGCCATGTGAGGCGATGCGATAAAGGTCATATCTTTTGTGCGATTCATCTTCTTTCCCTATGAGCATGATTCTTTTGCGAGAGTTGAAGGTCATCCTTGTTTGTGTTATTGAAGCGAAAGTGATCTTAATGCAACTTGGATTAATTATGTGAAAAAGGGTTAGTAACAATTAGGGTTTATGCGAGAGCCTCTATTTGCCTATTTGTTAATGACGAAAGTTATTTGATGGAAAGCATGATCTTTTATGCCTTTATGTGTTACTTTGCATGGTTATCGTTGTGGTGTTGAAACCCTGGCCTTGGAAGTCTTTTAATATATTGAAGTTTATTTCTGTCGAAAATCTGTGTTTGTCTTTAAATCTGCAATTTTATATTTTCTATTTCTTGTCGACCTAGACGAAGCTTGGTCGAGATCGAGTTGCATCTAGTCGATCTCGAGTGGGATTTGGTCTTAGTCGAGTTGGATTTCTTCTGTTCTTGTCGATTTCAAGTTTCTATCTTTACATGCCCTAGTCGATCTCGAGTTGGTCTTGTCGAGATCGAGTACACTTGTCTTTGTCGAGTTGTGTTGTTTTCGATTCTGAGCTCTTTGTTGTCGACCACTCTTGTCGATCTCGAGGAGCTGCTTGTCGAGATCGACGAGACCCTTTGCTTTGCTTTTCGTTTTTGCTTTGCTTTGCTTTATTTCTTGCTTTGTTCTTTGCTTTTGTTTTAGTTGCCCTTGCCGGGTTTATTTGTTTCTTTCCTTGTTTCTGTGTTTCTGTCTTTCTGCTGCTTTGCCTGTGAGAATTTACAGCTACCTAAGAACTGCTGACGTGCTTCCTCGTGGATTCGATCCTGACTATTCTCTTACTACAACGGGAGGAAGTCTTGTATTTATTTGCTGAGACAGGGAAGTCAGTCTGAACTTTATTTTATATTTATTTCATACTTGACCATCCTTCTGCAACAACAAATTGGCGCCGTTGCCGGGGAAGCAATCATTCGCGCCTTAGGTAGTCAGTTCTCACTGTTTCTTCCGCTATCTCAATTCCAACTTTGCTATCTGTCTTTGAAAAACCATTTGAAGAACCTCAAGAAGAAGAAGAGCCAGAAAAGAAGAAGTTGGACGTCGTTGCCCATGTTGTTTCAAGGTCGCTTTTACCCTACAAGGTGAAGGTCATCCCCGACAATTTTGAGCAACCGATGTTCATATTCAAGTATGGGGTCCTCGCAAAGTGGCATGAAGCTCTGCATGATGAGGTGGAAATATCTCTTCCCACTCCACCGTTTTGCTGTGGTGGAGACGTGCAAACAAATCAACTAATGGAGCGGAAGAGGTATGATGATGCGGTATGCAAATTTCCTTTATATATTCCTTTATGCATGCCAGCTGGAGCCCAGGAAGATGGATGGATGGAGCCATGGAGCGTCCACTCGGGGAGGTTTAAGCTTCTTCACATGATGCCCGCGGATGATATCTCACGCTTCCCACCACCGAAGGAACCACCAGATCCACCTATACCTCCGGACAAAAATGAGCCAGGCTAAAGCTAAATGGAGAAAAGTCGGCCTAGCGACTATAAAATCTAGAGCTTGTAAATAGACATTTATTTTTGGACTTTTGAGACTTTGTTGCTTTTGTTTGTTTTTGTTTTTTAGTTTTTCTATTGTGGGTATATGTCTTCTACACTTTTCAGGTCCATGGATAAAACCAAGTCATACTCGGCCCAGCAGGTGCTTCCATTCGACATTTTGAGGCCCTACACACCTGTCTTGTGAGTTTCTTTCTTTACCCTTGTTTTTATACAGTGAGGACACTGTAATGTTTAAGTATGGGGTGGGGGAAGGGCTTACTTTATGCATATTTGGTTTCATTTGACATTTTTGTGCATATTTAGAGTTTATTTCTTTGAATTGCTTATACATGGCTATTTTGGAATGCATTATTGATTTATGTGCTTATATATGCATGTTTTCCAAATCTTCAGAAAAATATGTTTTCCAAAATTTCGTCTGGTAAGTCCAAGAGAAAGAGAGAGAAATAGAGAGCGCCAGGAAACCCTAGCGCCGCCGCATCCCTTTCCGGGAGCGTCACTTCTTCCTGGCTCTGGTGCTTGTCTTGGTGGCCAATCTGCTGTTCCTCTGCAGATCTACCTTCGACGAAGATCTTCTTCGTCTTACTCTTGTTTCTTCTTCAGTCTTTTGTGGTTTCTTGTATTTGCATGTTCTTCGTGTTTATCTGTGTTTTTGTTACTCTGTAAGCCTATGAACATTTGAGTTAGTGGATTTAGGGTCGGATCTGGAGGCCCCGAGGACGTAGGTCATTTTGACCGAACCTCGTAAAATCGTTGTGTTCTTGGTTTGGGTTTCGTTTGCTTCCGCTCATCTGTTTGTCCAACTCGTATTTGTCGAACATCTGCTATATCAGATAACCCTTAAGTTAGGTTGTTTAACTACCATTGTTGTTTCATCGGTGGATATGGCGAGAGAGGTTTTTCAAAACCATGATCTATCCTTCTCGTCTGCTCATGCATCGAGTCACCATAAGTACCTGATGTCGCCCATGCATCGAGTCACCATAAGTATTCCATTGCCTGGTTACCGGTGTCACCCAAGTGGCGAAGCCTAAAAAAGATTACTTCTCGTCTGCTCTTCAACAAAGAAAAGCTTAGATGCTACCAAGCTCCTGCGTCAGGAGAAGGTGCAAGAGCTCCTTGAGTATGTAAGGGAGCATTGTAGGAATGGTCAGGTTGTGGAGATTGATAAGGCAGCCTTCACAACATTACTAAATTTGCTATCAAACACTTTTTTCTCCATTGATCTAGTTAGCCAAAGTTCTGCAGCATCCCAAGAATTCAGGGACACTATTTTCGCCTTATTGGAAGATAGTGGAAAGCCTAACATAGCCAAATACTTTCCATTTCTTGGGTATTTTGATCTGTTTGGCATTAGGCGAAATGGAGAAACCTATATTCGTAAATTTTTTGCTGATTTTGATGACATTATTCAACATAAGTTTTATCAACACTCCTCGAGATCAGCAAAGAAGATGGTTCCGATTTGACTCTTGATGATATTAAGCACTTGCTTCTGGTAAGTTACTCTTGTGATGATATTTAAGCAAAGAAGATGGTGCGGAATAACAACACAACTATTCCTCTCCTTATTCATCCTGGATGAATAATAAAAAAAACCCTTCTCAACACGCTGCTTATTGTGACATTTTCCATATTTAAAGTACATATTGTTTGTGGGAATATCTTTGTGTAATTTTTTGGTTTTTTATTTACTTGACTGTGGTTAATAGCAAAATGAATGATACTTCTAATTGGAGCTGGAAAATTCAAGTAGTCAGTTTTTGTTAGTAACTCATAGCACTGATGATCTTGTGTATCCCTAGCATAGTCTTTGATAGAATAGCTTGATCGATGATATCATTCCTTTTTCCTTGACATAATAAAGCTGCAGCTATCATTTGATTCGTTTCATTGATACTTTTCTTTCAAAAGACCTGCATGTGTTGCTAAATTGGTTCCAGGAGCACCATTGGCTGATGGATTGTGCTGTGTTGTTTTGAAAGTAAATGAGCTGAGCATCACATCCTTTTTCACCTGCAGTGGATTGAGATTTCAATGCATCAACAATTGTTGAAATGTAATTTGATCTTTCTTAGAGCTGAGTTAGTTAGCTAACTTGTAGCTTGGTTTATGCATTTTTATGTTATGAAAACAGTTAGTGTTTTGTATGCAGTTAAGCTGCAGTTTAGAAGAATGTTAGTGGGGTGTGTAGTGGGTAGTTTTTGTGTTCAGTTGTGTGAGTTTAAGCATGTATTTGGTAGACAGTTTTCATCAATTGAAGTGTGTGGAAGTTGTGGTTTATGCAAGCATCCGAGTTCTTGTTCCCTTCTGTATCACAGAGGAACTTTGTTGAGTGACTGCTTGGCATTTTGATTGATCAAAAGCCTTAGATTTGTGAGGTTGATTCCAGAAATTGTTCAACATTTGGTATCAGAGCAAACACACATCTGTGTTGCTAGGTTTGATTCGGGTTTGAGTGATTGTGAGAAACAAACACAAGGGAAACACATAGAGAAGTTGAAGTTCTGGAAAAATGCAGAACAACAACAATGGAAGTGCAGGCAACCCTCAGTTGCCAATCTTCAAAGGAATCAATTATCATTTTTGGAGCTTGAAGATGTCCACCCTCTTCAAGTCACAAAAAGTCTGGAATCTTGTAGATCAAGGCTTTGAAGACAATGTGGAAGGTGAGCCTGATCAGCCACTGAGAGAGAAGAGAAAGAAGGATTCAAAGGCTTTGTTCATGATTCAAAGTGATTTGGATGATGAGATTTTTCCAAGAATCTCAGCAGCTACAACATCTCATGAAGCCTGGGAAGTTTTGAGGCAGGAGTACATGGGAGATAAGAAGGTGATCACAGTCAAGTTGCAATCATTGAGAAAAGAGTTTGAAACTCTAATGATGCAAGAGAAGGAATCAGTTCAATTGTTCCTCTCAAGAGTCTCAAGCATAGTTAACCATATAAAATCATATGGAGAGAATGTGAGTGCTGAGACTGTGGTGAGTAAAGTGTTAAGAAGTCTCACCAAGAAGTATGATCACGTGGTTGCTGCTATTGAAGAGTCAAAGGACTTGTCAACATACAAGTTTGAAGAGTTAACAAGCTCTCTGCAGGCCCATGAGGAGAGGCTTAGCAGATCCACTGAAGTGAAGGAAGAAAAAGTTTTCCAAGTTAAAGATGATTCCTCTAAGACCAAGTCAGAAGGTTCTTCAAGCAGGGGTGGCTACGGAGGAGGTCACAGAGGTAGAGGTGGCTCAAGAGGGAGCTACAGAGGCCGAGGAAGAGGCCATGGAAGAAACCAATCTGATGGGAGAGGAAATGAAGATGATCAGTGGAAAGAGTCCAATAGAAATCAAGGCACTGATTCTAGGCAACAAAGGAGTGGAATCAAGTGCTATTATTGTAAGAAATTTCGACACAAAGAAGCTTATTGTTGGGAGAAGCAAGAGAATGAGCAGAAAGCAGCCAACTATTCAGAGAAAGTTGACAAAGATGATAGGCTGTTTATGGCACTGTCGTCTGTAGCAGAGGGAGCAAGTGAGATGTGGTTCTTAGATAGTGGTTGCTCTAACCACATGTCTAGTTCAAGAAGCATCTTCAAGGAACTAGATGAATCTAGGAAAGGAAATGTGAGACTCGGTGACAACAAGGTGTTGAAAGTGGAAGGGAGAGGCACTGTGGCAATCAAATGTGTTCAAGGAGAAGTGAGATTGCTAGATCATGTTTAGTGGGTGCCTGCATTAGCTCACAATTTGCTCAGTGTTGGCCAGTTACAAGGTACAGGTTACTCTTTGCTATTTGAAGATGATAAATGTGTGATAAAGGAGAAAAGATCATGTTGTGTAGTTGTGAGTGCTCCTATGAGTAAGAATAGAATGTTTCCACTCAACTTAGCAGCAGACGTGGGAAAGGCTATGGCGGTAAAAGGTGATGAAGAAACCATGCTATGGCATATGAGATATGGTCATCTCAATTCTCAAAGCTTGAAGCTTTTGAGTACAAAGTAAATGGTTGCTGGTGTGCCCAAGATAGGGAAATTGGAGTTGTGTGAGGGTTGTGTTTATGGAAAGCAAGTAAGAGGTTCTTTTTCAAATGATGAACCAAGGAGAGCAAGTGAGTGTTTAGAGCTCCTACATGCTGATTTGTGTGGCCCTATGCAAACTAAGTCATTAGGTGGAAGCAAGTATTTCTTCTTGATCACAGATGACTGCATTTGATTCAGTTGGGTCTATTTTCTTAGATTCTAGTCTGAAGCATTTGAAAGCTTTAAGAGATTTAAAGCTCTTGTTGAAAAGCCATCAGGGAAGATGATCAAGGCATTGAGAACTGATAGAGGAGGAGAATTTATGTCCTATGAATTTATGAACTTCTGTGAAGAAAATGGAATAAGGAGAGAATTGACAGCTCCCTACACACCTGAGCAAAATGGTGTGGCTGAAAGGAAGAACAGGACTGTCATAGAGATGGCTAGGAGTATGCTCAAAGCCAGGAAGGTTCCCAATGAGTTCTGGTGTGAAGTTGTGGCAACAGCTGTGTATGTACTCAACATCTCTCCAACAAGAGTAGTGACTGACAAGACTCCATTTGAAGTATGGAGAGGGAAGAAACCTTCAGTGAGTCATCTCAATGTGTTTGGATGTGTGGCTTATGCTCTAGTGAATTTGAGAAAGAAACTAGAGGACAAGGTAGAGAAGTGTGTGTTTATAGGTTATGCAGCCCAATCAAAGACCTATAAGCTTTACAATCCAGTGAGCAAGAGAACAATAGTGAGCAGAAGTGTGGTGTTCAATGAAGGAGTTGAATGGGATTGGGAGAATAAGCACGCTCAGTCTATGGAAGATGAGGTGATCCCTGTAATTCCCATAAATAGTTCAACAGAAGAAGAGGATAGTGATGATGATGATCATGGTGGTACTCCTCCTGCAACACCAGTACAACAACAAAGCTCAGACTCTTCAGGCAGTCACAGTGGATCATCATCAAGGTCATCAAGTGAGTCAACACCAAGGAAATTCAGATCCTTGTCTATATATATATACAAGCTGTGAGATGGCTTTAGTAGCATCAGATCCTGAGTACTTTGAAGATGCTGAGAGCAATGAGAATTGGCAAAAGGCTATGAAGGAAGAATTGAAGTCCATACAGAAAAATGAGACATGGGACTTGGTGGAGCTGCCACAAGATAAAAATGTCATTGGTTTGAAGTGGGTTTTCAGAACCAAATTCAATACTGATGGCAGTGTTCAGAAGAACAAGGCCAGGCTAGTAGCAAAGGGGTATGCACAGCAAGAGGGCATAGATTTTGAAGAAACTTTCTCTCCTGTGGCAAGGATGGAGACAGTGAGAGTTGTGTTGGCCTTGGCAGCTCAGTGGCAATTGCAAGTCTATCAATTAGATGTGAAATCAGCCTTCTTAAATGGAGAATTGCAAGAGGAAGTGTATGTTGAGAAGCCACAAGGTTTTGTGAAGAAAAATGAAGAGCACAAAGTGTACAGGCTACACAAGGCTCTATATGGCCTGAAGCAAGCTCCAAGGGCCTGGTACAGTAAGATTGATTCATTCTTCCTAAAGAATGGATTTGAGAGAAGTGAAAATGAGCCTACACTTTATGTGAAGAGGAAGAAGAATGGGGAGTTCATAGTGGTGTGCGTATATGTAGATGACATAATCTACTTTAGTTCTTCACCAGAGTTGCTCAAGAATTTCAAACATGCTATGATGAGCAAGTTTGAGATGACAGATTTGAATCTGTTGCAGTACTTCCTCGGATTGGAAGTGAAGCAAAGCAAAGAAGGTATTTTTGTGTGCCAAGTGAAGTATGCCAGAGATATGTTGAAGAAATTTGGAATGGAAAACTATGATGCTGCTCAGACACCAATGAATATGAATGAGAAATTGAGAAGAGATGATGGTACTCCTATGGCTGATGAAAGGTTGTACAGAAGCCTAGTTGGTGGCTTAAACTATCTCACACGTACTAGGCTTGACATTGCCTATAGTGTGAGTGTAGTTTCAAGGTATTTGCACAGTCCTACAAAGCAACATTTGGGAGCAGCTAAAAGAATTCTAAGGTATATTGATGGCACAATAGAGTATGGCATGTGGTATGAACATGTTGAAGACTTTAAGCTGAGAGGATACACAGATAGTGATTGGGCTGGCTGCATTGATGATAGGAGTACTTCTGGATCTGTGTTTGGGCTTGGGTCAGGAGCTATCACATGGAGTGCAAGGAAGCAAGATACAATAGCACTCTCTTCATCTGAAACATAGTATGTTGCAGCTGGAGCAGCTGCCAAGCAAGCTCTATGGCTGAAGAAGCTTATGCTTGATCTGAGTTGTGATCATAAAGAGGCAATTGAGTTGTGGTGTGACAACAAATCAGCAATTGCAATGACCAAGAACCCAGCCTTCCATGCCAGAACAAAACACATAGATGTTCAACATCATTTTATTCAAAGGCTGGTGGCAGAAGGCAAGATCACTCTCAAGTTTTGTGGAACTAATAGCCAGGATGCAAACATATGCACACAGGCTCATCAGCAATGCAAATCACTTTTATTTCATGGAGAAAATGGGCATGAAAGAATTCAAATTAAGGGGTGGTGTTGAAATGTAATTTGATCTTTCTTAGAGCTGAGTTAGTTAGCTAACTTGTAGCTTGGTTTATGCATTTTTATGTTATGAAAACAGTTAGTGTTTTGTATGCAGTTAAGCTGCAGTTTAGAAGAATGTTAGTGGGGTGTGTAGTGGATAGTTTTTGTGTTCAGTTGTGTGAGTTTAAGCATGTATTTGGTAGACAGTTTTCATCAATTGAAGTGTGTGGAAGTTGTGGTTTATGCAAGCATCCGAGTTCTTGTTCCCTTCTGTATCACAGAGGAACTTTGTTGAGTGAGTGCTTGGCATTTTGATTGATCAAAAGCCTTAAATTCCACTCTGGTTTACCTTATCATGCTTGTGCCTTTATTTTCTGAAAGTCTGGTTTTCAAGCAAAGGGAAGTCGAGCAAGCTTCCTCCAGGGCCTAATCATTGGCCTGCTATCGACAACATTCTCCAACTTTCTGATAACCCTCATCGCTCCCTCGCCCACCTCTCAAAGATCTGTGGCCCTTTGGTAACCCTTAGTTTAGGTTGTTTAACTACCATTGTTGTTTCATCGGTGGATATGGCGAGAGAGGTTTTTCAAAACCATGATCTATCCTTCTCTAGTAGGAAAATACGTGATGTTGCCCATGCATCGAGTCACCATAAGTATTCCATTGCCTGGTTACCAGTGTCACCCAAGTGGCGAACCCTAAGAAAGATTACTTCTCTTCAGCTCTTCAACAAGAAAAGCTTAGATGCTACCGAGCTCCTGCGCCAGGAGAAGGTGCAAGAGCTCTTTGAGTATGTAGGGGAGCGTTGTAGGAATGGTAAGGGTGTTGAGATCGATAGGGCAGCCTTCACAACATTACTAAATTTGCTATCAAACACTTTTTTTCTCCCTTGATCTAGTTAGCCAAACTTGTGCAGCATCCCAAGAATTAAAGGACGTTGTCTTCGCCTTAATGGAAGATAGTGGAAACCCTAACATGGCCGACTACTTCCCGATTCTTGGTTATTTTGATCTTTTTGGTATTAGGCAAAAAGGAGAAACCTATATACATAAATTTGTTGCAGATTTTGATCACATTATTCAGCAGAAGTTATCTGCTGATCCTTCATCCCTTATTAATGAGGGTGATTTTTTATCAACACTCGTCAAGATCAGCAAAGAAGAGGGTTCTGATTTGAGTCTTGCTGATATTAAGCACTTGCTTCTGGTAAGTTGCTGTTGTGATGATATCCCAAGCAAAGAAGATGGTGGGGAATAACAACATAACTATTCCTCTCCTTATTCATCCCGGATGAATAATAAAAAATTCCCTTCTCAACACACTGCTTATGGTGACATTTTCCTTAATTAAATACATGTTTGTGTGAATATCTTTGCGTAATTTTCTGGTTTTCTATTTACTTGAATGTGGTTAGTAGCTAGCGAAATAATTGATACTTGTAATTGGAGCTGGAAAATCCAACTAGTCAGTTTTTGGTAGTAAATGAGCTGGGCTTACATCTTTTTTCACCGGCAGTGGATTGAGATTTCAATGCATTAACGATTGCATGTTGGATGTTTATGTCTACAGGACCTATTTGTTGCAGGCACTGACACCGCTTCTACCACGTTGGAGTGGGCGATGACAGAGCTACTCCGCAATCCCGCAAAGATGGCAAAAACTCATGCTGAACTGGAACAAATCCTTGGCAAGGATGGTGGGCAGGTCCAGGAATCAGACATAGGGAAGCTACCTTACTTGCAAGCAGTAGTGAAGGAAACACTGCGACTCCACCCTCCCGCCCCGTTTTTACTTCCTCGTAAAGCGGAGAATGAGGTAGACTTGTGTGGCTACATCGTCCCCAGAAACTCGCAATTGATAATTAACATATGGGCCATCAACTGAGACCCAAACGTATGGCGCAACCCGGCAGTACTCTTCTTACCTGAAAGGTTTATGGAGTCTGAAATAGTTTTCAGGGGTCATCATTTCGAGTTCCTACCCTTCGGAGCCGGAAGAAGGATATGTCCTGGACTGCCCTTAGCTCACAGGATGCTACACCTGATGTTGGCTAACCTTGTTCACTCTTTCGAGTGGAAGCTTGAGGATGGGATGAGAGGAGAAGATGTGGACATGACTGAGAGGTTTGGGCTGTCCTTGCATAAAGCCAAGCCTCTGTTGGCCGTCCCTGTTGCCAAATATTAAGAATTAGTATTATGTAATTGTATGCTATGAAAGATCATGCCTGTCTAGATGACAAATAAACGGTAAACCCTGGAATGATATTCAAAAAATTGATCAATGAGAGACGTGCAATAGTATGATTATAGCCTGGACAATGAATTCTGTGTTGGAATCGATTACCAAATCAATCTTGTATGTTGATACTGCATATGAAATCTGGTGTCAACTTGAAAAACGATTTTGCCTCAGTAATGGAACAAGAAAGTGTAAGTCTTGAACAAAGATGTGCATTCTTTGAAACAATGTTCTGGACAGAAAATCATTGACGATTTGACCACTACACTTGCTTGATGTAATGCCTAGATTTGGGATCTGTTACTCCAAAAGTTATTGAGTATATGAGATGCAGAGAAAGGAAAAAGGCTGAGCAGTGGTTGTTTCGATTCTTGAACGTATGGGATGAGTGTTACAACTCTCACATGAGTCCGTTGCTGTTGATGGCCTGCTCGTCGAGTGTAGACTGTAGAGACAGATTGTGCTATGTTGCAGGAGGAGGAGACTTAGAGAGATGTACTTGACACTACTGATCGATGCCCAAAATATATGCTGCTTGACTTTTCGATCCATAATTTAAAGAGCTAAAAACTATATAAAATATCAACTTTTTTCTTGATTTTTTTCACAATTTAATAATTATTAATAAGTACTGTACGTAGTATTAAACTGTGAACAAAAAAAAAGAAGGGACACTCTTATGTTATATCTCAATTTGGAGATGTAGCCCTTCCTAGCAACTTGAAATTGCATAGATTCCTGCTTGTCCCATCTTTTAAATACATATTACTTTCCATCTTCAAGCTTTATAAAGATTGTTTTGCAGTTTTGTTCCTGATTTTTTGCATAATGCAGGAATATGCAAGTAAGAAGATTTTGGGAATTGTTAAAGAAAGAAGTTGACTGTGTTTTCTGCTCTATCAAAAGCTGAGTGATCTATCTGCTGATTTTTTGAAACATGTAGACAGTGTGTCAAAATCCTGGTTTACTTGAAGTTCATATTTGGATATGCCCCTATCGCCAAACTCAAACACAGTTTCTTGTATTCCATTTGTACTATTTTTCTACTTCTAAAACTACTAACATTTTTTTTATATTTGACTCAATTCACGACCTTATAAAGTTTCAAATCATAACAGTTGTAGATTTTTTCTTGCAATTGTGGATGATTTTAGTAGAGCTACTTGGGTTTATTTGCTAGTGCATAACTCCCCAGCCCTCTCTATGATTCAGAGATTTTAAAACCTTGTGATCACTCAATTGGAGAGCAAAATTCTGATCAAAAGATCTGACAATGCTCTTGAATTTGAAGGAAAAAATATATTCAAGAAGGCAACATAACCGTCTATTTAGGAATCGTTGAATGGAGAATCTATTGTAACAGAATCATCATGTTTAGCATTTAGAGGAACTCTGTCATTCCTCCTATTATGGCCTTGGTGTCTCCTTCTACGGTGGTTGAGGTGCCTCAAAACAATCCAGGACTCCGCTCTGATCCTGTTAGGATCCGGGTATCTTGTATATGGGTAGCGGGTTATATCGTTTGTTAAGAAACAAAGCCATGTGTTCTCATGGGCTGGGCCTATAAAAGCCCAAGTGCATATTCTGTAAATGTTGATGTTGAATACAGAAAACACAAAATTCCCTCCATTTTCATTTCGTCTTCCTCCAGAGCTTCATTCCAGTTCTTCGTTAATTCACAAACCTAGATCTGGAATCCAACATGGTATCAGAGCAGATCTAGCGATCTGATTTGATTCCGTTTATCAATCTCTTATTTTCGATCTAATTTTCGCAGCAACTGTGGCCTTCGAATCATGGGAGAAGAAACAGTCGTTGTGAAGGATCTTGCGAAGCTCGATCCAAACGATCCTTATTTCATCCATCCGAGCGATCATCCTGGCCTTGTCCTTGTCACTCCTCCGTTCGCAGGCAAAGGATTCGGAGAGTGGCGGCGTTCGGTCAGGATCGCATTATCAGCAAAGAACAAAGTCGGATTTGCGAATGGGAGCATTCCGAAGCCACCTGCAGATTCTCCAAACTTCAGGCTATGGGAGAGGTGCAACGACATGGTTTTCAGTTGGATCACCAATAGCCTATTTCCGGAGATCAAACGCAGCGTGATCTACAACGACACCGTGCAAGCTGTGTGGCGTCAACTTGAATCCAGATTCAATAAGGTCGGAGGAACACAGATGTACTCAATCCGACAGGAATTGGCGATCACGAAGCAAGGTACAAGCTCATTTCAAGAATATTTTACTAAGATGAAGATCCTTTGGGACGAGCTTGACAGTATTAAGAGTTTAGCATCATGTTCGTGTAGTGGTTGCACCTGCAACTATGTTGCGAAAATTGATGAATATCATGAAAATCAAATAGTGATACGGTTGTTGATGGGACTAAGCGAGTCCTATACAACTGTTAGAGGTTCCATTTTGTTGATGGAACCACTGCCAGATATGGATCGAGTCTATTTCCTCCTTACACGGGAGGAAAGTCAGAGAGAGTAACGGAAATGGCGGATCTAGCCAGGGAGAAGGAGTTTCGATGCTTGCCAAGACATCAAACTCTGGATCTAGGCCGAATACTGCTGGATCTGTGAATTATGGAAACACATGCTCCGGAAAAGGAAATGCAGAAAGGGATAAAGGGAGATTTGAGAGGAAACCTTTGTTCTGTACAAACTGCAAGAAAACTAACCACACCATAGATCGTTGTTTCTTTATAATCGGTTTTCCACCAGGTTATGCCGAGAATAGAGACAAGAAAGATGGTGGAGAAAAGAAATTTGCAGGAAGTGTTAGTTAGAGCCAGAAAAGTGAATTCACCAGTGAACAGATTGCACACTTAGTCTCCTTGTTGCAGGCTACTGGATCGGGATCTCGTGGAAAGAAACCAGTCGCTGACGACTTTGCAGGTTTCTCAGGTACTTCCTTGTCCAAACAAGTACTTGATGGACGAATTTGGATCGTTGACAGTGGGGCAAGTGGCCACATGTGTAGCGATCTTAATTTGTTCAAGTCTCACTATAAGCTTTCAAAGCCTTTCACAGTCACCTTGCCAATAGGAGAGACAACTCATATCACTTCGGCAGGGACTGTGGAAATTGTGCAAGGGCTGACATTGCACAACACTTTGCTTGTGCCTGATTTTAAGTGCAATCTAATATCAGTTGGGAAACTGATTCGAGAGCTTAACTGCTTTGTTTTGTGCACTGCATTTGGTTGTTACCTACAGGCTCCTTCCATGAAGAATCCTTTGAAGATTGGTGATCTTGTGCGGGATCTTTTCCTCTTTGGACACAGGCCTGCAGGTCAAGTTGCTGCTCACTCTCACAGTTCTTCAAATATGGCGCTAGGTATGGTTGATGGCTCAATTTGGCATAAGAGATTGGGGCATCTTCCATCTAGAGGTTTGCAAGCCATGAAGTTTATCTCTAAGAGAAATGACTGTTCTCCAGACTTGAAATCTTGTTTGATTTGTGCTAAGTCCAGACAGGCACGCTTACCTTTCGTTTTAAGCTCTATAAAGACTAAATTTCCTTTTGAATTGCTGCATGTGGATGTCTGGGGACCGTATAGAACCCCTACTTTTGATGGTTGTCGTTATTTTCTGACTATGGTGGATGATTTCACTCGGGTCACATGGGTGCAGCTACTGCCCAACAAAGTTATTGCTTTCACTGCTATGAAGCAGTTCTTTGCCTTGGTAGAAAGGAAAATTGGTAGAAAGGTTGTAGCTATTAGAACTGACAATGCCATGGAGCTTGGAAGTGGAAATGATCATGCTCAATTTCTGCTTTCCCATGGCATTTTGCATCAAAGTTCTTGTTCAGCCACCCCTCAACAGAATGGGGTAGTTGAACGAAAGCACAGACACATCCTAGAGGTTGCTAGGAGTCTGATGTTTGAATCTTGCATGCCTAAGCGCTTTTGGGGAGAAAGTGTTGTGGTGGCTGTACATATTATCAACAGGCTCCCTAGCAAACTGTTGAGAATGCAGTCTCCCTTTGAGAAGCTGTATGAGCACCCACCCTCCTTCAGCTACTTTAGATGTTTTGGATGCTTGTGCTATGCTTCCACCTTGTCACATGGGCGTGACAAGTTTTCTGCTCGAGCATCACCATGTGTGCTTCTTGGCTATCCTGGTGGGAAGAGGGGTTACAAGCTTCTCAACATTGAAACTCAGCAAGTTGTAGTGTCTAGGGACGTGGTCTTTCATGAACATGTCTTTCCATACATAACCAAGAATGCTACTGCTGGTGATTCTCCTCAGTTTGGTTTTCCTTTGCAAGACAACTCTCAGGTGATTGATGTTGATACTGACACTACAACTTTTCTTGATCAAGCCTTATCACCTTCACATAATTCACCAACTGTTCTCCCTTCAGTTGTCCCTCCCACAATGCCTCCCAGACGTTCTTCAAGGCCTCACAACCCACCTTCTTACTTGTCTGACTACACTTGCTCTCAGTGTTCTGTTACAGAATTCTGTTTTCACACCATTACTTCCAATTGCTCTTTCCCTTCTGCTTCAGCACCCATTCTCAGTAATCCTGACCACGAGCCCTCCTCTTTTGCTGAAGCATGTGATTTTGATGTATGGCAAAAGGCTATACATGATGAATTTAGAGCCTTGGATGCTAATGGAACTTGGGAAGTCATTGACTTACCAAAAGGGAAGAGAGCAATAGGATGCAGGTGGGTGTATAAAGTAAAGAGGAAAGCTGATGGCTCTATAGAAAGGTATAAGGCTCGATTGGTTGTCAAAGGATTCAGACAAAAGGAGGGAGTAGATTACAATGAAATGTTCTCTCCAGTGGTAAAAATGACTATTGTCAGGACATTGGTCTCGATGGCTTTGCAAAGAGCCTGGGTAGTCATGCAACTGGACGTCAACAATGTGTTTCTCCACGACCATTTAGACGAGGAGGTATACATGAAGGTGCCTCCAGGACGGTTGGTAGATGGTCCACACAGGGTATGTAGATTGAAGAAATCCTTGTACGGCTTAAAACAAGCTTCGAGGCAGTGGTATGCTCGTCTCTCAGCTGCTCTCAGGAGACGTGGTTACACACAATCTGAGAGTGATTACTCTCTCTTCTTTTGAAAGAACAAAGGTCTGGTTTGCTTTGTGGCTGTGTATGTTGACGATATCTTAGTCACATGCAGTGATTCTTCTGAAATGTTGCATCTCAAGGCCTTCCTTGATGCGAAATTGAGCATCAAGGACTTGGGGGAGCTGCATTTCTTTCTTGGCATTGAATTAACTAAGGTGAATTGTGGGATTCTTCTTGGACATCAGCGTTTTGTGACTGATCTCCTTGCCGATTTTCCTTGCTCAGAATCGCCAATGGTTAGTCCTTTGGAGCCCCATTTGCAGCTATCACCTACTGATGGTAGTCTATTGGATGACCCATCTTCATATCGACGGCTAGTAGGGAAGCTGAACTTCCTTGTCCACACGAGGCCTGACTTGGCCTTCACTGTGCAGTTCCTTAGCCAGTTCTTGCAAGCTCCTAGGACTGCTCATATGGAGGCTGTTCACCCCATGTTCTTCGATATTTGAAAGGATCCATCACTAAGGGACTTTTGCTCACTAAAAGCCCGAATTTCACTCTCCATGCTTATTGCGACGCAGACTGGGCAAGCTGTCCATTTTCTCGTCGATCTATCAGTGGATTTGTTATCTTCCTCGGTTCCTGTTAGCTATCCTGGAAATCGAAGAAGCAACAAAGTGTTTCACTCTCCTCTGCAGAGGCGGAATACAGGTCCATTAGACGCGTGTACAATGAGATTGCCTAGCTCACAAGGTTACTCGGTGAGTTTGGTGTTCCAGGCATCACTCCAGTCCCCGTCAAGTGCGATAATCAGGCTGCAATTTACATTGCTAAGAACCCCGTCTACCATGAGCGTACGAAGCACATCGAATTAGATTGTCATTATGGCCGGGAGAAGCTATTGGAAGGTCTGATCTCGCTCCATCATGTGCCTTCCCGAGCTCAATTGGCTGATTTTCTCACTAAATTCTTACAACTTCATAGTCGATTCCTGCTACATATGACTCAAATGGACCTCATCTGTTATAACAACCCTAATTTCAATTTCAGACCATAAAAAAACACCTAATATCTAAAATATAATACCAAAATTCAACTAACAGAGTAAAGCCTGATCCAATTTTACAAGCGAAATCAAAGTATGCAGTAATCCTGTTTGTAAATTAACCTTACAAAACATCCTCAAACTCATCCTCATTAATCTCTCTATATATATACTGTGGTCACTAAATAATCACCAATCCAATCTATCTGGATCAATCCAAATCTTTCAATTAAATTTAGGTCAGAGCGAAACATGCCGAGAGCACTGCTTAATCTGGATCGCCTCGGTCTGGATATCGACGCTCATGGTGCAGTTCATCCCCACCGCGACGTGCTTCTTGATGATCCCCAGCATCTTGATGCGCCCCTTCACCAGCATGGAGCTGCCCACCTCCAATACCCCGTCGGTTATGTCCCCCGCCAGCCCGGGCACCTTCGCCAGCCTGTCGGCCATCAGCACCATCGTCACGTTCATGCTCATCGTTCTCCTGGCACGCGCGTTCCCCGCCGGGACCTGCGCCTCCCCCACCTCCTCCCCGCCGTAGTAGATCGCCGTGGTGAAGTTGGTGAACCGCATGGACGCGGCGTTCGGGTTCTTGACCGCCACGCGCGCCCCGAGCGTGATGTTCACGTCCGTGCGGAGGAGGCCCGTCGAGCTCAGCTGCAGGCCCTCGATGGTCGCGTCGCTGAACGTCATCGTCGGGTTCTTAACGTGGAAGACTGTCAACGCTAGTATCACGATGACGACGGCGAGGACCACCAGGAAGGAGGCTGCGCAGCCCCCGCATAGGATGCATTTCCTGTGGCGGAGGTATCGGCTGTCTGGCTTGGCCGCGGCTGCAGCTGCCTCCTCGGTGTCCGTCACCCGATGGGGCGAGGCGGCTGCGGCGGCCAGGGGCTTCTCTTGCTCCTTGGCTGCCATGTTGATGAATGTTCAAAGACTAATTAATGGACGACTCTACAACGATGCGTGTTATACACACACATATATAGAAAGGAAACTTACTTTGTAGAAATTATGTTGGATCAAAATTGATATGCAAAATGTTTTTTTCTTTTTCTTTTTCCAAGTAGAACACGTCTTGGAGGACTAGGATTTTGACTTTATGGATTTGGATGATGAAATTCTTAACAAGTGGGTTGGTTTTTGCTTCTAGTAAGTCGTTTCGTACACTTTTTTTTTTTTTTTTGGATTGGAGTCGTTTTGTATACATTTGCCTGCGTTTTGTCTTGTTTCAACCATTTGCGCCTTACGGGAGTTGCCTACTTTAATTAGATATAGTTTGATCAAATGTCAAATTTCTGAAAATTATATATATATATTTTTTAGTATTGTAAATACTATATAAAATATAAATTTGAAAAATAATTCATATTTATTATGGAGTATTGCATGAAATTATTTTTAAACATTAATATAAAAAGAGTTTATATTTGGACGATTTTGGTATTGGGCCTTTTTTAAATATCCAATTAGCCACCTAGCCCATAAATCAATTTAATTAGTTTTGCCCTAGCCCCCTTCTCAATAGGGTGGGTTGGTCAATGGTCAACCGTTTGACCATTGACCGGTCAACGTTGATCGGTCAACGTTGACCAACCCATTTTGATGCCAACTTTTTTTTTATGCCAACTTTTTTTTAGTGATGCCATATTTTACCGTTTTGATGCCAAAATTTTACTATATTTTATTTTCACTTTGATGCCACTTTTTTATGTCAATTTTTTGATAATATTTTTTTTACCGTGATGCCATATTTTTGATGATATTTTTTCAAAGTAGTATTTTTGATGACATTTTTTTCTTTAATGTGATACAAATTTTTCAAAATGGCATCAATGGTCAACGTGACATTAGAGTAAACAAAAAATGTCATCAAAGTTTAAAAAAAGTGTCATCCAATAATTTAATTAGAAAAGTGGCATCAGATTGAAAATAAAATGTAATAAAATTTTGGCATCAAAACGGTAAAATATGACATAACAAAAAATGTCATCAATGTTTGAAAAAAGTGGCATTAAAAAAAAGTCATCCAATCATTTCATTAGAAAAGTGACAATAAGGTGACAATATTTTGATTCCACGTTTTAAGCTCTTATGCCATCAATTATATAAAATTGTCACCACAAAATGTTGGCATCAAAACGGTAAAATATGGCATCACTAAAAAAAAAAAGTTGGCATCAAAAAAAAAAAAAAAAGTTGGCATCAAAATGGGTTGACCGGTCAACGGTCAACGTTGACCGGTCGAGAGTGCTAAGCAAGCTAAAAAAACAATTAATGGGCTAAGCATGCTAAAAAAACAATTAATGGGCCTATCTAGCTAACCAAATATGCTTAAAAGGCTTTTTCACCAAATTCCATCTTTATATTTTATATAATTTTGATTATTATAAAAAAAACAGGTATAAATTGTAAAACGAGGTGTTTTGTGGAAGAGATAGTACAATTTAATGTCATTAATTAATTTTTCATTTTCAAAAACAATTCAAATGAGTAGAAATTAGAAAAGCAAACAAAAAAAAAAGTAGTTCCCAGAGTTGCTGAAACACTTGAATTGGGTTATACCTTGCCATTTTCTCACATAAGTAATTGGAACCGTGAGATTACAAGACTAACCAACTCAAATCAATTGATTAATCTTGAATATGATACAATAATACCTTTCTTTATCGATAAATTAATGAATACGTTACTAATAATAATTTAAGACATTCCGATACGTACAGTAGCCAAAATACAATACCATACCGTACATACCAGATTGAAGGTCAGAAAGGGAATATTGCTATTGCCTCAATTGCAAAATGCCCTTTACATTTTACAAGGCAAATAATTTCCTGAACTGGTGTCCACTCCACTCCCAGTTTCTTAAACCCTTAAAAATTTGTTTCCCTCACCTAAATCTGGCTTCATATATACAACAACATTTTCCCATTGTTTTTTTCTTTTTAGCGATTTAGGATGTACCTTTAATTTCACATCAGAACATAACAAGTACAACACATTTGTGCAGAGGGACAAAAAAAAAACTACAATAAATCATCATAGTTGGCCTTTTCCCCGGTTCCAGTCCATCTGCAGCACTTTCCTCAACTTTTGTTGTTGGCTGTGATTGGTTTTCTCCAAGACCCTGCGAGGAGGAGCGATAAATGATGGTTTCGGGATGCTACCATTGGTGTGGTGTCTATTAGTGTCCGAAGAGGGTTCTCTGGATGCTCTGACTGGAGATGACCTGCTTGATCGTGGAGCTGACAAGAAGTGTTGGGGTCTAGGGTTGCTAATGTGACCTGAATGGTCTTTCTTTTCAGAAGAAAAGAGCTTCGGCTTCTTCAAAGGTGTTGCATGGTCCATGGATTTGATACTTCTGTCTAGCATCACTTCAGATTTGGGCGACAAAAAATTTTCAGGGCTCTGGATTGATTTTGACTTGCGAGCTTTCATTGCCTTCTGGGAAGGTTGATTTGGCCATTTTATGATACCATGTGTTGTTTCATTTGATGTATTGTTTGCGATATCATATAGGGCCTGAGCAGCTGTCATTTCCCCGGGAGCATGTAAAGCTGTTAATTAAACAGGGAAAAATACAAGACAACTAAATGTTAATATCTCACACAAGATTAATCCACAAGCCTATGACAATAAATTTTGTTAATCTTGAGACACCAAAAACTCATCCACAAGCATTTACATGAGCATGGAAAAAGACCAAAAAGCAGCATCCAATATAAAAATAAACTACCTATTTAACTATGAGTTAAATTCACCGGACAATAAGTCAATAAGAGCAATCACAACCAAAGGTTTTCATTATCTTAAGGTAACTACAAGGTAAACCCTTGGTTGTAGCCTAAACCTTGAGTTAATGAAATGGAAGAGGTCACCTTGGGAGAGAGAGGTAAACACTTCCCTTTTTGAATTTTGTTTTCTTTTTCTTTTAATGAAAAAGTAATCATACCCTTTTCATCCACATTTATTGATGTAATGATGATTAAAATGAATTAAAACATACATACATACATATATATATACACACATGTATGCCATTTGTTAATCATAAGCAATGGATGTTTCATTAGAAACCATTATACATTTTTTCATTTTCTCTTCATTTGCCCTAAAAGATACAGAGTACAAGTACGCTGTATAGCACAAGATCTCAACTAATTTCTACCAAGTGACAGATGCAACATATGCTAAAACTGTAGCATTAAACCGTTGGGCAAACTGATCCACTTTGATATCAAAAACAAATTCCCATTTAAAGCAACTAAAAGTCTCCATTACTTCTAGATTCAGCAGATGGGAAAAATGTGTAATGAAAAATTAAGTAAAATAGGCTTAAATAGGAAAGGTTTCTCTTACCTGGAGGAGAAGATGTTGGATAAATCAAGGAAGATGAAACCTGCTCACAAGAAAGGATGTTACTGACTTTAGAAGTAGTGTTTGGAGTTTTGGGAAGAATGTACTTCACTGAACCTGCTGGAACTAAACTATAATCATAAGTGAGAGATTCCAGATTTGCAAAAGAATCAGTGACGCCTCCCAGGAAACCAACAGTCTTCCCTATCCTTAACCATCTACCCTGACAAGAGCTTCTACTAGACACCTTAACTGAATCAGAATTGGATTTACTGTGGCTACTGTGATTATGGGACCAAGAGAAAGTGGACAATGCAGCTCGTCGGGACACTGGCTTCCCTGGACGAGATTCATTACATCTTGAAAATGTTGCAGGCTTGGCTGCATCCTGCAGCAGGGAATCCAGATCCATGGGAGGAAATGTCAACTTTTCAATAACATCTCTGGGGTGATACAGCAGAAGATCACTGGTGTAGGGAGGGGTTTCATTATTGACTTCAGATTGTTGTTCCTGAGGGAAAAGATTAATATTAAAAAAAAAAATATGTATAAAATAAACAGTTCTAGAGATTCAGCACCCCCATTGGATAACAATAATAAATGCTACTTGTGGTAAAGGTGGCAACTATATCATCAAAAGCATCAGAAATCATTACACAAAAATGATTATACAGTTGCAAGAAAAAAGGATACTGTGCAGGCTGTTTTAGAATAATAGCAGCCTGATAAGTTAACTACTTGACATAGGTGTAGAGTTTAGTTTTTACCTTGGTATGTGAAAATTCTGATGCTGTGCTACTTTCTTCATCAACATCTAAATTGCTTGCCATCCATGGGTTAGAGGTTGGTAATGAAGAGAGTTCCTTGGTAAAAGCAGCATCAATCTCATCATCATGTTTATCAACCCGTGAAAAGCCTCGAGGTTGAAGGATGGAGAAAGCCTTTCTAACTAAATGCGGAATATTCTCACTTGTGATAGCAGGTTCTTTTCCTTTCTCTTTTGATGCAATAGGGCACTTGTAACTTCCATCAAGGAGCTCAGTTAAGGAAATGTCATCAATAAGTTTTGTAATGTCATGAACATCTGCTTTCAGACCATATGCTCCTGCAGCAAAATAACCAGAAATAGATGAAAAATTGTAGAGAACTCTTTCAACAAGAGAGGTCACATCATCACTGTTTTTTTTATAAAAGAGAAATCAATATCAGGGGACAGAAGATTTTCCATTTTCTACAATCTTCAATAGATTAAAGAGAAAACTAATAAGGAAAGATACGCTACAGAATATTTGCAGAAAAATCCTTGTGATTTTGGGAAACCTATAGCCATCTCACTATAGAGCCACTTTCAGTTTCAGCTGCCCTCTCTTTTGCTTTTAGTAAACAGGCCATGAGTCTTTGAGCATTTCTAGCAGACCTTAACAGCTATGAGTGGACAGATTACCTGTTCAAGAACCACACATTATGTGAACTTCCTCTAGTCCACACCCCAAAGAGCACTTAGAAGAGCAATCAAGTTGAAGGCAACCAATCAATTAGGAAAACAAGAGAATCATTGAATGGAAACGGAAAAAAGCAATATCAAGTTGCCAACTGAAGATAGTCTTTTGTGACAGAGTCACAATGACATACCAAACACTTTGTTCCCCCCGGGAGAAGGTCTAAAGCCGGCCAAAGCATCATGTTTACCAATCAGAGGAACTCTGGCATTCCTCTTATCACCTCGCTTGCTATTTAAGTAGTTTTTCTGTTTTTGTGGTTGATATTTCTCTGCAATAACTTGAAAAAGTGAGAAATTATATGAATTGATTAGATTCCTCCATCCATACATCATATAGACCAAGCTAAATAGCATGCATAAAGGTGAGGTATAACTTTATCCTATTATCCAATTAACTTCAGTTTCCAAGACAGAAATGGAATTTGCATCAATTCCCTCTCGATTTGTCCATTTTGATACTCAGAAGATTATTACTTTATGCAACAAAGGGACACAACAGATCAGTACATAGCTGGTTAATCAAATAATGAATTCTGAATGGTCAAGTGAAAAAATTACAATTGAGTAACTTCGTAATATTTAATAATTATACAAAAACTGCATAGCACGCATCTATAGAAAAGCTGGTCGTAGATTCTGATGGTAGGACAAAAAACAAAAACAAAAAGACAAACAACTGACTGCACATGATTTACCACGCAGATAAAAGAAACAATCTACCACACTACCTGATCAATAGACTCTGTAATCACCATTAATTAAAAAAAAACATTCGCTCAACCATTAACTAAACCTAATTGAATCCAAGTAACATCTACCTTGTCAATGCATATCAATTATTGATCCAGTCAGCTCTCTTAACCTCACTTGACCAAGTATTGACATGCAAGTAATGGCACCTTCAGCCTAAATTTGACTGAAAAATACAAATACAGAAATAGAATCATCTTTATTAAGTTCATGGCAAGAACATTTTACCTGCATTCGGACTCTTTATCATATGTGAGCCAAGTTCATCAGGGACATCTTTCATATCTACATCTTCAGGTGTGGAAATTGATGCCTCCTGCTGTGGTGTTTGAGGTATCTTGAAACATCCAGGGCTTGTTCTTCGCACCCTTCTCTCTTTCTTCTGTAACTTCTTTCCTTCCGATCCAGCTGCCAGAACCAGAGAATCGCTAATAGATAACTGAATAGTGTTTCGACATGGTCCTGTCTCTGCCTTCTTCATCCACAAAGATGAATCTAAAGCATTGGCGCTGTGTTCTGAATCCAGTAGATGTATAAGAGAGACCGCATAAGAACATGAGACTTGAGCAAACTCACCACTATGAAAATGAGGTTAACACTCATGTCATTAAGAATTCGGAGCAGTAACATTTCCTGCAGCTGGCCATAATCAGCAGCAAAATACCACCCAAAAAAAAAAACACACACAATCCCAAGAAGCCTTGAATAATATCTGTTTATTTCTGTGTGGACAAATCTTACAACTTCGGTCGATTTAAAGGAAGAAATCCCGCAAAAAAAAAAAAAGGGAGGGGAAAAAGGAATTCCGAATCCGCCATCTCTGGACAACCTCATAACAACTCTAATTTCAATATAAGATCAAAAGAAAGACCTCAAAACTAAAAGATAACACCAAAATTTAGACCACATAAACAACCAAACGAGAACCCGACCACGAACAGAGAAAAGCGAGATCCAATATTACCTCTTTGACTAGCCGAAGCACTGTATTTGTCCATTTTGGGACCAGCAAAGACCAGTCCCCGGCCACTATCGCAAGTCCCGACATCGCCAACTCCATTATCCCTAGCTCCCCCGACGGCGTCCGATCCCTTCAAATTCGGCACCACTACAGCCGCCGGAATCGCCAGCTCCACCGCTTCCATCACGAACACATATTCCGAGATACAGAAACACCTAATTGGCCGAGATGAAGTAGAGATAAAAAGAAATCGCCAAATCGAACAGTCAGATAAAGAAGTCCAAAAAAGAAGAGAAAACAAGCACCGCCTAGGCCGTGGAATTGGGACTGAATCCAGGAAAAAGAGAAAGAGAGAGAGAGAGGGGGTGAGGAGATAGTGACAGCGGAGGCGGAGTAAGGCGGGGGCGGAGCGGAGGTGGTGGTGGCTAGGGCAAAATCGGAAGCAGGCGGAGAGAGAGAAAAGAGAAGTATATATAGTTTTGGGGAAAGGGGGAGGGTTTGGGGGATTCGGATTGGGGATTGCATGGTCGGCGGGGAATATTTCCGGCCAAGTGTAGACCGTGGTTCTGTTCAGCTGAGGACACGTGGTAATTGACTCGACGGATAAAAATGGACAGAGGGGGGTTTTGGGGATTTCACTATGTGTTTAGTGGTATTAATCCGTTCATTGACTCAACTAGTCAACCTAACGGATGGATGTATAAGGGGTGAAGTGACGGGTTTGCCCACGCCACCGGAGATCTGTTCACCCAATTACAGGTACGGATAAAGTTTTCTCGAAACATTTACCTTATCAATTCGGAATAAACAAGGGAAATTTGAAAGTGTTTAGAACATCTAACTAGTTTAAGGACATTTGATCCATTTTAATTTAAAAATCACTCGTTACCGTTACGAGACTTGGAGACTTAAATTTCTAGGATTTATTTTGGGAAAAAGTTACAAAATTTCTTTCTTTCTCTATAAAAATCGATCTCTGATTATGGGGCCGAGGGATATTTATAGAAATTTTTTTCAAAATATTCATTCAAAAATAAATAATTAACAAAATATTCACACTTTAAACCATTTGCCAAAATATTCATTTTTGACATATCGGACAGAAAAACGCGATATGAGACCCCGTCGTATTAACAAATTAAAAAATTAAAAATTGGGGGAAAAAACTGAATAAAATTTACTAAAGAGACGCGTGTTCAATCCGCGTTTCTTTAGTTAATTTAATTTCGGATGAAATGTATATATATTTTTTGTTATTTTTGGAGCCGCGTCTTTTTTTTTTTTAATTTCACACAGTTGGGGAGAGAGGAATCTCCTTCTTCGTTCGCCGATGTCGGCCTGCCGCCTGAGCTTCCTCCTTCTACGTTTGCCAACGCTGCCTGGGCTTTCTCCTTCTTGGTTTGCCACCGCCGCCTGGGCTCCGTCTACCTCTAACGTTTCCGCCCTCGTCGCTCCTCTTGCAAATCTGGGTTGTGTCCTCCTCCTCTGACACCCATAACCACCACCCCCCTCGTCCTCCTCCTTCCTCCTTGTATTGTCCCGACCTCCTCCTCCTCAATTCACCGAATCCGCGCCTCCCTCCTACTTCTTCCTTCCTCAATTGGCTACCGGTGTCGGAAACGTCTCCCTCCTCCCCCAAGTGTTTGAATCTACGGCAGGCTCTGCAAAAAATTAAAAAAAAAACGAAGAAGGAGATCTCCTCCCCAACACCTAGATCCGTCTGCCTCTAACGCCGCTGCCCTCGTCGCTCCTCCTCTTGAAAAGAATGGCCTGTGTCATCCTCCTCCGGCACCCACAACCACCACCTGGCACCCCCTCCTCCCTCAACTGTCCTGGACTCCTCCTCCTTCTTCCTCAAGTACCCGAATCCGCACCTCCCTTCTCCTTCTTCCTCCCCCAATTGGTCACCGGTGCCGGAGATGTCTTCCTCGTCCTTCCTCCCCCAATTTTCTGAATCTGCACCTAGGCCCTGCAAAAAAAAAAGCAACGAAGATGGAGATCTCCTCCTCAACAGGCGGTGTGAAATTAATTAATTAATTAAATAAAAATAAAGACACGCGGGTTACACCCGCCTTTTTGCTTAAAATAGCATATAATTATATATATTTAATTCGGAATAAAATTAATTAAAGAAACGCGGTTTGAAACCGCATTTCTTTAGGAAACTTTATTCCCCCTATCCGATTTAAAAAAAAAAGAAAAAATTTGCAAAATATGCACTTTATTTGGACGTATTTGCAAAATGGTTGCGTATTTGGACAATTTAGCAAAATGTCCGCTGTATATACTTATTTTCCCTTGTACGGACATTATTTTCTGTTTGTCCAAAAATTTGAACTCTCTCCCTGCTTCCGAACTCTCTCTTTGCGCTCTTATCCTTCGGCGGCGCCTTCGCCGGCTCGGTCTCTCACCGCCTTCGCCGCTGTCCATCGTCTCACCGCGGTCCCCCTGTCTATCCGCCTTCGCGCACCTTCCTCCTCTGGTAAGTGGTTCTCGATCTCAAGCTCTAATCTCACCGACTCTCTCCTCCGGCCACCGCTCTAATCTCTCATCTCTCAATTGCAGATGCTCGAGTAACTGTCGTTGAGTCGCAACTCTTGCCGAGTCTCTCCTCCTTCGCTCTGTCACGCTCCTCGTCTCGCCTAGGTATGCACTGACCCTCGCCTTCTTCGATTCCGTCCAGTACTTGTTGTTCTTCGATATGTTTTCTTTCAGATTTCCTTGTTGATGCGTGGAGTTCTTGTTCCCTTCCAGATTAGAGTAGAAAATATTAGGCGTTTCTCGTTTGTTTCCCCAATTTCTATCTTTCTATGCCTCAATTGAGTTTTTGATTTACTGTTTTTTCGTTGGTTTGTTGATTTTCTGTCGTTTGGATTCCAGAATGCCATTTTTTGCTGTTTATAATTTCATCTCTCATCCTGCCCCTTATTCTCTTTATTTGCCTATTTTGATCAATTCGTTTGACTCCCCTTGTTTCATTGTGCAATCTGTAGGTAGTGTATTCTACCTGAAATCTGCATTCTGTAGGTGAATAGCTTACCGTTTTATGGCACCAAACTGCACTGAGGACTATTATCATTCTGCTCATTATATGATTTATATCTCATAATCCTTAGCTCTGTGATTTTGTAACCTAATTGACTAGTATATCCTGAGCTACTCTTGTAAAATTTTAAATCTTTGAGCTTTCGAATAAGGTATATGTCCATCTGTTGCATTAATCAGTTTGGCAATCTTCATATCGTTGCTAAAAGTTAAGTGGTTAATAATCCTTTGATCATAAAAATAAATTTGCCAAATTTGGCACTCAAACGTGTATCCTATTGTACTGTAGTATTATGCATGCGTGATTTTCATTGACTCGGTAGCTTCAAGTTAAGCTCTTCCACTTGCCTTCCTGTTATATCTTAAAGGTAGAGTCGAACCTTAATTTATATTGTTGAAAACCTGTACAATTGGTGAAGTATTACATCCTTGTTATGATCATAAAAACATCCTGCCTTTCTACAAAATTATATGCCGCCTCTGTCATTTATTTTGTTTTCCAATACTTGAGTATTTTATCTGAAATCTTGATCTCTTTTAAGCAAGTATCGGATTATGCTGTGAGAAAGCTGTTGGAAACACTGAGGAACTTGATGACGTTGGAGTTTGTTGTGAGCGGAATCTGCCATGTTTTACAATAACTTTTATATCGATTTCTGTATACATTTTATACATTTGGGCTAAAATTAGTACAGAATCTATGTAATTTATGTTTATTTGCCAAATTATAGAATCTACACCAGTTTCTGTTTAAATCGCAGAAATCGAGGCATTTTACAGCAATTCTACAGAAAGTCAGAAAACCTCGGAAAATCACTACAGAAGTCCAAGGTCAAAACAGCGGAACAAGTCAGAGAGCCAAGTCTACTCGACATCGAGTAGGTCTACTCGACCTAGACGAGCATGTCCGGGCACCAACTTTTCGAGCAGACCTTGGTCGAGAGAACTAGCAACCCAGACTCCGGACCCTACTCGACCTCGACAAGCACTAGTCTAGGTCGACGAAGCCCATACGCCCAGATCCGGAGTCGACAAGGAGAAGCTGTCCGAGGACGAAGCCGAAGACGACCAGGAGACTCGCTGCAGCGGAAAAGGAAAGTCGCTGCCGCGGACGAAGTCACCCGCTGCCAGCGGAAGAGCCAGCTCGCGGGAGCGGAAGCGAAGACCCAACTCGATCTCGACGAACTCTTGTCGAGATCGACGAGCACCTGAGTCCTTGTCCGAGCCATGTCCGAGCAACCCGAGGAGAGCCACCCAAGGAAGCTTAGTCGATGACTCACCTCTACTCGAGGTCGACTAGGCTAACTCGAGGTCGACGAGCGCCAGTGAGCCAGAGTCCGAGCCACATCGAGCAGAGTCAAGCCAAGCCGAGCCACTCAACTCGAGGTCGACAAAACCTTGTCGAGGTCGAGTAGAGCCGCTTCCAGAATCTTCTCGACTTGGCTTGTCCGAGTAGGATTGGAGTTCCTTGATGCCGAAGGCGGAAAATTCTATCCGAAGTTGCTGAAATCTATCCGATCTATCAAGTCTATCCATCAAAGAGCAAGATCTATCAACATGAAGACATACTACCCTATTTAGAATTATCTTTTTTCTAATTGATTTATTTCCATTAAGCATTTTATTTATCTTTTAAGCAATTTAGATATAGATAAATATCTTCTTTCCTAGAATAGCTAGGGAATGAAGGCTATAAATAAGGCCCTGGGGGCTCAGTTTTAATCATCCAATTCCGAAGAGAAGTAGTAAGTTCCATTCAGACACAGTTTTAGGAGTTTGAGGTTTTTAAGGTTTTGGCATTCAGCGAAAGTTGATTGCCAGGATTGTAAAAGGCTTTGAATTTAGTTTATGCAAGTTGTTTTCTTTAAATCAAAGATGTCTGTTATTGCGATGAGGCGTGAGTAGTCCATCCACTTCTGGGGCTGGGGTGAGCCCGATGGTGGCCATGTGAGGCGATGCGATAAAGGTCAGATTTTTGTGCAATTCATCTTCTATCCCTATGAGCATGATTCTTTTGCGAGAGTTGAAGGTGATCCTTGTTTGTGTTATTGAAGCGAAAGTGATCTTAATGCAACTTGGATTAATTTTGTGAAAAAGGGTTAGTAACAATTAGGGTTTATGCGAGAGCCTCTATATGCCTATTTGTTAATGACGAAAGTTATTTGATGGAAAGCATGATCTTTTATCCCTTTATGTGTTGTTTTGCATGGTTATCGTTGTGGTGTTGAAACCCTAGCCTTGGAAGTCTTTTATTATATTAATATATTTCACCGAAATATATTAAAATTTCTGTCTTTAGTCTGTTATTTGCTTTTATTTTAGCTGCCCTTGCCGGGATTATTTGTTGCTATTTTATTTCTGCTTCTGCTTGTGTTTCTGTCTTTCTGCTGCTGTGTCTGTGAGAATCTGAGAGCTACCTGAGAACTGCTGACGTGCTTCCTCGTGGATTCGATCCTGACTTTTCTCTTACTACAACGGGAGGAAGTCTTGTATTTATTTGCTGAGACAGGGGAGTCGTTCTAAACCATATTCTATTCTATACTTGACTTACTCCTGCAACAATAGAGTTCCGCTATTGTATTGGTGATATTTCTCCACTTTGCTTCAAGTTCAGCGTACAAAGTTTGAGAAGATTGAAGCTGGAAAGGGTGACACCATGGATGACCAACCAGGACTTGACTCTTTTGACAAAAAAAATTCCAAATCTAATCGAGCTTTCATTGATAGGCTGCAGATGTCTTGATGCAGGTGAGATAACATAATCCACCTAAAAAATGCAGCACAATATTTTCTTAAGTGTTTTTTTTTAACAATTATGAGAGTCAGGTTCTCTTCTTATATGTAGTTGACTTAATAAGCCTATTGGATATTTCCTATTTGTCATAGTAAAATAGCATGTTCAGTATTACTTTGGAGATTTTGCTCGTCACAAACTTTGATGAAGTGATTGTAAAGGCTCGTAATTTAAAATCCTAAATTTTTGGAAAAAGGAAATTAAAAATGAACATAAACTGAATTTAGAACTCATTTAGCGGATTCTGGCCGAAATATAAAATTTGACGAATAATTTCCGTCGTTTTACCTCGAAAATTCAAAATAATTATCGGATGGCGATATCCTTGTTGATTTTAAAAATCTAATTGATCGAGAAAGCGAGAGGCGGGAAAACTAACATTCGGAAACTAATTTTGGGATTCGAAATTCGCGTATTCGAGATTTTTATGGGTATTGATTTTGACCAATTCCACACTCAATCCTCAACCACTCCATCCTACCTTACCCTGCAGTAGCCATTCCTTCACCATTCCTCTGCCTTCCGTCAACGTGAGCTGCGCTCACCTCCTCCATGTCACTTCAACGCCTCCACCTTCTCTGTCTCGCTGAATGAAGCAACCATCACGAATCGTCACCGTCACCATCATCCATCTTCGTTTCCGCACCTTCAACCACAACACAAACCACCATTTCCTCTTCCTTCTTCCTTCCTTCCACCTCGAGCTGCCAGAGGAAGGTCCCACGCACCCCTCGGAGCCACCACCATCAGCCGGAGCAGCCCAGAAGCTCCCCAGCGCCGCCGCAAGCCACCAGAACCCCATCGTCCCGTTCAAGCGCGAACGATCTTCCGGTAAGCCGTTCTCCTTCGTTTCCGATCCAAATCACCCCCGAGATCTTCCATCACACTCACCCATGTCCGACGCAGGTCCGATGAGCCATCGAGAGCCTCCGACGGTGCCCAGAACTCCGGTCGAAGCTCCGACGCCTGCGAACACCCCGGTGAGCTTCTTCCCTTACCTTTCCTTTGCCGATTCCATTCCTTTTGTTCCTAATGGTCGGGGAGAGGGTATGAGAGTCGAGTGTGGGGAAGGATGGCCAAGCTCGAGAGCTCCGGCGAGCTCGAGAGCCCCGACGAGGGTCGAGCGTGGGTTCGAGTGTGGCATAGGCGAGCGCGAGAGCGGCAGGGAGCGTGTGCGACAGAGGTGCGAGCAGGGTCTGAGCTGGGCGAGTCCAGGTGGCAGCGCAGGGAGTTGGGCTAGCTAGGCGGTGTGGCGGGGTCGAGGGGCCGAACTGGGCGAGGCGGCCGACGTCGAGCAAAGCAGGCGGAAGCTTTCCTTCAAATTGGAGGAGGAAGATGAAGCGCGGGGCCCACCTCATTTGTGTTATTTTGTTTGGAATTGAACCGGGACGGGATTTAGCGGGTTCGGTTTGGTTCGGGTTAAAAGCGTTGGTTCGGTTCGGGTTATTCGGTATTTATTTATTTATTTATTTAATTTATTAATTAATTGTCTAACCAATTTCCGATAATTGATTATTTAGAAATCGATTTATGTGTCGCTATTTAAAGAGGGTCAGTTTTAAAGTATATAAATTGAATTATTTAGTAACGGTTGAAAATTATTAAGTCCCTAGAAGGATGATTTTAATTAAAGTAAAGTATGCCGGGATTATTTAATCGGATTTTTGGAAGTACTTTTAAAGATTAAATATTTTATGAATTAGAAATGGCTAAGTATAAATTTGAAGTAATTGTTTTGGCTAACAACTGGACTAGCGAGTGAGATTTTATGGATTGAAGTGTGATTGAGTCAGTTATGGAAATGACAATGGAATAAGATGATATAAGATGTTGCCATAAGTTGAGATAAAGAATGTTGATGATGCTATGATTAATGGATTGGTGGGCATGTTATGTAGTGGTAAATGGATCCCGTTTTGTGCAGTTTACTTATGCATATTTATTAATAATTGCTAGGTGATCTGTAACTTGCTTGCTTATACCTTGCTGCTTTTCGTCTTGCTGATCTGCTACTCCAGGTAAGTTCTTTGAACTTACTCATGATGGGCGCTCTATGCACTGGGTGTTATATAGTAGGCTAGTGTCCATGCACCATACGACTTAGAATCATGCTTAGGAGCTAAAATGAAAATCATATGATTGCTATATGTCCTTGCAAGAGAACGACCGTTATCTGTGATAGTCCTAGAGTATTTGTTAGGGTCATAGGGTAGCCCAGCCTCATCGGGTACCCTGAGTCAATCGAGTCTATATGAACATGATATGATAGCCCAGCACCATCGGGCAAACGATGAGATGATATGATGATGCCGTGGTTTGTGCACCACCACGAGGAAATTGCTATGCTATAGCACCGAACTGGCCAGTGTCCGCCCTATCGGAAGGGGGGTGGAGGTAGGAAAGGGACATGCCACTTGGCATTCTGTGTGGATCCATTTATCGCTTTCTGCATTATATTAAACTGTCAGTATATATATGTGATTTAATTTACGCATGGCATTACGCATTTCATCTTAAGAGTAGGATGCTTATTATATGCCTCTCAGAGTGTGTTTACATACGCGCATGAGTGACCTGATGATTGACCCAGATCCCCCTCATTTTTTTTTAGATTCAGGTAACCGTTAGCCGCTATCGTTGCTTATGTGGATGCTTGGCGGGATCAGACTTTTGGCGTTAGATCGAGAGGTTGAGAGACCACCATACTTCCTCTCTTTTATACCCCCTTTTGGATTGTATTCAAATTTAACTTCATGTCTGCTTTCGCTCGATTTCACGATTAGACTAAGGCAGGTATTTGGTCCTTAATGGATCCGCGATCTTTAAGGGTTCGAAATCCCTTCTTTTGGTACAGATATTTTGTTTTAAAACTCAACCCGTACCTGGATTGCAAGATCCGAACAAGGGGTTTTATCCCTTGAAACGTAACCCGGAAATCATAATTCTGGGCCGTTACAAAGATGGTATCAGAGCTCAGGTTGTGCAATTCGGGTACACAAAGGTCGAGTGTAAGTTTTGAAAACCGCCCACGAGTTTCAAGGACTTTTTGAAAAGGATTTAAAGGGGCAAAATGAATTTAAGATGCCTAACTAAAATTGGACTAAGTAATGAACTCGACTTGTAAAAAAAAAAAAAAAAAAAAAAATCGACCAAACGGGGACACGATTGGGCAGTAAAGGCGCTAGACCACCCCTATTGGGTGTAGTTGGGAACGGTAGGCAAAATACTAGCTTGCTCTTTACAGAGGGTCCAGAAGACTCCAAGGAGGTTGCACCAAGGTGGTTGGAGTGGCGAGTTAGGTAGGATCGCGAGGTTTTTGCCCCTTCGGTCAGTCGCTCCTCGAAGAGCGACATTAGATAGCTTGATGTGCTTTATATTTTGAGACTGGGTACGGTCTCCCTCGAAGGAGGTCATTATAATTGTCATTGACTAATTCTATGCTGAGTGTTTGATATGCTAAAGTCTGATTGGTATGCCTAACAATTAAATGTGTATCGACTGATTTGTGCAAACGGGATAGTGGGAGTACCCTTAATTCTGTGTGGTCAACCCAACTTGTGTGAAACAGCCCATTCCACTATGTTTGTTAACCCTTTGACGGTTCTGTTGAGTCTTTCTCTCGGATGTCGGTATCTTTCATGGGAATCGGATTGGTAAACACATTGCGTCAGAAATTCGTGTATGTATATGAGGGTTGTCTGAGTGAGTATTGGAAGGTAGTTCTTCATGTCATTTTGAGTCAAAAGTAAGGTGTTTCCGGGGTTGTCTTCCTTGATTCTTATGATGATCAACCGAGGTTTTCTTTCCACAAAGAGTCGTACGTACCAAGGTCCCACGAGAAATAGGGGTGATGAGTCAGTTGTGGAAGGTCAATGGTTGCCCTTAGGGATCTCTGTCCGGTTGTAATGGTGACTCTCTCTAAACTGCATGACATGATTTTGTAACCTCCTGCATGTACCATGCAAATGCTCATTTGTAAAATGTTGCTCATGTTATTACATCTGTGATTAGTTACATTGATCAAGTTTTGTGTTATGCCTCACTCTCTATCGTGATTACGTTGTCATAGCATGCCTACTTGACTTATTGTATTAATTGTACTAATGATTGATTGGAAGCGTATAAACCACATGATATGAACCTACATGATAATTGTTTTCTCCTGGGTTAGGTCCATGATAGTGTGATAAACTCTTCTTCGTATGAATGCGTGTAAATGATATCTTTAGCATACTAGCTGATGACGCCTTGATGCTTGCTTATTACCTATTTTATGACAAGAATCTACAACATCCCATCTATTCTGTATTCGTTAGATGGTTGTATGCACTTGATATTGTTGTGTGATTAGTTGCGTTGGATGGGGAATATGTGGTCTAATTGAGTCTTGATGAATGCATGCTTTGATGTTTATTACTTCATGATGGCCATTGTGCGAGTCCAAGTTACACATGTTACGTGTCTATCATCCCAGCATGCCCTACTCGGTATGTTGCATCGTCATACTAGTGCATGAATGTAAATGTCATGTGTTAGGAAGCCGCATGATTAATGTTCTCCCTGTAAATAGGTTCATGATAGTGTGATCGTTCAGTTCTTGTATCATGATAGAGTGACTTCCATACTTGATGACTATGTGTTATAACTTGATGTCAACATGCCGTATATAATATGTAATTTCCAGTACATGTTAAGACGATGATCCTAAATGTAAATTCGTGGTTGTATGAAATCTTGTACCCATGCTTGCCCCATTGATTAGGTCCCATGTTGCACCTTGCTTCCTGTCCTCATTATATGTCGCCTTCGCATGTCTAATTGACTTGTTGTATTGATCGTACTAACGGCTGATTTGAAGCATGAATTGCATGATAAGTGTATGTATATAGTTATTGTCTTCCCCTAGATTAGGCCCATGATAGTGTGCTACATTTCCCTTGTATGAATGTCGTAAAATGATTTTCCCTGCATGATTAGTCGATGTTACCCGTGGTTTGTTGACTAAATTAGTAGTTCAATTGTGATCATGCTATTTAACGTGATGTCTTGGTAAATGCATGCCTTATTAAAATGGTTGTGAGTTGGAATACATACCTTGTATGCTAGTCATATTGCCTATTGCGTAGGTTTGCATTATGCATTGCTATATTCCTCCCATGCTTTTATATTGACGGGCTATGTTAATATGATTTCTTACACATCGATGTGTTGGTCATTCAAGCGCTTGTATGTATCGAATGTCATATTGAGCTTTTAGCATCATGTAGGACCATTGGTTGTGACTTGCGTGACTTTATACCTTGTTTGCATTATTGATGATTCCCTCTCGAGCTAGGTCTCTCATAGTGTGATCCTTCCCTCTCTCTATCACCTTGAAATATCTTACTCATGCAAATTAGATTGATGTTGAATTCGATGATCAATTGCTTTATGTGATGGTTTATCCTGGCATGCTTACATGTTATCACTCGGTAGTGTTTCCCTATTACCTTATGAATTCCTGTAGTGTTGGCATAGATGTATGACTTGGCACCTCGCATGATTACACACCACGTTATATCATTTTGCATATGCATGACGCATGAATGTTAAAATGAATTTAGTTGAGTTACCTTGATTGTGGTCATGATTCGATATGTGCTAGTAGTATCCTGTAGGGCTTATGATTTCCAATATGACTCGCTAAATGATTACATGTTGCACCTATTCTATGATGTGATAACTACTGTACCTTTATATGTGTCCTATGATGATTCGTTCCTAGCATGATTATAATCTATTGCCCATGATGTCCTTCTTGTTACTTTTGATGATGTCTCATGTTTCGTGAACATCCTATTGAACCCCTTTTAATGACTCTTGACTATGCTTGTATCACATTGTGTGTCGCTAGTATCATGTAGGACATGTGCTTTCTAAATGTATCTCATCGTATGATTACGTGCCATGCTTGACCTATTATATGACCAGTGTGTTCGGATGAGATAGTTACTAGGTTGCTCCTATATGTTCTTGTATGACGCTTAATATGGTTGTTATGTTACACCTCGCCATGCCATATTTAACCTGACCTATTGATGCGTACACCATGCTTGTGCATTCGTTCATATGCACCATACTCGTCATCGTCGTTAAATCCCACATAACCTCGAATCCTGCATGATCATTCTTGATTCCGCATAACTTGCTTAAGTTGCTAGGCATATCTGCTTTCATGGAATAATAGACTACTATCTTGTCTCGCATGCATCAGTATAGGAATCGATCGTGTCGTTGGAAATGAATACGAATGTTGCTCCCTTGATATAGGTACATGTTAGCGTGGATTAGTGTGATTGATATGCTCCATGATGAATTCGTGTTTGCTTGTCGCGATTATAACTTAATGGACTTCCATAAGGGCATCGTTGCTATTCTCAGGTCGGAGTTTCGTCTCTAGTTGTCATCTTTAGGGTTGGTCTGTGTTTGTTCCGAAAGGAACATTGGGTTGTTCGCTCTTGTCCCTCCCCTATCTTCTCTAACTTAAACTCCTACGTGACACGTTGAACGAGCGACCGCATGAAAGAGGAAATGGGAAGTCCGATGGCGATAGAGCAACGCCGCGAAGGCGTGGGCCCATAACCCACGGGCCTCGGGATCAACGATTTCGGCAGGACAAGCACGTTTTGATGATGACGATTACTGGGTACGATATGACTTGCAAGCGGGAGTGTCCTCCGTTCTAACGCTTAATCCTCTCTGAATTAGTTGATGATGGTATTGCATTGATATGGCGATGGAATTTATGTGTTGATATGCTGACCTAGTAATGAATCTTGCATGATCATCCATTGTCTATGATGATATGATTCGATGTCTTATAGTTTTCATGTACCATGATGTTTCGATGTTTTGCTACCCTATATTGCTAAGCATGATCTGAACTCTTGTGCCTATAAAAGTATGAACTGCGAATGCTGAAGAACCTGAATTGTTTTCTAATAAAGTTATGATGAAACTTGCTAGCTTAAATTGACTATGTTCATATATGGTGTTTTGCAATAATTTTGAGCATAATAGCAAATTGAGACTTGTTGACTGATGATAATTTGGGAATTTTCTTGTTTACATGACTTGTTAATATGTACTGACATGATGTTAGATAGCGACCATGAGGAACCTGGTATGGAACGATACTACATGTTGATATGCAATATTGAAATCTAGTTGAAAGTGACAAATGCTATCATGATATATTGATGCTTTGCTATCCTGTTATGTTGTTACAAAGGAATGTTAGGATGTGTTACGACGAGATATATGAGATAATGATGTTGTATTATATAGTTAAGCATGATTATTGATACGTTAAATGATGAACATGACTTAATGGTGCCTGATTACTAAATTATCGTCATTCGATATTGTGATGAGTTGAGGTGATGTCTTTCGGAGCATGCTGACATGTTGGTGATTTATATACTACTTGATCTTACTTTTCCGAATCTTAATAGCATGATCTTGATGTGTTGATATGTTGACATGGTAAATCTGCTATGACTGGTTCTACTTGTAGTGCGATGTTATGCGATTGTGAGAATTGATGTGTACTGACATACTAACCCCGTGACACCTAGCTCATTGATCTCTTGACATGTGTGCTTGCATGATAAGTTATGAGAATTCGATCACGAAGTTGTGATGCCTTCAGTATGATGTAGATATGCCGTATGGCTCGTGGTATGATGTTGATTTTGTTATTGCTTTTGGCATGTTCTGAATGGATGGTATGATTTATCTTATGGGTAAACATGCTATGCGGTTGAGATGTTGACTAGTTGAGATTATCATGATTGATGTTAAGATTTGCCACATGAGAGGTGGCTGATGATGTTATGAGTCGATGAGTTGGTTTACTTTTGTTCATGTTGAGTTGAGAATGATGATTGTTTTGATTCGGAAACTAGGAAGAAAATATGGGA
Organism: Persicaria tinctoria; assembly: GCA_037127255.1. Lineage (NCBI taxonomy): Eukaryota > Viridiplantae > Streptophyta > Magnoliopsida > Caryophyllales > Polygonaceae > Persicaria > Persicaria tinctoria. The sequence goes on along the minus strand of JBANSL010000005.1, from coordinate 26,356,427 downwards.
TTAGCCCTTTAGAGGTGGATGATTCCACCTCCTGAGATTTGGAAATTGCTTGACTAATATCGGGTTAGGGAATTTTAAATGGTGTTTAAAAAGGACTAACTTGGGTTTTGAGAAATCAAACGCGATCGATAACTTCAATGATTTTGAGACCAAAACTTTTCAAACTATGGAACCTCTTGAAATTTTCTAATCGAGCTTGCATTATGACTCCCATGAAGTGGATAATAATATTTGAGTAATGATATGGCCAAAGAGTCGGAGTAAGGATGTGATAGGGGCCCATATTACATTCTTACTACGGTCTATTGGGGATATTATGATCACGACAACGGTACTGTGAGGATCTCATAGGGGCACTTATGAGGTGTTCACGGGATCAATGACATGATCCTTGGACTCACCAATTTCAAACTTCATCCCCTGTTTTTAAAATGATTTTAGGCTCGGGGACGAGACTTGTTTTTAGAGGTGGATGATGTAAAGGCTCCTTTTTTAAAATCTTAAATTTTTGGAAAAAGGAAATTAAAAATGAACATAAACTGAATTTAGAACTCATTTAGCGGATTCTGGCCGAAATATAAAATTTGACGAATAATTTCCGTCGTTTTACCTCGAAAATTCAAAATAATTATCGGATGGCGATATCCTTGTTGATTTTAAAAATCTAATTGATCGAGAAAGCGAGAGGCGGGAAAACTAACATTCGGAAACTAATTTTGGGATTCAAAATTCGCGTATTCGAGATTTTTATGGGTATTGATTTTGACCAATTCCACACTCAATCCTCAACCACTCCATCCTACCTTACCCTGCAGTAGCCATTCCTTCACCATTCCTCTGCCTTCCGTCAACGTGAGCTGCACTCACCTCCTCCATGTCACTTCAACGCCTCCACCTTCTCTATCTCGCTGAATGAAGCAACCATCACGCATCGTCACCGTCACCATCATCCATCTTCGTTTCCGCACCTTCAACCACAACACACACCACCATTTCCTCTTCCTTCTTCCTTCCTTCCACCTCGAGCTGCCAGAGGAAGGTCCCACGCACCCCTCGGAGCCACCACCATCAGCCGGAGCAGCCCAGAAGTTCCCCAGCGCCGCCGCAAGCCACCGGAACCCCATCGTCCCGTTCAAGCGCGAACGATCTTCCGGTAAGCCATTCTCCTTCGTTTCCGATCCAAATCACCCCCGAGATCTTCCATCACACTCACCCATGTCCGACGCAGGTCCGATGAGCCATCGAGAGCCTCCGACGGTGCCCAGAACTCCGGTCGAAGCTCTGACGCCTGCGAACACCCCGGTGAGCTTCGTCCCTTAACTTTCCTTTGCCGATTCCATTCCTTTTGTTCCTAATGGTCGGGGAGAGGGTATGAGAGTCGAGTGTGGGGAAGGATGGCCAAGCTCGAGAGCTCCGGCGAGCTCGAGAGCCCCGGCGAGGGTCGAGCGTGGGTTCGAGTGTGGCATAGGCGAGCGCGAGAGCGGCAGGGAGCGTGTGCGACAGAGGTGCGAGCAGGGTCTGAGCTGGGCGAGTCCAGGTGGCAGCGCAGGGAGTTGGGCTAGCTAGGCGGTGTGGCGGGGTCGAGGGGCCGAACTGGGCGAGGCGGCCGACGTCGAGCAAAGCAGGCGGGAGCTTTCCTTCAAATTGGAGGAGGAAGATGAAGCGCGGGGCCCACCTCCTTTGTGTTATTTTGTTTGGAATTGAACCGGGATGGGATTTAGCGGGTTCGGTTTGGTTCGGGTTAAAAGCGTTGGTTCGGTTCGGGTTATTCGTTATTTATTTATTTATTTAATTTATTAATTAATTGTCTAACCAATTTCCGATAATTGATTATTTAGAAATCGATTTATGTGTCGCTATTTAAAGAGGGTCGGTTTTAAAGTATATAAATTGAATTATTTAGTAACGGTTGAAAATTATTAAGTCCCTAGAAGGATGATTTTAATTAAAGTAAAGTATGCCGGGATTATTTAATCGGATTTTTGGAAGTACTTTTAAAGATTAAATATTTTATGAATTAGAAATGGCTAAGTATAAATTTGAAGTAGTTGTTTTGGCTAACAACTGGACTAGCGAGTGAGATTTTATGGATTGAAGTGTGATTGAGTCAGTTATGGAAATGACAATGGAATAAGATGATATAAGATGTTGCCATAAGTTGAGATAAAGAATGTTGACGATGCTATGATTAATGGATTGGTGGGCATGTTATGTAGTGGTAAATGGATCCCATTTTGTGCAGTTTACTTATGCATATTTATTAATAATTGCTAGGTGATCTGTAACTTGCTTGCTTATACCTTGCTGCTTTTCGTCTTGCTGATCTGCTACTCCAGGTAAGTTCTTTGAACTTACTCATGATGGGCGCTCTATGCACTGGGTGTTATATAGTAGGCTAGTGTCCATGCACCATACGACTTAGAATCATGCTTAGGAGCTAAAATGAAAATCATATGATTGCTATATGTCCTTGCAAGAGAACGGCCGTTATCTGTGATAGTCCTAGAGTATTTGTTAGGGTCATAGGGTAGCCCAGCCTCATCGGGTACCCTGAGTCAATCGAGTCTATATGAACATGATATGATAGCCCAGCACCATCGGGCAAACGATGAGATGATATGATGATGCCGTGGTTTGTGCACCACCACGAGGAAATTGCTATGCTATAGCACCACCACTATCGGAAGGGGGGTGGAGGTAGGAAAGGGACATGCCACTTGGCATTCTGTGTGGATCCATTTATCGCTTTCTGCATTATATTAAACTGTCAGTATATATATGTGATTTAATTTACGCATGGCATTACGCATTTCATCTTAAGAGTAGGATGCTTATTATATGCCTCTCAGAGTGTGTTTACATACGGGCATGAGTGACCTGATGATTGACCCAGATCCCCCTCATTTTTTTTTAGATTCAGGTAACCGTTAGCCGCTATCGTTGCTTATGTGGATGCTTGGCGGGATCAGACTTTTGTCGTTAGATCGAGAGGTTGAGAGACCACCATACTTCCTCTCTTTTATACCCCCTTTTGGATTGTATTCAAATTTAACTTCATGTCTGCTTTCGCTCGATTTCACGATTAGACTAAGGCAGGTATTTGGTCCTTAATGGATCCGCGATCTTTAAGGGTTCGAAATCCCTTCTTTTGGTACAGATATTTTGTTTTAAAACTCAACCCGTACCTGGATTGCAAGATCCAAACAAGGGGTTTTATCCCTTGAAACGTAACCCGGAAATCATAATTCTGGGCCGTTACAGTGATGGGGTTTAAATATTATGCTGGCAGATTCTCAGCAGATCGTGTAGCTCAAAATAACACTTCCATGAGCACCAAACCCTTGACATCAGCAGGAAGCAGTAATCCATCTGAAGGAAACAATCCCTTGACTCCACAGTTTGTAGCACCCATGTTCAGAAGGAAAACCAAAGTGCAAGAAGGATCCAGTGCCGAGAAAAACAAGCCAGAACCGAGTGGAGTGGGCAATTCCGACAAGCTTCAAAGCTTTGATGACAAAATAGTTACTCATGCAAATGGAACGGAAAAGCTTAAAAGCGTTACAGATTTGCATAGAGTGCAACTAACAGGTCCATCTACTAATCCTTTTGCAAAGTCAGTTGGTGAAAAAGATGTTCGTCCATCAAATCCATTTGCAAAGTCATCAAACAACCAGGACAAATCCTCGCTAGTGGATTCAATCAAGAAGATGAAGGCTGATAGCACAGATAGAAAATAAGTTCAGTTCCTTTGTGGCTTTCAACTAAGATTTAATTATGTGATAGTTAAGATGTGTGAGCGCTTACAAGTTACAAGATGCATGCGAAAATAAAGGCTTTTTCAAGATGTTTATGGTATGCATTGTAAGATTATTTAGGAAATCTAGAGATGTAAATAACGCAAATCGCCAAGCTGGTTTATTCTAATTTTGTAGCAAGATCACTGAATTTTTAGTGACGTGAGTATGTCACTTTCATTTGGAAATGAATTTTGCAAGGTAGATACTAGATACTTGCTAGTTAGTAATAGTTCCATTCCATATGAAGATGTTATGCTTTTACAAGATAGCTAGAGAGGACTTCAACCTATATGAAATCTTATTCGTTCCACTAGACCAACTATGTAGAGATGATGCAACACTACTATATCAATATAGCCTATAGCTTTAGTAGCTTAAAAGGATATTTTTGTATTTGAAGCTTAGAGTGTGTTTGGATTCCAATGCATTATCATTAGAATGTAATTATAGTTATAAACACTTTAATAGTGTTTGATTCACTCATTTTACAATGGGTTTAAAATAGCGTAAATTTTAAATGAAATATCTTGTAAATTATGTCAATTAAACATACATTATTGCGTAAAATTTTAAAATTACATTATAAACATAATGTAATTGATTAACATACATTTTAAAATTAGATTTTAGTTTGTATGAATAAAACTATAAATTTCATGAATAACACTATGAAATTGTAGAGTTGCACGACTCTGTTGTAAGAGTTGCACGACTTTGTTTTAAGAGTTGCACGACTCTATTTTAAGAGTTGCACGACTCTGTTGTAAGAGTTGCACGACTCTTGTTTTAAGAGTTGCACGACTCTCTTGTTAGAGTTGCATGACTCTATTTTAAGAGTTCCACGACTCTGTTGTAAGAGTTGAGGGACTCTTGTTTTAAGAGTTGCACGACTCTCTTGTAAGAGTTGCACAACTCTGTTTTAAGAGTTGCACGACTCTGTTGTAAGAGTTGCACGACTCTTGTTTTAAGAGTTGCACGACTCTGTTTTACGAGTTGCACGACTCTGTATTAAGAGTTGCATGACTCTGTATTAAGAGTTGCACGACTCTGTGTTAAGAGTTCATGTGTCTCTCTACCTTTATAGGTTAATTTGCATGAACCAAAGTAAATAGAGGATACAATTCATGAACGAAAGTGAATAGAGAATCTTTTTAGAAATTAAAGGTTGTGTCAGCGGTGTTTGTAATTTTAGTGCTGACAGAGTTATAAAGAAATAAAATTGATCAATACATTTTCATCACTAAAATTGCAAACACCGTTGACACTAGTTGTTTTCTTTGATTAACAAAATAGAAAAGGATGCTGACACTACAATTGTGCAACTCTAAACTATGGTTGTGCAACTTTAAAATACAGTTTAAGAACCAAATTAGATTAATAAGTGCAAGAATAATATTATAATGTGACCAAATTAGATTTTTAGTTTAAGAAGAATCAAATTAGATATTAGTTTGTATGAATAAAACTATAAATTTCATGAATAACACTATGAAATTTTAGAGTTGCACGACACTGTTGTAAGAGTTGCACGACTCCGTTGTAAGAGTTGCACGACTCTGTTTTAAGAGTTGCACGACTCTTGTTTTAAGAGTTGTACGCTTCTATTGTAAGAGTTGCACGACTCTTTTTTAAGAGTTGCAAGACTCTGTTGTAAGAGTTGCACGACTCTTGTTTTAAGAGTTGTACGACTCTCTTGTAAGAGTTGCACGACTCTGTTTTAAGAGTTGCACGACTCTGTTATAAGAGTTTCACGACTCTGTTGTAAGAGTTGCACGACTCTCAGCGTGATTTGTTTTTCTCTCAATATGTTTTCATACTTTCTCAATAGATTATTGCACAACATGCTATTATTTTTGTTCAACAATTCTTTATTTTTGCACAACAATCGAGACTTGTGAAATTGTGTCTCCAGATAATCTTACTTTTTTAATAGACTTGTGAAATTGCTCAACTATATGTTATTTTTTAATCAATTATATTTTTCTTATTTATCCTAACTTTTATTAATATTTTATAATATTAATTGGTAACATTATTAATATTTTATTTTTAAAAAATTCTCCAATGACACAATAATTGTACTGGTAGTATTTTTTTTTAAAAAAAATCAAATTTTATTTCGATGCATACATATACATCAAATAACAGTAGCTAGGTTAGGTGGAGTCATCTTTTGTTTTGCTTTTAAAAATTAGTCACATTTTTTTTAAATAAAAAGCAACCACTTTCCTTTTCTCAGCTTCATTGAGGCTGTATAAAAGCACAAGGAAATGAAACACCAGAACTAAATATATATACACATTCTGTAAACGGTAAAGTATACAACCTAGCATCCAAAGAAGCACAATTATAACAACAATGTCAAAATGGGGTTTTGGAGTTGTGGTGACAGTGTTCTCGGTGTTGAAGGGCCTCTTACTCACCCTCTTAGTATATATTCAACGGTTTGGGCAAGCGTTCGCAAAATGTGTTGGATCACCGCATCTGAAACACAGTCTTCCAGAGACAGGGTCTCCAGCTGCCGAGACAAATGTTATGCCTATTGCACTCGCATGTCCCCTTCCCTTTACTCAACCACCACCACCACGGTCCTGACCACGTCCCCTCCCACAACAACCTCTTTTACTAGAACTAGATGCTGGTCGGCCAGCCCCTGAATTGCCAGCATTGAATCCTCTAGCACCACTGTTAACAGCATCCTTCATTTATTAGCCACAGAAATCAAAATGATGAAAAACATATATTGTTAATAAAATTTAGATTTCATAGTGACCCATGTAGATGATAAAATAAAGCAGAGACAAGACAAACAAAACAAAAATCTTCACAATTTTTTTAAAAAATCAGTAAACTCCTGAACAAAAGAAAAATCAGTAAACTTGCCTTTTTAATGTTTTCCATCAGCACACCTTTAACTTATGAAATTTGGGCATGCACTTTAGCAAGCTTGTTCATCTACTCTGGATGATCAACACAATACTGCATATGCTCTTTCAGTTTTGGCCTAAAAGGAAAATTCTCTCAACTCCACTTTGATGAATCGATGTTATAAAGGAAATAGAAATCCTACAGAGGGTCTAAATCACGGGTGGAATAAAAAGACGAAAGACGATTACCCAAACTATCTATTCAAACTTTTAAGAGGTGCAGTGGCGGCTTTTCCACCACCATATCTCTTGCTGAAATCCTCCTTGACCTTTTCCAGGAATGCCATTGGAAGTTGTTTGCCAACAAAATCAACTGCAACTACACAATAGGCTGCAGCATCGAATATGTAAAAGAGCCATAAGCAAATATTTAGTTTGGTTGAGCAATTAGAGCTAGCCTCACTATGTGATGAGCAGGAAGGTGGCAGTAATTTATGACAGTTTATTGTTTCCATAAGCCAAGATACATCCTTTTTTCAATATACTTATTCCAATTATAAATTTAGTTTTCTTTATGTAAACAGGAGTAAGTAACAATAACAATAATAACAAAAAAATACCTTTCATGAGCCAAAAGGAAATGACGTTTACCCATCCATTCCCTCTTGGATTCATAAAAACCATCATTTACTGAACCAAGCCCTCCTTTAAGTTTCTCATCAAGCATAGTAGAAGCAAACTACAAAAGATCAATTAATGATAAACACTAAAAATCCAAATTTGATACGATTTTAACGCAAAATGAAAAGAAATTGCACCTGTGCAACTCTAGGCTCGAGTTGTGCAGTCCTAGGCTCGAGTTGTGCAGCCCTAGACTCGAGTTGTGCAGCTCTAGGCTCGAGTTGTGCAACCCTAGGCTCTGATGCACTGTGTTTGCTTGCAATCCAGACAGATCAAGCTCGTCTTTCGGCTTCCCATCAAACTCAAACAAACCCCAGTGCCTCTCAAAGTTCCCAGGAGCAATGCTTTGTGCATTCTCATCAATAAAGCAGTATATGAAAGGTGTATCCACAACCCCCACAAATTATGTTTGACAGAATTTAGGGGTAAGATTATGTCAAGGATCCATATGATTTGAGGTAAGAAAGAAATTACTTCCCTACACCTTAACCAGCAATCTCAGTGCCATATATTTCCACAAGTTCAACTAAAGCATTAGGTTTAGATCTTTTTACATTCCCCAAACTATGCAAGTAATTTTATGATGTTAAATGTCACACACTAGCACATCCTTAAGTTATTCTATGTCATAATTTCCACAGTAAAGTATTAAACTAAAGCAACAAATGGAACACCGATGAATTCTTCATAAGATGCAATATGAAACTGAAAACTAAATTTTCAGATTTATTCAAAAGGGAACAACATGAACAAACAACAGATAAATTGAGGAAATTTTCCATATTACCTTTTCTCATCCCCCAAACCAATGCACATTGCAGCAACTAGCTTTTCACCTGTATTGCTGTAGCATAGCATTGCAGATGCACAAAACTTAGGCAAGACTTCCATGGATACACAATCTCACCATTTTCGAATTCAACAAGGCAGATTAAACAAAAAAAATTGCAGCATACTCAAAGAATAAAAATAGGGAATGGTTACAGGATTACCTTCTCATGTTCATCATGAGACCTACTAATGGTTGGGAAGAACGTGCAAGAACCGCACCAGCTCGAAACCTTTCGCTCCTAACAAGAACAATAAAAAAAAATCCTCAAACTCTTCAATAAACCCCAACGAATACAACCATCCACATCGATCAAATCAACAAGCTTAGCCTACAAGCTTAAACTCTGATTATTTTCATCGTATTCAGGATTAAAAAAGGAAGGTTTATCACATAGATAACGAATGCATTCCTCAATAATCAGATCAATGAGAACATATTCAGCAGATTAACAAAATTTGCACAATAATTAGGTCGTTTTTAAGCTCAATGGAGGCAACGCCATTAATACAAAATTGAAGAAGATGAATCTTGAGAGTTCTAAGACGGGAACCTGCGAGCTTGTACATGAGGGAAGCAATCTAAGGCCAGGAGGGAAGCAATCTATCAATCGATCTTCGATCAATTGAAGAAAATTTGCGCCGAAGGCGCAAATTTTAGAATTTTCTCATAAACGTCAATGATTAATAGAATTCGACAAAGTCCGGTATATTCAGAAGCAAAGATGGAACAAGTAATAAAACATAATCGACAATTACCTACAATACAATCGACAAAACGAGCATAAACCGTCACAGATTCGAATGTATCCGATACATCAAAAATCAAAGAAAATTTGCGCCTTCGGCGCAAATTTTCTGAAATATATGCACGGATTATTAGATTCAATTGTCTAAAATCGAAGAATCGCTTGATAAGGGAGCCAGGAAGCTGAATAATCTACCCAAATCAACTAAAGAACCCTAGCTCCAATTGGGAGAAGAAAAGCAGTAATTGAAGATATATGCAAAGAAAGAAGAAGAAACCTTGTTCTTAATGGAAGGAAGCACATCAACATTCAGCACAGTGGAGGAGAGAGAGTACCAGCGAAAGCTTGCAGCACAGAAGAAAAGCAGTAATTGAAGATATATGCAAAGTAATCTGATGCCGAGGCCGTTGTCTTATTGGCGCTAGATTAGGGCTTCGGATTGCCTAGTGTTGTCTTGTTGGCGCTCGTTGTCGCGAGAGAGGGAGAAGAGGGAGGCGGCAGTGTCGGAGTTGTCATCGGAGTTCCACAGTCGGGATTGAGTCGCTATGATCGGCGACGAACAGCTGAGCAGCAGAGAGAGCGTGCGGAGGGAAAGCCGGAGGAGAGAGAAAGCGCGTGGGAAAAGGTTTTTAATTTGTTAATAAAACGCGGTATTCATACCGCGTTTCTCTATCTGATCTGACAAAAATGAATATTTCGGTAAATAGTTTTAAAGTGTGAATATTTTGGTAATTATTTATTTTTGAGTGAATATTTTGAAAAAAAATTCGTATTTATAATGTTAGGATGTAGGAAACCTTTGAAACCTCGTGAAAGCAAGGAGAATAATAGTAGCAAAATATTTACTAACTAGTGTATCTCCCGTCCCCTGCACGTGAATATGTTAACACAATATTACAAAATGAGTGAGGCTAGATGCAAGATGTCCGAATGACTATTGATAATATAAATTCAACCAAATTACCACAAGTCCTTTTCATTTTTTTTCCAGACAATTGCAAACAAACCCAAAACTCTCTGAGAGCGAATTGAAAAACCTAATTATGTTCATCCAACTACTCCACCGTTTGAACAAACTTTTAGTAAATTTATCAAGGAATTAATTGATCGATACTTATTTTAGTATATCAATCGCTTCGGATGATTATCAAAAATCTTTCGACAATTTTTCTTGGTTTACGTCTGAAAAATCTGTCGAAGCGCTGAGATCCGAGCTAAATAAATAACCTCGACTCCGTTGAGGGAGGTTAATGAGGGAGCTCGGTGGATATTGGTGAAGTTATGAAATAGCCTCATAACTCATTGACTTAAATCGAGCTTTGTAAATTTCCTCAGTGACAGCAGCCGAGCCTCCATCATAAACTCGGTGACAGCAAATGAGCCTCCATCACCTCGGTGACAGCAACCGAGCTCGATGCAGATAACAAGGAATTCACGATATTTATGCACTTGACATGAACGACATAAAAAATCACACCAAATCGCATAGGAAACGACCAATTTCTTTCATTTTTCTTTCCAATCTGTACTCATAATTCAACTCAAACAACACTCAAATCAACAACAATCAAACAAAAGACACAAACAACAACCAATTTAATCAATTTTAAGTCTAATTTCAAACTCTAAAACACCCAATTTCTTTTCCTAAAACTCATCATAAACAAATTATAATGAAATTTCTTACCTTAAAGTTGATATATCTATAGAACTTTCTCTCAAATGGATCTCAAAACTCCAAAATATTGTTGTTCTTCGTTGCTCGTTGAAACCAGACGAGATGTTCTTGGTGGCGTTGATTTTGGTTGGGAAGGACTTTGTGTGCAATTTTTTGAAAATAGTCTTGATAATAGCCCTTTCTCCATCTTGTCTAAAGCCCTTATGTTACAGAATTACATTTATTATCTATAAAAATTCTTCAATTTTTATAAGGTGAGACATAACTAATAGGGTTCAAATTTCACATTTGCTTTTCTAAAAATTCTTCAATTTTTTTATGTAGATCTGAAAATGTTCTTTTTTTTTTTATTCTCAATAGTCATTTAAGATGCTTAGAATAAATATAATTTCTATCTGAAAAAATCTTAGGTTAAAAATTTAGATAGATGTCATATAGAATGTGTAGTGTCATTATAGATTTAAAATATTCAATTTGGATAAATATTTTTGTTGCAATTTTTTAAGGGTAACATGTGCAAAAATAATCTCTTATTAAAACTAATGATGTTTTGCTTCTATCTCCAAACATATTTTAAAAAAAAAGATACATATATATCATATAATATGTAAATTTTAAAAAGAAATATGATTTTGAGAATCATTGATTTTTATAATTACTTTTTATTTTGACATTTGAATTAAATATCTAGCCATTTTTAATATGACTGATAAATATAATATTGGAAATAAATATTTAAACTTTCCTTAATGATATTGATTAATAAGAAAAGAAACTTTTGATGAGTATGAAAATAGGAAACAAATATGCTTAAAATAGGAAATGTGTATTTTTAAAATTTCAACAATAATATTAACCAATAAGAAAATACCATTTGAATAAAAAATTAAAGTTTAATTGTGGACGTGACATGTCAGCAAAATACTAGCAGAATTAGTATTATTAATAGAAATATAGATAGATAGATAAGTTTTTTTTTTTCAAACTCTAGTTTCGTTTCTTTTTTTTTTCTTTTTTTTTTTTAAATTGGCAATTGACATGTATCGGGTAAATTGACTTAGCCGACTGATTCGATCCACTTGTCTTGAATTTTCATCCAAATAAATGGGCGGAGATAGAAATTGAATTTGGAACCTCCTTACCACCTCTGCTCCACACTACTAGGCCATCTCGATTGAGGCTACTCTAGTTTATTTTTTCAAACATGGAAGTAGCCTCTTTTAAATCCGTGACATTTTCTAACATTAAATATTTCCTCAAAATTTTGAAATAGGTTGGAGAATAAATAATAAGTAGAATGTATCCTTAATTTTTTTTACATTAAAAAAAACAAAAAGTTATTGTAAACCATTTAAAATTTTAACCTACTTCCTTCTTCTTGCATCAATATAAACATTTATCTGGGTAAAATTAATTCAGTACAAGTATTTGAAAACAACACATATACTGCATCTGTTAATTAAAACTTGTCTTTCACTATTCATGCACGCTTTTTTAGAATGATAAAAACAATACTATAAAATATTAACTTTTTACGTTTGTTTTTATAAATTCATACTATGGGTACCTATGTGTTACTATAGGAGGGGCAATTTTGTAATTTCTTCATTCGGGTTGTTAGTTCCATCTCAGGCTTATAAAGGTCAGTTTTGGGCGCCAAAGTCAGTTGCAACAACATTGTGTATCTGTGAACACAAATTTGCTTTCTCTCCGTTTATTGGAGATCTGAGTGTGTTCTTTCATTTTCTTCCTTTTGTTATTGATTTCTCAATTGTTCAAATGGTATCAGAGTGATATGGTGACCATTGGCTTCCTCAGTAGTTTGGTGTGTTGCTCCATTTGTGTTTCCGGCGAGTGTTTGGTATTTTCTAGCGTTTTCTGTCAATTTCTAGTGTCGGATTTGTCACAGCCCGAGATTATGATTCCCGAGTTACGTTTGGAGGGATGAAACCCCTCGTTGAGATCTTCGCCCCGAGAACAGGTTAAAGGTTTGAAACCTAAGATTTTTAGTTTAAAGTGGGATTTCGCACCCAAATCCGGAAGGTCCGTTGGAGACCTTAGGGTAAATCCCTGTACCTGTCCTAAGTCTACAATGCGGAAAACCTTTTATCGTGTAAATAACATAAGTTCTGAAAACGATACAACTAGTGTCGCGGCAGTGCCTGGTTAAAAATAGAGTATAAGTAGGAAGAAATCCCAAAATTATAAACCTGGTGAAATAAGGGTTCAAACACTCACTCTCCTCCATATGAATGGACCCCGTCATAACATCACGAAACCAGGCAGTGGAACGGGTGCCAAAAACTATACCACAAAGTCAAGCCAAGTGTTCTCCTGCGGGCCCTAAAGACCGCGCTGAGGACATATAATATGCCTATACCTAGAATAAAGGATGCCTTCATGCGGTACCGAAATCTTAACCATACTATCACGCTCCTAATTCATATATGCAGAATATTAAGGAAGACCTTAACAAAGAATACCAAGCGGTATATTCCTCTTCTACCACCCCCCCTTCCAGATAGGGTGGAGACTTACCAATTTGATACTATAGCATATCAAATCTCATCCTCATATCATATCTCATGCTCATCTCGTATCTCAAGATATATAAATGACTCAAGGAGGATAACACCCGATGAAGTTGGGCTGCCCTATGACGCTAGCAAGGACTCTAGGACTCACAGATAATGACCGTTCTATATTCAAACGCATACAAAATAAAAATGCTCATTCGTCAGTGCAAGTCCTTAGCATGATACTACATGACATGCTTTTATGCATATGCACCATCTACATATTATATGACACAACATGCAGGAGGTCCTGGTTACTGAGTAAGCCCCAGAGGACTTACCTAGCTAGCAGATCTATAAAAGAAGAATCTAGCACATAATAGTCATGATCACAAAGTATCACCTAGGTACAGAGTGGAATATACATAAGTCTACACATAACTATTAAGCACTCAAGCATACGTCAATCAATAGAACAAGTACACAACATAAATTCCATCATATCCTACATTCAATAAGATCACATCGCTCACCATAAATCATCAACCAATTCCGTATGTTCATACTCATCATATCTGCATACATCCTAGCAGTTCATCCCAATCATAAGGCGTAATTTGTATGATAACATACTACTAACTCATCATAATTATATAACCCCTTCCGCCTCTTATAATAAATCACCACAAGTCATGCTATTAGTCACACATATCACATCGTTAGTCAAACACTCATATTATCATGCTAGTTAGTCAACGAGTAAGTCTTATTCCCAAGTTTGTTTCAAATTCGAATTAAACAGTTAAGAATTCTGACCCTTGAAAATACTCGCTAAATTCCTTTTTCAATTGATTTATTAGATTACTTTCAAACTTTGAAATTCTTTTCCAATTTCTTTATAAATCTTTAAATCTCAATAATATATTTTAATCCCAAATAGTATTATATGATATTTTAAATACCATTTATTAAACACATTTATAAATTATTTCCAAATCTCCTAAAATTTAAACCATTTTTATTTAATAAAACCAACCCTTTATAAATCTCCAAAAATAATACTTTAACTTTTAAATCCTCAAATACTATCCACCCCTTATACTTATTATTTTAGAAGCAATGTCTTCACAAAATATTGTGCCACGTGTCCTTATATGAAACCAAATTTTCAGCCTTTTACCCCACCCACGTTCTCTCCATATATTCAACTGCTCCCAATATCAATTCCTAGATAAAATTGATTTTCACCAAACCCTAACCCAGTCCTTCGTCTCCCTCACATCAACTTCATTGCCGCTCCTCCATCGACAATCGACATCGCAGTCTCGCTCACATCCGCTCATCTTCCTTTCTCGGATTCGAGGTCGAGGCACCCAGATCCGGAGAAGGTGGGGGTCCCTCGCCGCGCCGCACCCCCACGACCTCCCTCGCATCTCCTCTCCGCCGAACCGTCGCTCTACCAAATCCACGACCTCCCTCGCATCTCCTCTCCGCCGGACGGTTGCTCTATTGTCAACCGTAACTGTTGGACCGTCGCTCTACCAGATCCAAGGCCTCCCTCGCGTGGATCCAATATGAATTCTTCGCTCGGATTTGCCGCTTGGCTGTCGCTCTACTAGAACTCCACGCGCCTATTCTCGCCTCGCCGTGCCCGTCTTTGACTCTCATCTCCTCTCCGTGTCCGTCTTCGGCTCTCTTCTCCTCTACTAGCCTCGCCGTGCTAGTTTTCGGCTCTCCCCTCCTCGCCTCACCGGACATTCGCTCTAATCGGAAGCGGACTCCTTGGTTCGATGAGTTGGAGGAATTCATATTCGGGATTACTATTTTGAGGTCTGATTTCTTTTCATTTGTTATAGATTAATTCATTATTGTGGTATTTGTTCGAAGAGACAGTTCTAAGGTGAAGCTGAAAGAAAACTCATCTGTTATTTGCTAAAGATGACAATTCTCGTGTAGCAAGACTAACTCTCTAGACCTTTTCAGATTGATACAACCGCTTCATTTGCTTGCAGAACGTTGTGGAATAGCTCTATTTGCAATTGATGAAGCACATTGTGTTTCTAAGTGGGGCCATGATTTTAGGCTAGATTATAGGTTTGCTGAAACCTTTCACTTATTTTAGTAATGCACAATAGCATAAACTACTTTATGATTTATAATTTTCTTTCAGTGAAAAGCTGAATATTGTAGCATTATAGATTGTGCTATTAATGTTTTTTGAATTTTCAGGCGGTTATTCATTTTGCGTAAAACTTTTTCTGCTTGCAAAATGGAATTCTTGTGGGTTGCAGCTCTAAGTTTATTTCTGAAAATTAAGTAGGTTATAATCAAGTAATAATGATTTTGAGAGTAATTTCTTGAAAAAAAAAACTAATAATACCCAATGAACTCAATCTAATGAGTGTTGTTGGACTATTTTGAGGAGTGGCGATCAAGATTATGTGGTTCCGTTACTAGGATCACGAACACCAGTGCATGAGCTTGCTCATGAACTCAAGCTAGACACAACAATTCCTTATGGAGCTTGGTTTCACCAAGGCCAGGTACAAACTTAATTTCCTAGCTCTCGAGTTACCTCTCTAACCTGAATTTTGTGGCACATTAAATCTGGATTCTGAGTCTAATTCCTATCACAAAAATTCCTGTTGTGATGAATGCAGGTAGGAGGTTGGGCTATAGAGTACAGAAACATCTTGACATATGCGACAGTAAGAGGAGCGGCACACATATGGTGCCATACGCGCAACCATCAAGGGCGTTGCACCTCTTCAACGACTTTGTTCATGGGCGACTTTGTTCCTATATTTTATGTTAGGTTGTCTTGGAGAGAGCTTAGATGAGCGGAGTTTCATGCCCATTTACAAGGAAAGGTAACCCTCTATTTTTCAAACATGAATATATTCTAATAAAAGACCGTTTCTATTTTTTTAGTTCATTAGTTTAGTAGTTTATAGACTAGAAGTTCTCTTTTTGAGACTCTGAGAGAATGATATCCATCATTTGTTGTTTGCCTCATATTGTGTTGGTGATGAGATCACAATGAGTTTATTTGTACTGACAAGGAGCTTAGATTAGGTTTTGAATCCAAATAGTGTTTCTGTTTTTCATTCTTCAAATAGAGCTTTAAAAAAATCCATTGTAGTCTTGGTGATCGGTCTTTGAATTCGTGAACAATACGATCGATTATGTTTTTATTCAAAGTTTTTTTGTTGTCTCTCATCTATCTTCCTTCTCTCCTGTTCTCTATCAGTTTGTTTTGCTTTTGGTTGAAGTATATACATGCCACTGAATCCTTAGGTGTGATTGCTAAGTAACTTATATTGAACCTTCTGTTGCGTAAATATTTTAGGTTGGAGCTAAACTTTCTTCAAATCACCACATTTTGGTGATACAACCTTCGACCGCTGATGGTTAAGGCCAAAGGTACTGGCATGATGATGAAAGGTTTAGTGGTGGAATGCAAAGGTCGGGCCAAAGTCAGCCAGTGTAGAAGCAGGGTCAGCCAGGTCTGCGATTAAGGATCCGATTTGTGGAGATATTAAGGTGTCGTTGACAATGGATGAATTATTTAACACCATGTTTGTGATTAAAGATGTTGAATACTTCTTATCAGAGTCGAAAAGTGAGGCGAACGATGACACTTCGACTGATAACGAAACCTACCAGCCGGGTTGAATTTACTGGTAGTGTGCGGTGTTGGCGGTTAATTTGGTGTGACTCCATGCTGGTGGAAATTTGCGGTATGTTTTTTCAATTCTTGTCTCAACCGATAAAGGTGCCTGATGTGTATTTTGGTTTTGTTTGTACTATGCTCCTATGTAGTTTTCACATTTCAATTTAGGCGGGGGTTAGGTGGTAGTTCATATGCCCTGTAAGTACTGAGTAAGTGGTAGGTATTTCTTTTATATATATTTCTATATCTGCCAACTATTATATATAGTTACATATATTTATATAATCTCTTATATGAATATATGTATATAATATATAACCAGTTGCTTATATTTAAATATAAGCAACTATGAAAGGGTAGGTTCCATGTTCTCTTTTAATTTGCATAATTGGTTTATCTATATTGTCTCAATTCAGTTTTATATGTATAAATAGAGAAGGTATGAAAATTAAATTTGATTTGTTTCCTAGCCAAGTAGTTCAATGGGTGGTTTACTCCCTACCTTGCCAAGTAAGAAAACCTGTAAAACTGCTTGATAAAGAAAAAAACTATAACAACCCCTAAACCGCTTTGCGGTTTCAATGAACACCGCTTCTGATCACAGATTATATGGATGAGCACGATGCTCTTGAAAAGAGTAGGGAATACGCCCATCGACTTAGGGTTTAGACGACTGCAGATGAAGATGGAGTGGATAGGGGTGTTGATGGATGTGGTCACTCGATCTGTCCCATCATCTTCATACTTCAATTTAAGAGTTTCTTAATTCATGTTCTATTCGAATTGAAAATCGATCATTGTTTTTAGGGTTAGCTATAATTGGTTGATTACTTGTGCATAAGGAGTGAATTAAAAGAAGAGTATGGAAGATGACCGATGAACTAGGAACCCGAGTACCCGACGATTGTAGATCGGATGAAGATGGAGCGAACAAGGGTGATGACGGTTGTGGTGACTCCATCCCTTGCCTTTTGTTTTTTCTTTTTATGTATTTGTTTGTGAAGTTACAATATTGTCAATGCAAGCTCTATGAATGGTTTTCACAATGTAATGTATAAAGAAGTTTGTCACAATGTATAGTTTGGAGAAACTCGCATTGAGTACATACGTATACTGGTTTTATGGGTGCAACTAAAAATAAGGGGAAACAAGCCCATTATTAAAGTTTGTTAACCAGCTAGAGGTTGAAGGTTCGATAATATAAAAACAATGTAATAAGAAATACTCTAGAAGGGGGGTTGAATAGAGTATGCCCGTTTTTCGCAGAAAGTCTCAAGACTTTTGGAGCTTGTACCAAAACCTTTGAGATAAACCTGAATCACAAAGTTAAACAATTCGAACCAAGTGCGGAAATAAGGTAAAACAAATAAGTAAAGAACACGAGTAATTGTTTACGAGGTTCAGCACAACTTGGCCTACGTCCCCGCCTAGGGTTCTTCCACAACCCTAGGATTCAAAGGCTTTATTGATTCGCTTAGCTTAGGATCCTAATAGCTCACCGAGAAGCCTCTCTCCTATACAATTGCAATCTAGTCAACTCACGTTCCCTTGGAGTCCTAGACCAATCTAGAAGAGCCCCACCTCTCTCAGCTATCTAGTACAATCCTCTTACTCTCACAACTCAATAGCCTAGTGCAACTTCCCGAGTTATAAACTCTCGAGTAACACTATAAATGAATATATCCTATAAGCTCACAGTGACTCTCAAAGGCTTTGAAATGAACAACAAACTCTTTGAGCGCTTAGCAGAGAGACACTTTGGAAGACAGAACCGCTTGATGATTGAAAACTCGTGTAGCACTTGTTGTCTCTGTCTTCTCCTTCCTTTCCTTTATATAGGAGCATGGAGCGTGGGGATCTTCAACGCCAGATCTCCAACGGCTCCTTCGAATCAGGCATGATCTTTGAATCTTTTATTTATGGATACTCCAACGTCATAATCCATTTTGAACTAGATCTCCTCAATATGTATTTAAAGGAAGGATATAATCTTCGAATATACTTCCTGAAAAGGTTAGTCCAACATATATATATAATATAGCCGAAGTATATAATAAGATAAAATAATATACGAACAAATAAGATAGGTTTTGTATTTCATCAACCGTTAACGCTCCAAGGCCTTTGACACAGAACATCATGTCAAAGCCTTTGAAACATTTACTTCAATTTTCATCAAGGGATGGAGTTATCAATCTCCCCCTTGATGAAAGACAAAACCTGTGCATCCCTTCAACTTAGTCAAGCATAGATAGTAAAATAGAAATCAGACTAAGTACCTGCAAGGGTTAGACAAATGTTGGATCAAATTTTTAAAGCATGCAAAAACCATCCAACCGAAAACCATAAATCAAAAACCAAGGTCTTCCAAGACCTTTAAGCAGAGGTTTTCAAAGTGTAACGATCATCTCCCCCTTTTTGTCTTTCAACAAAGGGTGGAGGTAAAAACAATCACCAGAAATTCACCAAAGGTTTTGAAAATGTTTCCAACAAACCAACAATGTATCAAGTTTCAGGGGTGGGATAGGGTGGGTTAAGGTTTAGGCTTAGTCATCCGAAGCATCATCAGTGAGCCTCGTCCACAGTCCTTCTAGCATCTTGGAAATCCCGCTCATCTCCGTCATAATCTCCTTCTGCAGCTCCTTAATATCCAGGCGAACCTCCTCCAAGCCCAACTCTAGGTTGTCCATGCGTTCATCGAAAGCTGGAGCAGTGGGAAAGGCTTTTGAAGGAGTGGCAAGACTCAAGATCCCTTGGGGAGACCGAGTGATGCCAATCTTTTCAATGCCTTTAGAGTCGAACTTACCCGTATGACGCATCTGTTCTTCATTTTTGACATCAATTCCAAAAGCTTTGAAGATAGGAGTCAAAAGGGTAGCAAAGCGGAGGTGAGAGCCTTTTCTGGCTTTTCTGGCATGAACCATGGTTCCAAGGATAGTGTTGGCCAGATCAAGATCAAGGCCATTTAAGATGCGATAGAGCAGGACCATAGCATTGTCGGTAAGGAGTGAGCTAGAGTTAAGACGGGGTAAGAGGCATCGAACAATGATGTTAAAAATTATTTTTGCCTCAAGGGTTAGGGATGAGTGGGTGAGTTGCTTTGAGGTGTTGTTGGATGCTTCGGGTAGGAGATATTTGGCTCGGGCTAAGATGATGCAATTTTCTTTTGAGGGGTGGATTTCAGCGGGTGGAACAGGTGTAGGTAAGCCTAGGAAATCTGCAAAATCATTGGAGTTGAGAGAGATTCTAACCCCTTTGACGAAAGACTCCAAAGACCAACCATCGGTGTCGTTTTTGGCTTTTAGGTTAATGTAGAAGAGTCGGGTAAGCTGGGGGTAGTAGACAGTCTCAAGGTTAAGAAGAGTCCAGGCTGGAGATTTTTTGAGGAGCTTAATGCAAGGTAACTTCAAAGCTTCAAAGAACTCAACATCTAAAAAATCAGAACAACTAATCTTACGAATTCGAAACTCGTCTACCCACTTACCAGCAGTCTCAGCATCTTGAAAGCAAGAGGAGGGCAAGGATTAATTTACCTGGATATAGGCCGGGGGGTCTGCATTCTTTCTGCGCGCAACTGTTGGAGCAGCTCTCTTGACAGGCGCTACAAGACTCTTGACAGTGCCCTTCTTGGTGCGCTTGGGGGATGGAGGCTTGACAGGAGTAGGGGCTTTCTGCTTCTTCAGAGACGGGGGAGGAGAAGGAGAGGGAGATTCTTCCTCCTCTTCCTCAGACCCCGAGTCCTCACCAGACCCCGCTTCATCTCCTTCAGGTTCCTGGTCCTCTCCAGATCCCTCTTGCTCTTTTTCTTCATCTTCTTCAGGCTCCTCCTCGGATGGAACCTCCTCGGCTTCGACTTCCTTCCGAATCCGCTCAACTTCTTCCTTGGCCAGTTTCTTAGTAAGTTCGGCCTCCTCATCGGCCTTTTTCTTCCTCAAGGCCTCCTCCTCGGCTTCCTTGGCAGCATCTCTTTCCAAGAGGGCGTCTAGATCATCTTCCTCCTCATCCTCGTCTGGTTCCTCAGCCAAGATCTTCCTCTTCCCTTTCTGTTTAGCACTGATCGGCTTCTTAGCAGAGCGCTTTTGAGAGCCCTTGGGAACAATGGCCGAGCTCTCGGCGATGGTGCTCTGGACGACAGTTGGGATGATAGCTTGAGGAGTGGGTTCAGGTGTGGGAGAGGTAGCAGGGGCCTGACGTCCCTTGGGGGTGGCACCAAGTCGTTTGGGTGTGACAACTTTCTTGGTTTTGGGTGCCATGGAGGAAATCGGTTAGGGTATTCTAAGAAC
Organism: Persicaria tinctoria; assembly: GCA_037127255.1. NCBI lineage: Eukaryota > Viridiplantae > Streptophyta > Magnoliopsida > Caryophyllales > Polygonaceae > Persicaria > Persicaria tinctoria. Next base: position 26,335,355 of record JBANSL010000005.1, on the reverse strand, counting down.
AGATGAGAGGTTGAAGAAGGAGAAGGTGAAGGGATTTAGCTTAGATCTGAGTGTGGGTTGTAAATCGGGTACAGAATTGGGTTTAAGTAGAGGGAGTGATGGGACGGGTTTAGGGTTCCAAGGAAAGAAATCATTACATTGCAAATTTGAAAGGTTTTCAAATTCAAATTCAAATATCCATTAAAATCGGACAAGATAACTAAAAAATCTATTTCCAAAAATAAAATATCTTTAACGGTTTAAGGAAATTACTAAATGGACAATTTTTGAAATCCGATTAAAACAAATATAATTGATTAAATATCTAAAAAGATATTAACCAAAAATATATGATCCGATATATGTACTCCAACATTTAGTTCACACACCTTGACCTGGTTCTCAAGGGTCTTGACACTAAGTAGAATTTATCTTTCGTAAAGGGAAAGCTCCCCCTACGAAAGTGCATCCTTGTTAAGCATCCCAATCTCTCATCTAATGAAGGTGAACCTGTCCTCTGCCAAAGGCTTAGTAAAAATGTCAGCCCATTGATAATCAGTAGAAATAAAAGATATGGACACATCACCTTTTTCAACATGATCTCTAATGAAATGATGCCTTACATCAATATGTTTGGTCCTTGAATGCTGAACATGATTCTTAGTGATGGAGATGACACTTGTATTATCACACTTAATTGGAATACCTTTGAGGTCGATGCCAAGATCTCGCATTTGTTGGGCTATCCAAAGGATTTGGGAGCAACAGGCTCCAGCTGCAATGTATTCGGCTTCTGCAGTGGATAGAGCAACTGAGTTTTGTTTCTTTGAGTGCCAACTGATCAAAGATGCTCCTAAGAATTGGCAACATCCTGATGTACTCTTTCTATCCACCTTATAGCCTGCAAAATCTGCATCAGAATATCCAATTAAAGTGAAATCCTTTTGCTTTGGGTACCATAGTCCAAGTTCCTTAGTGCCATTGAGATATCGAAAGATCCTCTTCACAGCCACGAGGTGAGATTCTTTAGGATCAGCTTGAAACCTAGCACACATGCAAACACTAAACATGATGTCAGGTCTACTAGCCGTGAGATATAATAAAGATCCAATCAATCCTCGATACTCCTTTTGATTGACACTTATCCAGTCTTGTCTTGATCTAGAGACAATGTTGATCTCATGGGAGTCTTGGCTGCCTTGGATTGATCCATCTTGAACTTCTTCAAGAGATCCTTAGTGTACTTGCTTTGGTTGACAAAGATCCCTTTCTTGGATTGATGAACTTGTAATCCCAAAAAGAAGTTGAGTTCACCCATCAAGCTCATCTCAAATTCACTGCACATGATGTCAGAAAATTCCTTGCACAAATATGTGTTAGTAGCACCAAATAATATATCATCAACATAAATTTGAATAACCAAAATGTCCTTTCCTTTGGTCTTGATAAAAAGAGTCTTGTCGATCAACCCCCTTTTAAAATCATTTTCTAAAAGATATTTTGACAAGCGCTCATACCAAGCTCTTGGGGCTTGTTTCAAACCATAAAGCGCTTTGTCAAGTTTATAAACATGATTGGGAAATTCTGAGCTTTCAAAATCTGGGGGTTGAGCCACATAAACTTCTTCCTCTAAGAAACCATTGAGAAAAGCACACTTGACATCCATTTGATATAACTTTATGCTCATAAAAGATGCAAATGCTAATAAAATGCGAATGGCTTCAAGCCTGGCTACGGGAGCAAAGGTCTCCTCGTAGTCAATACCTTCCTCTTGATTGTAGCCTTGAGCAACAAGCCTTGCCTTGTTCCTCACAACCTTACCATTCTCATCTAGCTTGTTTCGAAATACCCATCGAGTGCCAATGACTGATTGATGCTTTGGCCTAGGCTTCAAAGTTCAGACTTTATTCCTTTCAAATTCATTAAGCTCACTTTGCATAGCAATGATCCAATCTGGCTTCTGAAGTGCCTCATCTACCTTCTTTGGCTCAATAAGAGAAACAAACGCGTGAAAAGCACAAAGATCTTTAAGTTTAGAACGAGTTTGAACACTAGAAGTAGGGTCAGAAATGATATCCTTTAATGAGTGTAATGAGGAGTATTTGAATTTCCTTTTGCTAGTCTCATCTCCTTGATTCGTCACACTGGTAGGATTGACTTGTAGTGCATCTGACTCCGTGGTCTTGTTAAGTTCAGTTACAGCAGTTTCTGACGTCTCAACACTGTTGGATTGGATACCAAGGGCTTTGGACGCATCTTCAACACCTTGGGCCAATTCTTCAGTGTTGAGAATCTGTTCCTGCATGTTCCTCTTCTCTATGTTCTTGGTAGCAGCATCATCACCTTCCTCGTTCTCTTCATGGATATTAAGATCTATATCTGCAACACTTTCACTCAAAGCACCGTCATTGCATTCATAAAAAATAACATGTATACTTTCTTCAACTACATGGGTCCTTTTATTGAAGATTCTATAAGCTTTGCTAATCGTGGAATAGCCAAAAAATATACCTTCATCACAACGCGCATCAAATTTCCCAAGGTTATCTTTTCCATTGTTATGAACAAAACAAGTACAGCCAAAGGGTTTAAAATAAGATATAAGTGGTTTGCGGCCTTTGAAAAGTTCATAAGGAGTTTTCTTTAAGATAGAACGAATAAGACAACGATTTAAAATGTAGTTAGCTGTGTTAACAGCTTCAGCCCAATAGGTTTTAGGTAATGCATTTTCTAAAAGCATAGTCCTGGCCATATCCTCTAAGGTGCGGTTCTTGCATTCCACAACCCCGTTTTGTTGAGGTGTCCTAATTTCTATCCAATTATACAAGGTAATAGTTACCATAAAATTAATTCCATATATATTATTGCTAGATTTTTTTTAATTTAAATATCAATAATGTTCATGGATTTATTATGCTTGTTTTATATTATGATATATTGCTTGCAAACATGATGTGCTCGGGAACTCTGCGAGCCGCCAGGATCGACGATGAGGTTCCTCCATTATTGAAGGGATAAACCTTCTACTAGTAACCGGATATGTATGGCAAGATCCACAGGCCTCTCACCCTTGAATCTCCCACACTCGATCTCAATCCTTTCGGAATCGCACTCTGAGGATCTCGACCCTTCGACACCTTCGCCTCTCACTAGGGTGTCTCCCTCGGTATCTCACCAAAGGGTTTTGTTTTTAGCATCTCACCAAAAACATGATCCTTAACCCGGAATCAAAGGAAGCAAATGTGCTCAACTTTTCACCCAAAAATTCAACTTGTATTAGAAAATGGTAAGCCTTACAAAATATATAGGAGAAAATTGTTGCCTCTTAAGAGTTTACAACCAATGTGGGACATTTTTTTGATAGAAAAATAAATGAAAAATCTACGAGTCTAGATCACATCATCCACCCCTCCTTTGAAAAATATTCGTCCTCGAATCTTGCATTGTCCTTCCGAAAAATACGATACGCCCCTGTACGTTGGATCTGCATAAGGTATCGATGGTCGGTCCCGGAAAAGCTCTCGAATCCATAAGGCCCTTCCAAATGGTACATTACACCCCTGTACGTTGGATCTGCGTAATGGACTTCAATGGTTGGTCCTCCACAAAACTCTAACGGATGGTTGTGGATGCTTGTGACAACAACACAAAAAGATTAAGGAACCTAGCCGGAAGCTCTGATACCACTTGATGTGCTCGGGAACTCTGCGAGCCGGCAGGATCGACGATGAGGTTCCTCCATTATTGAAGGGATAAACCTTCTACTAGTAACCGGATATGTATGGCAAGATCCGCAGGCCTCCCACCCTTGAATCTCCCACACTCTATCTCAATCCTCTCGGAATCGCACTCTGAGGATCTCGACCCTTCGACACCTTCGCCTCTCACTAGGGTGTCTCCCTCGGTATCTCACCAAAGGGTTTTGTTTTTAGCATCTCACCAAAAACACGATCCTTAACCCGGAATCAAAGGAAGCAAATGTGCTCAACTTTTCACTCAAAAATTCAACTTGTATTAGAAAATGGCAAGCCTTATAAAATATATAGGAGAAAATTGTTGCCTCTTAAGAGTTTACAACCAATGTGGGACATTTTTTTGATAGAAAAATAAATGAAAATTCTACGAGTCTAGATCACATCAATACATAAGGTGACTAGTATTGCCCATAAATACGATCTGCCTATCGTTATGTTTTTTTGTACACGTCTGCATATCGGTATGTATTTTTGTAATTTATTTTCAGTAATTAGATTATTAGAAAATATTGTAATTAATACAAGAAGACAAGAAGACAGAAGAAGTTGAAGGATGGAGATCCATGAAGGGCGCGAGGGTGGAGACCCATGAAGATTAGATCTTTATTTTATGCATCGTAGGGGCCATACTAGGATGACAATTTCATTGCATTTTGAATGCCTTATTTTAAGTTTTATATATTTTTTATTTATGATATTTTTTCACTTATAAATAAAAACAAATAAAAGACTTAAGTTCCTAAGGTAAATTGGGGCAATGCCTTTTCATATCATAACCCATTAAGTTCTGGATTTTTGGTTGGATGGGCTTCACAAAAGTGAGGGTGTCTTTCCATAATCTTGGGCTAATGAGGGTGAATCTATACAAGGGGTTCATAAGCTTTGATATGGTTGTACCCAACGAAAGACCAAAAGGCAAAGTTTTGGATCTTGAGGCATATGATGATTTTACATTGGATGTGGATCATCAACCAAGAATTATAAGGAGTTATAATTAGTAATTGTTACTTACCTTGAGCATACAAGACTCAAGGCAGTGCAAATGTACGTTGGGTCTTGTGTGTAATGGGATCTTGGAATCATTTTATTCACCAGGAACAATAACAATTTGAATAAAATGCGCATTTACTTATTTTAAAGGTGTTTAATCCTAAGTAATTTGCATTTGGAACATAAACTGATTTGTATGTCATTTTCTTTTTATATAGGCATTATGTCGAACGATAATTTGAATTCACCCTGCGCTCAATAGTTGAGAAAAAACAATTTAATGGAACGAATTTTCTCGATTATGAAAGGAATATGAGAATCGTCCTCAGGTCTAAAGGGCGTGAAGATGTCCTATCAACCCCTATCCCTGTCATTACTAATACCTCATCAGATGAGGAGAAGGCTAATGAAGAAAGGCTTAGGATTGAGTCTTTGTCTGTCACTTATCTGATGCTAGCAGGCATGGAACCTGATCTTCAAAAGAGGTTTGAACATTAGGATGCTTACACAATCATCAACAACCTGAAAGTGTTGTTTCAGGAACAGGCAAGGATTGAACGATATGAAACTCACAAGGCTATACTGGATAGAAAGCTTGTAAAGGGAAAGCCAGTAGGTCCTCATGTGTTTAACATGATTGGGCTTTTCAGCCGTATGGAGACACTAGGCACCCCATATGACCAAGAGTTGGCCACATATATTGTGTTGCACTAATTGCATGATGGATTTGCCTAATTCAGGATGAACTATCATATGCATGGTCTCAAGAAGAACCTGAACGAACTTCATGGTATGATCAAAGCTGCTGAGCAGAATACTTCTATTGACAACCAGAAAGAAGTTCTTAATGTCAATAAAGGGAAATGGTTTAAGAAGGTAGCCAAGAATAGGAACAACCCCCAGGAGAAAGGCAAGAAAGTTGTAAAACCTAAGGGAGGTGAGAAGCCAAGAGTGGCTGCAGACCATGATTGTTTCTATTGCAAGGCGAAGGTACACTGGAAGAGCAATTGTCACAAGTACCTGGAAGACAAGAAGAATGGGACTTTGAGGTCCAACACTTCAGGTATTTATGTTATTGAATTACTGTCAACCAATGTTTGCACATTAGATAATGGTCCTACTTGGGTATTAGATACTGCATGTGGTGCTCACATTATTTCAAATGTGCAGGGACTAAGAAATAGGAAACAAGTGAAGAAAGGGGAGATAGAGCTACGTGTTGGAAATGGAGCAAGCGTTGTTGCACTTGTCATAGGAGATTTTAGTTTATCTCTTCCTTCTGGTTTAATCTTAGAACTAAATAATTTTTATTTTGTTCCTAGCATTACAAAGAAACTTGTTTCGGCTGCAGTAATTTATTCTGAAAGTTTTAATTTTAGGACTACAGATGAAGGTATAATTATTCACAAGAATGATATCTTCTATGCTCGTGCTCAAGATATTAATGGAATATTTGTATTCGACCTTACAACGGAATCTTATAACATAAATACAAAAAGGCAAAAATCAAGTAATAAGTTGAGTGAAGCCTACCTATGACACTGTCGTTTGGGTCCCATCACTTTAGACCGCATGAAGAAGCTCCATAAAGATAGACTTCTAAAAGACGTGGATTGTGAATCCATTGATACATGTGAGTCATGTTTGATGGGCAAGATGACAAGGTCACCGTTCCAAGGAACAAATGAAAGGGCTACTGAGATATTGGGAATTATACATACTGATGTATGTGGGCCAATGAGAACAAAAGCTAGAGGTGGTTATAAATACTTCATCACATTTACTGATGACATGAGTAGATATGGATATATTTACCTTATGTCACATAAATCGGAATCCTTTGAAATGTTCAAGGAATTTCAAAATGAGTTAGAGAGTCAAACTGGCAAGAAAATAAAAGCACTTCGATCAGATCTTGGTAGTGAGTACTTGAGCCGTGAATTTGATCATCATTTGAAAAATTATGTGATAGTAACACAGTTGTCTACTCCAGGAACACCAAAGCTTAACCATGTATCTAAAAGGAGAAATAGGACCCTATTAGACATGGTCCGATCTATAATGAGTTTTGCTGACCTTCCGGTATCCTTCTGGGGATATGCCCTCACAACTTCCATACTTACACTAAACAGGACTCCGTCTAGAGCTGTAGACAAAACTCCATATGAGATATGGACTGGAAAGGTTCCAAAATTGTCTTTTATGAAGATATGGGGTTGTGAAGCTTATGTAAAGCGTTTACAAACGGATAAGTTTGCCCCTAAATCAGATAAATGCTATTTTATAGGGTATCTAAAAGGTAGTTTTGGATATTACTTCTATAATCCCGCTGAACAAAAGATGTTTGTTGCAAGGGATAATGTCTTTTTGGAAAAATAGTTCATTTCCAATAAGTCAAGTGGGAGAAATATTCATCTTGAACCAGTTCATGATAAAGAGCAACAAACTCAACAACGAGATGACATAGATGATGTCGAGGACAAGTTGATGGTTTTGGAAGGCCAAGGGCCCCAAATCATCCAAGAACAGAAACAAGAGGATCCACAAATAGTTGTGGAAACTATTCCAGCCCCATTTGTTGAACCAGTTGAACCCACCCGTAGATCAGATAGGCCAAGGGTACAACCAAGACGTTATGATGATTTCATCTTGAATGTAAACCTTGATGTTCTTCTGCTAGAACATGATGAGCCTAATACCTATAAGCAAGCAACGACGGGTCCAGAATCCAAGAAATGGCTTGAGGCCATGAGATTCGAAATGGATTCGATGTTTGAAAATCAAGTATGGGACTTGATAGATTTGCCAGATGGGGTAAAACCCATAGGGAGCAAATGGGTTTTCAAACTTAAGACAGATAAAGATGGAAAGGTATCTGTATACAAGGCAAGATTAGTTGCCAAAGGTTTTAAACAGATTCATGGTATAGACTATGATGAGACCTTTTCACCAGTTGTCATGATAAGATCCATTAGGATAATCCTTGCTAATGCCGCTTATTATGATTATGAGATTTGACAAATGGATGTCAAAACCGCCTTCCTGAATGGATTATTGGAAGAGGATGTGTATATGAGACAACCAGAGGGTTTTGAAGACCCAAGTAATGTCGGGAAGGTATGCAAGCTTAAGAGATCTATATATGGACCCAAGCAAGCATCCAGGAGTTGGAACTTTCGATTTGATGAGAAGATCAAAGAGTTTGATTTCATCAGATGTGAAGAGGACCCTTGTGTATACAAGAAGTTTAGTGGGAGTAAAGTGGTCTTCCTACTTTTGTATGTGGATGACATACTACTTATTGGGAATGACATTCCGATGCCAGAGTCCGTTAAGGAATGGCTGAAGAAATGTTTCTCAATGAAAGATTTGGGAGAGGCAGAGTATATACTTGGAATAATGATCTATAGAGATAGATCTAAGAGATTGCTTGGATTGAGTCAGGGAACTTATATAGATAAGATTCTCAACAGATTCAAAATCCAAGATTCCAAGAAATGATTTTTACCTATGCAACATGGTGTACATCTTAGAAAGAAGCAATGTCCTAAGACACCTACTGAGCTAGAAAAGATGAGTAAGATTCCTTATGCTTCTGCTATAGGATCTATCATGTATGCCATGGTGTGTACACGACCTGATGTTGCATATGCTTTGAGTATGTGTAGCAGATGCCAATCGAATCCAGAAGAGGCACGTTGGTGTGCAACTAAGAACATCCTGAAGTACTTGAGAAGAACTAAGGATGATTTCTTAATATATGGGGGTGATGACAACTTGATCGTGTAAGGCTATACTAATGCGAGATTCCAAACTAACCGAGATGGCTTTTAGTCTCAATCGGGATATGTTTTCGTCCTTAATGATGGAGCTGTGAGCTGGAAGAGCTCTAAACAAGACACATTTGTCGATTCTACGACAGAGGCTGAATATATAGCTGCTAATGAAGCGTCTAAGGAGGGTGTCTGGATGAGGAAGTTCGTAGATGAACTCGGTGTTGTTCTTAGCATCTCAGGGCCTATTGACATCCATTGTGACAACAATGGTGCAATATCCCAGCACATGATGAGAAAGTTTCACATTATTCGACGCATAGTCATTGAGGGTGACATTAAGATGTGTAAGGTGCGTACAGATGACAACACTGCAGATCCATTGAAAAAGCCTATGCCTAGGCCCAATCATGATAGTCACACTGGGGCTAAGGGTCTCAGACACCTTGGAGAATGGGTTTGAGACCGCTTTGTATTACATTTTATGTTTAGAGTTTGGACACTAAGTTTATGTTTGACTGGATGATTTTATGATATATGACATTTCATCTTTATTTATACATTGTGTTGAACGATAATAAATAACCAAATAATTCGTAGTTCGCAAATGGGCTTATCTTAAGAGTTATGGTAAATGAAACCCCATGAAGTGAAATGCAGTTATGAATTATCACAAGTCCGTAGTCTGAAATCATCAAATTGGACATAGGTGATTTTATTAAATGACTATATTGTAAGTTGACTGATAGCGCCAGATTTCATGGGCTATATAGGGACATGGAGATGTCTAGTCAATTACATATATATGTATGGATGATACATATAGGACATACCCATCTTAAGACTCTACAAAAGGGATTGCGGAGTTTTCAGTTAAACCATGATTAGTAGATTCATCATACATGAGTGTGTTATGGTCTCTCTTGATGATTGGTATTTCTTTGACACGGCTAAACGCTTTCCGTAACAGGGAGTTATAAAGATCGTAGTTGGGATTGCCAAAAGTTTAGTGGGAGCCATAGTCATACAAGACTGTAGATGTCCTCCTTCTTCATGCATACTGTGATGCATTGAAAAGGAATGGTGTCTAGGCCACTTGAAGAGCAAGAACTGAAAATGCATGGCCATGCTCGGATGGATTATTTGTAATCATCCGTTTAATTGACAGTTCGAACTCAGAGTTCAAGGAATATATTTGATAGTAGATATGAATGTCATCATATCATCAAATATGACATTAAGAGACACGGGTATCTGAAATTGCACACACTTGTTTAAGGACAAGTAGGAGATTGAAGGAATTGTGTCCTTTAGTTTAATGTGCAATAACTAATTATGGAATAGGACAATTGATAGATAAATTCAATCCGATTATTTTAGGAGTCGTAATGCTTTGCTAGAAGCCAACTACGATTAATGGGCTTAAACGAGTTAAACCCATGGCTATTATAAACGGGTCCTATGTGGTGACACACTTAGAGTTGACGAACTTGATCAAAAGATAGATGATTTTATTATTAGTGTATATTAGATATATATTAATAATAATGGGATAAGATTTATTTGTGAAATAAATAATTAATTAAATAGGTTATAAAGATGGGCTTATGAAGACTTAACCTAATTAACACATCTATAAAAAAAAAGAGTTCTGCCACAGCAATTGGTTTTGTGAGGGCTGAATTCCACCATCATCAATCAAGGGCAATTTGATTGTTCACCTTTCGATGTTTGTCATAGCAGTCGAAGGCAAAAGAGATCTAGACCGAACTCTTGTGGACCAAGTAGAGGAGAAACACGTGGGGCTCTCATCTTTCCGTTCATATCCGAGAAGATCCGGTTCACGCATCAACGGGTATCTCTTATGAACAATGATTTGATCTATTGATTTTATGCATGAAGATCTTGCGATTAGATGATAGAAAATAGTTTCTAAAACTTCCGCTGCGCATCTAATTTTCCATCACTCGAGCTAACCCAATCGTCCCGCACTCGGCCCTTACTCACTCCCGACTAATCTAAACATTGAATAAACACGAATTCGAATCGAGGAAGGAAGGAAACGGCGGAAGCTCACCGAGGATGTTCGCGACTTCGGAGCTCTCGATTGGAGTTTTTGGTGTCGTTGGAGGCTCGCAATGGCTGGTCGGACCTGCGTCGGACATAGGTGAGCGTGATGGTGAAACTCGAGGATGATTTCGATCGAAAACGGAGAAAAACGGCTTACCGGAAGCTAATCGCGCTTGAACGGAGACGATGGAACTTCGATGACTCGTGGTGGGTCCGGTGGCTCTTGGGCGGCCCTATGGTGGCGCTGGACGTTGGTGTAGGTGGTGTTGGTGACGACGATGAAGGAGTGAAGGTGATGGAGCTCCGATGGAGATGAGCAGGGTGTGATGGCGATGATGCGTGGGAGTGGTGGTTGCGTCGGCGACAGAGATGGTGATGGTCGTCGCAGGGTTGCAGTGGTGCGAAGATGGTAAAGGCGTGATGGTAGCGAAGGATAGTGAAGGATGTGATGGAGTAGGAGCCAAAGGAAGTAGTGGGGGAGGTGAGGATGAGGGATGGATGAGGGATTGAGTGTGAAATTGGGTAAACAAATACCCGAAAATAAATCCTGAATACGCGAATTTCGAAGATTTTTAGAATTAAAAGGATATGACCATCCGCAATTATTTTAATTTCTCAGGGTGAAATGACATAAATCGCTCGTCAAATCTTTAAATTTAGGTCGGAAATCTGCTTAACTTGTTTTAAATCTGTTTTAAATTCATTTTTAATTCCCCTTTTCCGAAAAATTAGTATTTGAAAATCTGAGCGTTTACATCATCCACCTCTAAAAACATGTCTCGTCCCCGAGACTAAAATCATTTTAAAACAGGGGATGAAGTTTGAAATTTGTGAGTCCAAGGATCATAACATTGATCTCGTAAGCACCTCATAAGTGCATCTATGAGATCCTCACAGTACTGTTGTCGTGATCATAATATCCTAATAGGTCGTAGCAAGAATGTAATATGAGCCCCTACCACATCTTTACTCTGACTTCTCGGTCATATCATAAGTCAAAAAACATAAAAGCTTCACCACCAAGTCTTAGCAAGCAATATGTAGGTGCCCACACAAAATGCATTTATCCACTTCGTGGGGCGTTATAATGAAAACTCGGGCCACGCTAGTTTTCTCAAAATCCAAGCTAGTCTATATAAAGCACCGTTCAAATCCTTTAAATCCGACGTTATTCAAAGCATTCCCAACTTCCCAATCATCTTACCATCCACCTCTAAGAGCTAATCTCATATTCTCTTCCTAGGTTCCAAGTCAGAATCATATTTCAATAATTCAGCTTCTATCATTTGTATCATCAAGGATCTTATATAGAATAGCAATCATATCTAACGTTTAATAGGATGACATAAACACGTCAAGGATAGTCGTATACCATAATATATCTAGAACATCATCACATCATCAACGCTCATCACATTATATCACCAAGGATCTGCAAGCAACTATCAAGCATAAGCACACAATCAAATATATACCACTAACAAATCCCCAATCCAACTAGACAAACTCACCGCACTCGCGAGGTCAATGAAATATCTACACTCGGCTTGACATAGGACACAAACAACTTGTCTAGGATATCCCCATAACTAACCCAAATACTCTCTTCGGTCTCCCACGTGGCCTCCTCAGGGCTCCTCCTAGACCACTGAACTAGAAGCAAAGGAACCTCCCTGTTCCTAAGGCTCTTGACACGACGGTCAAGAACCCTCACTGAACACTCTACAAATGTATGGTCGGGCTTAATCTGAAGGTCCGAATAGTCAAGGATAGGGCTAGGGTAAGGGATATACTGGCAAAGCTGGGAGACGTGAAAGACATCTTGCACATCAGCCAAGGATGGGGGCAAAGCTAAGCGATAGGCTACCTCACCAACTCTATCCAAGATCTCAAATGGACCAAGACCTCGGACTCAACTTCCCTTTGGTTCCAAACCGTCGAACTCTTTTGGTAGGCAAAAATCGAAGCCACACATGCGAACCCACCTCTAACTCAATCTCCGTTTCCACCTATCTGCATACTTCTTCTGACGATCCTGCGCGACTCTCATTTGCTCACGGATGCGTCCTACCTGATCAACGGTCTCTCTGACTAGGTCTAGAAAAGACGAAACAGTGTCCGCAGGCTCATCCCAGCAAACTGGCGACTTGCATCACCTCCCATATAGAGCCTCGTATGGAGACATCTTGATTGACGTGTGGTAACAGTTGTTTTACGAAAACTCTACCAACAGTAAGAATCTGACCTAACGGTCGCCCCAATTTAACACACACGATCTCAACATGTCCTCCAAGGTCTGAATCGTTCTCTCGCTCTGGCCATTTATTTGAGGATGATAATCTGGTACCTAGGCCCTCCTGAACCTGATCCCAAAACCTCACGGTAAAATGTCCATCTCTGTCGGATACGATCCTCTCAGGAGCTCCATGAAGTCTCACGATCTGGCAAATGAACTCCTCATCTAACCGCGATGTTTGCCATGTCCCATGAATCGGAATGAAGTGAGCCGACTTGGTCAACCTATCGAACACGACCGAAATGGCGTCGAAACCTCGAACATCCCGTCTCAGTCTAGTGACGAAATCCATAGAGATGTCCGTCCACTTCCACTCGGGAACTAAAAGCAATCTAACAAGTCCTCCCGCCCTCTGGTGCTCAATCCGAACCTGGTGGCAAACCAGACATCTGGCTACAAAATATGTGATGTCTGCTCGCATCCTCTACTACCAATAATACCTTTTCAAATCCTGATACTTCTTATTCGTCTCTAGATGGACATAATAAAGAGTGGAGTGAGCCTTTTTCATGATCCTTTGCCTTAGGTCCGATATCGATGGAAATACAACTCTGCTCCCAAAGGTGAGCATCTCATCTACTCTCTCTACAGGTTCTCTGAATTGACCCTGGGCCATTCGATCCCTCAGAACTACAATGTGTGGACAATCTGATTGACCTCGACGAATCTCCTTGGTCAACTTAGCATGAACCTCCAAGAATGCCAATTGTCCACTCTCTTTCTGAACCCACACCTCGAGGTAACTCCTCATCAAATTTTTCTCCAAATCCTTCTAAGTTGCAAGCTTCGCAACTAATGCCTCTTGGTGAGTCTTCTTACTGAGTGCATTTTCCACCACATTGACCTTCCTTGGGTGATAAACTATGTCCAAGTCATAGTCCTTCAGAAGCTCTAGCCACCGTCTCTGTCGCATGTTGAGCTCATTTTGAGTGAAAATATACTCACTACTAGAATTGTCTTCATAGACATCGGTTAAAAACCGATGTAAAACAAAAAAAAATTCGACGTGTTAGTGGGTGGTGTTAAAGATCCAAATGTTACTACATAGGTTTATAACTGATGCCTTTGATAATTAATAACATTGTTTTTATTTTTAATAATGATTTAAATACATGGATATAATTACTTTTTGATTGATTCATCTAATGTTAAACCATTATTATTTTTCATTTCTAGCCATTTAGAGGTAGGTAGGGTAATACAAAATTTCAAATTAGCATCGCTATTTTTTATAAACTTGATGTCTTACATTGCTACCCACATCATTTTATATATTTTAAACGATGTAAGTGCTACATATACACATCAGTTTTTATTATAATTTCCATATATGCTGGGTTTGGAAATTGATCTATAACTTAATGATCGACATATTTACAAACGTAGACATCTCTTTTCGCTCACAAGTTCGATGAGTTTCATCAAATAAACCTACTAATTTATATTGCGACATTCCTTTCGCAGACAGAAAATTAAACAATTCAAAAGACCATAACCAATACATTAAATAATGACAATAGAGTCGAATACTCTTGATAACAGGGCTAAATACAAAAAAATACATCAATAGTTTGATTTTAAGCTTGACATAATATCATACTTGAAAATAAAGTGAAGTAAAAGGCACAACGATCCTTTATAACCTATAGTAGTTATAAAGACTGCTCCAATCCCTCATCTTGTTCTGCTCTAGATGCAAGATGCACAATTCGAGGCAAAGATGCAACGATATATCTTCCTCTTCGTCATTCGTTGTTTCTTCCTCTCGTTCAGACCTTGTGTTGCCACTGCTCTTCTCTGAATCTTGCTCAAATTAAGCATCCAATGAAGACCATGATTAATTTAATATATTTCTGAGGTCATTTCTAGGATGAAAACCAAGAAAAAAAAATAGAACTCAATGATGATATATATGGATTAAGGAGTATATTAGTTGAAGCCTGGACCCTCTTTCATTTTGACGCATCTTAGTAAAATAATTTGTCCAATCTCTCTCTTTTCAAGATTCAAGTGAGCTATTCCAAAATGTGAATGATAGGAGATTGAAACTCACTATTGAAGCCTTGGCTACAATCAGATAATCAATGCTGAGCCAGTAAACCTAAGAATTGAATTTGGATCAGCACAACAACAAAGCATAGCATAAACTTGTATTTTTGATAACTCTTTTTTGATAACTCTTTTTTGCTTTCTTCTCGAACAAATGGCACAATTAAAAGAGGAATTCAATTCTAAACTTAATAAATTATTTAAGTTTTAACATGACAAATATCTAAACTGTAACAAAAATTTAACTTACTAAATGCAACATGATAAACTTCCAAGCACTTAATTTAACTTACTAAAAATAAAGAAAAGAAAGCAAATTAGTTGATGAGAATAATAAGGATCTGTAACCACACACCCTACATGCACATGCATTCTCAGCAAGGTTTAGTCTCTATAAAAAAAACACTTCAAAAAAAATAAAGAAAAGAAGCAAAAAGATGGGAAGTGTAGACAAAGCATGGTATACTTCGGTTTTAAGAATTCTACCTCTGAGACTTGTTTTGCCTTTGGTTGAACTTTTCGTTCACAAGTTCTACATTGAGAATTAATAATATATTAAAATTTTGACAAAGGATAGTATACTTCGGTTCCAAGAATCCAATTTATAGCCAAAAGCATCCTTACCCGACTCCTGCTGATGCTTCAACATTATGCAACACAACATGAATGAAATGCAAAGAAATGAAGAACGGAAACAAATAACTGAAAGGCAAATGAAGAAGGGTGATAATATTTAGACAATAACACATCAAAACACCCATCACGTGGCAGTACAACTTTACACAAGCAGCCATGCTATATGTACAAAGATAACATTGCATAACAGATAAGAAATGGTGAATAGATGAATGAATGCACATGTCATCATAATTAACATGATTTGTGCAGATTTTCAACACATCAGTTGAGGAGATTCCATCGTCGACCGAAAGTGGATGACAAAAGCTTATCAGCTGATATCAGAGTAACATTTTAGACAAGGAAAATGGTTTCCTTTTTTACTTAGGGAAGTGAAAAGAGAGAGGGGAAAAAAGTTGCTTTCTTTTGAGGGACAAAGAGGCAACTTTGGTAAAGGATTCATATAACTGTTAATTGAATTGACTAATTCTCGTATGTGGGTTTAAGTGTTTTCACACAGCTTATCCTCAAATAGATAGCAAACCTAGCACATGCTTTCAGACCATATATATTTCATTGTTTCCCAGCTACCCAAAGTTGATCGGATCTAAATATATGAACTTTAATTCAAATGGGAAACAAGTAAAGCTAAACTTTGGATCCACGTAATTAAAAGTAGTATATGCTTACCTACAACCACTGTTGAGTATAGAACGAATTGGATGTAACTTCCAAGTACAAAGAGTGTCCTTACTCCTACCACTGGAATTAAAAACCTAATTCAATTAGGATGGGCCATATATGCTACTATTACAATTCAAAATCTCAACTAATTCTAAATAAAAAATGATACTATGCAGGATCAGTAAAATTATTCATGTCCAACTCTTGTTAATTCATTGACTTAATCACACTTCATTAACATTGTTTTAGTATATTTTAAATAGAACTAGTGAATTTAGAATGCAATATACAAAATGATTGATTATTAATACATAGTACATGTCTAGACAATCTCAACATTTTTATCATTTCAAATAGTGTATAAATTGGGATATATTTTCATACATGCCATTAGTGTCTCCTCTATAGTATAGCAATGGAAAAGATGAGGGTAGGCACAAAAATTCAAAGGCTAACACAAATCCAAATTTGAATGCAAATTCTAGAAAGAGGATCATTAACACAACCACAGACCACCCGATGGCTGTAGCTCTAACTATGTAACCTAAAATGCACAAAGCTTTTTCAACGGAGTTAATGTTATACATAACCCTTACTTTAAGACCCTAATTCAAGTAGCCAGAAATCAGCCATCGCTAATTGGAGGTCCTAAAAGTGGGAAAGTGTTTAGCAGCCCTTAAAATCACTAATAAAACCACTATGTTCAAAGAGCCATATAAGAAAGAAAAATAGGGATTTTGAAATTAGGGTTTTCATCCATGTTCAAAAGAGTCACTAAAAGTGTTTACAAGATATAAGAAAGCAAAATAAGGGTTCACACAATTAGGATTTTCACAAGCTGCATAACGATTCTCAAATTAGGGTTTTCATACCTTGATTTGGGTATTTAATGGAGTCGAAGAAGACATACTAGAGGAGCGAATGGACCCACAACTCGACCTTGCTTCCGTAGGACTGAGACACCGGAGTAGATGAAGGAATGGGGCACCAGAGATCGATCAGCCGACTAATTCTAGACGAAGACGGCCCACTCCAGTTGAGACGACAACGGGAGAAGATGATGGAAAGAAGACGGCCGGTGTGACAGAGAAGCCGGCGAAGACGATGGAATTGGAATCAAGAGGGCAGATAAGGGAGAAGAAGGCTTGGTTTCTTCAATCGCCGAGTCATCGCCATGAATCGCCTTTTACTCCAATTTGGGGATTTTTTATTTTCCTTGCGGGTGCTAATGAATTAGGGATACGAGATATTCTGGGTCCTTTTTACCAAAAATCCAAAAGACCTTTTGTTTGGTTAAGTGTGTGGATTTTACCACCTTGAGTGTTATAAGCGTGCTTTCAAAAAAATTTCAAAACGCATTTTTAACATTGTCCAAATAGTAAGACCGATGTATATATTTCCATTACCATTGATAATTTTAAAGACGATGTTATAATAATTTTTAACATCATGCGTTTTTCTAGAAATGTGCGGTTGTCCCTGACATTCTTGGTCACCTCCCAAGAAACAATGGCATCAATCTTCGATGGATCCATGATGACTCCCTCAACTAAAATCACATGGCCCTAAGTAAACCACCTCTATAAGCCAGAACTCACACTTTCTGTATTTTCCATACAGTTGATGCTTCCTCAGCGTCTCGAGCACAATCCTAAAATACTCCTCATGCTCTCTACTCCTCGAGTAGAGTAAAATGTCATCTATGAAGACGACGACGAATCTGTTCAGGTAGTCGACAAACACACGGTTCATGATCTCCACGAACTCATAGTGACCATAGCGGCTGAAGGCGGCCTTCTGGACATTCTTTGGCTTCACTCTCAGGTGATAACCTGACCTCAAATCAATCTTCGAGAAGGCAATGACATCCTGCAGCTGATCTAACAGATCATCAATCCTGGGAAGGGGATAATGGTTCTTCACCGTTTCACAGTTTAGCTCCCAATAATCGATGCATAGCCTCAATGACCCGTCATCCTTCTTGACGAACAACACCGGTGCTCCCCAAGGTGATGCACTAGGCCTGATGTAACCCTTCTCAACTAGCTCCTCCAACGGAGCCTTCAGCTTTGCCATCTTCGTCGGCGCCATGCGGTAAGGAACTCTTGATATGGGTCTGGTGCCCGGCTCCAAAGGATCGCGAAGAAGTCTCCGTTGGAGAGAAAGCTAACAAATTCCAGGCCAATAAGCATAAAGGATCGCGAAGAGAGAAATATGAAGTCCCTGACAAGTCAGTCAAAGTCAACTAGGCTAAGTCAATGTCGACTACAAAGGGGGTCGAGCACAACAGACTACTCGACGTCGAGTAGGCCACTCGACGTCGACTACCCAGAGGTACCCTCGACTTCAACTTTCCACTCGACCCTACAGATTGTACTCGATGTCGAGTACCCTACTCGACGTCGACTACCACCACTCCACTCGACATCACTTGATTTGACTCATCGACACATTATTCGGTGAGCTCCTTCCTTTACCCTTGTTTTACATTGATTTATACAGTGAGGACACTTTAGATTCTAAGTATGGGGTGGGGGAAACACTCATTATTATTATTATTATTTACATATATTCTTGATTTTGGTACTCCGGGGTGAATTTTGGGTAAGTTTTTTCGTTTTTATGTTTAATTGCTTAACCCAAAGTTTTTTTTATAAGACATCTCCCAAAGCTTGTAAATTGTTCAAAGAAAAGAGTCATGGAAGCTAAAGCAAGACTCGACGATGCAAGAGTAGATTCGTTAGAGATATTGCACAAGATTGCCTAGGAAAGGGAAGTCTCAATGAAGAGCGATTTTTTAGGTAAAACCACAAAAGTGAGGTAAATTGATGTTGCTTTTGACATGTTGCACAATAAGAGAATGGGGGACTTTATATTTTCCATATATGCTCATATTCGTAATCCTAGCCATACCTATGCCTAATTGCATCACATAAGCCATATTATAAGCCTTACATGTCTTTATATAATATTGCTCTACATATGTCTTACATACATCCCATTTTTACCGTGTACCCTATCCAGGGATTGTGTTGAGAATGGTAATCATTGTTGGAGAATATTATATGGTGTATGTGTTATTATATATCATTATTGGAGTTTGGCAGGAAAGTTTCAAGTATATGGAAAATTTAATGAGAGAAAAAAAAATCCAATCACCTCAGGAGATAAAGGTAGATCGACCCTGCCTCCATCAAGATAATAGTTCCGCGGGATGGGACAACAAGGTGAGGAGTCCAAAGAACTAAGTATCAGGGGCCATTCATGACACCCATGTTTGCAACTCGCGAGAAGGCATTGCTGAGGTTAGAGAGGTAAAAGCCTAATATTGAAAAAAAGCATCGAGCGAAAGAGTAAAAGGTGAGAAATATAATGATAAAGAAATGTGGTAAAGAAATTTTGAAAATTATTCACTTTCCCTAGATTTAACACCACATGGCAAAAAATTGTCCACTATTAGCCTTTTACTTATCTACTCATTTTTTTAGCTTGCACAAAGTCCTCTTGATTATTACTGCTTTGTCATAGGAAAAATTGTTTTGCATAACCTTCTTTTGTGCAAGATATTACTTTTCATTCAAAGACACATATTTGAAGGCACCAAGTACTTTTTCGAGGATGGCAATTGAGTGTTGGGTAATATGACAATGAATCAACTACGTTGAGAGTTTTTGCAGGTTTCCCCTGAGTGACCATCCAAGTTATTGCTTGGGGATAAGAAAGCTTACGTATGGGGTGATATGATGACCCTGTTTTACACCATGTTTTTATGTTTAATTCTGCTCCTTATTCTATTATTTTGGGATGAAATTATTAGGAATTTGTGTAGTTATGCTTAATATTGCCAGATATGGAGTCTACACAAGTTTGATGTGCTTTTCAGGAGTTTAGAGCTGATTTGGACAAGTTGGGACGCACTTTGGAGCTAAAAGGAAATTCATTAAGACATTGGAGAAGCTAAAGAAGAGCACATGATGGTACAGTTGGAGAAAACGCCACTTTTCACCATTCATCGTTCTGAATCAAGTTCTGACGTCTTCATGATAGTTGTATCCCTCGAAAAGAGCTTTCTAACGCATATTCATATGCGTCAATCGGACGAACGAGGACTCAGGAAAGTGCGTTTCAAAACGGAGTAGAATGCTGAAAGCTGAAGTGTACTCGAGCTCGACCAGTACTCGACGTCAACCAGATCTGAAGACCAACTCGAGTCCGACTAGGAGAAGTACTCGATATGCCTTGAAGATAGTCGAGATCGAGCACAAAGTACTCGACGTCGATGACTCTACTCGACGTCGACTACAAATTCTGTTGCGTGGAGAACACATTGGGCCAATCTGAGGACGAGTGGACTACTTGGGCACGAAGCAAGGTCGGTTCTATCCGGATTTATCAAGTTCTATCATCATGGAGAAGGAGTTATCTACCACAAGAAGATTTAGATACCTACCTTTTAGGATTTATCTTTTATTTATCTAGATTTATATCTTTAGGAATAGATAGAATTTGATTTCCTTTATTAGCAAGGATTAAGCCCTATAAATAAAGCCATAGGGGTTGGTTTTTATTCATTCAATTTCAGAGAGACAATTCCAATAGCAAGTAGAGATCGAGTTTATGAGTTCAAGGCTTTTAGGGTTTTGACGCTTTTGCGAAAGTTAGAGTGTCGGGATTGTAAAGGTCGAGAATTTAGTTTAATGCAAAGTTTATTTCTTTCAACGATGCCTTCCATGGCAAAGAGCGAGTAGTCCACCTACTTCTAGGGTCGGGGTGACCCCAACGATAGCCATGTACGCTTGAGGTAAAGATTCGATATTTATTATGTTTTGATCATCCACTATCCTTATTACGTTTATTCCCTAATTAATAGAGATTCGGGTTAAGCACTTGGATTATAAACATAAAATTGGTAGATACAATTAGGGTTACTTGAAAGTGTTGTCTAATTGTTAAAAAAGGCGAAAGCTTGCTCCTTTGATGTGCTTGCATGATTATCTATATTTATCTTGCCTTATGCGTGTTTGGTTATCGTTGTTGCAAACCCCGGTCTTGGAAGTTTTATTTCATATTTGTTTATTTCGAATCTGTCAAACCCTGGTTTATTTATGTCCATCCTTCGTGTCCATCCTCACACTCTTTGGCCACCTTTGCCGACGCAAACAACTTTTCTGCGAGACTACTCGACATCGACTAGACTAGTTGACATCGACTACTGATATTCGTGATCAAGTTCCCCAACTCGAGATCGATTTCCATTTTTGTCTTGAAGGTGAGAAGGCCGATTCTACTCGACGTCGAGGACTACTAGTCGACGTTGACTACTCCTGTTGCCTTCTGCTGCTGCTTTTTCTGCTCGAGATCTACTATACTGACCCCTGTCGACTACAACCCAGTCGAGGTCGAGTATTTATGAGTCGGCTTCTGAACATGATTCATACACTATCTGAGATCCGCTCACCTGCTTCCTTGTGGATCGATCCTGACTACCTTATACTATAACGGGAGGGAGTCTTGTAATTATTTGCTCGGAACGGAATCGGTTTTCTCTACTTTATTCATATTTTATTTACAAGTCTCGATTTCCTCCTTCAACAATGCACGACCAGCAGCAACTACAACTCCCTCAACCTCCTTCCATGGCGCCATCCAAGTGTAAGAAGAGGCCCCAACAGCCCGAAAGTCAAGAATCGAAGCCCAATGTTTATTTGTTTGATTTTGGGTCTAGGAAGGGTAAGTTGGCACATTTTCTCTTCCTTTCACCTCCAAACTCTCCAACTTCTCTCCTTTAGTCCTAAACTAACTCCTCTCACTCACCCAACAAGCGGATCTAGGAGATTCGGCCTCGCCTCAAGAGCCGCTCGGGAGAAGAAGAAGTAGACCAAGGAAGTGTTGGCTGAGAAATCTCTTTCAATATTCATGTTTTTCGAGCTATTCTTGTACTAATATATACCTGGGTATCATGGGAAAAATTGGAAAAAAGGGGAGAGGCTAACAACGTCGAACGAGGCCAGAAAAAGAGCAAGAATCCATGATTCAGCACCGAAATCGCCGCCGCGAGCATGAACTCATTGTCGCGAGTTAGAACACCTAGCCTAGGGTTCTTACTTGCGGCCACGAGAAGGAACTTGCGGTGGCGAGGTAGCCCATCTGGGGTGCCCTAAGGGACACTCTAGGCTCGTGGTCGTGACTCAACATCTCGCGGGCGTGAGATGCTTGCGGCCGTGAGAGACTCTCGGGCACCCAGGTCTCGCGGGCGCGAAAGCCTATTTTGTGGCCGCGACATACCTCTTGTCCAATGGTTTTGAATGCGTTTCTTGATATTTTCAATGATCGTTTTTGCGACTTGTTTCCAACTCTTTTGGGGGATTTCAAGAACTGATTTAAGGGTTTGATTTGTGAGTTTTGGGAAACGAATTTCATAAGCTTTTAAGGTCGAACGTTTTAATCAGTTACTTGGTTTTGAATCGATTTTCGGGACTAACTAATAAATTATGTGATCGGTGACTAGCTAGCATGTTGATATGATTGATTGACTAATATCATGATTGGTGTGGACTAATGACATGGTCGATTAACTAATAGCATGATGAAGTGTTAGACTTATGTATAATTAGCTTATGCTTTTGAACTATGATGAATATAATGAACCTTGATATATATGACTATACAGATTATTATTGCGGATGTATGATTATTATAAATACATGAATGTGGCTGAATAGAATGATGAGGATGATATGGTCCTAAGGAATGTGGCAATATGATGAGTGGTTAAACTTGATGGAATGACGATTTCGATATGGTTGCTATTCTCGTTGAATGATCTGCTTGAGTGCTTGGGGGATTAGACGTAGACTTATATATATGTGTTTTGATGTGTATCTAGGTGATACTTTGTGATATGATTGATGTGTGCCGGACTTTCCATTATGTTGTTCTGCATAGCCAGGTAAGTCTTTTCGGAGCTTACTCAGATCAACAGAGAGACTTACATGTCTTATGTTCATGATGTACTAGGTGCTTGTATTCATAATCAACATGTCATGTAGTACCATGCTAGTTTACATTGACCATTGAGCATTCTACTTTTTTATCCGTATGTAAACAGAACGACCGTTATCTATGAAGTATCTAGAGTCTTTGCTAGGGTCATAGGATGGCCCTGTCTCATTGGGTTCGTTCTGAGTCGTTCGAGTCTAATTACCACTTTACTTACCACGCTTATTTATTTATTTATTTTATCTTTCGCATTATATTATTCTTTTTCTCTTTTAAGTCCACATTCATGATTTGATAAAAACATGCAAACATGGGGTCGGGTACCACAACGAGCCTCGCCCCATTTATGAATTGGAATGCATTCACGAGCTGGCCAATCTCCGCCCTATTGGAAGGGAGGGGGGGCGGTGGATAGAAAGCGGGATATACCACTCGGTATTCTGTGTTAAGGCCTTATTTTTATTCGTATGCACTTGATCTCTGGGGCATGCTAGTGTGTTAATATTTTGCCTTGCATCTAGAAGCATCTTTATTAGGTATAGCATATATGGGTGCATTGGGTAGCGGAAAGAGCAGGTGGGCGTCATCTGATCCCACTTACAATTAACATTTTTAGGTATCCATTATGCTTATCATTAATGATGCTGGTTTGGCTCCATGACCGCGGAATTCTGACTTGGCGGAAAGAGAGAGTTGAGATTCTTACCACACAAAATCAATAACGATTTAGATTTGAATGTTTCGCTCATGTTTGGACTCGACTTTGTGTCACGACACCCCTTTTATTTACACTTTACTTCCACTATTTGCATGAATATCGGTTTTCCAGGATTAGATTTACGACATGCACAAGGGACTTCCCCGGAGATTCCAACGATCCCTTCGAAATTGGGTATGAAATTCCACTCTGAAAACATAGTTTAGAATTTCAAACCTTCAACCTGTACTCGAGGCACCAGATCCGAACAAGGGGTTTCATCCCTCAAAACGTAAACTGGGAATCATAATCTCGGGCCGTTACACTTTTTAATAGTGAGACCCAGAATTTGAGCTTCAGATCGATTGTCCTCGCATAATAGAGGTCGTGACCTCAAAATTATTCAAACAAGGAAGATAGAGAGGAACTAAGTGCAAATCCACTTGAATCATAATCGATGTAACACCCCCTTCTATAAACGAGAGAATGTTGCAGCGCTAGTAATTATTCAGACTTTACTATCCTCATAATTACCTTAGGCTTATAGGGACATGCAACCATGCTCCCATAAACAAGATGATAAATAAATAAATAATTTAAAAGAATGATAGCGAAAGACAAGAATATTATTTTTATTACAAAGTAACCGTTATTGCTTCAAAATTGTACATATATTTGTTTTCAACACATCCAATAAAAGAAGCTAAATTAAACAAGAAACTCTTTTACCGAAAGATATAATTATAAAATAAAAGCTTGAAAATCTTTATTCCTTCAACTTCAACTCCTCAAGGCTTTTCCCATAACATGTAAAATTTAGTCTTATGTACATCGCATGCAACCGAAGCACAGCAGCCAACCATTTCACAACAAAGTCGGTTAGTTCGGTGAATAACTAGCAAATGACAAAGAAGGGAATTTTTGTGGATCTCTAGACACTTAAAAGAAATAGGGATAAGATAGTCCAAGAACATTAGATATCTAAGAAATTGAATCTCTGAAGAATCATGTTTCCTTAAAAAATGGAAAATGATATCGGAAAAGAATAGCGATCATCGTTACATACAAACACATATATCACTTATACAAAATTAGAATATACAATATTTCATTTAGAACACGTGGTACCGGCCTCTACCATACACTTGCAAGACAGCCTAGATTACCCATTAGGGTAAACTGTATCCATTCGAGAAATCTGCAGTTCGAATGGGCATTTCATGAAATGTTTATAGCGCAAGGGTCAGACAACGTTGACCTGACTTTACCATTTTATAATAATTTTATTTATAATCAGATCATACACTATTCACAATTAAAATCACAAGTTCACATCTCGGTGATCAACTCATTTTTATCCACTTTAGAACATTAAAGAATTAAAGTGGATGAAGTAGGCAAATTGACTAGTGATAATGCATATTTTATATGGTCATTTGTAGGTAGTCTTAGGTGCATTAAGTATTCATATTACATGTTTAATACACTTATTCATATTCTTGGTCATTTGGTATTCAAAGTGCAGAATCTACGGTTTCTAGTGTTTATTTGTAGGTTATAAGATCCGGCCTCGAAAGGTGGAGAAAGAATGAAGCAAATGGACAAAGGAGAGCTAAGGAACAAGAGCGGAAATGGAGAAACCCCATGTTTAAGGTTATGATAAGTTGGAATTAGCTTCTGAGGTCTTCATGAGAATCATAGAGCTTGGAAAGAGCTTTCCAACGCATATTCATATGCGTGAATCGGACAAAGGCTGACTCTAGAAAGTGTGTTACAAGTTTAGTCTGCCGAAGCTGCCAGCACTGTAAGAGCGGCGCCCACTGCCTTTGCCATGACGCCCGCCGTCCTCGTCAGATCCGGATTTGAGATACGTGGCCCAAGTCTATCTTTATGGGAACTTTTATCTATCTTTCCTAGGGTTTTGGCTGATGCATTTGAGCCCTATATTAGTCATATTTCCGTCATTCATTCAATCAACTAACACTTCAATTGTTCATTAACCGAAAGAGAAATGAGAGGATTTAAGTTTAGGGATTTGAGGCACGTTATGCTTGCCTAGGTTTGGTTAGATGATTGTGAGACTTTATTTCTATCTATTCTATGTTTGATTGATTCAATATCTTTGTTCTTCAATTGATTGATTGCATATATTTCCTCTTGATCAGCTACCTTGACGGAATCTGCTCTCTTGCTAAGTTTGATTACTTCTTGCGATTTGATTGAATAAGTAGCAAACATAATCAATCGATCCCGTGAAAGCACCGATTGGGGTGTGTATGGGATATTGACAATTACGCTCTATCAATTGCATCAGTTAGGGTTAGGGAGTTGTGCCTCTATCTTTGGTTGCTTATGTTATCGGTATTGTTTAATTGCTAAATCTTTGGAGTGATCCAAGTTTGGATGAATCAAATAAGAAAAGGTAGAATAGAGTCAAGGATCAATGACCTAACCAATGTTGCGAATTGTATGCAAAACTACACTCTTATCTTGTCTTCTTTTTGTTTCCATTCATATATTTATCTTGATTTATTTGCGTTGTCTATTTTCATCCGTATTCATATTCTATCTTTAATGTCATAATTGGTAAATACGTACACATTGCATTGAAGTACTTGTATCTCTGTTGGTTCGACCCCTTACTTATCCGCTATACTAGATTGCTAGTTTGGTTTATTGGTTTGGGTTATTTCTTTGGCAAGGTAAAATCTAACAATATTTCCCTTCCGTCAACTAGTATGGATATTTCAAGAAAATCTTAATATCACATACTCATAACTTAACATGAAAGAATTAAGAACATTCATGCTATAATAGAATTTTGGGCATTTTATGCAATTTAACAATTAACATAGTCCAAGTTTCTAAACATGCCTTAGAGTGCAATTATAAATAAATTACAAGAATAAATGAATTTTGCAATTTATTTTCAAGGATAGGCCTGTTTGATAAATATAAACGGTATAAATTAAAATGAAAGACATGAAACTGTAAATGAATAAATGAGACAAAGTCACTTGCCTTGTTTATGAACCCGAAGTCTGCGGATATAAAAGATTATGATTAACCAATGGATTTAATTTCTTCCGAAGACGTAGGATCTCGATTGATGTCACCAACCAGTGGCGGACCCAGGGGGGGCTCGGGGTGGCTTTAGCCCCACCATGGGTTCGGGAGTTAAAAAAAAAAGAAAAATTATATTTGGGGGGTTTTTGCTATAAGTAAAACAAGAATGTACAATGAACCAGTAAATCCGCTTGGCTCAACTGGTTATTTGGAAGAGAAGGGTGACAGGCTTTAGAAGCAGACCCAAGTTCAAGGCCCCATTCAGGCGATTTTCCCCTTTTTATTGCATTTTACAGTTAATATTTGATTTGAGATTTTTTTTTTTCCTTTTTAAGCATTACTCAGTTGATAACTAATTAAAATTTATCTCAAATATATTTAAACAAAAATATTTTTTCTACCTATACATAAAAAAAAAACTTCTCATTTTTTGGATAATTTTTATTTTTTCTAATAGAAATGACTATTTAAATGATAATTTTAATGATTTTTCTAATGTATTTTTAAAAAAAAATTATTTTTCATATAAACATGTAAACAAATTCTCAAAAAAAATTCCAACCCCCCTCTAGGAAAATTCCTGGGTCCGCCACTGTCACCAACTATATACCCAGGCGCATCCAGCCACGTTGTACATAGCAGACAAATAATTATTTAATTAGCTTATGTCCAATAATATGACCCTTAAACTTCGGCAGAGTCTCCCTTTAAAATAATCCTTAATTAATCCGATAAAACTTATATCATTCACTTCTGATAATCACTTGTCCAACACTATTTTTAAAATGCCCAGGCAGTATTAGGACTTGCAAACTTAATTTAGGATTTCCTTTCCTAAATTTAATTGGGCATTATAACGACGTAGAAATGTCATATAATCCAAAATAATTGGGCATTATCTCAACTTAAAAGAAATACCTGTTTTATCCAATGTTATAACGTCTTAAGAAATACCCAAATTTCTTAATAACGAGCATCATAATGACTAATAATGAGATACCTTGAATTATATATGGCTATTATAATGATATAAAATATCCAATATCTTAAAATAAATGAAAGAGATTTTACCAGTGAGATAATGCCCTATCGTTCAAAAAATACAACAACCGAATAATAATCAACGTCACCTGGAATCAAGATGGTATTATGGATGAATAAAACTGATGACAGTATAGATTGAATCCTTGAATTGATTCCTATTGTAAATGTGTGCAACCATTTTATAGAAGAGGCCAACCAATCCGGTGAGTGATTGGATTCCAAGCAAGTTTTATGTTGATCAAGAAGCAACGTGTTAGATAATTTTATACACAAAAATGGCAGCGTGGTACTAATTCCAATTTTGGCCCACTTTATGCAATAATTACGAGAAATAACTCAAAGTCTATAAATTTTTTTATTTTATCCTCCTTAAATATATATTTTAACAATCTTTCACTCTACCACTTTGGAATATTTTACCAAATTATTCTTAAGCATGTATTAAATATCTAATAAATTTTATAGTTTTTTTACTTAATCTTTGACACGCTAGTGAATCTTCTCTAGATCTCACTAAATTCCAAACTTGGTAAGACTTCTTAAAATTTTACCTTAAAACCTCATCCCCTATGTTTTTATTAATTTATATAATCCCTTACAAAGTGATGTCATAAAAGGAAAAAAATACAATCGGGTTATTTTAACCGAAAGAAGGAGAAGGAAGGCAGGACTGAGCGATTTTAGATCTAGAATTAGGGTTGGGGAACGATTTTTGGCGGAGGAGTTTAGGAGCACGAGATAGGCGCGTTCTTCACCAAACAAGTTTCTTGTGTGTGTCCAACATATAGTGTTACAACGAAGAAGAAGAAAATGCCAACATACTCAATAAAAAAAATTATATGGGAAATTGCGTTGACCTAGGGGAAAAAAACCCTTAGGGCCAAAACAACACGTTTGAGCTTCCCTACGCGCCCCCACTTGGGCTCCCAATCGGCACCCTGCTGCTCCGATCACCCTTCCTCCGAGAGTCTGACAACCACGCCTCTTCTTGTCACTACCGGTTTGCCACCTCCCTAGTGCTGCTCCCCCGACGACTCGTTGTGGGCGTGCCTCATATCTTCTTCTCGTCTGAGGTCGCATATTCCTCTCAATTATGGGTTCTCTTCGGATCCACTATGGTCTTGGCGATGCTTCTTCTTCGTGCTTGCTCCATCTGTCTCCCATTTTCGTCGATTTTCTGCCCCCAACCTTGCCCAATCTCCTCAAATTTTGTCTTGCCTCTGGCTAGTGTTGATTTGTTTGGCATCGATTGGCTCCCAGTCTATGCCTTCCTCCACCTTCGCTCCTGTGGCACCCCTGATTTGCCCCCAATCATGTCCTTTTTGGCTTGGTTGGCGTCGTTTCCAGTGGGGTGTGGTGTCGGGTTTGCTTGTTGCATCTTCCGTCCCTCTTTGCTCTGCCTCCCTCTTCCCCGCTGGCGCTCGATTGGGTTTGCTGGCCCTACGCCGCGCAAGGATATTCTCTCTCTTGCAAGCTCTGGGTAGTCCTTGGCATGCAAGACTTCATTTAGACCTTGCATGCCAAGTTTAATCATCACATAAAAAAAAACTCAACTCAGTTTATGTGTGTGTAAGTCCCACAAATCCCGAAAGGGCTTGACCAAAATTTGTGTCCGTTTCGACCAGCTTCTCGGTGCGGTTTTCTCGGGTGTATGTGCAACTTTGCTTTGGTGCATCTAGGCGATCTTCTTCTTCATTGGGGTTCTGGTAGTCGGAGTTGGGACTAGCTGGATCGAGGTGGTGTATATGAGATGACTTCGTGTTCGGACCCATTTGGAAAGGATGATGCCACGTCAATTGGGTTGTTTTAAAAAAAAATATGGAAAAGAAGTCCAAACTCAATTTCACGGGGTGTAGCGCGTGTAAAAGGAATTGCATAAAATCCTAGATAACGCTTCTTCTTCTTCATGGAGCACTGGAGCCCCAAAGGCGAGTTGAGGCAGGAGGCCGAAATCGGGAGAATCGTTCTCTGCGCTCGACGTGTGGAGCCGGTAGTCAGGATTCGAAGAGCAGGAGTCTGCCATGGATTCCAATGGTTCTACAGCAAATGGTAATTTCCCCCATCTGCCACGGATTCCAATGTTTTACATTTTATTCATTCAATCTCTGTTTTATATTTTATTCATTCAATCTCCTAGGAGTGAATGAATCTCGATTCGAACAATTAGCCTCAATCTCGATTCGAACGGTGGCAGCACGGTGGTGGCGATTCGGACGGTAGCGGTCGAGGCGATCCCTGAAACTCTGATTGAGAGGTTGAGAGAAGCTTCGGTGAAGACAATTGATAGGTACGTTGAGAAAGGGAGTAACAGAAGGCCGAAATCGGGATAGGGCGACAGCGACAATTGCGTCTTACAACTCTATGAAGACCGGTGAGGGGTGAGGTGGGGGTGGGGGTACGTGGGTGGTGGTTTGTGTAATTAGGGTATCGGTGAAATCGGGTTAGGGTTGAAATTTCATAATTCTCATATTATTCGGGGGAAAATATAGAATTATTCAGACACATGTGTCGAATTTAGTGTAAGGTTTTCGACCTTCATAATTTGATTTATTATTCGTCAATTATTCAGAGGTATGTGTAGATTTTTTGTTCCTAGTGATAATGAGTTGGTCAATTATTCAGTGAAATATGATTCATTATTCGTCAGTATTGGAGTCTTCAGTTTGAAGAACAACATAAAAAACATTCATTGCACGAGTATAATTACACAACTACACATTATTCGGTGAAAATTGAATCATTATTCGGTGAAATGTGAAGTATTATTTAGGGATTTTGGGTTTATTTATCTAAAATTGATGAACCAAAAAAAAATTATTCGGTAGCATATGACAAATTATTCAGTGGAATTGGTAAATTTTGATAGGAACCGCATGGCAAAAGATGATGTAACATTATTCGGATGGAAAAAGATAACATAACATTATTCGGTAGTATTTCAAATATTATTCGGTAGAATTTCCAAAAATTTTAAAATAAATAAAATCAGATGAATCATACCCATGCTAATTTATTTTTTAGAAAACCATAAATTAAAAAAAAAGTAGCTAAAAACATGGGGTCGGGTTACACGCAGGGAGGGATAATGAAAGAATAATGGTGGGGGGTACACGCGCTTGGTAAGGGAAAGTGGGCTGGTTTTTCTACACAGGACCGACATCAAATTAAATTGAAATAAAAAAATCTCTTAAAACCACTTTTAATCATGGTCTTTCATTAATTTTAATCAATAATTCAGATTTGTGCAAAAGGTACACCCTAAGGGGTGTGCACTCTGTAACCACTCCCTATATATATAGGATTTGCTTCAAATGTAAAAAGTCCTTAATGTGTAAAATTGGCTTAAGGTGTAAAATTTTGTCTTTTAGTGGATTTAACACACGGGCGGGTTGATTTAACCAAAAAATAAGGCCCAATTTGGCCCATCTTTTGTTCAGCTTCTTCAATTTGAGAAAGCGGTCTTCGATCTTCCCTGACCGTCGGTCTTCGACCTTCGCAGCGGAGCGAGAAGAGGAACAAATCTCGCCCCTTCCCTCGCCGTCGTCATCGGCCTCGAAACCTCTGGCGGAGACGGTGTTGCAGGTGGCGTCGTTGTGGTCGCTCAGCTGCATGAGTTGCTCGACGGTGGACATCTCGGAGCGGGAGAAGTAACAGTCGGCGGACATCCGACCTCTCTTCTTCGTCTTCGATCAATTAGGGCTCTCAAGTTCGTTTGTTGCTTCTCTTTTGGCCCTCTTCTATCAATCAATCATCGAATTCGTCTTCTAATTAGGGTTCTGAAATTGGTATTTGTTCCTTCATCTTCTAATTAGTGATCGAGATCGTGTTTTTGTGCTTCTGAATTATTTAATAAGTGGATTGAATTTTTTTTATTGAATTTATGAATTTTGATGGATGGAAATTGGATTGAGATTGAGATGTGTGGATTTGAAATAGAGATTGAGATGGGATAAATTCATGTCTTCTAGGTGTTTGATAAAATGCCCAGGAGAGAAATCGAGATTGAGTTATGGTTAAATCCATGCCTTCTAGGTGTTTGATAAAATGAATATTGTTGCCAATTACATGGCGATGTGGTGACTTTCTAGCATATATATGTATTTTCATGTATCTGTCCATCATTTATTTTGCGAACAAGACCTGATGCTTTGCAATGAAATGGCTGATGAGTCCTTGGAATATGAAAAAAAAAAAGCCCCCAAAATTGAAGAACTACAAATAGAGATTGACCTAACCACGAGGAGGATAAGCAAATAGAGATTGAGTTTCATGGCGCATAACTACTGGAAAGGGAAATAGGCATGCACCATCCAGTGTATTGTGTTGGAGACCTCAACCTCCAATTGTATTGTCAAAAGTTGTGCATTGCTTTTGTAGTTTGGTAGGAATACATATATAATAGTAATTGACTTGTCACTAGGTATGCTTTAATTTCTTGAAGCGTTCATATGCCAATTTTTAAAGATGCAAGATGGACACTTGGCTAATATAATTAAAATTTCCATTTTTCAATTGTTCATAAGATCTCTAGACCGAGTATGTTGTTATACAGTAATTACTAATTAAGATTGACAATTGCTAATTGGTTGAGATATGAGTTTCAAGTATTACACCTTCAATTCAGTTAATATATAATAGGTCTTCCACATTACATTACATATGTTTTATTTTTCTATAATTCTTATTCCAAGCAAGCGAAATAGTTAAAATTTTAAAACTCTTAACAGTCTACAATTCAGTTAATATATAACAGGTCTTCCATTTTTTGTGGCATTAGTTGAATTGCTAATGAACTTTTTTCTCTTTATCCTTTTCTCCTTATACAGTGATTGTGAACTACTGTTGTGCTGTCATAGGTAACTTAAGACGTTACCTCTCTCACTTGGAATTTTCCCAGGTATTGACCTAGAAGTTACCTCTCTCACTTGCATGATAGCTTAATGATCTCTCATGCATCACTCTTGATTAATGCTTTATTTTATGGTTTAGTTCCTCTTGACTACATGCGTGTCACTCTTAATTGTGCTAACTCTTAACTTTTGCAGACTATTATGGATGAAATTATGAAATCATGCAATCCACTAAGTTTAATATTTCGCTTCTACTACTTATTGATTCAGATTGCACAATTGTTATAGACAATTGCACTTAATATAGTTCATATTGCACAATTGTATTCTAAAATTGCATTAATATGCGTGATGTCCGATTATAAGCCTATTAGATGAAAATGGAAGAGCAATGTGCATGTTGTTGCAGGAGGATGGTCAAGTATGAAATAAATATAGAATAAAAATCAGACTGACTTCCCTGTCTCAGCAAATAAATACAAGACTTCCTCCCGTTGTAGTAGAAGGTTGTTAGGATCGAATCCACGAGGAAGCACGTCAGCAGTTCTTAGGTAGCAACAGATCTCACAAACAAGCAGCAAAAAGACAGAAACAGAAGGAGAAAAGACAAAGCAAAACAGAAACTAAAAGACGGAAAATAGCGAACGAAAATAAAAAAAACAAAGCAAAGCAGAGGCACTCGATCTCGACAAAATGGCACTCAAGATCGACAACAGCAGTGAAGACAGTAGAAAACAGAAACTGGAAATCGACAACAAAATAGAAAATTCAA
Organism: Persicaria tinctoria; assembly: GCA_037127255.1. Lineage (NCBI taxonomy): Eukaryota > Viridiplantae > Streptophyta > Magnoliopsida > Caryophyllales > Polygonaceae > Persicaria > Persicaria tinctoria. Next base: position 26,301,713 of record JBANSL010000005.1, on the reverse strand, counting down.
CTCGACCTAGACAAGTTCTACTCGATCTCGACAAGGATCCTACTCGAGATCGACAAGCTTCTCCTCTATCTCGACTAGAACACAGAAAACGTAAATTGCAAATGCGAATCCAAAAATCAGAATTTCTTACAGAAATAAATTCAATATAATAAAGGACTTCCAAAGCCAGGGTATCAACGCCACAATGATAACCATGCAAAGTAACACATAAAGGCATAAAAGATCATGTTTTCCATCAAAATAACTTTCGTTACTAACAAATAGGCATATAGAGGCTTTCACATAAACCCTAATTCTTACTAACCCTTTTCACATAATTAATCCAAGTTGTATTAAGATCACTTTCGCTTCAATAACACAAACAAGGATCACCTTCAACTCTCGCAAAAGAATCATGCTCATAGGGATAGAAGATGAATTGCATAAAAAGATCTGACCTTCACCGCATCACCTCACATGGCCACCGTCGGGCTCACCCCAGCCCCAGAAGTGGGTGGACTACTCACGCCTCATCGCAATAGCAGACATTGATGTATAAAAAGAAACTTGCATTAAACTATATTCCAAGACTTTACAATCCCGGCAATCCAACTATCGTTCAATGCCAAAACCCTAAAACCTTCGAACTCCTAAAGCTTCTCTGTGGAACTACTTGTCTCTGACTTAAATTGAATGAATAAAACTGAGCCCCGAGGGCCTTATTTATAGCCTTCTAATCCTCGCTAATCAAGGATAGAATCTCCTATCTATATCTAAAATTATATCTAAAAGGATAAAAGATAAATAATTAAATTGCATAATGGAAATAAATCAACTAAGGAAAACTATATCTAAATTAGGTAAAATATCTTCCAATGTAGGTAGAACTCCTCTTCCATAGATAGACTTGATGTATTTGGATAGAATCTTCCTCCTTCGGCCCCAAGGAATCCCAACTCGACTAGGAGAGCTCTCGTCGACGCGCTTTCCAGGACTGGTCTACTCGACATCGACAAGGGCTCGTCGACCTCGACAAGGATTATTCGTCGACTGGACTTCCCGGCTAGCTCTGCTCGATGTGGCTCGGACTTGGTTCACTGCGCTCGTCGACCTCGAGTAGCCCTAGTCAACCTCGAGTAGGCTTGATCCGTCGACTAGGTCTCCTCGGGTAGGTGTACTCGACAAGCTCGGACCTGGGCTCTGGGCTTCGTCGTTCTCGACACGGGTTCGTCGAGATCGAGAAGGGTATGGCCTCCTCTGGTCGAGCAGCTTCTCCTCGGCACGGACTCGGACTGGCGTTGGGTGGCTCGTCGATCTCGACAAGGGCTTCGTCGAGATCGAGTAGGATTGTGCTCGGCTTCTCGTCCTCGGCTTCTCGGTCAGCTTCTCTCCTCGACTCCGGGTGTGGTGTCTGGGCTTCGTCGATCTCGACCAAGGTCTTGTCGAGATCGAGTTGGGTCCGGAAGTCGGTTTGGTCTGGCTCTCTCGATCAGGCTCTGTCGACTAGGGCTGCTCGGACATGCTCGTCGAGATCGAGTAAGGTCTACTCGAGATCGAGTAACCTTGACTCTCAGATTGATTCGACTGGTTCCGTTGCTTCTTGGACTTGGACTTCTGTAGCCGATTTCCGAGTTTTTCTGACCTTCTGTAGAATTGCTGTAAAACGCCTCGAATTCTGCGATTTAAACAGAAACTGGTGTAGATTCCATAATTTGGCAAATAAACATAAACTACATAGGTTCTGTACTATCTTAGCCCAAATGAATGCAATGTATGCAGAAATCGAAATAAAAGTTACTGTAAAACATGGCAAATTTAGCTCACAACAAACACCCCATACTTAAGCTTGCTTGTCCTCAAGCAATACTTTTAATTTGTCATTCAGGGGAAGAAATCAAAACTCTCAACATCTTAGATTCATTCTTATATAACCCTGAAATTAATTACCATCCTCGAAAAGGTACTAGTGTCACAGATCCATGCAAGTGCAAATATGTAAAAGCAACATCTACTCACAAAGGAGGGTTATGCAAAAACATTCATAAGTGACAAAGCATTGATAATCAAGAAGACTTTAATTTAAACTCAAATAAGGAGTAGATTGGTAAAAGGCTAAAAGGTGGGCAATTTTTTGGCAATGTGGTGCTAATGATCCGAGGAAATGGAGTATTTCCGAACTTGAGTTTCCACATTCCTTCTCCATAACGTTCATCACCTTTCATAATGCTTTTATCAATAATAATGCTTTTACCTCTCTGACCTCAGCACTGCCTTCTCGCGAGTCGCAAACATGGGTGTCATGAATGGCCCCAGATACTTAGTGCTTTGGACTCCTCACAATGTGTCCCATCTCTCCAAACTATTATCTCAGAGAGCAGGGTCAATCTACCTTTATCTCCTGAGGTGATTGGATTTTCTTTCACTCATTAAGTTTTCCATATAATTCAAACAATTTCCTTCCAAACTCTAATAATGATAAACACAACAACCATATAACAATCTCCATAATGTAACATCATTCTCAACATAATCCCCGGATAAGGTAAAGAATGGAAATATTTAGATCATGTGGAGCAATAATTGAAATAAGGCATATTATGGCTTTTGTGATGCATAAGCATGGGTGAGGCTAGGATTATAAACAATGAGCATTATATATAATATGAAGTCCTCCATCCTCTTGTCATGCAACATGTCAAAAGCAACTTCAAATTTTACCTCATTTCATGGTTTTCAAGAAATAATGCACTTCATTGTGACTTCCCTTTACTAGGCAATTTCATGCTATATCTCTAATGAATCTAATTTTGCATCGTCGAGTTCAATATAAGCTTCCATGACATTTATCAAAAATTTCAAATGGGGGTCATTTTTCTCAAACTTTTGGAAAACATGCATGTAAGCACATAGATCAATAATGCATTCCAAAATAGCCATGTAGCAATTCAAAGAAATGATGCACCAATAATGTCAAATATAATCAAATATGCATAATATAAGCCCTTCCCCCACCCCATACTTAAACATTACAGTGTCCTCACTGTATAAAAAAAAATAAGGTAAGGGTAGAGAAAGAAACTCACTAGACTAATGTGCAGAGCCTCTTAATATTGAATGAAAGCACCTCCTGGGCCGAGTATGAATATTGCTTGCTCCTATCGATGGACCTAAAAAGTGTAGAAGACATATACCCACAATAGAAAAACTAAAAGTGTTCAAAACCCAAAAACAAAAACAACAAAGTCTCAAAAAGTCCTAAAAAGTCTATGTACATGCTCTACATTTTATACTCGCTAGGCCGACTTTCCATTTATGCTCAAGGTGGCATCTGCAAAGCCCATGTAGCTTGGCTTACCTTCGCAGAGACGGAATCGGGGACCACGGTATTTGGTCGATCTCGACTAGGTCTAGTCGATCTCGACGAGACTGCAGGTTTTGGTGGTGGTCGGCTCGCAGATGCAGAAGTCGACAAAGGACAGGTCTTGTCGACCTCGAGTAGCCTACTCGATATCGAGTAGGGCTCCGCTCCTGGTGGCTGCAGTGTCGAGGAAGAAGGCTCTAGTGGAGTCGGGTGGTGGTCGATCTTGACAAGCTTAGTCGAGATCGACGAGCTTGGTCTGTCTGGTGGAGTCTGTGTCGAGGATGGGGAAGTCGATGTAGGGCAAGTCTTGTCGATCTCGACAAGGCTACTCGATCTCGACGAGCCTGGCCCTTCAGTGTTGATGCTCGACAATGCTGGTGTGGGTGGAGGCTCCTTAATTGGTTTGGTCGAGGTCGACTAGGGTCCTCGATGTCGAGGAGTCTTGGTCGATCTTGACCCCATACTTAGTTCCTGTCAAGGCATCCGAAAAAAAATTAATCCACAACGACTTACTTTGATCCGTGTCTATTGGATTTTCTATGTTTTCTTTGAGGACTGCCATGATCTCCTCCACCTGGGCCTCCATGTCCCTCTTTTCTATCTCCTCAGGGGTCATATTTCTGACCTTGGGTTCCCCGCAGGTGATGTAGCCAGCTGAGATTGATTTGACCTCTTCCATTGGACATGTATGCCTTTCAGTTTTATTAAAGGAATACTCAATTACCTCATCGCTGATGTTGAAGGTGAGCACTCCTTTCCTTACGCTTATGTTGGCATCCACCGTCGCCAAGAATGGTCTTCCTAAGATAATTGGACAAGCAGGATCTTTTTGCATATCAACAACTAGAAAATCAGCAGGGACAAAGAATTTACCTACTTGTACTTGCACATTATCCACCATGCCTGTTGGAATGACCACCGTGTTGTTGGCCATGTAAAGTCTAGCATCCACAGGCTCCAGGGCACCTATCTTAATCTTGGACCAAATCGTCAAAGGCATTATACTCACATTAGCTCCAAGATCACATAAGGCATTAATTTTGTATGGACCAAACCCAATAGTTATAGCAAACTTACCTGGATCCGGCCTCTTCTCCAGTATGTCCAAGTGGCTGCATTCCTTTGTAATTTCAGCCATTGACCGCTTTTTGCTCAGAATCTCCTTCAAGAACTTGACATAAGATGGCATTTCATTGAGAGCTTCTGTGAAGGGGATGGTGACGTTGAGCTTCTGAAGCATTTTGATGAAGCGCTGAAACTTTTTCTCTGCCGGGTCCTTTAGAGATTTTGTGGGGAAAGGCAGCTTCTTTTTCTGATTCGGAGCCAGAACAGACGTCGGAGATGCTGCAGGTTCCTCTACGTCGACCAGGGGCTCCTCGACATCGACTAGAGTCTTGTCGACATCGACCAGGTTGGGCGTAGTCGAGTTGTTGTGCGGTGCAGACGAAGATTTTTGCAGGTTCTCCTCGAAGTCGACGAGGCCTTCGTCGAGATCGACTACCGGTTTGTCGACATCGAGTTGTTGTTCCTCGTTGTTCTGCTGCTTTCCGACCTCTGGCTCTTGCAATTGATGGCCGCTTCTGAGTTTTACAACAGCAATATGTCCAGTCTTTCCCTTAGGATTTGGTTCTGAAGATCCAGGGAGCGAACCTGACTGTCTGGGGATTCCTGCTGCTAGCTGACCAATCTGTGTATCAACTGATTTCCGCCAGATATCAATTTCCCCAAGCCTAGAGTTTACACCTTACATCTGAGTATAGACTGAGTTGAAGGATTGCCTAGTTTCTGAGTGATTCCTCCTTATTTCCCCCAGGACTGTCTGTATATCATCCTTTTTCTGGTCCCTTTCCGGATGTCCTGGAGCTCTGTAGGGCGGGGGGTTCCTAGGGACACCTTGGTTCCATTGTGGTTGCTGAAACCTTTGGTCCCCCATGTAGCGATTGGGACCCCCTGCGTAAGCTGCATCCTCATGGTGCTCTGCCAGCTTGACTTGTTCTGTGTGTGGGCACTCATGAGTGGTGTGCCTTTGCGATCCGCATTCAATACAAGGCTGGTTGACAAAGAGATACTTTACTTGCTTGATGAGCTTCTTATTCTAGTCTCTGTAGTACTGCTCCCTAACGTCAGGATCAATCTCCTTAGGTGGCTCATAGAGGGGCATGGATGGTGCTGGCCTGGCGTATGGGTTCTCTTCATAAGTTGCAGTAGACCCATACTTGTTGTCGTAGTTAGTGAGCTTCTCTAGCACACCCCATGCGTCACTTGGCGGCATTGTCAGATACTCATAGCGAGTATAATGGTTGATTCTGTCCTTTGTGACTTGATCAAGAGAGTTGAAGAAGATCTCCTGAATGACGTAGGGTGGTTGTCCATGAGTAGGGCAAGATCGCATAAGTTCCTTGTAGCGCTCCCATGCCTTTGCCAGCGGTTCTCCTTGCTTCTGTTTGAAGGCGGTGATTCTCTGGCGGAGATGTGCTGTTTTGGCGGGTGGGAAGAATTTGTTCAGAAACTCTTGCTCTACTTGGGCCCAGGTTGTGAGTGATCTTGCTTTCAGCCCTTCCAGCCATTTCAGTGTAGGCCCAGCGAGAGACCAGCGGAAAGATTTCATCTTGACATATTCCAGGGTTGTACCTTCAGCAAGATTACGGCCATGTCAGAAAAGTTTGTAATATGTTCAAGAGGACACTCATTAAATCTACCATAAAAGGCATTATTTTTAAGCTCTATAAGAAATTGAGTGCGAATTTCAAAAGAGTTATCAGGGATAAGAATCGCCGATTCAGGCACGATGAGAGTTGGGTGCTTGTAGTCCTCTGCCGTGGTTGGATATTGGGCAAGCTCAGCCTGTGCTTGTTCCCTTGCTGCTTTCTCAGCGGCGATAGCAGCATCCTTAGCGGCTAATTCCCTTGTAAGCCTAGCGATCAGCTGTTCCTGTGTCTCCGCAGCTTCCATGGCTCTTTGTAGTTTAGCTCGGATGTGAAATAGGCGTTCCGGTTCGTCTAAGGCGTCAAACTCAGGTGTTTGACCAGAACGGCGCATACACCTGAAAAGTAAAAGAAATAGTGAGAACTGACTACCTAAGGCGCGATTGATAGCTTCCCCGGCAACGGCGCCAATTTGTTGTTGCAGGAGGATGGTCAAGTATGAAATAAATATAGAATAAAAATCAGACTGACTTCCCTGTCTCAGCAAATAAATACAAGACTTCCTCCCGTTGTAGTAGAAGGTTGTCAGGATCGAATCCACGAGGAATCACGTCAGCAGTTCTTAGGTAGCAACAGATCTCACAAACAAGCAGCAGAAAGACAGAAACAGAACCAGAAAAGACAAAGCAAAACAGAAACTAAAAGACGGAAAATAGCGAACGAAAATAAAAAAAACAAAGCAAAGCAGAGGCACTCGATCTCGACAAAAGGGCACTCGAGATCGACAACAGCAGTGAAGACAGTAGAAAACAGAAACTGGAAATCAACAACAAAACAGAAACTTCAACTCGACCTAGACAAGTTCTACTCGATCTCGACAAGGATCCTACTCGAGATCGACAAGCTTCTCCTCTATCTCGACAAGCTTCTCCTCTATCTCGACTAGAACACAGAAAACATAAATTGCAAATGCGAACCCAAAAATCAGAATTTCTTACAGAAATAAATTCAATATAATAAAGGACTTCCAAAGCCAGGGTATCAACGCCACAACGATAACCATGCAAAGTAACACATAAAGGCATAAAAGATCATGTTTTCCATCAAAATAACTTTCGTTACTAACAAATAGGCATATAGAGGCTTTCGCATAAACCCTAATTGTTACTAACCCTTTTCACATAATTAATCCAAGTTGTATTAAGATCATTTTCGCTTCAATAACACAAACAAGGATCACCTTCAACTCTCGCAAAAGAATCATGCTCATAGGGATAGAAGATGAATTGCATAAAAAGATCTGACCTTCACTGCATCACCTCACATGGCCACCGTCGGGCTCACCCCAGCCCCAGAAGTGGGTGGACTACTCACGCCTCATCGCAATAGCAGACATTGATGTATAAAAAGAAACTTGCATTAAACTATATTCCAAGACTTTACAATCCCGGCGATCCAACTATCGTTCAATGCCAAAACCCTAAAACCTTCGAACTCCTAAAACTTCTCTGTGGAACTACTTGTCTCTGACTTAAATTGAATTAATAAAACTGAGCCCCGAGGGCCTTATTTATAGCCTTCTAATCCTCGCTAATCAAGGATAGAATCTCCTATCTATATCTAAAATTATATCTAAAAGGATAAAAGATAAATAATTAAATTGCATAATGGAAATAAATCAACTAAGGAAAACTATATCTAAATTAGGTAAAATATCTTCCAATGTAGGTAGAACTCCTCTTCCATAGATAGACTTGATGTATTTGGATAGAATCTTCCTCCTTCGGCCCCAAGGAATCCCAACTCGACTAGGAGAGCTCTCGTCGACGCGCTTTCCAAGACTGGTCTACTCGACATCGACAAGGGCTCGTCGACCTCGACAAGAATTGTTCGTCGACTGGACTTCCCGGCTAGCTCTACTCGATGTGGATCGGACTTGGTTCACGGCGCTCATCGACCTCGAGTAGCCCTAGTCGACCTCGAGTAGGCTTGATCCGTCGACTAGGTCTCCTCGGGTAGGTGTAATCGACAAGCTCGGACCTGGGCTCTGGGCTTCGTCGATCTCGACACGGGTTCGTCGAGATCGAATAGGGTGTGGCCTCCTCTGGTCGAGCAGCTTCTCCTTAGCACGGACTCGGATTGGCGTTGGGTGGCTCGTCGATCTCGACAAGGGCTTCGTCGAGATCGAGTAGGATTGTGTTCGGCTTCTCGTCCTCGGCTTCTCGGTCAGCTTCTCTCCTCGACTCCGGGTGTGCTGTCTGGGCTTCGTCGATCTCGACCAAGGTCTTGTCGAGATCGAGTTGGGTCCGAAGTCGGTTTGGTCTGGCTCTCTCGATCAGGCTCTGTCGACCAGGGCTGCTCGGACATGCTCGTCGAGATCGAGTAAGGTCTACTCGAGATCGAGTAACCTTGACTCTCAGATTGATTCGACTGGTTCCGCTGCTTCTTGGACTTGGACTTCTGTAGCCGATTTCCGAGCTTTTCTAACCTTCTGTAGAATTGTTGTAAAACGCCTCGAATTCTGCGATTTAAACAGAAACTGGTGTAGATTCCATAATTTGGCAAATAAACATAAACTACATAGGTTCTGTACTATCTTAGCCCAAAGGAATGCAATGTATGCAGAATTCAATATAAAAGTTACTGTAAAACATGGCAAATTCAGCTCACAACAGTGCCTACGCACATAGATGCGGGTTCAAATCCCGTATAGGCTATCTATTTTTATCGCTTTGAAGTACTATGTTTCTCTTCATGAATAAGAGTGTAAAGTGCAAAAATAAAATTGTAATGTGCAAATATAAGAACATAAAGTGCAAAAATAAAATTGAAATGTGCACATTTAGAATACAAGTGTGCAAAAGTAAGATACACTTGTGCAACTGTGAAGTGCATTTGTGCAAGTGTGAAGTGCATTTGTGCAACTGTGAAGTGCAGTTGTGCAACTGTGAAGTACTTTTGTGCAACTGTAAAGTGCAAATATAAGAACATAAAGTGTAACAATAAAATTGTAATGTGCACATTTAGAATACAAGTGTGCAAAAGTAGGATACAATTGTGCAAATTTAAACTACAATTGTGCAAAAGTAAGATACAATTGTGCAGATTTAGAATACAATTGTGCAAAAGTAAGATCATAATGTGCATGAATAAGACAAAATATGTCCTTTTGAAATCGATGTTTTAATTTTATTTTATTTTTACTTTTGAGAGTTTGGGTTCACCTCTCGCATAATTTAGGTTGATAGATGTGAGTTTGAAATCGATTTTTTTACGTATAAGCTTTTAAAATTAAAGTGCATAAATAAGATTAAAATGTGTATAATTAAGGTTAAAAAGTGCACAACTAAGATTATAATGTGCATAATTAACAATTTGCGATTGTTGCGTTCTTGTCTATTATGTAACCTATGTGGGTTTTGAACCCACATCTTTGTGCAAACGCACATTGCTCTACCAATTGAGTTAATAGGCTAAATTATGATTTTAATGCTAAAATAGAAGAACCTAATCGACCTAAAACATATCGCAATAAAATTCTAAAATTCAATTAGCTCATGATTCACAAACAATTTGACAATGCTATGAACATGAAATTAGCTCCAAATGAACCCAACATCACAACCATATCATCAATTTCAATCAATTTGGATGTTGGTAAAAAAAACCACAAATTCTAAAATATATCGCAATAAAATTCTAAAATCCAATTAGCTCATGATTCACAAACAATTTGACAATGCTATAAACAGGAAATTTGCTCAAAATCAACCCGACAACACAACCATATCATCAATTTAAGTCAATTTGGCCTTTGGCAAAAAACCCCAAATTATAAAGCATATCGCAATATAAAATTCTAAAATTCAATTAGCTCATGATCTATAAACAATTTGACAATGATATGAACATGAAATTAGCTCTAAATCAACCCAACCACACAACCATGTCATCAATTTCAATCAATTTGGCTTTTGGCAAAAACCCCTAAATTCCGCTCCTAAATCAAACCCTAGTTTTTCAATCTCAACCTAAATCATTCAAACAATCTAAATAATTGTAATAAACAAGTTTAGGGTTAGAAATCATACCAAATTCGAGCTGAAACAAGGAGCAAAATTGGGATTTCGAATATATAACGAGCCTCTGAAGTCTGAACAACGGTTTTGGGACAAACAGTCTAGGTAGGGGCGCTGAACAACGAGGGTGGTTCAGGGCTCACTGGGTGTGGATGAGGACGGCGGTTCGAGGGTGGTGTGGCTGGTGGCTCAAAGGTGGCTCGACGGGCTATGGAAGGGTGAAGATGTCGAACAGTGAGTAGGGGGAGAAATGACTCGGTGGTGCGGCTGCAGGGCTCGAACCAGGTGGGTGCTGGGCTCGGTAGGTGCGCACAGGTGTAGGCTCGAATGCGGCTAGGGGCTGGCGGCCGGACGTGGTTCGAGGTGGGTGTTGGAGGCCGAGAGAGAAGCCGTTGCTGGCTGTTGTACGCGGTCTTCCTGAACTGGTCGATACATGTTCGAACAGGTTGGAGCGCGCGTGGTAATTCATTAAAAAAATAAATTTTACACCTTAAGCAATTTTACACCTTAAGGATGTTTTACATTTTAAAGCTTCCCTATATATATAGGGGATGGTTCAAGTGTAATCAAGGCTTATTGTGTAACATGTGAACACATCTGTGCCGTTGATTGGATGAAATGGATGGTCGAGATTAAAAGGCAATTTTAGCCTTTTTTTAAATTAAAAAAAAGTGGGACCCACGATTTTTCATGCCCACTTGCTGATTTGGGGGAGTGTGTGATGCACTCTCTTGAAATTATTTGATGGTATATCTGGATTATTCGATCGCATATCTGGATTATGCGATCATATATTTGTATTATTCGATTGTATATCTGAATTATTCGATCGTATCGCCGGATTATGCGATCGTATCGATGGATTATTCGATGGTATCCACTTACCACATGATATCGATGCATTTTAACAAATAACTAAAAATTATTCGATGGTATCGCTGGATTATTCGATGGTATCGCTGGATTATTCAATGATATCGATGCATTTTTCTTTCCTTTGAAAGCCAACATAAAACAAAAACTTGTGAAGCGCAAAATTGGTCCATACATGTGAATACTTCGGCTATTTCCCCGAATACTTCTTAAATAGCATGAAAACACACCAAAATGTTATTAATGTCGAAACAGAATGAAAACACGCCAAAATGTTATTAATGTAGAAACAAACTACATGTCCAGATAAGACAAGCAATACCAAAAATAAAAATCAATCTGGTGAAGGAAAGAAATTACAGAAAGAGTTCATCAGTTGGAACAATAAAAAAAACCTAGAAATTTCAAAGTATAGATGAATTCGAGAGAACTGAAAGGCAATTAGGTAATTGTTGTTTGATGGGTCGATTGATCGATTGAAAGAGGAATTGTTCGATTAATTGGGAATACCTATGCGTGGAAACTGCACTTTTCAATCTCATCACGTCTTCGGAATCGGAGAGTCTTTGGAGTTCGAGATCATTCCACCAACAATCTCCTTTGACTTGTCATCACCGGCTGCCTTCGCTTCGCCGGCCACCTTCGCTATCGGGGAGGGCCATCGCCATCGCCATCGGAGAGGGCCATCGCCATCGCCATCGAGATCTGCGAAGTAGAAGAAGGACGAGATCTGCAAAGTAGAAGAAGGACGAGATCTGCGAAGTAGAAGAAGGACGAGATTTGCGAACAAGACAATGGTTGTCTCTCTTCAAGCCGCCATCACCGGCCATCATCACCTACACCATCTCCTTGCGATTCTGATTGTCTCTTTTCAAGCTGCCATCACCGCAAGACGCAAGGAAATAACGGAGGCGGATCGTTGCACCTCCGATCCGATCGCCTTCACCTCTAGATCCGGCCGCCATCATCACCTACGCCATCTCCTTGCTGAATTGCCGGCCTTGTGATTTTATACAGTTTGTGTGATTTTAGGGTTGAGATTGGGGTGGGTATACGCGCTACCTATAGGAATTGGTGGGGTGTTTTTTTCATTTTTATTTTTAATTAATAATTATTTCGGATTAATCTCAGCCATTCAATACCTCTAAATCAATGGTTAGGATTTGCTCACATAATACACAATAAGAGATGAGTACATATGATCTATCCTATATATATATATATATATATATATATATATATATATATATATATATATATATATATATATATATATATATATATATATATATATATATATCAAGGTATGGGTATGTGATTGATATCTATATCCTATATCTGCTATTTGGAAAGGACATATAGATATCACAGTAAAAACAAAAAAAGAATGTAATAAAAATGTACCCCAAACCTTATAATTTTCAAAATGTTCAAAATTCGAGAACTTTGCAAGCATATTACTAATGATTTTTTATAGAAAAACTGTTCGATTTGAATTGTGTTCAACGATTGCTTTTGTTGTGTTTATTTGATGATTTTTATAGAATTGGAGATCTCAGTCAAAGACCTTTGTTGTCGGTTGTTTTAACTTTGTGGATACATTCCATAGTTTTCTTCTTATGCTTGATCCTTGATATCCTCTAGGATTTCAAATAATTTTCTAACTATTGAATTAGTTGCTGCTTTCTTCTCATGGTTAAAGTTAGTTCTAGTTTTAGGTTATAGGACAGGGAAATCAAAGCATGAGGAAGAAGGAATAGAGAAAGGCCGGGATTCACAGGGGTGGATTTAGCCTTCCTTTTTGCAACTGTTTGATTTGAATCAGATATCCAAACACACTTTCATAAAAATTTTGAACAGATTATAACCGGACAGAAATAGATGATATTCGAACATCAATTAGAGTTGAGCAGAAGCGGACAAAAATCGAGCAAGTAGATGGAAGGAGGAGGAGAAAATGCAAGCAGAAATCGACCAGATGCAAGATGTAAAAAGAAGGAAGAGAGGAAGAAGAAGTACTTGGCAATGGAGGCGAGCAGAAGGAGACAAATCGCTCGTACGTCTTTTTTCCTATAGCCCCCAAATTTGTTAGATATCCAAAAGGGAGAAATATCGTAGAATAAGTAGATGGGAGATATATAATTCATATCAATATACTAATTTGCTTAATTATATCAAACATGGTATATAGATATTGAGCTTTTTATACCCATAATCTATATGACAATATCTATACACCCATCTCAAACATACCCTTATAATTTGTAGCTCCTCTAAACTATAAGCCTTTATATATTCACAAATACAATTCTTTCTCTTCATATTGATAACCCCATAAACTAAGTTAATCATTAATACTCCTTTCGATCGATTATATATGAAGTTTTAGAGTCAAGCACAGTAATTAAGGAAAATAGTAATGTAAACAGAAAAGAAACTCATTTTGTGGTTGATAATTAATCCCTCTGTTTCATAATTTTAATCAGATATTTTAGAAAAGTATGATACTCTATAAACATTCCTATATATTCGATCGGAGGGAGGAAGGTTTTGCAGCATGGAGAAGTAGTCTTGAAACTCTCACCGTGAAATTGCAACAACTTTAACACTGTCATTGGTTAGTCTTTAACAACCCAGAGAATATGGAGATCCCATGATTGTCCAACAATGCTTTTTTTTTTTTTTTTTTACAAACAAAAAAAAATGTTTTTGGCTTAATTTGTTGTAGCTTGTACGATAAATGTGTAAATTATTAATATTTCTTGTACAATAGAAGATTACAATATATATAAGAACTAGAACTATATATTTAAGGAAAAGAGATGTATACTTGAAGAAAAGATGACATTGCACAACCTTGATCAATACGAATAACTATCTAACATATAATAATTAATAGATTACGAGTTCGAATCCTTCATCCTCTATGGTAATGCCGTAAATACCTGCTTATGGAAAAAACCTACTTAGCATTGCTTTTCTAGGGTTTTCATAAAAAAAATGCTTCATTAAATGTTGCACATGATCCATATGGTATATATAATTGTATATATAGTCCCATACCAATAATTGTGCAACGACATGGTTTATGACACAAATTCATCATAGGAATTAGTGAATTACCAAGTGCCAAACATTTCCATTTCCATTTCCTCCCACACCATTTAAAAATGAAATAGTATAGGATGTCAGTAAAAATCGTCAATTAAATCAATGGAAGTGTACATAAATACGCAGTAGCTCTAGTTCTCACGCCAACTCCATCGCCCTAATTTTCTCTATTGTTACATCATCTCCTCCTATAATGAACCATTTTTGAGTTTCAAGATGACTCTATTTCCCAACTCTTTTGATAAAGACTCTCTTGAATTTATCCTTATATATATATATATATATAACCCCCTATCTTACCATTTTGCAACCATAATCGATACATATATCGGTCCAATATGGAACCGGTCGATCGATATGTTATAGTTCTTGCTTATTAGCCAGACTTGCATATTCGTTCGATTCGACCGGTCCTTTATGGGTTTTTAAAGAGAGAAAATTAGGCAAGATAGTTGGACTTAAGTAGTAAAGTAGGCCCCCATCATATCGATCTCCAATGTCAAGGATATCTTCTTAATTCTGCCTATAAAATCCCAAGAAAATACACCACACTCCCCAACTCCAAGCATGGCCTGCAGCGCTCTGATCATCATACTCCCCATCTTCCTTACTCTCCCATTTGCATCGTCGTTTGATGACTCCGATCCCCCAATCGATGAGCCATATAACTACTCCGATGCACTTGGCAAAGCAATACTGTTCTTCGAAGGCCAAAGGTCCGGGAAGCTTCCGTCCAACCAACGAGCCAAGTGGAGAGGGGACTCCGCTCTCTCCGATGGCCAACCCCAAAACGTACACCAAACTTAGCTAGCTAGTCTCACAAGTTTACACAAACACAAATTAAAATAACTAAATTACTTATTGTGATTCGATCGATCATTCCATTTAGTATTGTTGAATAAGATTTGATGATTGGTGATGTATTTGGATACATGGCGCGCAGGTGAAATTGGTGGGCGGATACTACGACGCCGGAGACAATGTCAAGTTCGGGTGGCCGATGGCGTTCAGTGTCACTCTCTTGAGCTGGGCAGCCATCGAGTTCCAGCACCCGATATCGTCGGCTAAGCAGATGGGTCACCTGCGGGAAGCCATTCGGTGGGGCTCCGATTTCATCTCCGGTGCACACACCTCTCCCACCACTCTCTACACCCAGGCCAGTAACCTAACAACGGATCAAACTGATACCAACATTTTAACATACAACTCGTGGGTGACGCTTAGCAAACAGCCGAAAGTCGGGCGGTTTTGTGTAATTTTGAATTTTTATGGGTAATTTCGTAAAATAAATGATCCATTTGATAATTGATATAGGTGGGAGATGGTAACAGTGATCACCAATGCTGGGAAAGGCCTGAGGATATGGACACGCCGCGCACCCTTTACAAGATAACCTCCTCTTCTCCGGGCACTGAGGCTGCTGCCGATGCCTCCGCTGCCCTTGCTGCCTCCTCCATCGTCTTCCAACGCATCGACCATAACTACTCGTCCAGACTGCTTAGCAAGGCCATAACCGTATGTTTTAGTTTCCTAGTAACAAACGTTAACATCCTTATGCTTATCTCTTTTTAATTCAAAATGTCACATTTAATTTAGGGTGTTTTTCTAATATTTTTTGGTGTCTTATTTAGAGATCATGGAAAGGTGTCTATATCCATGTAATAAAAACAAGTTGGTGTAGTGATTGTGAGGCTACATCACATGTCAAGAGGTTCGAAGTTCAAATTCCTTTGGAAGGGTCAACTCTCTTAGATGGGTCACACACTATCTGATCGAAGTATAGAGCGACTAGATCGACCCCATAGTACCTGATCCAAATGTAGAGGGATTGAGTCGATCGAAATGGACTAAAATAAAAAAAGAAAAATTTTGAGTGAGCTAGATAGTAAAAAAAATTCATATACACATATTTATTTTTCATAAACACATAATTTTCATAAGTAAAACCCTTATTAATTTTTTATTTTTTATTTTTTCCCTTTTATTAAAAAAATGCCAAATACAAAACTTTTTATAAAATAAAAAATATTTATTTTCCTTCCACTTTTAATATCTCAAAAAAAAAAAAAACTCCAGTGTTAACTCAATTCCTTTTCCTGAATTTGTAGCTGTTTGATTTAGCAGACAAGTACAGGGGTTCATATGACAAGTCCTGCCCTTTCTATTGCTCTTTCTCTGGCTATCAGGTACTCAAATATCACATGTATAAACATGGTTAATATACATGTAGAATCTACTGATTTTGTGGCGTAATATACATAGGATGAGCTTATATGGGCTGCTGCCTGGCTCTACAAGGCTACCGGGGCGACAAAGTACTTGGACTACGTTGCGAGCAACCATGGATGGAGCTCATCAGCCTCAGAATTCAGCTGGGACAACAAGTATGCTGGGGCTCAGACACTACTCTCAAAGGTTATATATATACTTTGGTCCTTGGGTTGAAATTGGGGCGATCGATCATCCTAAAAGCCTTTAAAAAAAAAGGCTTAAACTTGTGATACATATTTGACATGAACTTGTATGCATGAGTTATTGGCCCATTCCACTTTTGACAAAAAAAGAAGCAAAAATTTGGCATTCATCAAAAAGTTTTGTGGCAGGAGTTCTTTCTCGGAGGGAAGGAAGTTCTAAGCAAATACAAGAGTGATGCAGAGACTTTTATGTGTGCTCTTTTGCCAGGAAGTAGTTCTGTGCAGATCAAAACCACACCCGGTAAAACTCTCTACTCTTCATCCTAAAACCAATTAGTTATATACTAATTAAGGCTTATTTGTTCATATTTTCAATGTGGGACTTTTGGTCTTTTCACATTCTCTCAACAATGTCGAATGTAGGTGGACTGCTATTTACGCGGGACACTGCAAACTTACAATATGTCACGAGTGCGACCATGGTGCTTCTTATCTACGCAAAGACCTTGTCTGCAGCTCGCGTTGCAGGGCTTCAGTGCGGCTCCATCAAGTTTTCGCCTTCTCAGATTACAGCATTTGCAAAATCACAGGTAACATATATCCTTGGTAGGTTTTTGAGCTATATATTTATTCGGATCTTTTCAACGAATTTCAAACTAGTTTTATAAATGTAACAAATCTTCCTACTTAATGTGTAAAGGAAAAAAGTATCAAATTATATCTAAAACTTCAACCAGTCTAGCTTACAAATCTTCAAATTTCCGATTCTCGTTCTGATTTCAGACAATAGTCATACCAAATGGGGCCGAAGCTAGATGAGGTTGATCTTCAATTTTCTGCTATAATTTCTTATTTTGGAGAGGATTTTGTATTATCTTTATTTTGTTTGGAGAATGTTGAATGGATTCTTATACTACCATTTATTATAATTTCCCTTTAAGGTGGATTACATATTGGGGAAGAACCCTATGAAGATGTCCTACATGGTAGGGTATGGGAGGAAGTACCCGCAGCAGTTGCACCACAGGGGCTCGTCCATTCCCTCGATACACGAGGATCCGTCCAAGGTCGGCTGTAGCCAAGGCTACTCCAGCTGGTTCCAAAGCTCCAAGCCTAACCCGAACATCCACGTTGGATCCATCGTAGGAGGGCCAAATTCGGATGATCAGTTCAGTGACGAGAGATCGGACCATGCCCATCTCGAGCCAACAACCTACCTCAATGCCGCCTTTGTTGGCTCGGTGGCTCCTTTTGTTTCCAGTGACGTGGAAGAGCCTGAGCTTGATCTTGAGCTTGAGAGGGTAGGTATCAAAATGGCAGTTGATATATAATTTCGGTAACTAATGATCAATTGTTAATTGTAATGAAATGTAACCGATCAAAGTGAATGGTACTTAATTATATCATAACCCTAGGTTCAAACTTTAAGGAAATTTCAGTAGCCTCCATTTGATCCAAGTCTCGTCAACAAGCAATTTCCTGAGCCACAAACGCTTGTCTACTGGCTGCACTTGCAGCTCCATATTCATCTTCTAATGACGATAACGCAATAGTGGATTGCTTCTCTTGTTAATATGCCTTAAATTTGTTGCTGACCGATAAACACCAGACATTTCCCAGGGCGGAGCGGCCGGAGCCTACTGGGGTTCCGGGGTTCCGGGGGGGACCACCCCCACAACAGTTGTTTTCTAGAAACGGGATGATCTGTTTTTGGTTAATGACCTGTTAGGTTTGCCTCTATATCCTCATCAATTGGATCACTTTTTAGTTGGGCTTGAATGGATTATCAATCTTTTGGTGAAGGAAGGTTTTTTTTTTATTGACTCTTCTCCAACCATCTTCAAGTTTCTTACATCTACGTCCTCTTGATTTGTCTAGAACCTTCTTTCCACCCTTAGCCTCCGTAACTTCAAGTCAATAGGAGGTTTCTTCCCCACATTTCATCAATCCACAATTACTTGCCCATCAGATTCTACATAAATAAGTCTCATTCTAAGCATTCTATTCCACTTTATTATAATGAGTCTTGTGCATTACCCCTTCTAATCCATACAAGGATCGTTGTACTCTTTCTTATTTAATAATGGATTCGTTGACTCTTTCTAGAGCGTTGCGGAGGGAAAACAAGTATGCAAATATAAAACTATATGAAAGCAAACTAACTCCCTGTCCAAGCAAACAAATACAAGAAACCCTCTCGCTGTAGTGGTAGGGTATTCAGGACCGTATCTACGAGGAAGTGTGTCAGCGCTCACCTGATCAGTTCCAGAATCCTCTCGTAATTGACTAAAACAGTACTCGATATCGAGTGAACGTACTCGATATCGACCACTGCCGTCGACTAAACCTGCAAACCTGCACAACAAAAGATGAAACAAGGCAATGTAGAGTACAAGGGTACTCGATATTGACTAGGTAGTACTCGACGTCAACTAGAAGTTGTCGATCTGAGTAGTCCGTGTAGAATAAAAAAAACGTAACTTGTTGTAGAAATAAAGACAGAAGAAAACACAAAATTGGGGATTCGAATTCAATAATATGAAAGCTTCCAGAATCGGGGTTTCAAAACCACAACGATAACCCTCTAAAATAATGCTAAAGGTATAAAAGATCATGCCTTTTCATCAAATAAATTTCGTCATTGACAAATAGAAAGATGGAGACTTTTGCATAAACCCTAATTGTTACTAACCATTTTCACATAATTAATTCAAGTTTCCATTAAGATCACTTTCGCTTCAATATAACAAATAAGGAATTTCCTCAAGTCTCGCAAAAGATTAAGCACATAGGTAGATGATGATAAAGACATACAAATTCATGGATCTATAAATCAAACACACATATCTATGTTGCGATCACCCCAACCCTAGAAGAGGGAAATTAGAAACAAAACATAATGAAAGAAACAAACTTTATCATAAAACTAAAACTTACAAAACCTTCAAAGCTCTTCCTCCTCCTCTCCCACTCGGCTGCTGGCTCCTCTCTCTCTCTCTCTCTCTCTCTCTCTCTCTCTCTCTCGCTCTCTCTCTCTCTCTCTCTCTCTCTCTCTCTCTCTCTCTCTCTCTCTCTCTCTCTCTCTCTCCCTCCTTGCACCCGAAGAGGACTTCGCTTCAATGTATGAAAATCAACCCCCTAGGGCTTTATTTATAGTGCTCAATCCCCGCTAATCAAGGATAGAACAATCATATCTATATCTATATCTAACTATCTATTTTCTAAGATAAAACATTGATAAATAAAACAAATAAATTTCTTAAAGTAGAAGTAGGAATTTCTAATGTGGATAAATATCTTCAACTTGATAGATCTTCACTCCTCTTGATAGATTTTCCACGTGCCTTCACTTGCAAGTAAATACTCCCGCTGATCTTCACTTGATTTCAACTCGGGCTGGCCCAGAGGAGTACTCGACATCGACCAAAGTAGTCGACGTGGAGTAGGATTCGTACTCTGGCTTCTCTCGTGCACTCGTCCTCGATCTGTGCTAGGACTCGGAATCGACGTGTACTCGACATCGAGTAGACTACTCTACGTCGAGTAGTTCTGTGCTCCTCGAGTGATGTTGTGCTCGACTGGGTGATTTCCACCAGGAGGTACTCGACATCGACCAGTTTGGTTGACGTCGGTCGACTAGTTCTGTCGAGTACCTTCTTCCTTGTTTTTTGCTCGATGTGTCCTTGCTCAGCTCTTGCTCGACCTTGGACTTTCTGTAGTTGACCTCGAGCTCCTCCATGGTTATCTTCTTTCTTCGAATTGCTATAAAATGCCTCGATTTATGCGAAATAAACAGAAACTAGTGCAGACCTCTATAATTGGAAAATAAACATAAACTACATATATCCTGTATAATTCTAACCCCAATGATGTGAAATGCATGCAGAAATTGATATAAAAGTCAATATAAAACATGGCAAAATAGGCTCACAACAAACACCCCATACTTAAGGTTATTTGTCCTCAAGCAATACTTTTAATGGTCATACTGGAGAAGAAATTAAAACTCTCAGCATCTTAGATTCATTCTCATATGTCACTGCAACCAATTATCATCCTCGAAAACGTACTTATGTCACAAAATCTATGCTTGTGAATAAAACCAACTTCACACAAAAAAGGAGGGTTATGCAAAAAATTTCATAAGTGACAAAGCAACAATAATCAAGATGACTTTATTTAAGCTCAATAAAGAGTAGAATAGTAAAAGGATAAATGTGGGCAATTATGGGCCATGTGGTGTTAATGATCCAGCGAAATGGAGTAATTTCCAAACTTTCATACCAAATTCCTTCTTCCTTTGATTTCTCACATTTCTCTTATCGCTAGGACTGAGCTTCCGGTTTGGATCAGATCGGACCGGACCGGACATTCCAGTCCAGGTCTGATCCGATGGACCGGAATTTTTCGAAACTTGGACCACGGATCGGACCGAAACCAAGAAATATGGCCCCGGGTTTTCTGGTCCGCGGACCGGAAAGACTGTTTGGACCGGTTATGCCTACAAATTTTTTTATTTGATTTTTATTTTTTGAAACACAACACGTACTACAATAGCCCCAAACAAATGTTCTTCGAGTTCCGTAATCATTGTTGCACTTCTCCGAGTTCCCTAATCATCGTTGGAAGATTTTTCTAAAGCTAATCAATTCCACCAAATAGAGCTCAAATTATTGGCTGAATAATTCAACTTTCTACTTATCATCTTGGAGATTAACAAACTAAGGCATATAGAGCTCAAATTTAGGAAGAGCATGTACAAACAAATATTCTTTAATTTTCAAAACCCTAGATATGAAAAATATCTCAAATCTAGACTGAAATCGACATTAATTTATGAAGATAATCAAAATATACCTAAAACAAACCTAGATCTAAAAGGAAAAAGAGAGGGACGAAGAAGAATTGAAGAGAGAGGCTTCGTGACAGAGACGTGCGCGAACAACAGAGAGGCTTTAGGACAGAGAGCCGAGAGGGAACAAGAAAAACGGATGGAGGAGGGCCGAATGAGAGCGGAACGCCTGCAAGACGGAGGGACTGACGGAGGGACGACCGGATGAGGACGAATTAATGGAGTCTGGAGCAGCCGTGAGCGAAGAAGAAGAGAGATTGAGAGAGTACAGAGTACTAGTGAGTAGGGCCGGCTGGGACTTTAGACTGAGAGATCAAGCGTTTTCCTCTTCTTCTTTTTTCGTTTTTTTTTTTAAAAATAAAATTAGAATCCGGTCCAATTCCGGTCTGGTCCCGGACCGAAACCCAAAATACATAATTTCTTAGACCGCGGACCAGACCATAATTTTCCGGTCCGATCCAAAGACCGTAATTTCCGGTCCGGTCCCGGTCCGATCCAACTTTTGCCCAGCCCTACTTATCGCTCAATGCTTTTTTCACTACAATGCTTTTACCTCTCTAACCTCAGCACTGCCTTCTCGCGAGTCGCACCCATGGGTGTCATGAATGGCTAACCGGATACTTAGTGCTTGAGACTCCTAACCTTTTGTCCCATCCTGCGGAACTAACATCTCAAGGCAGGCAGGGTCGATCTACCTTTATCTCATGAGGTGACCGGATTTTCTTTCACTCATTAAAATTTCCATATCTTTGAAACTGCCCTGTCAAACTCCAATAATGGTGATAACAACACAAAGACCATATGATAATCTCCATAATGTAACTTCTATTCTCAACATAATCCACGAATAAGAAAATAAGGTAGAAAATGGGCAATATTTAGATCATGTGGAGCGAATACGAAATAAGGCATAATATGGCTTTTGTGATGCATAATAGCATAGGTAAGGCGAGGGATATCAAAATACGAGCACTGTATGGAAAATATAAAGTCCTCCATCCTCTTATCGTGCAGCATGTCAAAAGCAACTTCAATTTTACCTCTTTTCATGGTTTCAAGAAAATAATGCATTTCACTGTGACTTCCCTTTACTAGGCAATTTCATGTTATATCTCTAATGAATATAATTTTACATCGTCGAGTTCAATTTAAGCTTCCATGGCACTAATCAAAAAGTTTTTTGATGGGGGTGATGAAAATAAACTTTGGTAAATAACATGTAAGCATATAGATAAATAACATATCCAAAGTAATCATGTATAAAGCAATTTGCATAAATATAAATAAGTAACCCTTTCCCCTACCCCATACTTAAACATTACAGTGTCCTCACTGTATAAAAACAAGGGTAAAGAAAGAGACTCGCTAGACAGATGTCGGAATCGAGTGTTGAAGTTCACTGTAGAGTGGTCGATATCAAGTAGACTAGTCGACATCGACTACTTTCTACTTGACATCGAGTATGTGGGAACCTCAGGGTAGTTTTTTGTTGACCACATGCTCTGTTTCTCCTCATGTGTGGTCGACGCCGAGTAGAGTACTCGACGTCGAGTACTTTCTGCAGCTCCTTGTACCTACAATTCGTGTTAGAAGGACAAAATCCACAAAGGCAAAACCCAACTTAATATTTAAAACAAAAACCAACAGTATCTAAAATCTTAAGAAATAAGAAATAGCGGGTTGGCTCCCGTAAGCGCTAAATTTTAAGTCTTTTGCTTGACCCACTTCCCTTTAAGTCTTAGCCTGACTCATATTTGTCCGGAGGTTTAGGTGGATATGGTGGTTCCTTCGGTGTGGGAAGCGTGGAATGTCATCCGGGGGCATCATATGAAGAAGCTTAAACCTCCCCGAGTGAACGTTCCATGGCTTCACCCATTCATCTTCCCAATCTCCAGTTGGCTTGCATAAGGGAAGACATAAAGAAAAGATACATACCTCGTTATCATACCTCTTTTGCTTCATAGGTTGACTTGGTTGTGTATCTCCACCACAACAGAACGGTGGAGCGGGAATAAATATTTTCTCCTCATCATGCAGAGCTTCATGCCACTTTGCTAGGACCCCATACTTAAATATAAACATCGGTTGCTTAAAATCATCGGGGATAGCCTTCACCTTGTAAGGTAAAAGCGACCTTGTAACACCCTAGGCAACAATGTCCTCTTTCTTCTCTTCTAGTGCTATTTCGTCTTAGGATCCTACATATGATTTATCAACAATAGGTAGCAAAGTATGAATGAAATTCGAGGAAGGACATACCTGGCTGCCGACATTGAGACCTGACTGCCGACATTGAGTGGGTCAATTAGCTCATTGGGAGAAGGGCATGGTACTTTAGACTGAATAGAAGCCTCAAGCCTTCGGATTTCATCTTCCAGTCGAGCTATTTCCCTTAATCGTGCATCATCTACTGCGATCCTATTTTGCAGCATCATATCTTGGACCAATCTTTCCCATTCGGGATTCCCTTAGCAAAACTCTTCCATCATTGTACCTAAGCTTTGAAATCAAAATAAAGCACAAATCAGTAGAAAAATCTCGACACCTAATTGGTGTCTATGAGTTAGGTGATGATAAGTATGTGATAGGGTAAGAAAAAGGGATGGGCTTTTCTAAACCTTAAACACAACTAAACTAGGTGCGATTGATATCTCCCCCGCAACGGAGCCAAAATTTGTTGCGAGTGGGAAATCAAGTATGAAAATATAAAACAATATGAAAGCAAACCAACTCCCTGTCCAAGCAAATAAATATAAGAAACCCTCCCGTTGTAGTGGTAGGGTATTCAGGATCGTATCCACGAGTAAGCGTGGCAGCGCTTGCCTGATCAGTTCCAGAATCCTCTCCTAATCGACTAGAAGAGTACTCGATATCGACCACTACCGTCGACTAAACCTGCAAATCTACACAACAGAAGACAAAAGAAGGAAATGTAGAGTACAAGGGTACTCGATATTGATGAGGTAGTACTCGACGTCGACTAGAAGTTGTCGATCCGAGTAGTCTGTGTAGAATAAAAAAACGTAACTTGTTGTAGAAATAAAGACAGAAGAAAACAAGAAATTGGGGATTCGAATTCAATAATATAAAAGCTTCCATAATCGGGGTTTCATCATTAACAAATATGAAGATAGAGGCTTTCGCATAAACTCTAATTGTTGGTAACCCTTTTTCACATATTTAATCCAAGTTTGCATTAAGATCACTTTCGCTTCAATATCATAAATAAGGAATTTGCTCAACTCTCGCAAAGGATTAAGCACAAAGGTAGATGATGATAAAGACATACAAATTCATGGATTTATAGATCAAACACACATATCTATGTTGGGATCACCCCAACCCTAAAAGAGGGTAATTAGAAACAAAACAAAATGAAAGAAACTAACTTTATCATAAAACTAAAACTTACAAAATCTTCCAATCTCTCTCTCTCTCTCTCTCTCTCTCTCTCTCTCTCTCTCTCTCTCTCCCTCCCTCTCTCTCATTGTTCCCGAGGATGATTTCGCTTCAATGTATGAAAATCAACCCCTGGGGCTATATTTATAGTGATCTATCCCCGCTAATCAAGGAAAGAACAATCCTATCTATATGATCTATATTTAACTATCTATTTTCTAAGATAAAACTTTGATAGATAAAACAAATAAATTTCTTAAAGTAGTAGTAGGAATTTCTAATATGGAAAAATATGTTCAACTTAATAGATCTTCACTCCTCTTGATAGATTTCCCACGTGCTTTCACTTGCAAGTAAACACTCTCTCGGATCTTCACTCGATTTCGACTAGGACTAGCCCTGAGGAGTACTTGACATCGACCAAAGTAGTCAACGTCGAGTAGGATTCGTACTCTGGCTTCGCTCGTGCACTCGTCCTCGATCTCGGCTAGGAATTGAACTCGACGTGTACTCGACATCTAGTAGACTACTCGACGTCGAGTAGTTCTTTGCTCCTTGAGTGATATTGTGCTCGACTGGGTGATTTCCACCAGGAGGTACTCAACATTGACCAATCTGGTCGACGTGGATCGACTAGTTCTGTCGAGTACCTTCTTCCTTGTTTTCTGCTCGATGTGTCCTAGCTCAGCTCCTACTCGACCTTGGACTTTCTGTAGTTGACCTCAAGCTCCATCACGGTTTTCTTCTTTCTTCAAATTGCTGTAAAATGCTTCGATTTCTGCGAAATTAAACAGAAACTAGTGTAAACCTCTATAATTTTAAAATAAGCATAAATACATAGATTATGTATAATTCTAACCCAATATTATGAAATGCATGCAAAAATTGATATAAAAGTCAATATAAAACATGGTAAAATAGGCTCACAAGATAGAGCTGGCAAATGGGATGATCGGGTCGGGTTCGAGTTAGCCTTTCTTCCGATCGGGTCAGTTCGAGTAAAATGTGTAATCGGGTTCGGTTCGGATTCGGTCAAACTGAATTTTAGATTGATCGGGTTTTAGATTAAGTCGGGCTAAGGTCATTCGGGTTCGGGTAAAAGCGGGTCGGGCTCGTTCGGGTATCAGGTCAAAAGACGGTTTGGTTTCATTCGTATTTCGAATCAAAGTGGATATAGTTTGTTTGGATTTGGGGTTGAATCATACTTGACTCGTCTGAATAATTAGGTCAATTTTGAATTTTTGACTCGTTTCAAATTTTTAATAATTGAATATAAAATTTACGTAAAATAAATAACTTAGATAAAAAAATTTATTTAGATAAAAAAACTTGAATATGTAAAATAAATAATTAGGGTAATTTATTTTTAATTTGGATGAAATACTTGAATTGTTGAATATGTAGAAATAAAATAAAGAGAAAATGGTACCAAATGGACCAAAATTTAGGCCTATTTACAAAAAAAAAAAACCTAGCAAGCCCATTATTTGCTAACCTAGACTAGTCTACCTTTTGCCAAAAAATTTGTCGGTTTTCTTGTACTGCTGGTGACCTGGTGTAGAAGGTGAATCCCATTGCAATTTGAAGCGAGAGAGAGGCGGTACGATCGTCGCTCTAAAGAAGACTTGTCTTCATGAGGATGAAGAAGGTGTTCGGGAAAGGGAGAGGGGCAACTGATAGCCCGCCTTCTCGCACCACTAGCCCACCTTCCAGGAATCGCCGGAACCACCGTCCTCCTTGCCGAGAATCCCTCTCGTGCTCCCCGCTTGCTTCTCCTCGAACCGCCACCCCTCCCCCTCTCGGTTCACCTCTTTACCTCTCCGTCATCACCTCTTCTCGTCGACGTTCACCATTGCTAGAAGCTTTGCCCTGCGGCTGCTCCCGCACCGGCTCTCTTCCCGGTCGCTCCAGCTGCCACACCAGCCCCGAGGACACTCCCTCTTCTGCTTTGTGTCCTAAATCCCCTCTTTCTCCCCTTATGCTCCACAATTTCGGTATGTGTCTTCAATCCTAGGCTTTTATTTTTCCTACAAATTGCCACGGTTAATATGAATTTGGAAATTTCAGTTATTAGGTCTAAGGTTGATGGAATTGATTTGGGAAATTGGGGATTCGTAATTTGGAAAGGTTGCCTCAAGAAAAGAAGTTCGTAAAGTTATCTCAAGAAAAGAAGTTGGTGAAGTTTTTGTTATCTTTGGAGGGGACACTTCAGAGAGACATGTATCTTTAATGAGTGGGACGAATGTATGGTTGAACTTGCAAGAATTTGATGATGTGAGTATTCTTCACTTTTCTACCTCGTTGATCTATATCAAACCTATGAAATGTGCAGGACAGAAATTACCCATTTATGTTTCATCTGAAGAAAATAAAACTTGGTTGTATTTCTATATCTTTAATGATATGACTTCTCACATTAATACTGAGGTTATAGAAATTTTTCGTGTGTGGCTATGCTGCTTCAAACCACATAAATATCTACATAATGCATATAAGATGTTTTGAAGGTATTTACCGTATTTTGGAGTTATCTGGAACAATGCCAGAGTTCATTCTCCTAGCAGTAGTCTATAATTTAGCTCAAGTTGAATTCTAAAGTTTCACCTTTCTTTTTAATTCCAAGTTGACGACACACAAGTGAAAATTCTCTCTTCCAGCTTGATGTAACTCCATGTTTGCTGGCACTAGAAGGTTCTTCATCTTCTACACAAACTTATGAAAAAGATGTGGACATGGGTTCTAAATCAGTTTGGTCTTTGCCGTAAGTATTTCTTTTCTTTCCAACATCTTTTTGATGTTTTGTAAAGTGAAAATTTTTTATCTTCTATTTTTTTCATGGAAATTATTTACCTATTATTTTAATATGGAGGTTGATTTGAGTAATTATATTAGAAAATGCCTGATCTTATGTTGTACACCTGTACCTATATAAATCAAGCTAATTGCAAATAGCAAGGTTGTATCCTACTAGAAAGTGGATTAGCAGTAGCATCAGTTTAGGGGCAAATTGCCTGATGCAGGAATTTTCCCCCTTTTCTTTCTTCTATTGCCTAACTAACTTCTTGTATCTCTACTTTCAATCTGATGTTGGTTTTTTCATACAACTATTCTCTTGTGCTGAGGCATACGGTAGAGGAAGTCTTGGAAGCATGTGCAGACACAATTGAGCCCGCCTCTGCTGAATTGACATCTCACTTAAGGAGAAAAGTAACAAATGATCTTATGGAAGCCTTGAGTAGCCAAAGCTGGTTTACTGGGTTTGATATATCTGATCAACTATCTCGAAAGTATTCACTGGATTTGATAAAGTCTTTACTGTAGGTTCTACTTAAATTTGTTATGCACAGAGTGCTTATATGATTGCAATTGATAGAAAAGTTGAGATTTTTATGATTCGGATGCTTTTGTAGGTTCAAATTCAAAACATTTTTCTATTTCAGCAAGCTTCAAAGGTATCAAATCGGTAACATACACGAATGCCTTTGAATTTTTTTACCTTCTTGTTAGCATAATTCATTCAGAGATATGTTTCTTGAAGATAGCCTATTAGCTCAATTAGTAGAGCGTTGTGTTTGCACACAGAGATGTGAGTTCGATCCTCACGTAGGCTAATATAGAGTGTGTCTGTTGTGAGCCTAATTTGCCATGTTTTATACTTACTTTTATATCGATTTCTGCATGCATTTCATACATTTGGGTTAGAAAAGTATAGATTCTATGTAGAATATGTTTATTTTCCAATTATGGAGGTCTACACAAGTTTTTGTTATATTTCGCAGAAATCGGACGCACTTTGGAGCTTAAAGAAAAGTCATGAAGAAGCTAAGGATGGTGCAGCTGGAGAAAACGCCATTTTTCACCATTCATCATTCTGAATCAAGTTTTTATGTCTTCATGAAAGTTGTAGCCCTCGAAAAGAGCTTTCCGACGCATGCTCATATGCTTCGATCCGACAAACGAGGACTCAGGAAAGTGCATTTCAAGAACAGAGCAGAATGCTGAGACTGGACAGTTCTAATGGACGTCGACCAAACTTGGTCGAGATCGAGTACACCAGGAGCCAGAAAGTTACACGGAGTCGAGCAGAGCCATCGAGCAACACAGTCTTGGTCGACGTCGACCAAACTTGGTCAATGTCGAGTAAAGTCGACGAGCCCAGATCCTAGCCAAGCTCGAGTGCAACCCCGGAGGAAAAATCCTACTCGACATCGAGGAAACTTAGCCGACGTCGAGGACATTCCAGAAAGTCCAAGTCGAGTACGAGGAGAAATCTGAGTGAGGGGAGTTACTTGCAAGCCAATATTCGAAATGTTCTATCAACTTAAGAGGAAATTTATTAAGTTCTATCAAGAGAAGGAAGATCGATCCACATAAGCTTTATTTCCTTTTAGATATATTTGTTTTATTTCCAAATTTAATCTTTAAGCCGTAGATAGAGAGCTTTAGATATAGATAGATATTATTTTCTAGATTAGCTAGGGAATGAAGCATATAAATAAAGCCTTAGGGGCTTAGTTTTATTCATTCAATCTTAGTTCCAATTCAAGTCATAGAGAGAGAAGGTGGAGGCCAATTGAGGTTGGAGAAAGTGAGAGCGGAATTTGGCTTTGATTGGTTGTAAGCTTTCTTTGATTTTATTAATGCAATTTAGTTCCCTTTTACTACTAATGTCTTTCTTGATGATGAAGAGCGAGTAGTCACCCAACCTCTAGGTTCGGGGTGAGCCCGATGGTGGCCATGTAAGGTGATACGGTAAAGGTACAATCTTTTGATGCGAATTCGTCTTCTATCCATATGAGCATGATTCTTTTGCGAAATTTGAAGGTGATTCTTGTTTGTGTTACTGAAGCGAAAGTGACCTTAATGCAACTTGGATTAATTATGTGAAAAAGGGTTTGTAATAATTAGGGTTTATGCGAAAGTCTCTATATTCCTATTTGTTAATAACGAAAGTTATTTGATGAAAAACATGATCTTTTACGCCTTTATGTGTTATTTTGCATAGTTACCGTTGTGGTGTTGATACCCTGATCTTAGAAGTCTTTAGTTTATTGATTTATTTCATCAAAATTCGTGTTCTGTGTAGCGAAAAGTTGCGAACTTTGTTTATGTGTTAGTCGATTTCGAGCAGTTTTTGTCGACGTCGAGGAAGTGGATCAACGTCGAGTTGGGTTTGTCGAGGTCGGGTTGTTTTGTTCGGTTTTGCTTCATTTTCTGTTGCTTTCTGTTTTCTGTTTTTGTCGACAGTGTTATCAAAGTCGAGTACCTTACTCGAAGTCGAGTACGCTTCTGGTCGAATTCGCATTGTTTCTAGAACTGAAAAGGCGGGCGCTGACACGCTTCCTCGTGGATCGATCATGACTGCCTTCTACTACAACGGGAGGAAGTCTTGTATTTATTTGCTGAGACAGGGAGTCAGTTTGCTTTATATTTTATTTATCTTTCATACTTGACACATCCTCCTGCAACAACAAAATTGGCGTCGTTGCCAGGGAAGCCATCAATCGCGCACATTTTAGTTCTTTTTCTTTTCTTTACATTTGTTTTTGATTTTTAGTTTCTTTTTACTTGTTTCTTTTTGTTTTTGTTTTTCAGGTGCATGCGAAGAACTGATCGCACGCCTATCGATCCGCTTCTAGAACCAGAGCGATACTTCCATCTTCGACAAAGGTTCAGAAGAATGTCGCAAATCAACGATGAGAATGCGGTCCCGCTCACACATGCACATGAGCTTGAGCAACTCCGCCAACAAATTAGGCATTCACCACCAAAGAAGCAGAACATGCCTGACTAGAGGCGGAATATGCACAGAACCAGTAGCAGTGGGAAGCAAGGGTAGATCGCGAGGTCAACGCAAGAAGGGAACTTGAGGAGCAGATAGGGCATATCCCAGCCAACGCAAAGGAGTATCTACATCCTACTTTGGAAGTTACAGAATCGCCGATCGTTCTTCCCGCTATTAATTTTGGAATTCGCCCTTCTTTTATCACTGAAATTAGGAGGAGTCAATTTAGGGAAAGAATAAATGAATGCCCTTTAGAGAATATTACTACTTTTATAGACTTATGCGAAGCTATAGCTGATAGTGCTAATCTTGAATACTTAAAACTAAAGGCTTTTCGTTGGTCCCTTGCAGGAATAACACAACAGTGGCTGGAAGGATTGCCCGCACGGTCAATTCGCACCTAGAATGAACTACAGGACATGTTCCTCAACAAGTTCTTTCCTCCTGCAAAGATAGCTGCCCTCAGACAACAAATCACGGCATTAAAAAAAAAGCCAAGGGAACCATTAACACAAGTCTGGGAGCGCTTGAGGAGGGGAAACCTGTCGTTGATTCCGCCAAAGAAAACTCAAACCTATAGCGAGTATAGCAATAAGCAAGAGGTCGATCCACAGGGAAAATTATAACTCAAGTATGATTTTAATGCCAAGTGAGTAACCAAAGGGGGTTTTTAGTGTGAAAGTTTTGCCTTTTATCAAAGCAAAGTAACGAAAGTAGAGTAAGTGAATTTGTTTTAGACAAGTGAGAGAAGCAATTCTACCTACAATTTTCCACTTTATTGGATTGAAGCGATCCTTGTAACTTCTTCTCGTCCTATTCAGTTTCCTATGAATGCCCTTGTCCCGACCTAATCTAGTTACTAGTCCAATCAGTCCTAGAAACCCTTATCAATCGAACAGTCCCTAAAGAAGGATTTAACCCAATTGATAGCTTTAAGTTCAGAGATTAGCCAAGGTATTTGCAGTCCCTAAAGAAGGATTTAACAACACATTCAACTTCCTACTCATTCAATTAGTTCAATCAGCCCTAAAGGAACAAGTTTGCCACTTAGGTTAAGGTTCACAATCAGGAATCTACAAAACCTTAGCAATTGAATTGATTCTAACTAGTTGCGCGGGCTAGATAGAATAAAACAATAGACAATCAAGCACAAAGAAGTTGAAGCATTCACAAATAGGAAACAAGGAGCGAGAATTAGAAACTCACAATCAATCCGAATAAAGCTTCAAATTGCAGGCAGAATAGATGAGTTTAGTTCCTCATGGAAGACATTGCTCAAAATCTCTAAAGTGTCTAATGGAAGAAAGAATAGAATGGAAGTAATGAAAATAACATAAAAGTGGCCTTTTCAAACATCCCAAGTCGGTCACCCATTAGACAAACAAGTTCTAGGGTTTTTAATTAAACAAAACGCAGCGCTTCAACGCTGTCGGCCAGTGCTGCGGGCGCCGCAAGGTTGCTGCGCCCGCCGCACACTGAAAGTCCGTGATCCCCGCTGCAGCGGCCTATGCTGCGCCCGCCGCAAGGTTGTGGCGCCCGCGGCATAATGTTTTGCCGTGACTTCTTGTATTCCTTTGCGGGTTTCTCCTCTTGTCTTGCATCTTTCCTTCCTTGTTCCTTCCCATGTTTCTCGTGTTCCTCTTCGAGATATTGCATCTCCCAAATGTGTTCCGATTCAATCTACGAGATAAACACAAAATTGCGCAGAATCCGAACTCCTCTAAAATAATCACAAGATGCAATTTAGCAACAAAGTATGAAAGAAATGCAACCTAACTAAACTAAATATGTCTATAATGCCTATCTAAAATATGCATTATCAGCGCTACAAGAGGCTTCTGAAATCATGTCCTACGCATGGACAACCACCTTACGTCATCCAGGAGATCATCTTCAACTGCCTGGATGCACCTACTAAGGACCGGATCAACAACTACACCGCCTATGGGTATCTTGGATACAACGCCGTGCTTGGGAGGTGTTTGAGATGCTGGCCAACTACGACAACACATATGAGACTTCTACGGCCGCTTCTGACGAAAGGTATGAAAGGCCTGCCCCATCCATGTCGTTGTATGTGCCACCCAAGGAGGTTGATCCAGACATCAGGGACAAGTTCCACAAAGATCAGGTACGCCGTCTAACCAAACAGCTAAAATTCCTCTCTAAAGATAAACCTTGTTTGGAATGTGGCTCTGTGATGCACAACACTACTGCGTGCCCACACGTCGATCAATTACAGCAAGGAGAGACCCACGATGAGGTAAGGTATGCGGGGGGACACCACTCAGGACCACATCAGAATCAAAACTGGAGCTACTATCGCCAGCCCCAGCATCAAAACCCCCCTCCCTACAGAGCCCCTAGTCACCCTGACAGAGAAGGTAAGAAGGATGACCTGCAGACCATTCTTGAAGAGATGCGGAGGAATCATTCAGACACCAAGCAGTCTATCAATTCCATATACACTCAGATGCATGGTGTCAACTCTAGGCTTGAGGAAATTGATATCTGGAGGAAATCAATTGACACACAGATTGGCAAGCTGACAACATCCGTCCCAAAACAATCAGGTACGCTCCCTTGAACCTCTGAACCTAACCCTAAGGATAAATCTACTGGACAGGTAGCTGCCATGAACCTAAGGAGTGTGCGACAGATAGAGTGGCGCAACGGGCCGGGCCCGAACCGAACCGACCAAAACGGGTCAAGCCGAAACCGACGGCCCGATTTTTTGGGAGAAGTGGTCCGAGGACCGAACCTTCGGTCACGATTTTTTCGGTTTTTGGCCCGGAAAAAACCGAGAAAACCGAATTGGCTAGGTGTGTTTTTAAAAACCTATAAGCTTCAAAAACATGTGAACCGAAATTTCCCTAATTCTGAAATTTCCCTTCGCTTTCGCTGTGCTACTACTGCGGGAGAGGGATTGTGGATGGTGATTTGAGTCCGGCAGCTTGGGAGGTGCGACGTCGGCGGCTGGGCAACAGGAAGTCGGGAGGGCGGCGCCTGACATTGGCAAATGGGCAACAAGGAATGGGAAGGGAGCTCGTCTAATATGAAATTCCCCTTCGATTTTTCTCTACTATTGCTACAAGAGAGAGAGAGAGCGTATGGCGAGTCGAGTCTGGCGGCCTGAGAGGTTCGACGTCGGTGGCTGGGCAATAAGAAGTCGGGAGAGCTATGGCTGGGCATGTGAGCAACAAGGAATAGGGAAAGGAATGTACCTGCGGCGGATGTGAGGGAGAAGAGAAGAGAAGAAAACCAATTTGCCAACCACTGTAAACGTACAACCTATTAGGTTTTCTTTTTTGTTTTTAAAAAAATTCATATTAAAATCGGGTTTTTCGGGCCGAAACCGTACTTTTCGGTTCGATTCCGGTTTTCGGACCGAAACTGAAAATTTTATTTTCCCGGCTCGAAGCCCAAACCGTATATTCCCGGACCGGCCCGAAACCGACTTTTTCGGTTCGTTTTCGAGTCGGTTTTTGGGCCGTGCCTCATTTTGAGCAACCCTAGCGACAGATGCAAACACCCGAGCAAATGATAGAGGAAAAGGGCACTGGAGACCAGTCGATAACGATCAACCCACTCGATATCGACCAGTCCCTAGTCGATATCGACCCCTGGTCGAAATCGACCCAATTCTTCCACAAATCCCGAGGCCAGCCGATCCAGTGAATATTGACCATACAAAGGTCGATATCGACCAAACTTCACTCGATATCGACCCCCTCCACTCGACATCAGCACCTCTGCCGAAGAAAAAGATGCCTTTCTCGACGAAATTTCCAAAGGATCCAGCAGAGAAGAAATTCCAACATTTCATCAAGATGCTTCAAAGGCTCAACGTCACAATACCCTTCACAGAAGCTTTTAATGAGATGCCTTCCTACGTCAAGTTCCTAAAGGATATTCTGAGCAAAAGGCGGTCAATGGCTGAGATTGTAGAGGAGTGCAACCAAATGGACGTTCTTGAGAAAAGGCGAGATCCAGGTAAGTTTGCTATAACCATTGGATTTGGTCAATATACATTTAATGCTTTGTGTGACTTGGGAGCAAGTGTGAGTATAATGCCTTTATCAATCTGGTCAAAGATTAGGATAGGTGCTCTAGAGCCTGTGATGCAAAGCTATACATGGTGAATAAGACGGTGGTCATCCCAACAGGCATGGTGGACAATTTACCAGTGCAATTAGGTAAGTTCTCCGTCCTTGCTGATTTCTTAGTTATTGATATGGCGGAGGACCCTGCTTGTCCAATTATTCTAGGAAGGCCCTTCTTGGCGACGGTGGATGCCAACATAAGCGTAAGGAAGGGAGTGCTCACTTTCAACATTAGCGATGAGCTAATTGAGTATTCCTTTAATAAAACTAAAAGGCATACAGGTCCCATGGAAGAGGTAATGTCCATATCAGCCGGGTAGATTACTTGCGGGGAGCCTAAGGTAAGAAACATGACCCCCGAAGAGCTAGAAAAGAGGGATATAGAGGCCCAAGTGGAGGAGATCATGGCCATCCTGAATGAAGAAGCAGAGAATCCACTCGACATAGACCAAGGTAAGTCGATATGGACTAACTATTTTTCGGATGCTTTGCCAGGTCTTAAGTATGGGGTCAAAATCGACCAGGAAAAATCGACTGGCCCCCAAAAGCACTCGATTTTGACCCTTCTTGGTCGATATCCACCTCCCCATATCGACTCGACTTCCCCACCAGAGTCAAAGCCAACCGATTTCGAACGAGATGACTCAATATCGACTACCTTTGGTCGATATCGACCGGTCCAAATCGAGCAGTCTTCCTCGGATTCGACTAAATCTCCACCAGAACAACGGTAGTCGATATCGACCACTACTGCTCTATATAGACTAGATCCTCAAAAGGCCCCCGAGTCCGATTCTGCAAATGTAAGCCAAGGTATGGCTCTTTCTTCTCCTATTTCAATTAAAGATCTATCTATACATGGGAGAGGTTTTGCAGGGTTTCCAATGATGAGCCCAAGGAGTATGAAGTTGGTGACAAAGTCTGTGTTGCCAAATCAAAGGATCATTGGTTTCCCAACAAATTCAGCATGAAAAAGATGGGGCCCTTCACGGTGAACAAGATCCATTTAAGACGACTGCAGATGGACAAGAATTGAGTCATGTTAGAAGCCCAAGCTACATGGGCCCTGCAAATGCCACCTTGAGCTTAACGGACACTACTAGAATTTTGTTCATAGACATCGGGAATAAACCGATGTTAAACAAAAAAAAATTCGACGTGTTAGTGGATGGTGTTAAAGATCCCATCGGTTTATACCCGATGTCTTTAATAATATATAACATCGTTTTTCTTTTTTATAATGACTT
This sequence comes from Persicaria tinctoria, assembly GCA_037127255.1. Lineage (NCBI taxonomy): Eukaryota > Viridiplantae > Streptophyta > Magnoliopsida > Caryophyllales > Polygonaceae > Persicaria > Persicaria tinctoria. The sequence continues at coordinate 26,265,865 of JBANSL010000005.1, read as the reverse complement.
GAATACATGAATATAGTTACATTTTGATTTATTCACCTAATGTTAAATTATTATTATTTTGTATTTTTAGCCATTTGAAGATTTATGCGACAATAAAAAAGTTCACATTAACATCACTATTTTTTATAAACCTGGTGTTTTACATTAATATACACATCGGTTAGGAATTATTCAGTTTGCCCATACTCTTTTTTAATGTTTAATTTTTTAATATTATTTTATATAAATATAATGAACCATATTGAATATTTTAAAAATCAATGTTATTTATATATTTTCAAATCATTGTTTATATGAAAAACGATGTTTTTCGTATTTTATAACATCGTTTTATATCATAGTTTTGATATATGTTGGGTTTTAGAAATCAGTTTGCATCTTTATGATCGACGTATCTATAAAGATACACATCATTTTTTTCTCTCTCGAGTAGGATGTTTTTCATCTAATACCCCTATTCATCTATATTATGACCCTGTTTTGGCTAATAAAAAATTAAACATTGTGAAAGACCAATACATACATTAAATAATGACACTCAAACATTGTTCTAGATTGCAATACCCCTATTCATCATGTTCATGCGAAACACTTCTCTTAACTAACTAATGGTATGCCTTGATAGCATTCCTTGATAGCAACCTCATCATTTGTAGCAGCAATTCAGCTCTTGACAACATAAAAAGCACCCAGAAACAACCTCAAACGCAACGGATCACCACCACTAGAAAGCAACCCCAAATGCTTAATTTCGATGGGAGAAAAACCAGCAACTCTGTAAAAAAAATCAGCAAACCACATTAGGAAAGGCCTCTAAACAACATCAACAGAATCAACTAATAAGCAGCCCCAATCCTAAATTCGAATGACAGTAAACAAGCCAGTTCAATAATAACAAGAAAACGAGCCAGTTCAATAATAACAAGGAAACCAAAACAACAAGGAAACCAAAATTGCATGAAAGCCTAAGGAAATTGAAAAGCTCATTAACTAAAAGTAGCAGCATGCATACTCAAAAGCTTTGTATTGGCCGACCTTTCTTTCTCCCAGTTCATTCGAGTAAACAAGATAGTGAAAATGCTCTTGGATGTTTTCCGCCTTCTGTTCACATTCTCCAATCTGATATTTAATCTGGACCCTCCATCAGCATTTCTTTGGAGTTTCAGATTCATGTGAATATGAGGTAAGTGATACAGACCCTACAGATACAAGCAACCGAAGAGTTTCGTAGTTAACTTTTCCCAGAGCTTACCAAGAAATGTCACAGTAAGTCGGAGGAAAATAAATGCAGTGACTACTCCTGAGTTGACTCTAGGGTAAAGTCATAACTTAAAACTCTTTCATGATTCAACACGTACAGTTTTTGGTCTATAAACATCAATGTATAACATTTGATTCATTGGAGTGCAAAAAAATGATTAAATGGTATGAAGCTTGCGAATTATCCCAGACATGCATGTTTCGGACACAAGGTGAAACTAATTTTGTAAATAATAGATATAGCTTTCAAGTTAACATTTGTTGGTGTAACTTGACCAGGTGATGTTTAGAAGAAGGAATGTTGATTAACGATGAGAATGGAGGGACTTCAAATTTTCGGTGTAGATCTACTTGACATGAATTCTCAAACTAAAGTAAGTCAAAGCAAAGGATGAAGTGATACTAGCTAAAGCACAAGCCAACGCAAAGGATGAAGTGATAAGTGAGATATTTTTTTACCTGGATGAGCTGATTCTGTGGCCATACCAAGAGGAGATTCCTTCTACACAAGCACATAAAACCTTTCTTCAGATTTGAAAACCAGTAATTATAATTTATTACTAATAAGAACAACAAGCTGACCTTCAATCCAATGTAGGACAAGAACAAAAACTCTTACCTTTTAGCTTTTGGTATCATTGTGGTTCCTTGGATACATGTCTTCATTTAAGATCTGAAACATCCGATTTCCAGAAAGAATTAACATCAATGATCAATTGCTATATATGTATATATCAATAAAAGATGATTGAAAGCATAGCTCAGTAGTAATTAGGACACAATTATGATTTCTAGGGTATCTTCTTAAAACTAGAGAAATCTTCTTTCCTTAGGAAACTAGAAAGTTAAGTTTCAACTTTAGCTATATGCCCCTTAGAATCTCAATTCTGCTTTATTTTAATTCATCCATCTGAACTAAGTTCTTCCTAACATAATACTCGCATTCCTAACATAATACTAAAACTTGAGGAAACATAGTGTAAAAGAATCATGGAGGAATTTTTTAAATCAACAATGAAATTAAACTCAAATGAGACAAACTAAAAGTGTACAAATCAGTAAAGGTATTAAGTAGAAGAACATTAGCCATTGGTTGAAACATAGCGAAAAGGAGAACAAACATTAGATGAACGGCTTCAATCTTTTTCCATTATTGCCTTTCTCGATCTCTCAATTGGATGAATAACCCTAGAATTAGTACGTTCCTTATACTTTCTATCTCGTATGTACAGATGAAGTGACACAGGGTCAACAAAGAAGACGATAAGCCATAGATATAGAAATAGAAACATTCCAAGATCTGAGAAATAGATCTAGAATATGGAATTGGAGACGATTAGTAGAGAGAGGGAGAAAGAGAGATAGGGGAGATTGATGTTTAGGGTTCTTCAACAGCTCTAGATCAGAGAGAGGGATGGATGGATGAAGAAGAACGTACCCCTAGGACCCATGGTGGAGGAGCCACCAGGACAATCGTCGAGAGGGCTAAGCTTGTCGGTTAGCACTCTTGAGAATCGCCGAGGGCCAAGCGCTTCTCACATTCCTCAATGGAAGAGATGACCTAAATGGAAAATGGGGAATTTGAGGAATTTTTTTTTGTTTTAAGTGTGGGGAGATTTGTTTTTTTTGCTTTTAGGTGAAAATACAAATTTCAAAAATATTTGGCAAGTGTTGAAGATCTGGCCTTTTACCGGTTTTATTATTTCATTTCGGCCAAATGTTTTGAAGTTGGGCTTTTTTACCGCTTAAAATTTTAGATAGTATTTTGTGCGTTTTTGATTTTTTTTTAAACAAAGTTTTAAAATTGTCCATTAAATGAAGTCGATGTCTCTAATCTCAATAACATCAATAATTTTTAAACTGACGTTTTAATTATTTTTAACATCATGCGTTTTTTCGACTGATATAAAAGACATGATGTCTATGAACAAAATTCTAGTAGTGGGAGAAAGTCGGCCTAGCGGCTATAAAGTCCAGAGCTTGTAAATAGACATTTAGTTTTTGAGATTTTTGGACATTGTTGTTTTTGGTCTTTGGTTTTGGACATTGTTTTTGAGTTTTATCTATTGTGGATATCTTCCATCTAACGAATCTTGCAGGAAAAGAAGTTGTAGACTTACTCGATGTCGAGTAACCTCCTCGACATCGACCACACATATCGAGCAGAAAGGAGCCTGTGGTCGAGAAGGTCACCCTGGAGGCAACACCTTACTCGATCTCAAGAAGTCTTGGTCGACGTCGACCAACCTCCTCGATGTCGACCACTTCTGCAGCAACATTACACTCGATTTCCGACGTTCAGCACACCTGTCTAGTGAGTTTCTTTCTTTACCCTTGTTTTTATACAGTGAGGAAACTGTAATGTTTAAGTATGGAGTGAGGGAAGGGCTTACTTTATGCATATTTAACTTTATTTGACATTATGTGTGCATACTTTTAAGTTTATTTCTTGAATTGCTTAGACATGGCTATTTTGGAATTCATTATCAATCTATGTGCTTATATGTATGTTTTCCAAAGTTCATAAAAAAATCACCCCCATTAATTTTTTTTATTAGTGTCATAGAAGCTTTAATTGAACTCGACGATGCAAAATTTTTATTGCCTAGTAAAGGAGAGTCACAATGAAGTGCATATTTTTATTGAAAACCATGAAAAGAGGTAAATTTTGATATTGCTTTTGACATATTGCATGATAAGAGGATGGAGGACTTTATATTTCCATATAATGCACATATTGTTGTAATCCTAGCCTTACCTATGCTTATGCATCACAAAAGCCATATTATGCCTTATTTCATATTTTGCTCCACATGATCTAATAAATATTGCCCATACTTTACCTTATTTCCTATCCGGGGATTATGTTGAGAATGATGTCATATTATGGAGATTGTTATATAGTGTTTGTGTTGTTATATATCATATATTGGAGTTTGGCAGGTGAGGTGAGCCTAATTCGCCATGTTTTATACTTACTTTTATATCATTTTCTACATACATTTCATACATTTGGGTTAGAATAATACATAATTTGTGTGGTTTATGTTTATTTGCAATATATGGAGGTCTACACAAATTTTTGTTATATTTCGTAGAAATCGGACGCACTTTGGAGCTTAAAGGAAACCCATCAAGAAGCTAAGGATGGTGCAGCCGGAGAAAAGACCATTTTTCGGTATTCATCACTCCGAATCAAACTTTTATGTCTTCATGAGAGTTGTATCCCTCGAAAAGAGATTTCCAACGCATGCTCATATGCGTCAATCCGACGAACGAGGACTCAGGAAAGTGTGTTTCAAGAACGGAGCAGAATGTTGAAAGCGACAGAGTTACTCGAAATCGACCACACTAGTCGAAATCGACCAAATTCTACTGGAGTTTCGTTCCAGAAGACGAGATCGAGCACGAGCTGAGAACAAGACCAGTCGAGTTGAATAAATCTACTCGTCATCGAGGAAATTGGTCGACGTCGAGGAGATTCCAGAAGATGTCCGTGTCCGAGATCGAAGAAGAAGCTGAAGACGGAAAACATTGGTCGATATCGAGGAAACTACTCGATATCGATTTGACCCCCAGAAGCCGACATCGTGTAGTCCGGGTCTTGTTAAGTTTCTATCCCGAATCCGATGGAGATATTTTCGAGACCAAATTCCATCCGGATCTGTCAAGTGCTATCAAGAGGAGAAGAGATTTATCCACATTAGATATTTTCCTTATTTAATTATTAGATTTATTTCCTTTATTTATCAAGTTTTATCTTAGGATATAGATAGATAGAATTAGATAGAAGATATAGTTGTTCCTTTCCTAGAATAGCTAGATGGAGCACTATAAATAAGACCCTAGGGGGCTGATTTTCATTCATTCAAGTCAAGTCATCTTAGGGCGCAAGGAGAGAGGAGAGGAGGAGGAGGAGGAGGCGAGAGAGAAAAGAGAGAGAGAGAGAGAGAGAGAGAGAGAGAGAGAGAGAGAGAGAGAGAGAGAGAGAGAGAGAGAGAGAGAGATGAGGAGAAGGAGGAGGCGAGAGAGAATGAGAAGGAAGGAGACGAACGGTTGTAAGTTTTAGTTTATTTTATGTTAAAATTAATTTATTTTATTATGGTTTGTTTCTAATTTCCTTCTTCTACGGTTGGGGTGATCCCAACATGGATATGTGTGTTTAATTTATAAATTCATGAATTTGTATGTCTTTATCATCATCTATCTATGTTCTTAATCCTTTGCGAGAGTTGAGAAAATTTCTTATTCATGATATTGAAGCGAAAGTGATCTTATTATGAATTGGATAGTAATTAGGGTTTATTTGCAAGAGCCGACTAATCCTAATTAAGAAAAGGTAGAAACAAATTAGGTTTTTTATGCGAGAGCCTCTTTCACCTAAATTGTTGGAATTTGCGAAAGTCGATTCTTTGATATAAAGCATGCATCTTTATGTGATTTATGATCTGCGCATATGTTTATTGTTGTGGTGATCCCTAACCTTGGAAGTTTGCATCTTTATTTGTTTTATTTTATTATTTTTATTCGGCACATATTCTACTCGATATCAAACCACCATTCTCTCTCCATCCCTCGACATCGACCAACTCTTAGCCGACGTCGACAGCAACCTCGCCACCTTTTCCCGCTACCCCTGAACCCCAAACCACACTAAACCTAGAACCGTTGACTTCACTCCTGAGGACGAACCTGACTCCACTATCCTAAAGCGGGGTCTTGACTACAAATTTATTTGGTCGATAAACCCTCTCGTCAGCAGGAATGTTTCAAATATTATGGAAAATTTAATGAGTGAAAGAAAATCCGATCACCTTAGGAGATTAAGGTAGATCGACCCTGCTCGCTGAGATAATAGTTCGGCGAGATGGGACACACAGGTGAGGAGTCCAAAGCACTAAGTATCCGGGGCCATTCATGACACCCATGTTTGAGACTCGTGAGAAGGCAGTGCTGAGGTTAGAGAGGTAAAAGAATTATATTGAAAAAAAGCATTGAGCGAATGACCGAAAGGTGAGAAATCAAAGGAAGAAGGAATGTGGTGTGAATGTTTGGAAAGTACTCCATTTCCCCGGATCATTGGCACCACATTGCCAAACATTTCCCTTATACATGAATTACTGAGTTTCCATTTTGATTCTACCAATATCGTTTTTTTCTCCTACCATTAGTTTCCATCAATCCTACCGTTCTGATCCTACCAATATCGTTGTTTTCTCCTACCATTAGTTTTCATCTATCATACCATTTTTGTGCATCTATCCTACCAATTTAAATAGCTTTCAAGGAAAATAAAGCTAGAAACCGCAACAAATTATGTTCAACATTTTTCAGAAAAACAACCAAGGGTAGAGGGTTTCCAATCTACAATAGAAGATGAATGAAACCTAAGTAACATTATATCGAAGGGTAGAGACTCTAATTCAGTCGTTATAACATTATATCCAAGGGATTGCTTTTTTTATTTGCGCTCCAAAGATACCCAGCTTGTTATGGAGCTTGGCTCTGATCCTATTTTATTTTTATGTTTCAAGCAAGTTAAAGATACTCTCTTTTATCCAATTTGTTGGTTTTTTTAGTGACCTTCGCGAGGAAGCAAAATTTGTTATTCAATTGTGATGAGTATATCAAATATATAAATTAGGAATGCCAGATATGGGGTTCCCTATCCCAGGTTTTAGTGTTTACTTATTTCGTGCAAATTCTTCTTGGTGCCACAACTGCCAGATAAAAAAGGAACAATGGATATTTTGAGTCATAATCAGCCTAGTATTTGCCTGCAAAATATGCCAAGTATTTTTTTTGGACATAGCCAGCTGATTCTGTTTTTACTTGATGGTGGACACTGATTTTGTACAGATTGATCACAGACTTAGCAAGAGATCTCTGGAAGACTTTATCCCGTGAGTTTCTTTTACATTTTTGTCAAGAATCTGTTATTATTTTGCATATTCAATATATACCCCCCCTCTTGTTAATTGATATGCACATCTTTTTACTACTGTAATATCTAGTTTTACTTTTCTTTTTCCTTCTTTAGTGTTTTGGTTTTTGGTCATGTTTCTCTTGCCATCAACACAAAGAAAATATGGAGTTACTGCAATGTTGTGGCATATAATGCGAGGGGCAACATCCAGATTGCTCTGAAAAGCAGAAAAAGTGCTGGATATGCTATTGGATGGCTCTTTATTTATCAAGAGAGAGAAGTTCAATCAAGACAAGCTCTTTTTATTTTCATTAATCTTCTCATCTATCACATGATACACAACAATTCTTCATAAAAATACATCTTTATATGCAGGAGCTGACACCATCACAGAGGTTATTATTACTACATTTCAAAGGTTATGCATGGATATGAAGCCTGAGGACTTGAATCTGGTGTGGGATCGCTTATATTGGGGCATTACCCACTGCCTAACTAGTCAGAGTTTTTCATACTTAACCGGTCTTCTATCTGTGGTCATATCAACGATTTCCTTGGAGAATGGGAGTAAAGTTTGTGGTGAATTCTCTAGCCCCTTGTGTGATTTTTTGTATTGATGTTGTATGGTATTAATAAATTTCAATTGTTATCTCACCGTGTATCATGTAGATTATGGTCCTTGGAGATAGGATATCTATGCAGACTGAGCTTGACTCTGTTTTGATTAAGATGGGAATCCAGAACCAAGAACTTTCTGAAAAGCAGAAGAAACTGGGAAAATTGTGGACATGTGTCCAAGAAGAGCGTGTGCGGTTTGGGGAAGCTGAAACTATTTTAAGGACACTATAGGACATGCATTCTAAAACTGAGGAAGAACTAAGATATGTTGTTGCAGACCTTCAAAAAAGGGTGCAACTTTTGAAGGACATGAAAATTCACAATTGCAGCTTAAAAGATGAAACCCAGAAGATTAGATATGAGAACACAAGCTTGTGGCAGTTTATAGCCGCTACATTAACATTTAATTGAAGTAGTGACAAGTCAGGTTGTAACTTTGCGGTACATGCCACCAGAGCTTTTACTCGGAGCTACACACTATAGAAATGTTGTGGATTTGTGGACCGCTGGTTGCATACTGGTTGAACTGTACGCTGGCAAGCCTATCTATAATGTCTGGATGAACTGAGGTGTTTACCTTATATACATGAATAGACATGTACACTGTTTTGTTGGATTTTTGAGGTTTTCTACTTCGTTCTAACATGGTGGTGGAGTTGAGCTTCCTCAAATTTTTATGTAATGGATATATTATAATATAGTTATATGTGTGTGTATATGTGGTGGTTCATTTATATTAATGAAATTTTTGTACTTTATTATTATTCTCAATTTCATAAACTATAAATAGCAAAAACTGCTACAATAAATCTATAAAATGCATCAAAATAAAAATTAAAAACCACCACAATAGTTCTAAAACCGTTTTAGTAGAATTCATAAAACTGTCACAATAGTTCACAAAACTGCCACATTAGATCAGAAAACCGCCACAATAGATTTGAAATAACCGCCACATTAGATAGGTCTACTGCAGCGGTTGATCTACCTATTGTGGCGGTTTTGAGTTCCCATAATAAACCGCCACAATAGACTGTAAAACCGCCACAATAGACCTAATGCAACCCGAGAAACAGAGTTGGGTAAAAACCGCCACAATAGGCCTTTGGTAGCGGTTTTCTCATCTATTGTGGCGGTTTATAGCCGTTGCCTTAGGCCTTTATTGTAGTAGTGTAACTTGACACTAATGGTAGGATAGATGCACACTAATGGTAAGATATATTTATACTATTGAAAATATGTAAATGCATAATTGGCTTTACCACAACACAATATATCGGAGACTTGTCAACACACACTCCGTATTAGCCTATGTGAGAGTCGAACTCACATCTCTGTGTGCAAACACAGCGCTCTACCAATAGAGCTAATAGGCTATTTATCATCGTAATAGTAAAGACCAAGTACTTGATGAGTTACGAGGTAGTCGACAGTGAGCATAGACTTGTAGCATCAATTTCATTTCCATATAACATTTTTTGAAAATTTTGGAATCAACATAGGTTGATGATTGGTTGTGCAAAACTCCCACTCCCGGGAGCCCACCAATCGCCGAACACGACCATCAGACAAACCCTATCACCTGGGGTACAACACGGGAATAGAGGACCAGCCTTGGGGTAGTTATGTTATAAGAAAGAGGAACAACTACAAAGTATACGTACGAGATCACTTACCCATCGTTGCCACTGCCACCGGACAAACTTCTTGCACTTTTTCAAAAATGAAAGGATAGTAGTACACTATTGGTAGGAAGGAAATATTCTATTAGTAGGAATGGGACTGTATCGTTTCTTGGGATGAACGGGCAAATTTTTTCCCGTCCTTTCCGCTTCTCTCCTACTCTACCTCACTTTTTGCAGAGCATGTTATGGTGTTTCAGATCATCCTCTCAAGCTTATATATGTTCTTGGGGGACACCCATCAATGTAATCATTGCATTTTCCCCTCATAAATGCTCTCCTTTTCTCCAAAGGAGGAACCCTGTTTTTGCGCCAAAAATGCACTAACAACTCGTCAAATCAGCTACAGTGAATCCCCTCTAGATTCTCTAAAAAATATCTCCAGGTATGGAAAGACGAGTTTAACCTATTGGTAGGACCAATTCATTCTATTGGTAAGATAGGCAGTGTACAGTTTTCTGAAATGAACGGAGGATGCATTTTGGTGCCACATGTCACTGACAGCTACTGAGAGCTATAATGTAGCTACTGTGTCCCTCCCTTTCACATGCAACTCCCTCATCCGGTTGCCCCTTATTTTTTGCAAAACTATCCTACTTTCTACCCTTAGCCAAAAACCAATATACTAGTCTAAGTTTGCAAACATATTTTTTTGGTCTAGTTTTGCAAATCGCCCTAAAATAAATAATTCGGATCATTGTAATTCAATTTGGGTTGAATAGCTTAATACTTAAGTCTTTGAATCCTATACTATATACTTATACGGCCTATTTGTGTCTTTGAAATTTTGAATACTTTAATAGGGCAGCAACCCATTTACAGTGAAATTAATTTTGATTTTCGATTTTTAAATAATAATTTACAATGGAAAAATTTATTATAGATATAAATAATTCATTCTACCAAAACATAATATAATATAAATAAAATAATACCTATAAAATTGTTGATTTGGATATAAATAATTCTTTTCACCAAAATATATATAATCATATATCATAATCCATTTCATAAATAAAAATATTCATAATCCATACAAATTACGGAATATGGACGAATGGAAATGAGTTTTTATGTGGAAAACACCCTTAAAGAGTCAAAGACTCATAGTTATGAAAAATAATAGAATTATTAACACTTGCTTAGTTATGAAAACTAATAGAATTATTATACGTATGCCTATAAAAAGAAATCCATTTATAAAAGAAACATAAAACTGAAAAGATAAGTAGATTAACTTAATCCTTTTATTCATCTACATTATTAGGTACAATTTTAATTATAATATTACATCATCGATTGATTTAATCATTCGATGTATTTAAAGTCTTCCAACTCTTCCCTAATGTTTTTTTACATACAAAATAATAAATAAAACTTATATATAATTTTACATTTTATTCATTTTAAATTATTCAATTGAATATTCATTAGTTTATATTTGGATGATTTTGGTAGATAGCCTTTTTTTAATGTTCAATTGGATACTAATACCCCAAACTAATTTAATTAGTTTTATGTAGACACCTTCCCAATAGAGTGGAATGGTCAATGGTCAACCATTTGACCATTAACTGCCAACGTTTTCCAACCCATTTGGTTTTTTTTTTAGTGATGCCATATTTTACCGTTTTGATGCCAAAATTTTATTATATTTTATATTCACTTTGATGTCACTTTTCTATTAAAATGATTGGATGACACTTTTTTAATGCCACTTTTTTTAAACCTTGATGACATTTTTTGTTTACTATAATGTCACGTTGACAATTGATGCCATTTTTTTTACTGTTACCGACTGATGCCACTTTTTTTTATGTCAATTTTTTTATTATATTTTTTTACCGTGATGCCATATTTTTGATGATATTTTTTCAAAGTAGTATTTTGATGACATTTTTTTCCGTAATGTGATACAACTTTTTCAAAATGGTGTTTTGATGTCATTTTTATAATGTAATTATTTGATGCCACTTTTTTTTTAATCAAATCGATTGATGCCACATGTGTTTAATTTAATCAATTGTATATCGATTTATTTTCATCGATTATACTTTCATTCACTGATGACACGTTTGTGATTACACTTCATTGATGCAATCACTTGTGGTGACATGTTCATTAAATTTTTATTCATGGATGACATTTGTTTATGGTGACAATTTTATAGAATTGATGACATAAGAGCTTAAAACGTGGAATCAAAATATTGTCACCTTATTTGTAATAGACATTCTACGCGATTATACAATTTATGGGTTAGTAAACAACCAATTTATAACATAGAGTATAAAGGTATTACAAAGAGGTTATTTTCAATTATTATAAGCTATCCGTCAGGGTTACATTCTATCTTAGAAAGGCTCACAAAGCGGGTATGTACAATATATTTTTTAAATGACGAACATCGCATATTGGAATATTAGAGGGGTGAGAAAATCTAATCTTTGGCAAGACCTAGCTTATATTCAAAAACGAAACAAGTTGGATATTTTAGTACTTGCAGAAACAAAGTCAACTGAGGCACCAGTTCAACCTCTCTATACACGAGCAGGTTTTAATAATGTTCATCATATTGCCTCAATTGGAACAAAAGGTGGCTTCTGGATTCTATTAAATACTCCTAAAGTTAATCAGTCTTTTCAACAAATTTCTGCATCAGATAAGTATATTATATACTTGGTTAAAATTGACAATTTCAGTTTTATTCTTACTTTTATTTATGCTCCTTCTAATCAAATAGATAAAAATAGGTTCTGGAATGAAGTATTCTTTGTCATTCATAATCAATCTCTCCCATGTATGATAATGGCAGATTTCAATGAAATTGAATCAGGTTCTGAGAAAATTGGAGGTGGACTTCCGCATGCTAATAGATTTTTGCGAATACAACAGATTTCGGAAGAATTAGATATTCATACGATCTCTTATACAGGTAGTCCAATTACATGGAGAAAAAGTCAAAATCCTAATAATAATATCTATGAACGATTAGATAGAGTAATGGTTCATACAGACATCTCAACACAGTTCCCAAATTTATCTGTACACAATCATCCTTTTACAACTTCTGATCATTCTTTAATGTCTATGTCAATTGGCATCACAAAAAATAGGGCGGGCTCACCGTTTAAATTTGAAATGTCTTGGAGTAGTAATGATAACTACAACAGATTAGTTAAATCAACTTGGCAGAATAAACTTCAAGGGTCTTTTATGTTTACACTCTTACAAAAACAGAAATTACTTAAAAGAAATACAAAGATCTGGTGTAAGGCTCACCCAAATAATAATTTTCGTCAAATAACACATATTGAAGATCAACTTCTTTTATTACAAAAACAACAAATTTGGGGAACTCCAAACGATACTATTAACATTAAACGTAATAGATTATTAAGTAAGCGTGAAGCTCTTATGGACTTTAATAATACGTTATGGAAACAACGAGCTAAATCAAACTTTCTAAGGTTTGGCGATAGGAATACCAAATACTACCAGTCGATTTCTAAAATCAGAAATTCAAAAAATATCACTCGTAATTTTACAAATAAACATGGTGTAATCATAGAGGACGAGGATCAAATTAGAGATGAGATTACAACTGAATTAGCGGAAAGATTCAGCTCAAATAATGCACCGATTAGTAATAATCCATATTTCCTAAATCTAATCGATCAGACCATTACTGAATCTGAAAATTTATTTTTAACTCAACCTTTTTCAGATACAGATATTAAGGAAACCCTATTCTCTATGACAGATGACAAGACTCCAGGTCCTGACGGTTTTCCACCAGAGTTCTATAAAAAATATTGGGATATTGTGGGTAAATTACTATGTAAAGCTGTTAAATCCTTCTTTCATTCTGGTGTGCTTCTCAATGAAGTAAATACAACTTTCATCGCACTCATTCCAAAAATTGATACACCGATTAACATTAACCATTACCGTCCGATTAGTCTGTGCAATACTATTTATAAGGTTATTTCGAAATTATTGGCTAATAGGTTAAAGCCTATTTTACCTCGTATAATTAATCCATTTCAAGGAGCTTTTGTAAAAGGAAGGAATATTCAAGATAACATATTAATAGCGCATGAAGTTTTCCACTCTTTTCACAACAAGAAGGGTAAATTTGGGTGGATGGCATTAAAGCTAGATATGGAGAAAGCTTACGACAAAATAAGCTGGAGTTTTATTCGCACTATACTTAACAAATTTGGTTTTGATTCTAGATGGATTGAGTGGGTCATGACCTGTTTAACTAAAACTAGCTTTTCGGTTTTAGTTAATAATTTGCCTGGCCATACATTTCAAACCTATAGGGGAATACGACAGGGAGATCCTCTTGCACCTTATATTTTTGTATTGGTTATGGAACTATTAGGGAGAATGTTGCAACAGGAATCATTGGAATGTGACCCGTTGGTTGGAATCAAACTTACAAGTAACAGTGATCCTATTCCTTTCCTATCTTTTGCAGATGACACACTTATTTTCGGACGAGCTGATGAGTTAAGTCTTCACACAATTAAAAATCTCTTGAATACTTTCTCCAATATGTCAGGACTTACTATTAATTATAATAAAAGTTCGTTACAAGTTTCTAAAAATATATCTGTCAGCAAAGCTCAGTCTCTTGCTCAACAGCTAAATATTCCAGTTACTAAATCAATGGAAAAATACCTTGGTATACCACTAATTAGTGGAAGGGTTTGTAATGCCTTGTTTGATGAGGCAATTACAAGCCTTAAAAAACAGATGTCAAAGTGGAAATCTAACACTCTCTCACAAGCTGGTAGATCGGTTCTAATTCAGGCAAACCTAAATTCTAAAACAAATTATTTAATGCAATCATTTCTCCTTCCAAAAGGAGTTCTAGAAAAAATTGATCAGATAAACAAAAATTTCTTTTGGAATAAACTGCAATCTGATAATTATCATCCTTTAATCAGCTGGAATCATTTGTGTACTCCTAAAAAGGATGGAGGATTAGGTTTTAAATTGGATGAGCAAACAAATATTGGCATTCAAATGAAACTGCTTTGGAGAATAATGGCTAATCCTGATAATATTTGGTCTAAGGTAGTCACGGATAAATATTTGTCGAAAGAATCTCTAATGGAAAGAGGTAGATGTAAAACTTCTTGGCAATTTGGTAGGCTTCTTAATATTAGAGATTTGTTCTCTAAAGGACTGCTCTGGCTAGTGGGTAATGGGAAAACCATAAATGTATGGTCTGACATTTGGGTAAATGCACAATACCTTCAAAACTTTAGGAATGAGCTTAATCCTAACTTAAAAGTTTGTGATTTATTTACAAATACCAACTCTTGGGATATTGATAAATTAAATAGTATATTCCCCTCTCACATTGTTCAAGCGATTACTAACTTCCATATTGCAGTAATTGATATTCCTGACAGATTAATTTGGATTTATAATAGTAATGGAAAATTCTCTGTTAAATCCACATCTTCTATTTGTAATACCGGGAATACTAAGAAAATTTCAGCAGACTGGATTTGGAAACTTAATATTCCTCCAAATATTAAAAATTTTATTTGGAAAATTATTTTAGATATCTTACCTACCACGACCCGTCTAAATAGATATATAAATAGAGTTCCTAGTACTTGTTCTCTTTGTAATTCTGATATATAAGATACAAATCATTTATTGTTTAATTGTCAGATCACAAAGTCTCTTATTCAAAATCTTGGTATTAGGCTGGGAAAATGTTATAATATTCCAAGTTTAACTAGTAATGTGTCGGAAAATATTTTAAATACGAGGGCTCTTAATATAGATTTTACAGACTTATGTCATTTATGGCATTCTATATGGGAGCTAAGAAATAGAATTATTTTTCGCAAATCTTCTGATATAGGTATTATCTATGCTCTAACTCAAACTATAGATAAAATCTCTTGCTGGAATAAAGAGCGGGTAAAAACGAAGTTACCTAAACGAGCTAGGCCTCCTGATAAATTGATTTGGAATTGCCCTCTTATAAATGTTATTAAGATCAATGTAGATGCTTCAGTGAAAATTGATACTCAACCGCAGGTTGGTTGTATTGTGAGGAATAATGACGGTCTAATACTTCGAATTCATAAATGTAACGTTATGATGTGTTCTGTCATTCTAGCAGAAGCTTTTGCAGTTTATACAGGTATAAGACTTGCAGCGGAGATGGGGATCCGAAGAGTGATTATTGAAAGTGATTGTGCAATCATCGTTAATGCCATCAATCAAGTAAATGATATACCATGGGACGTCGCTCAAATTATCGAAGAGATCCATGTGTTAAGCAAAGAGTTTGAGAGTTTCACAATTCAGCACTGCTACAGAGAGGCAAATGGTGCAGCTGATTTTCTTGCTAAATCTCAGTTGAATTGTAATTTTATTTTGAGTTTCGGTTGTTGTGAGTTCCAGAACATCATCTTGCGAGATGATCATGGGTGTCGATAGTACATCCAAACTTTTGCTTACTGTAAAAAAAAAAAAAAATATTGTCACCTTATTGCACATATAAAAATACAAAGTCTTTGAAACTACGACATTAATATTGATTGTATACGTAAAAACACCTATTATAATATGTCATCAACTAAAAAAAAATACATCAATGTAAGTAATATAATGTGGAATCAATAAAATCAATACAAGGTGACATAACCATCCAAGAATTATACACAACATTTCTAAAGACTCTACCTTCTCAAAAGTGGCATCAAAGTAGTTGGTAACAATTCCAACTTAGAACTAGCATGTGTAGATGACAAGGACAAGTGGAACTTGATCAAAGTCTGACCAGTGGAACTTGATCAAAGTCTGACCAGTGCACTACCCGATATAACTAGGTGCACTTATATGTAAAGTGAAGTGCCCATATCTGTGGACAAATAAAGAGTGGAGAAGTGGACCATAGACAACAAATACAAGAAAACGTAACGCAATAAATAAAACTGGTGTTTGGTTTCGAAACCAGGAGTAAACAACGGTGTTCAGAGAATTTTGTCCCCCTACCTCTTTTTCGCAACAAGAGGGCACATCAAATACAGCCCGAGTTTGAAATTATTAAATGGGGTCTTCCCTCAAAATACCATTACCAATCCAAAACTTTTAGCAGCTAGCATAAAATGTTTAGCTTGAATTGAAGGTCTTGCTTGCTATTGACTTACGCATCGACCACTTCAATGAGGGATGGCTCATAGTCGCCCGGGGTCTCTAATCCATGAAGGTTTATCACGGTTGAAGCTACGTTTCCAAGGCCACCGGTAGGAAGATCTTTGCGGAATCTGACGCCAGGTGCAAGACCGGGGCCACCAATTGCAATGGGGACCAGCAAGTCACAATTTTAAGCGTTGGGTCAAAGAAAAGGAGGAATTTCACAACGCACAAGAGACTTGGTAATCGAGGTAAAGAGATGCTAACCGGTTTTAGGGTGTGAGATGTTAGAATTTGGAGCTCGCCATTTTTGTCCAAGAGTGGCTTCCCCTTCTTCTCTCTCTTGACCATATCTTCAACATTTCCATGGTCAGCAGTGACAACGTAAATGCCTCCAACTTGCTCAATTGCCTCAATGATCATCTGTAGCAATGGACTTGTCAAATTACTTCACAAACAAAAGCATTTCATCAATAAGGAAATACACATCTCCTGGGTTATATTCCTAATTGATGCAAGAGAAGCACGATTCTCATATTTATTGAGATTTGCAAGCCAAAGCATTTATTAGATATCGAAAGACTTTAGTTGCAGTTCAGTAGTTCACACTAGCACCAAAATAAGGTATCACACAGGGAAATAAATCCACAAAACTAGGATCATAACGACTGCAAATAGACCCTAATCAGACAATAACACCTTAAAAAACTCAACGGGTACAAAGTTCAAGTGGAAATTGAAATTCATTAGAAATATAGACTGGCAGAAAGATTAACCTGGAACAACAAAACAAACTCAATTCATCTAGGCATTTCATCAAACATCTTGGATGCACCTATTACCTCACCCAATTCAAAGCTATTCAGCACCTTCAAATTTCCCCTAATTTCCCCTAAATTCGAAAACCTAAAGATACACAAAGAGTACAACAACAAAACTAAATAATCAGCAAAAAGAATACATAAACGATAAGAAAATGGAAGCAATTTTACAAAATTGGGGACAATTGCAGCCAAAATAAAAACCCTAATCACAACCAAAAATCAAATACAAGTAGATTGGGAACAACTAAATACCATCAAAATTCCGAGTAGCGAATTCCTAATTAGAGCCCCGTCCAGTAAGTCCCGTCGATTTGGTGTCAGTGCCCACCCGAAGATGGTTCCATGGTCGATCCAGGAGAAAGCAAATTCAACCCTAACCCGCAATCTCAGATCCAGGAGAAGAGAAGAAGAAGAAGAGTGTACCTGGAATCATAGAATCGAAATCGCGTGAAGAAGTAGAGGAGATGAGAGATGGAATCGCAAGGATGAAGACAGGAGGAACGACGATCGACGGGCGGCCAGGAGAACATGAGAGCGCTGGGAGAACGAAGGGGAAGAAGGAGCACCTGAGAACGAGCCGAGGAAGGGTCGGGAAAGCGAAAAAACAATTAAGAAGGTTTACGCATCCTAAAAAAACATTTGATGGGTCTATCTACCTAACTAAAGATGCTTAAAGGTCCATTTCAGCAAATTCCCTCTTTATATTTTGGAGTATAATATTATACACTTATTAACCTATACAAAGAAATGCACTTATTCACTTATACAATTATTAACTTGTATAAATATATAGAATTATTAAAAGAAGTTATTTGGCTAAATGTCCACTTTTGTATATCACTTTTGCTAATTGTCCACCTAAACTACCATCCCCCTATATCTTAAAGTTGAGTCCTTTCCAGCCCTCTCAGACTATCCACGTGGAGCCTTCTTTGGTTTTTTTTCTTCTTTCCCTTTTTGCCCTTTACTTTCTATTTCTCTCTTCTCTATCTCTCCCACGATCTCTCCCGATCAAACAGTTTTCTACTTTTTTCAAACCGCTTATCCCTCATCTCTTCGATCTCTCTCGGATCCCTCATAATATATCGGAGGTTATCATTGTGGAGGCGAGAGAGATTTGGATGTCAACAAATTCAGCGGCGCTGGTGATGAGGACGGTAAAGGCGGCAGGGGTCGGTATAGGCGGTGGTCGAAAGGGGTAGAGATCGAGGTGGTTGCAGTGGCAATTTTGTACCAGATTTTGTTGTTTTCGATTCGTACGGATGCCCTACACTCAACAATGTTAGTTTTCTTTCTAACTTGCTAATTTCTCCATTCTTCCCTTTCCTGCTAGATGCTCACACAAAATCTGCTAATCCTAGCTAGACAAATTTGGAGTTGTTGAGGTCGACATTTGTTAGATTTTGGTGCTTTCTGATTATGACATCAACGATCTAAAGCCAATTCAGACGTTCAGAGAGCCAATTTAGGGATTCAAAAGATTTTCAAAAAAGGTACGAAATTAAAACCTAGGTTTGGCGAATTTGAAGGAATTGGTCGGGTTTGTCTTGAGGAGGATGATGAAGATGAGTGGTTTTTTGATTGTTGATCTAGGCGATTTGAAGTGGCTAGCAGATAACCACGGGGCCTCCAAAGATGCGAGGGAGGTCGTGGCAGAGATGGGGAAGATAATAGCAAGATTCGGCGGTGGAGTTCGAGTGATTGGAACTGCTACATGTGAGACTTATTTAAGGTGTCAGGTTTATCATACAACAATGGAGGATCAATGGGATCTTCAAGCTGCTTCTGTTGTGGTTAAATCCCCTCTTCCTCTAATGTTTCATAGGTATATATATGCTACTTACCTTATAAAATACACTTTGCTTTGTTTCGGTGTATGTTCGATGAAATTGAACATGTAAGGTTGATATAACTAGCAAAACGAGACTTTGCATTGTTACTGATTTCATAGTTCAACATGCTTCCTAGGATCGGAACGAATGGAGTCGGTGGGAGTCCATCGAAGCGACACGAAAGCAGTTGCCACAGTGGCTGCAGAATGCCATTGTTAGTGACAATAGTGTTCAATGCGCTTCCGTTTCATCTCAGGTGTGGTTTCGATAATGTTTGATAACTGTCATGTTTGGTGATCTTAGTTTGATGTATATGTTAGTCTTAGGCCCTGTTTGATAGTGTATTAGATTAGGTTTCAAGAGGTTAAAAAAAATTTAACCTCTTGAAGGGGTGTTTGGCAAGGGTTTTAGGTTGGGGTTTTGGGGGTTAAGGTTGAGTTTATTTTTCTTGAAAATGGAAGCTGCCCCCCCTAGGCTTCGGAGGTTAAGGTTGAGTTTATTTTTTTGTGGAGGTTTGAAATGTCAGTTTTGCCCTCCACTTTTTTTGCCCCTTTTGCCTCCTAGCATTTATGAAGGGCATTTTGGACTTTTTCACTATAATAACCTTTTATAAACCTTACAACCACCAAACACCTTCATCTTTTTTACAAGGTTATTTTAAAAAAAAAAACTCCATCTCTGACACCTCCATAATACCCCAAATAAACTCAACCTCTTGAAAAAACCACAACTCCTGAAAAACCCCCAATTTGCCAAACACGCGCTTAGTTTCTCTTTTACAATTTGCAGATCAAGGATATTGATCCATTGTTGAAGCGAAAGACGGACGAATTGATGAAGAGATGGAGTGATAGATTCACTAGAACACCTGCAACCTATCGAAAAGCAATCCGACACCCCTCTCCCTTGCAAGCTTGTATGCCAGCCCAAAACTGGTCGCCCAACAACACTTGCAGTCCAATCCCTACCAAACCAAAACACTAGGGGATGATCTGAAGCTGAACATTGACTCACTTCGAACGCAACATGTGGACCATCTGCATACCCCTCCTGAGATTGAGCTCGGTGAGGACTGATCTTGTGCTTGGTCAAACCAATAAGAGTCATAATGATCACTTTAAGGACTTGCCAAGCAAAGTCGATGAAATGTAGTTTCATGATAAGCTGCTAATTGCGGATTCCTTCAAGAAGCTTCGCAAGGGTCTGATCGAGAAAGTGTGGTGGTGGCAGGGGGATGCAGCGTCGGTTGTTGCCAACATCGTCACGTGTTGCAAACTGGGTAATGGTGGAAGGCGCGCTCTGGTGGAGCCAAAGGCAATACCTGGATGCTATTTTCAGGCCCTGACAAGACTGTAAGAAAAAACAATTCATCTACTCCATTTTGTGGTCCATCTAATTGAGTTGATAGGGAAATGGTTTTTAAAAGTTTGACTTTTTGTTTCTAATGCCTAGAAATACCCTTATACGGTGTTATACCAATCTAACTATAAGATTGACCTGCAAGTGATGAATACCTTTCCCTTACCAAAAATTATTCTCTTTCTCTCACTCATTTTGAGTGATGAATTCTAAACGATATTCCTGTTGATGTTTGTGAAAATTTTCAATTGGGTTTTTAATATCTATTTTCTAAACTAGAAGTGATGAATTTTTTGACATTTGAGAGTTGCTTGTAGAGAGCGTGTTGAGTGGAAATGGTAGGCATGGTAGTATGCCTGTTCCTAAGACACTAGCTGGGGTTTGGGTTAAATACTTAAATCCCAATCTACTTACCTACTTAATTTTAGGTAAATATAAAGAAAAGAAACAATATAGTGTGACATGAAAGTAGCTAGCTAGATAAGAAGATATGGTGTTGGGTACCTGTATTTTCTTTTTGATACAAATTGCATCGTCAAGACTTGCTTTAACTTTCAATAAAGCCCCTTTAACCTCTAAAAATGTTTTTCATATTTCTTGATTTTATGGAAAAAATAAATTTTGATTTATGTGTTTTTAAATTATTATTTTTTCTAAGGTTCCTCTTTCAGTTCAATGTAATTAGTGAAATAGGAACACATGTTTTTGAAATCACAATCAAATTAAGGAAAAGTTATCCATGAAACTCTAATTTACTATTGGTTTGACTAAAATCCCAACTCTTTGGAAAGACTATGAAGAAGAGAAGTTGGATTTGGTACATTCATTTTCATTATATATTTTGTTTTCCATCATTTCAGAAAGCTATCTCTATTATCCTACAAACAGAGGCCACAAAGGTGTGCCAAATCAATTTCAAAATTTTAAATAATTAGTATATAAAATGGATCAGAATTTTAGGAAAACATTCCGAATGAATAAGAGGTTTTTATTCTTTCATAAATTGTTAGAATTTAAGTTTTCCTCATCAAGTTGTGATAAAAAATCGGAAATGTCGGGTTATGGCTCAGTAGATTATTATTTGCGTGCATTGTGGTTGATTTATTTTACTTTATCAAACCATGTTAAAGTAATTTATGTGTCGATTCTTCTTGTATCATATTAGTCAAAAGTAAGGTTCAATCGAGTACTATGTTTTATATATCATTACTATGTTAAAAATCCCGTGCGTAACGCACGGGCTATAGGCTAGTTTTGTTAAATGTCCAAAGTTTTTATGAAAATCCTTGTTTACCCTTACCCAGGGCCGGCCCAAGGGGGTGGGCGAGAGGGGCGACAGCCCAGGGCCCGTAAATTTTAAGGGCCCATAATAAGTAAATTTTTAATAATACTAGTATATCTACAAAGCATAAACAAACCTACTAAATATCCCAGTTAGTAGGTTTATGATAATTATACTACATGGTTGTAGGTTCGAATCTAGAAAATGTGGCCCTTTTGTTTGTTTTTTAATTATAAAGGGCCTTAATTTCTATTTTGCCCCAGGGCCCTTCGATTACTCAGACCGGGCCTGCCCTTACCCTCCTTGCCCTTCCCCTTCTTCACACAGATCTGATGCTCCATCAGTCCATTGCTCTCTCTGCATCTCCCTTATCTAGCCATTTTCGGCCAATTGCAACCAAACATCGTCCAATTGTGTTAGCGGTGGTGGTGACAAGGGAGTAGATACGGTGGATCTGGCGACAGAGAAGAACGTCTCCTCCAGACCCCGCGCGATCTCATGTCTCCGATCTCTCCTACGCCACCGACGCCATCAGAGGCTCTGTTTGCTATCGATCGAGAACTAGGAGATTCATGGCTGACCAGAGCGAAGAAGGAAGATGACTTGTTTTCCGCCGCCATTCATTGACCCTGCTCGGCTTGGTTCTGATTGCGGCGGCGATCCTGGCTCCATTCATCGAACCCTATCTCCAACAACCATACCGGTAAGTTTGTTCGGCTACAACCATGAATTTCAAGTCGTACCGTTGGGTGAAAAAATCAAAAATTAGATGGAATTGCTTACCCAAAATTTGATAGTCTCTGCGGTTTACTATGATTGAGTTGATTTTGTGATTGAATTTAGTTTTCTTGTCGGGCATTGATTTCGTTTTCGTCGAGCTTGTCTCCTTAGATTGATTCTGATTAGGTAGTTCTGGATCAATCTTTATTCGCCTTTATCTTCATTTTTCAATTCAATCTATGATTGATCATTTTGCAATCGATTTGTATATGCATTCAAATTCAGACTCGTCGTCGTCGTCGTTGTTGCAGTGCTGATTTGACAACAAAAGTTATTCAAAGCTTCCGTAAATCTTTCAGATCCGAGGGAATCGATGATTGCCCAATCAATTTGATCAGCTATTGAGATTTCCAATGAAGGCAGCTTGTTCCACTGCAATTCTGCAGGTTCCAATGGTTCCATATCCGGTGGTGAGGCTCAGAATACCGAAGATCAAATCGTTTGTTGGCCTGCAACCTCAATCTAGAATTTTAGCTTGCAATGATTTACAAACAATCTCATGGTTTCAGGGGGAGATGTTGGACCAAGTGCACTCCTTCTTATGAAAGGTATCACTTCTTTTGATGTTCTTGGTCTTGCATTATGACTATCTGATTTTCTTTCCAATTAGAGAATTCTTAACTCTGTAGCCCCTTAATGTTGGTTTTGGTGCCATTGTTTAAAAATTGCAAAGAACTCTAGTGTCTTTCCCTCTCCGGTTTGTTCAGTGATCTTGTACGGAGTATATGAATACGTTGGGAGTTGCGACCCATGCCAAGAAATTGGGGATGATGTCAGTGGCCTGTGCTTCTTTTTTTTTTGATTTTGTCAGTGGCCTTTGCTGAGGATAGTGGAGATGGCCCCTTTGGTGACAAAGCTCTTTATTTGAATGGAAAAGTTCAACATCTCCTTTTTAATTTTATTTATCTGGGAATGTTTAAATTTTGTTGGTGATACTTAGTGACTTTTTAATGTGACGTTGTCATCAAAAAAATTTATCATCACGTGTGATGACATTGATGGTCATTCTTTTATTTGGTACACTGGTGGTGACAACGCTTGTTACACTTGCGGTAACACTAATAAAGGTGGTGATAATGACCTCGTAAAAAAATTATTAAAACAAAGGTGTCTCCAAAAACTTTAAAAATAAATGTCATAAAAAAAGCGTTGTTATCGCATGTGTCACCACCGACAGTGTCACCACAACGATCTCGTAAAAAAAACTCTAAAAACAAAGGTGTCACAACAGTGATAACTGTGGTGACATCGATAAGGGTGGTGACAATGATAAGCTTGGTGACAACGATAAGGGCAGTGACAACGATAGGGATGGTGACAACGATAAGGGTTGTGGTGACAATGATAGGTGATGGACGGTTTTTAGTCGCGTTAATCGTATCAAAATAAATTCGAACCTACCTAACTAATGTAGTGTAGTAAGTACGAGTCGATCCCACGGAGAATCAAGTTATTCATGAGTTAAGTCTATTTACCAATTAATAGAAAACGGGGGTTTTGAGTGGTGAAAATAAGAAAGAAAATAAAATAAACTATAAACAAGTTACCGGAGATAACAATTAAGAATAAATTTTCATCTATAAATATCCACTTGAATTTTACCGGTTGATAATTGATTCTTCTTCATCCTTTCATCCTATTACTATTCCTGTCCTGATCTTGTGTAAATTACTAGTCCTACGAGTCCTAGTAACCCTTACTAATTAGATAACCCTAACACAGTCAAGATTTAACCTAATAATAGCATTAAGATTAAGGATTAACCAGGATACATGCAACACCAAGCTACGAGTCAGCATTTAACATATAATTGATTCTCTACACCAGTGTAGTCCTACGAGTCCTAAAAATGCATGATTGCTACTATGGATTTAGGTTCGCTACGAGGAATCTACAAAATCCTAGCAATAATCTCAACTAGTTTTACGGACTAGAAGAAATCAACAATATTTGCAAAAGAATCAATATACGAATCAATAGGAATAGAACAAGAATAGAAGAAATCTCACAACTTTATCAAATCAAAGCTTCAATCCATAGATGAAACGGGGGAGTTTAAATCTCCATAAAAATAAGAAAAAATATAATTAGGGTTAAAGAGCTCGAAAATCAGTCGGTCGGTCTCGTTCCTAAGTCGGCCTCCTTAAATTGAGGGAATTAAAGGAAATGACCCTTGCCCCAGTTTGGTTTGCTAGCCTAACCCACTAACCGTTTCTAATTGCAAGGGTTAGATCCCCCCTTTAAAAAATGGCAAGGTAGTCGGTTGGAAAAGGGGTGTGGAAACCGGTTGTTGTGAGTCATTAAAGAAGGGAGAGAGTGTGGGAGAGAGGAGGAGAGAGAGGGCAGTTTTTAAAAACCTGTCACTTCTTCCAACTGTGTAAAACAGAGAGGAGGGAGGGGAGAAGGCACGAAACCGCCATTTTTGAAACGAAAACGAGAGAGGAGAAGAAGAAGGAAAAGGAAGAAGACGAACCTGGGAGTGCGGAGGAGAAGACGGCACCGGATTTCAAGCCAATAAACCCGACGTGTAGAAGATGACCCTGTGGGCGTTTAGAAGAGAGAGACCGACCGATTTGAAGTAAGTAAACCCTAACCCTACCGATTTTGTACCGATTGCA
The DNA here is from genome assembly GCA_037127255.1 of Persicaria tinctoria. Classification (NCBI taxonomy): domain Eukaryota; kingdom Viridiplantae; phylum Streptophyta; class Magnoliopsida; order Caryophyllales; family Polygonaceae; genus Persicaria; species Persicaria tinctoria. The sequence continues at coordinate 26,240,508 of JBANSL010000005.1, read as the reverse complement.
GAAATTGAAAGGATGAGGGACCATTTGAAGAACCTAATTTATTTGCCATGGTTTGCAATTGGATGAAAGAACGGGTGGAATATCCGCCCCTGTCATGTGGGATGTAACAGGCGTCTAGTATGAAAACAATGGGTGGAAATGTGGGAACGGGGATGTTCGAGTCGGGGAGAGAATGGAAGTACCATTGTGGTGATGATATGGTAAAGGCATTGAAGGAGGAAGCAAATTAGGGGAAATCGATACATGTATTGTGTGAATATTTGAGAAATTGGTGAAATTGGGGAAAATGTGGGAATTGGTGAAATTGGGGAAAATCTGGGAATTGGGGAAATTGGTGAGATTGGGGAAATTGGATAGATAGAGGGAAATCGGGGAACCTATATGTGGGTAAAAAAATTTCAGGAACAAGTTATTGAATGTAAATGCTGTTACATTGTAACATGTCATGTTTTTAATATATAGTTGCCATGTTTAATAGGTTTCCTGTCATGTTTAAATGCAAAATTGCGCGGCTTATATTTTGTGGAAGCTATAAAATGGTTACAATGCTCAGGTGATAAGTATAGGGTAAGATATGATGAGGCTAGAAATTTACTGTCATTTGTGATAAGTATAGGGTAAGATTTGGTGTCTGTCATGTTAAAATGGTCACATGACATGTTAAAATGGTCATATGACACGTTAAATGAACTTACTGTCATGTGCATTGTGACTGGTGTGATGAAAATGTGCAAATGTTTGAAGAATGCTAAAGTATTGCTCCCCAACCTACATGGTATCAAACAATGGCGACATATGCAGTCCCCGAGGACCAGCATTTCAAGTGTAGGTGCGACCAATACGCCAGGCCCAATGTCCTTTCAAAGCTAGACCAGTACCTGAGCGCCTCAGATTGGAAGCGTCTGTGTGAAAGCCAGTTTGGCGGCATTGCGAGGCTCGGTGCCAAAGTTGAGTTCTCAGCACAGCTAGTCCACTACGTCCTACAACGGCAGCTACGGTCGAAAAAGAAGCATGAAAACTGGTACATGATCCAGGGGTCCATAGTCCGGTTCTCCATCGCGGAGTTCGCGCTAGTGACCGGACTGAAGTGCTCGTCAAACGTGATGAAGACCGTGGACATTGAGGCGGACAAGGCTGCCTGCTTAGATTTCTTAGGGGCGGAGAAGATGAGGATGGAGGACTTCGAGACGAAGTACAAAGTGGCGATGAAGTCAGAGCGTTCGGCCGCCAAGCGCTTTAAGTTCGCGCTCATAATGCTGGTGGAGGTGGTGCTCTTTGCGAAGGAACCCCGAAACTTTATTCATGGGTGGGTTGTAAACATGGTGTCTGACACTGAGGCGTTCTTGCGTTACCCGTGGGGGCGACTGTGCTACGTACGAACCCACAAATTCCTCTACCGGTGTGTTGAGCGCAAGCTCCAGCATGGGGTCAGCAACTCTCGCCCGTCGTACTTGTTAGGCGGCTTCCCCCTTGCATTCCAGGTATGGACATAAATCTCACATGACAAATAATGATTTAAACTGGACACTGACTCGTGGTACCTGGACATAGGCACTGTGCATTGAAAAATGAAACTGAACACGATTAAATGCAAAGTGTGGACATGTCATCACCTTGTTTGTTTTTTTTTTGTTTTTAGTTGTGGGTGTACGAGGCTCTGCGGCCAGTTGCAAGACAATTTGCTGACACCAGCACAAGCACAATATCAGTTGAAAGAGCACAATATCATGTACGATTCTCTTGCATCCCTCATCCAGCAGTCGAAGGACGAGTTGGGTATGTTCGACGAGGTGAACACTGTTCGGACAGTCCTGCTCCCGGATGCCGAGGAGGTTAGGAAGGGGGTTATCCTTGGCGCCATGTTCGCGGTAGAGAAGCCGGATAAGTTCTTCGACGACCTCGTGGTGGAGTATAAAGAAAAACATGCGCCGAGCACGACGGAAGCATCCGGCTCAGGCACGCAGGGTGAGGGAAGTACTACGGCTACCCAAGTGGATGTGTCAAGGATTTTGTCTAAGATGGATGAGCTAGGGACGAGGTTATTGCCAACGTTTCACGAGATGATGGAAATGGTTGAGGCGGCGATGCAGGAGCTGAGAAGGGAGGTGAGTGGGAAGAAGCGAGGTAAGGACGAGGTGACACACTCGCAGGACAGGCATGGAACTTACGGTGAGGAAACCGAAGATGTTGAGTTGCAGTCGAAGGAGGTAAGATGTTCAATTTGTCATGTCAGGATCCTTAACAATATAGGCGTCATGGTAACATACCTTTCCCATAAGGCTGAGGAAACTGTTAAGGAATTGGGCCAGAAATCGGGTATTGATGCAGGTGAAGATGAAACCACCAAGACAACCTCTGAGGTAAGTACCCTAACTGAAACTATGATGTCAGTTTTGTGAATGATGGTGACACGAACTCATAATCTGTAGGAGATGGGTAAGAGTAAGGGACCAGTCTATGGGGAGACCGAAATGGAGAAGGATGTTGATCCACAAGAACCCCCTAAAGAAACACCCACCACACCGGTAAGTCATCCCTGTCGTACTGCGATGTGACTGTTGACAATGGTATCGAGTCTAAGTTCATTTGCATATTTGCGCAGGGTGATGAAGTGTTGAAGGAAAAGGGTGAGACTGATAGAACAGGGCCAACTGAAATGGTAAGGGCGATCGGGCTTGAGGCAGTAGCAGCCACTACCAACGTAGTCCATCTTCTGATTTATAGTGTAATTGGTGCGCATTAGGTTTGACACGTACTTTTTGCGATGCAGAGGAGACTCCGGCCCCTACGCTCTCCGTTTCATGCAGATGCTCGCATCAAGCGACCGCGTATTCAAAGGGGTGGACGAAGCCTTTATCGATGCTTACCGCCTAGTCCTATGTGTCGCCATCTACCACGGTGCCTTCCGACCCAGCCACGATCCTCAGTAGTCATTGGCTCCGTCCTTTTTTTACAAGAACATTGTTGTTTGTACTGTTGTCTGGAAATGTTGTTGGTGGCTTGAACATTTGTGCTTTCGTAGGATTTAATTTGGTTGACTTTGGTATCGACAGTATGTCGTTTTGGGAAACCTAGGGCTCAGGTTTTGAAACTATGATGTCTTGTTGTTTTTGAAACTATGTTATCATGTAGGTCGTACGATGGTTTACACTTATATATTTACGTCGTCCACATTTCCATTGAAAATGCACAATTAAAACATGTCATGTCCAAAATATCACCTGCCAAGTTCATATAACTGCATGTCATGTACAAAATGAAATAGCTGCACCCAGTCCCAACAAGCCTTAATAACAAAACACGGGCGACGTTCATACTTCAATGTAAAAGGGGGAGCGATAACGTTTCCGAATAAGTGAGCCCTGATTACAAAACACGTGAAATACCTACTGGCATGTCTTACCCATAATATGTCATGTCAAAATAGCAATCCGTCATGTCTAACCCATTAGATGTCATGCCAAAATATGTACCCGTCATGCCAAAATACCACATGGCAAGTTACTATGTGCGGCACCTTTTCGGGAACTTCCTTTCCAATTAAGACGGGTACCTAGATGTCTTCGACCTGCCAGAGCGTACCTTGATAAGTGGGGGGAGGCAAGTCTCCTTAGCGATTGCCTCAGGCACCCTCAAATTCTCTCGCGACGGGACTGGGTAGATCACGTCCTTGTAGCACGCACGCCACGCGTCTACCTTGTACAAGTCGTTGACGAGCGAGTAGACATCCATCTCGTCCTTGTAGCCGGCTCTGGTGGAGTCTCCTTGGTCTGGTCGAGATCGACTAGGGTTTGGTCGATCTTGACCCCATACTTAGTCCTTGTGTTCTCCTTGAGGATTGCCATGATCTCCTCCACCTGGGCCTCCATGTCCCTCTTTTCTAGCTCCTCGGGGGTCATATTCCTGACCTTGGGTTCCCCGCAGGTGATGTAGCCAGCTGAGATAGATTTGACCTCTTCCATTGGACCTGTATGCCTTTCAGTTTTATTAAAGGAATACTCAATTACCTCATCGCTGATGTTGAAGGTGAGCACTCCTTTCCTTACGCTTATGCTAGCATCCACCGTTGCCAAGAATGGTCTCCCTAGAATAATTGGACAAGCAGGATCTTCTTGCATATCAACAATTAAGAAATCAGCAGGAACGAAGAATTTACCTACTTGTACTGGGACATTTTCCACCATGCCTGTTGGAATGACCACTGTGTTGTTGGCCATGTATAGTCTAGCATCCACAGGCTCCAAGGCACCTATCTTAATCTTGGACCAAATCGTTAAAGGCATAATACTAACACTGGCTCCAAGATCACATAGGGCATTAATTTTGTATGGACCAAATCCAATAGTTATAGCAAACTTATCTGGATCCGGCCTCTTCTCCAATATGTCCAGATGGCTGCACTCCTCTGTGATTTCTGCCATCGATCGCTTTTTGCTCAGAATCTCCTTCAGGAACTTGACGTAGGACGGCATTTCATTGAGAGCTTCTGTGAAGGGGATGGTGACGTTGAGCTTCTGAAGCATCTTAATGAAGCGCTGAAACTTTTTCTCCGCTGGGTCCTTTAGGGATTTTGTGGGGAAAGACAGCTTCTTTTTCTGAGTCGGAGCCAGAACAGACGTCGGAGTTGCTGCAGATTTCTCGACCAAGGGCTCCTCGACATCGAGAAGGGTCTCGTCGAGATCGACTGGATTGGGTGCAGTCGAGGATTCTGGAATTTTCTCCTCGAGGTCGACGAAGGCTTTGTCGAGATCGACCACGGCCTTGTCGAGATCGACTACGGCCTTGTCGAGGTCGACTTGTTGTTCTTCGTCGTTCTGCTGCTTTTCAACCTCTGGCTCTTGCAGTTGATGGCTGCTTCTGAGTTTTACAGCAGCGATGTGCCCAGTTTTTCCCTTAGGATTTGGTTCTGAAGATCCAGGGAGTGCGCCTGATTGTTTGGGGATTCCCGCGGCTAGCTGACCAATCTGTGTATCAACTGTTTTCCGCCATATATCCATTTCCCCAAGCCTAGAATTGACACCTTGCATCTGAGTATAGACGGAGTTGAAGGACTGCCTAGTTTCTGAGTGGTTCCTCCGTATTTCCTTCAGGACCAGCTGTATATCATCCTTCTTCTGGTCCCTTTCTGGATGTCCTGGAGCTCTATAGGGCGGGGGATTCCTAGGGACACCTTGGTTCCACTGTGGTTGCTGAAACCTTTGGTCCCCCATGTAGCGATTTGGACCCCCTGCGTAAGCTGCATCCTCATGGTGCTCTGCCATCCTGACTTGTTCTGTGTGTGGGCACTCAGGAGTGGTGTGCCTTTGCGATCCGCATTCAATACAAGGCTGGTTGACAGAGAGATATTTGACTTGTTTGATGAGCTTCCTATTCTGATCTCTGTAGTATTGCTCCCTGACATCCGGATCAATCTTCTTTGATGGCTCATAGAGTGGCATGGATGGTGCTGGCCTGGCGTATGGGTTCTCTTCATAAGTTGCAGTAGACCCATACTTGTTGTCGTAAGTAGTGAGCTTCTCCAGCACTCCCCATGCGTCACTTGGCGGCATTGTCAGATACTCGTAACGAGTATAATTGTTGATTCTGTCCTTAGTGACTTGATCAAGAGAGTTGAAGAAGATCTCCTGAATGATGTAGGGTGGTTGTCCATGAGTCGGGCAAGATCGCAATAGTTCCTTGTAGCGCTCCCATGCCCTTGCCAGCGGTTCCTCTTTCTGCTGTTTAAAGGTGGTGATTCTCTGGCGGAGATGTGCTGTTTTGGCAGGTGGGAAGAATTTGTTCAGAAACTCTTGCTCTACTTGGGCCCAGGTTGTGAGTGATCTTGCCTTCAGCCCTTCCAGCCATTTCAGTGCAGGCCCAGCAAGAGACCAACGAAAAGATTTCATCTTGACATATTCCAAGGTTGTACCTTCTGCAAGAGTACGACACATATCATGAAAATTAGTAATATGTTCAAGAGGACACTCATTAAATCTGCCGTAAAAGGCATTATTTTTAAGCTCTATAAGAAATTGAGTGCGAATTTCAAAAGAGTTTTCAGGGATTAGAATCGCCGATTCAGGCACGACGAGAGTTGGGTGCATGTAGTCCTCTGCCGTGGTTGGATACTGGGCAAGCTCAGCCTGTGCTTGTTCCCTTGCTGCTCTCTCAGCGGCGATAGCAGCATCTTTAGCGTTGATAGCAGCATCCCTTGCGGCTAGTTCCCTGGTAAGCCTAGCGATTAGCTGTTCCTGTGTTTCAGCGGCCGACATGATCCTTTTGAGTTTGGAGTGGATGTGTAGGTAGCGCTCCGGTTCGTCTAAGCTGTCAAACTCAGGTGTTTGACCAGAAGTGAGAATTGACTACCTAAGGCGCGATTGATTGCTTCCCCGGCAACGGCGCCAATTTGTTGTTGCAGGAGTAAGTCAAGTATAGAATAGAATATGGTTTAGAACGACTCCCCTGTCTCAGCAAATAATTACAAGACTTCCTCCCGTTGTAGTAAGAGAATAGTCAGGATCGAATCCTCGAGGAAGCACGTCAGCAGTTCTTAGGTAGCTATCAGATTCTCACAAAAGCAGAGCAGAACAGACAGAATCGCAGAAACCGAAAGACACAAACAAATAACCCGGCAAGGGCAACTAAAATAAAAGCAAGAACAAATAAAGACAGAAATAAAAGCAAGCAAAGAAAGAACAACGCAGCAAATAAAGGGCAAAGGCTCTCGTCGATCTCGACAAACAGTACTCGAGATCGACCAACACAGTGACTCAGAAAGTGAAAATCGACAAGAAACAGAAGAAAAGACAACTCGACTAAGACAACCCCTCCTCGACCTTGACAAGATGCTACTCGAGGTCGACAAAGCTTCGTCTAGGTCGATGAGAAACAGAAACACAAAATCGCAGATTTTTGACAGAATTCAGAAATTTGACAGAAATTAACTCAATATACTAAAAGACCTCCAAGAACAGGGTTTCAACACCGCAACGATAACCATGCAAAACAACACATAAAGGCATAAAAGATCATGCTTTCCATCAAATAACTTTCGTCATTAACAAATAGGCATATAGAGGCTTTCGCATAAACCCTAATTGTTACTAACCCTTTTTCACATAATTAATCCAAGTTGCATTAAGATCACTTTCGCTTCAATAATACAAATAAGGATCACCTTCAACTCTCGCAAAAGAATCATGCTCTTAGGGATAGAAGATAAATCGCACAAAAGATCTGACCTTTATCGCATCGCCTCACATGGCTACCGTCGGGCTCACCCCAGCCCCAGAAGTGGGTGGACTACTCACGCCTCATCGCAATAATAGACATTGATGTAATAGAAGAAACTTGCATTAACTATATTCAAAGCCTTTACAATCCTGGCAATCAACTTTCGCTGTAAGCCAAAACCCTAAAAACCTTAGAACTCCTAAACTACTCTACTTGAATGGAATTAACTACTTGTGTCTTCGATGATAACTGAAATTGAATTCTGAACTGGAATGAATAAAACTGAGCCCCTAGGGCTTTATTTATAGCCTTCATTCCCTAGCTAATCTAGGAAAGAAGATATCTATCTATATCTAAATTGCTTAAAAGATAAATAAATGACATAATGGAATTAAATCCATAAGGAAAAAGATAATTCTAAATAAGGTAGGTCTTCATGATGTGATAGATATTGTCTCCTTTGGATGGAACTTGATAGTTTCGGATAGATTTCAGCAACTTCGCGCCCAAGGAACTCCAATTCTACTCGGACAAGGCTACGTCGAGAAGCTTCTGGAAGCTGGGTCTACTCGACCTCGACAAGGTCTCGTCGACCTCGAGTAAGGTTGGCCGACTAGGTCTTCTCTGCTCGATGTGGCTCGGAGTTGGCTCACTGGGTGCTTGTCGACCTCGACTAGTCGTAGTCGATCTCGAGTAAGGTTGGTCTTGTCGACTGGCTCTGCTCGGGTAAGTCTAGTCGACTGGCTCGGACAAGGAGTCAAGCTCTCGTCGACCTCGACAAGGGCTCCTCGAGGTCGAGTTGGGTGTTGCTTCCGCTTCCGCGAGCTGGCTCTTCCGCTGGCAGCGAGTGGCTTGATCCGCGGCAGCGACTGGTCCTTTCCGCTGCAGCGAGTCTCCTGGTCGTCTTCGGCTTCGTCCTCGGACAGCTTCTCCTTGTCGACTCCGGACGTGGACGTATGGGCTTCGTCGACCTCGACCAGGGCTTGTCGAGGTCGAGTTGGGTTCCGGAGCTCGGGTTGCTGGCTCTCTCGACCAAGGTCTGCTCGACAAGTTGGTGCCCGGACATGCTCGTCTAGGTCGAGTAGACCTACTTGATATCGAGTAGCCTCGTCTCTTGGACTTGTTCCGCTGCTTTGACCTTGGACTTCTGTAGTGTTTTTCCGAGCTTTTCCGACTTTCTGTAGAACTGCTGTAAACGCCTCGATTTCTGCGATTTAAACAGAAACTGGTGTAGATTCCATAACTTGGCAAATAAACATAAACTACATAGATTCTGTACTATCTTAACCCAAATGCATGAAATGTATACATAAATCAATATAAAAGTTACTGTAAAACATGGCAGATTCCGCTCACAACAGTAGCTAAAATTTGATTTGAAAATAGTAGAGCCTCAGACTCTTATCTAACTTGGAACTTGTATGTTTTATCGTCTGTTATTGTAATCCTTATACAATCCTTTATTAACTTCTATCTCTTTAGCATGTTTGTGGTGTAAGTTATGTTGTTGACGCTTTTTCATGTGGTTCATGGGTTTGTGAATCTTGTGTTGAGGTAAACTGGTAGTTCTATTAAAAATCATTGGGTTATTATTACTCATAATTGTCCTTTCTTTTAATATTACCTTGAAGAGTTCTTTGGTTCTCCCCCCTCTTCATGTATACACTACCCAAGTGACTAAGGCATGTGCTCTCCTACATGTTACTTATGCTGCCTGCATACTTGGTTCATCTTGGGCAGACCTGCAACAATTTTTTGCAGCTACCAGGCAAGTATTCGTATATGTATGACTACATTCTTGCACTCTTTGCAAGTAGTAAGATAGTTAAAAAATAAATAAATCCCTGTGTGGTTACCTGAATTCATTAAAATTGAATTGGAAGAGGCTTTGAGTACCAATAGATTAAAACTTGTATGGTTCCAAGTGATTTATTAGAGACATGAGGATAAGAGCAATATTCACATAACAGAACTTTTAGGGATAATTAAGTTGGAGTCTAGAAATCTACCAAGATGAAAGCTGGCCTTTTGTAGGTGCATCACAAGATTGTTCTTTTCTTTGATTTAGACATATTATAGGACAAAAAGGGTATATAAAAATAAGAGGAGCACTTTGAGCCATGACAAGTGCGAAATCCATTTACATTTGATACATATTTGCTTTTTCCTTCAGGAATCAGCATGAAACCTCACATGCAAAGTAAACAGGCAATGATGTGGTCTACCAATCTTTAAAAGATCAATTTTGGAAATTATGAGAGAAGCCTAGTTACTTACCATACTCAACACATAAACCCCAATACCGGGCTAGCCAGCATCGCTTAAGAACAACCTCTTCCTGTAAAAACACCCAAACCTTATTATTGGAAGCACAAACAAGTTCAATAATAGGACATACAAATTGGGAACTTTTTACTACATTTTAGCCGACTATACATGTAATAGAATCTCATATCATGTTATTTACAATTGTTTTCATCTCTGATTCTGACTAGATCATTGGGTTATGGTATTAAACTTAAAATGTCAGAATGCTTCTTTCACATCTTTCAATCTTATATACTACTATGTATATACGTTTTTTACAATAAAATTAGTTGTAATTACATTACTCTTTTCTTATTCATATCAGTTATTGATTCGCGTTTTGAAAGATGGCAATAATAGCTTCACAGGGGGTTATTGCCATCCATTAGGCGACACTTCTATGTATCAAGTTGTTGGTATTGGCAAATCCTAATTGGCTTCTGAAATTGGCTCTAACCTTTCAGGTTAGTATCTACATTTTTTTGTCATACCCCAATCCATCTCTGCTGAACTTTTGGTGGAAAAATCAGCCTATTGTTTTTCATAGTTTGAAGGTAAATGAAGAAATTGTAAAACTTATGTTTGCTTATGCTCATTCATTCGACATGTAAAAGTTTTTCATAGATCTTGTTACTACTGGGTGTGTTTTTGAGATACTATCTGAAGTTCTGAACTGATTCTTTACTCTTTTATAGTAATGCTAAACCTTTTTTTTTCTCGATTCATTGCTCATAAGTTATTCAAATAATTTGAAGTAATCTTATAATCTTATTGCTTGTTTGCTTAGTCAGAATTAAAGATAGCAAATTTTATCTATGAAGTAAAAGAATGAATTGTCATTAACTTATCGATGGCTAGAGATGTTTTTATCATCATTAAAATTATGATGACGAATCTTTTACAATGTACTTTACATGTCCCATTTTCATTTACAGCTCAAGCTCAACTACTTTAAGTTGAACGCCCAAGGAAATTTCTTGGTCAGGGGTCCATACGCGTCATCACTGTCCCTTCAGCTAGACGAGGAACCGATCCTGACCACAAACATGGCTACTGCTCGCAGAATCGCAAAGCGGATGAGGAGGCGGTCTCGTATCCATCCAAGCCATGGCGCACGCCCACATAGAGGGTGTCATCCAGGTGAATTGTAACTTGCTCGAACGGAGTGTGATTAATAGGGATGAGATGCTGCGTGCACGCGGTGCTGTAACTAGTTCAATCAAATGTATGTGATTAGAATTTTAAATCTATGTTATATGGAAGATTTATTATGGTTGTAACCTATTTGTGAAGTCATCATTGATTACATTAGATTAGAATGAAAGCAGGGAAGAAATTGGTAAAATAAAAAAAACAGGGAAAATGCCTTACCATTGGCCACGGCTTCTTGCCGTCGCAAATGGGAAAAAGAAGACTAGAATGCTAGCCACGGCATATACCCCGTCACATGCGATAAAGTGCCAAAATTTTGGCGGGAAGAATTTTGAAGCCACGGAAACCAACCGTCGCAAATATTTTGGCCCAGTTGGCTTCGCAAGCTTTCTAGCCGTGGCTAGGCCGTGGCTATTGAGGTAGCGACGGCAAATCCCGTAGCTAGACTCTTTTGCCACCCATGGTTTCCCCACGGCTTGTTTGTCGTGGCTATATCCGTGGCTACTGCTCTTTCGCCACGGCAAATGGCCTTTCAGCCACGGTAAACAGCCGTTGCTGAAATGTTTTTTTTTGTAGTGTTTTGAAAGTGGGAGGAAAATGAATTTTTTTATAGTAAAATTAGAGGAAAATCCACCCCGGCTCGCCGGAGCTCCTTTAGCTATCTGTTGAAGATTGTTATACATAGTCTCGTTGTAGATATGTAAGCGATTCGAGACAGAAGACCAAGGCAGAGACGGAGGCGTCTTTGAATGTTCTGGACACGACGTTGAATAGCAGTCGGGTAGCAATGATGTTAATTGTTAGGGCGTAGATTCGTCGTCGCCAGTGAACCCCACGTGTATAGTTTCCATGTCCTTGTCCCCAAAAGGCAAAACAGGGAGAGACTTGTTAGTCTTGAAGTTTCTGAAGCAAAGAGAGCCTCCAATTGCTTTGAGTTATAAGAGATTGGTAAAGTAGCGGTGGCGGAGTAGGTAAATGTTCCGCTAATGGTGAGTGGTTATGGAACAGACGAGCCCAGGTTTTTCAAATTTTATATTTTGGGATCTGGATAATGTTAGCTGAGAATAATTGTTGGCGGAGTAGGTAGTGTGTTTATGTTCCATTCTTTCTGGTTGTTAATCAGGTCTGATACTCATAAATCTGAATCATGATTCTCACGGAAGCATTTAAGGAGAGATCATAATCCATGGATCCTTCAACACATTTATAGGCTATGGACTGACCATTTCTAATAATGTAGAGAATACGTTTCTAAATACCTTAAATCATGTAAAGATCTATATGAGGGAGAAGATGATTTCTTTATATTGATTTAGTGTCTATATAATGCAAAAGAGGAGAACCCTAGTTCTTATCTGTACAGAATATAATCTTAACAAACTAAAAGGAAATGACAAATACAAAAGATATTATCGATATGCACAATACACAATCTCATCTTCACCAAGGGCCTTGGTGAAGATGTCAGCAACCTGGTCACGCTATACGAACAACATACTCACGCTTATCCACCTGCTCCCGAACAAAATGATACTCAATCTTAATGTGTTTCGATCGCTGATGAGATTGGATTAACCGAGAGCAAGATGACACTCAAGTTGTCACAGAGGAGAATCGGAGCGTGAGGTATGTGGACGACCATCTTCATGAGCAATTGCTGAAGCCAAATGAGTTCATTCGCAGTGAAGGCAATGGCAAAGTATTCGGCTTCCGTGCTGGAGCGGGCTACGACATTTTACTTCGAGGTTGATCAGCTGATAAGATTTCCCCTAAAGTATATGGTGAAGTCATGCTGGGAGCAACAGTCGTACGGGTCAGATGCTGAGCTAGCATCTGAGAAGGGAAGAAGACACTGATCATGAACGTGGTGACGACGGAGACCAGCTGAGAGGGTCTACTTTAGATAGCGAAGGACCTGTTTGACAGATGACCAGTGAGCATATGTAGGTTGATGCATAAACTAACAAACTCTATTGATCGCATAGGTGATACCACACATTTATGTAGGCATATTAGGCTGCATTTAGCATGATTGAGATGTATATAATGCATGATTTAAGCTAGATTTGCATTTATACTTGTTTTGTTGGTAGAGTCGGAATCTACAAGCTTTTATGGATTATTTCAGGTAGATGTGGATTCGAAGAGGAATGAGGAGGCTCATGGATGAAGGACGAGTCAAGAGAAGGAAGAAAGTGAATGGCACAAGAGTTGAATCGATGTTCAAGAGCCTAAGTGAAGAACAAGTCAGCAGAAGTTATCGCTAGAAAAACTGAACTTGTAACACACTTTCTAGAGGCTTCGGTCATCCGATTGATTATTAAAAGGATGTGTTGGAAAGCTCTTTCTGATATCTACAACTTTTATGCTGACATCAAAACCATAATCGAAACAAAAAAAGTGTTGTAAATAGTAAGGCCGCCACGCTACTACCCATGGCCCCCGCGCGACTCAAAGAGAAACGGAGAGTTCGTTGATCGCCCTAGGCTGCCCAGTGTTCGGCCTTAGCCGCCTTGCGGCCTCATGCGTGTTCGAAACGCCAATTTTCCTGTTTTATATATTTTATCTAAATACTTCTATACTATTTTTGGCCGACTCTTTTATGTTATTTAAAACACATTTTAGAGTTATGTTTTGTCACTATATGCACTTTGAGATTATCAATTGAGAGAGTCCTAGAGGGGAACCTCCATGGCCATGGAGTGCTAAACTCTTCCGTTTTTTCTATGGATTATGACTTTGATTAGATAAAGTTGTGAGATTTCTATTCTTGTTCTATTCCTATTGATTCGTATTGATTCTTTTGCGAATATTGTTGATTTCTTATAGCCCGTACAACTAGTTCAGATTATTGCTAGGACTTTGTAGATTCCTCGTAGTCATCCTTAATCCATTGTAGCAATCATGCTTTTTGAGGACTCGTAGGACTAAATTGGTGTGTAGAGAATCAATTACATGTTACATACTGACCTGTAGGTTGGTGTTGCATGTATCCTAGTTAATCCTTAATCTTAATGCTACTATTATATTAAATCTTGACCGTGTTAGGGTTATTTGAGTTAGATGTAATCAGTAATGGTTATTAGGACTCGTATGACTAATTATTTACACATGATCATGATAGGAATAATAATAGGATGAAAAGAGAACTTGAAGAAGAATCGAGGATCAACTAATCAAACTAAAGTGGATATTTATATATGGAACTATTTTCTCAATTGTTATCTCTATTAACTTGTTTATTATAGTTTATCTTCTTTTTTTTAATCCAATCATCCCATATCTACTAATTGGTAAATATACATTACTTAGGAATATTTGATTCTATGTGGGATCAATCTCTTACTTGCTTGCTATACTAGTTTGTAGGTTTGAGTTTTACTTTTGATAGGAATAATGACAAATTCCTCCTATCAAATTTTGGTGTCGTTGCCAAGGAATCAAAGTTTATTTCTTTGTTTTGTGTATTTATCAATTTTTGTATATATCCAACTTGTTGTGGACCTATTCCTACGGTTCACAACACTCTTCCCTACTAACTGTTCAAGATGTTAAGGTTATTGCATTTTGAAGGTGAGAACTTTCACAAATATCTTATCAGATTGCAGAGATATGTTGACATCCACTAGTAGAAAATAGGCTTTTCAGCCCGGGCGTTTTGAATAATATAGTCCGGATATGGAGCAAATAGGGTCCGGGCATCAGCTTAATGTGATAATAGGTAAAGAGCCCGGATCCAAAAAATACACGCCCGGGCTAATAGAGTCAAGTCCATTTTGAAAAAAAATCTCAGATTTTAAAGCCCGGATTGTAGTTCAATGTCCGGGCTATTTGGTATATCAAATATCCCGGATATTTTGAACTCCGGGTTATTTTCCCTATGAAAGAGGCATGTAAGGAGATTATATATCCCGGATATTGTTAGATCCGGGCTATTTGGTCTGTCATTTTATGAAAATTGATTATATTTCCCGAATTTAGTATATCCGGGCTCTTTTATGTATGGATATATATTTTTTTCTTAATGGCCATTTTATTTAGGTCCTATTCCACCTGTACAGTTTACAGTGTTCATACAAGCCCCTGTTTTACAAATATGCTCAGCAACAATGCAAACTTGATTACAAAAAAAACAAAGTAAATACGTTTTCTTTATCTTAATCCAAAAACTAGAACAAATATCCATGAACATGCCACTCAATCAAGCTTGAAACTAGGAAAAATGTCATGCTTAGTACAAGATCTTGTCTCTCCCTTGCATAGTAGAACTAATATAGGACAAGGGCCATTAATCCGCTATTAACTAAAACGAAACATAACTAGAGAGTTTAGATGCTAAAAGGCACAAATGATATGCTAGAATTGACCGTCAATCTCAATGGGTTCTTCGTTTGACATGAAAGCACAACCTATTAAAGCTAATATCTCCTTCCATCCTGCAAAAATCAACAGAAAAGCATATTAATCCCAACTTAGGAGGAAACTATGAGTTAGAAGCATTCGAGTTTCATATAAACATGCAAACGGACAGATTAATGACAAACGCCTCAAACTTAAGTCAAATGAACTGAAGAAAAATAAGAAAACCTTGCAAACGGACAGAATTCTAAATTTCTAATAACCAAACATAAATTACCAACATAATCGAATGTATGCAAATATTCCTTCTTCCTCTGATTTTCTAGTGGCTTTTATTCTAAACAAGGATAAGATTAAGAGGTAAAGTAACAAAAAATATGTTCTCAATTCAGATAAGTCCTATAATAAGTAAAACATATTCTAAAGTCAGTTGAAAACAACAAAACCTAATGTTGAAATCACCATAAAAACATCAAATTCATCCATTGCTCGGAAAGGAGCTTCAGTCATTTCATGAAGAGCCAGAGTAAAGCATAATGTTGAAAATGAACGCTCTCCACCTGGTTCAAAAGGCAGCATTAGTTGCATGAGAATCAGCATACATGTACATGGATTCAAACAGTACTAAGGATAAATACTTGAAACCAAGAACATGATATGAATGATCAAAGGCAAAATTCGAAGTGCTAAAAGCAGCAACTTAGACATAATAAAGCATTTAAATTGCGTAGAAATGAGAAAAAGAAAATAGTACGCGATTACCAGATGGTGTTCATCATCTCAGCCACCAGAACAGGAGTATTTTTGCACTTTAGATGATTCTGTTTTTTATTAAAATAAATATTCAGAATAACTTCAAGTAGGCCCAAGATAATAGAAACAGTAACACTATGGTTATCAAATTAGATCCTAGATAGGCTCCAGAATCTCTTGCTCGGGGTCCAATTTGTGAAGGATACTGAACTAAATTCAGATGAAGGTTATTAGCAATCAGAAAAAATGCAACCATTCATAGAGCCATGAGTCATCATCACAAGAAGAATACTGAAGTGAACAAGTGGATACTAGCAAAGTATCAAGACTACAAGGCAATGCCCACCTTCTTAAGTTTGCACGTGAATGGACAAGGATGATAGGCTGCACTTGTATAGCCAGTACAGAAAAAAATAGCTCAGTGGTATATGTCTTGCTGTTTTATTGAAGTTATATTTGAAAAAGTAGGAAATCAAATGCAACACCATAAATATTTGGGAAAAAATTAAGCTATAATATTAGGGTACGTATTCGTTCTCTTGTTAAAAATTAGTTTTAGATTAGACCTCATCAAACTTCATTATTTACATATCTGCATCTATAACATATGTGTGTCTATATCAATCAAATTACCATTCACTCTCATATTAACTTCATTATTTTTTTTCAAATGAGGATACTTGAATAACTCCATTTATTAAAAAACGTTATCAATTCCAAATGCTACCATTGTCCGCTAACATAACACCATATGGGTCACTAGACCTTGGTTGATGTAACCAAATTGGAATCATATAGCTGAACCCTACACTAACTAGGAGGCAGGATAGGGGAAAGGAAGTAGACGCAAGCAGGTACATAGGACTATATATATACGAAATATATTCCAGCCAGGAGATTCTACCTTTCGATACTAAATACCTATTAACACGTTCAAGTTGGGACATTATATGCCCTCTTTTAGAGATCTAACCAATTGACAACAAGCCCCGTAAATCAATTTGATCTTGCAACTCATCAGACATACATAATAGTACCGAATTCACAACCCTCTTTCTCATACCAGAAAAGAAGAAAAAAGACATTTAATGTCACACAACATAAGTAGAACTTACCTTGTCAACACTAAGAACCAGCTCTTGCAATGCCCTGATTCGTTCGGTGATTCTCTCTCTACGCAACTGTTTAAAAAGGAAAGGTTCAGTTGCAAAAGTTGTAGTCATATGAGTAAATTTTAAGCTAAGCCTAAGAGCAAAGCAGCAATAACCAAACACCATCTTCTAACTTCTAAGGTGCTGAGATAGAACAATATAGCAAAACAAAAGTAGTTGTTGATGATTATAATAGATTCCAATAAAATCACATATAAATGTGATGATACTGAGTAGCTCTTTGATCATCCCCAAACATGTCAATTTCACATTTCAAACATCTCAACCTTAAATTCAATTATGAAGAACAGAACACCAGAAGAGGTATTCAGATGCGAATTTAAAAGAGCTTACCTGGTTATACTTAACAAGAGGTTCATCATATTTTGGAGCCAAAGGAATAATAAACTTGGGGCAAAATTGGATGATGTTTCAATAGAAAAGAAGGCATGGTGAGTTTTAGAAAGGCTTGTTCTCATTATTTTCAAGTAAATTTTATTAAAATTGTTGAACCGCGGGTACTAAATTTTATCAAAATTGTTGAGCTGTTATCTTTAATTCAAAGATCTAACCATGACAGTCATCTTCAATTGAGGATTAGAAGCAAAGGAATGAATTACGGCTTGATTTCGATGCCTGAGGTAATGCATAAATCCCTACCAAACACACAACAAATAGGAAAAGAGAAGGCGAGAGAGGAAGACAAATTTAGGGCAATTACCTCGGAAAGATAGCGAGAGGCGACGGAGAGACGACTGGAAACGGTGAGATTTAGGGCAAGCTCCCTTCCCTGAGCAACCGAGCTTTGGCGGCAGGCGAGGACGGAACTGGTCGGCGAAAACCGCGAAGATAGTGAAGAAGGCGAGAGTTAGGGCCCTTCGACGACAGGCGAGGGCGGAGCTCCTTCGTGATTTCCCTTCGGCGGCCGGCAGCAAGCGAGGAGGAAGCCACTTCGTGATTTCCCTCAGATCTGGACTGAATAGACTTCACGTTTTTTTTTTCACTTTCATGCCCTGTTTTATGCCCCGGATATTACTACGGGCTTTTCTTGGAGTGGGTACATATTAGCCCGGATTTGGCGGATTGAGGACACGCCCGGGTCATTAAATATCATAATAACCCGGATATTTAAGCTCCGGGTTATTTGAGTAAGGCTATGAAAGTTTTCGCACGACATTTTAACCCGGACGTTCCATATATCCGGGCTATATACTCTATATTTTTTTTCAAAAAAAAAAAAAAAGAAGGTTAGAAGCATATTAGACCCCGGATTTCCTACATCCGGCCTCTTAAGTAGCATGCTATATTCACATTTTTCTACTAGTGATCCATAATTCACGGGGTAATCAAGACAGCATCCGAGATATGATTCTTTGAATAATTGACGGGATGACCGCAGAGACGCGAGCGCTTGTTGAGTACATGAGTAATGAAGGCCTAGCACGGTTAGGTTTGTCTGGTTGTGGGATTGTTTTGTTTAATGGATTACCATGTTGCACTGGAAGAATCTTTCACTTCGATATCTCCAACAATAGAGGACCTTGTCACACACCTGGATGATGCAATCCGGGCCCTTACACAAGCGGTGCAGAAGAATGCTGAGAAGATTAAAAACTTGGGGGAAAAAATGAGCTGATTTACTCAAACATCAAGCGAGATAATGGCAGAGCAGATAACCACCCCGCAAGTTGATAAAGAAAGCCAGCACATCCCGTCATTCCCTAAGACATTGAAGGATGCGAGAATAGAAGATCATGTCAAGGTCATTGTGCTTAATTCATTCCCTCGTAGTTGGTTTCAACAAGATAATGATGTTCATAACGAGGAGAAATTGTTTCTAGATAATGATAGTTTCTTTAACGATAGGTCTTCATGTCTCTTGATAGAAAACAACATATCTTTTCTTGCAAGTAATCTCTTAGGCTCGGACTCCACTCGATCTCAGCTCGGATTGCTTCTGGATAGTACTCGATGTCGACCAAAGTACTCGACGTTGAGTAGGTCTTCTTCTTCTCGGATTGCACTCGAGCTCGGCTACTCTCTGGACTCGACATGGGTACTCGACGTCGACTAACCTTCTCGACGTTGTGTAGAGTTATGCTCTCGAGTGTGGCTCTGCTCGTGCTCGACTTGCTGACTTCGACTGGATGTACTCAACAGGGACTAAAGTACTCGACGCCGAGTAGAATTTTCAGCTCTCAGCATTCTGCTTCGTTCTTGAAACACACTTTCCTGAGTCTTCGTTCTTCCGATTGACGCATATGAATATTCGTTGGAAAGCTCTTTTCGAGGGATACAACTTTCATGAAGACAACATAACTTGATTCAGAAAGATGAATGGCCAAAAGTGGGCTTTCCTCCAGATGCACCATTCTTAACTTCTTCATGACTTTCCTTTATGCTTCAAAGTGCGCCTTATTTCTGCGAAATTAAACAGAAACTAGGGTAGACTCCATAATTTGGCAAATAAGCATAAACTACATAGATTATGTACTATTCTAACCCCAATGCATTAAATGTATGCAGAAATAGATATAAAAGTCAATGTAAAACATGGCAAATTAGGCTGACAACAAGTTTGAGCGTGAATGATTAACCTAAACACATGAGCGAGAGTGAAAACACATTTTCCTTGGAAGGTTGAATGAATATGCTTGCTTTATTTCTTGGATTTCACCTATACACGTTATTTGACAATCTTTATTTCCCTATTTTTTAGCTTTAAGTGTTTTACCAAAGTTATTACATGTATTTGTTTGTTTGTGAGATGTTGACTAGATTTGGTTTTAATTGCTTGAGGACAAGCAAAGGATTAAATGTGTGGGAATTTGATAGCACGCATTTATGTAGGACTATTAAGATGCATTGAGCATGATTGAGATGTATATAATGCATGGTTTAGGCTAGATTTGCATTTATACTTTTTTTTGTTGGTAGAGTCGGAATCTACAAGCTTTTGTGGATTATTTCAGGTAGATGTGGATCCGATGAGGAATGAGGAGGCTCGTGGATGAAGGAAGAGTCAAGAGAAAGAATAAAGTGAAGAGCACAAGAGTGGAATCAAATTTCAAGAGCCTAAGTGAAGAACAAGTTAGCAGAAGTTGTCGACCGACAAGATGAACATGTAATGCATTTTCTGGAGGCCTCGATCGTTCGATTGATTATTGTACATATGCGTTGGAAAGCACTTTCTGAAATCTACAATAGAGACTAGATTAGAAACAGAAAAAAGTGTTGTAAACAGTAAGGCCACCCCGCTGCTACCCATGGCCTCCCCGCGACTCGAAGAGAAATGGAGAATTCGTTGATCGCCCTAGGCTTCCCCGTTGCTAGCCTTAGCTGCCCCGCGGCCTCCTTTGTGTCCAAAATGCTAATTTTCCTGTTTTATATCTTTTATCTAAATATTTCTATGCTATGTTTGGCCGATTCTTTTATGTTATTTAAAAGACATTTTAGGGTTTTTTTTTGTCATCAGATGCACTTTGAGATTAGCAGTTGAGAGAACCCTATAGGGTAGCCTCCATGGCCATGGAGTGCTAAACTCTTCCGTTTTGTTTATGGATTGAAACTTTAGCTTGATGATGTTGTGAGATTTCTATTCTTGTTCTATTTTTATTGATTTGTATTGATTCTTTTGTGAATATTGTTGATTTCTTATAGCTCATACAACTAGTTGAGATTATTTCTAGGATTTTGTAGATTCCTCGTAGCGAACATTAATCTATAGTAGCAATCATGCCTTTTTAGGACTCGCAAGACTAAATTTGTGTGTAGAGAAACAATTACATGTTAAATACTGACTCGTAGTTTGGTGTTGCATGTATCCTAATTAATCCTTAATCTTAATGCTACTTTTAGTACGCGTTTCCTATATACACCGCAAATACTTCGTCGGATCCAACGTTGTAAGAACGTTGGATTAGACGTTGCTACAACGTCCAATCCGACGTTGCTAATTTCACTTATCGGATTTTATAACAACGTCAAATTGAACGTTGCTATAATACGGGTCAGATCAGGCCTAATATAAGATATTTAAAAAAACAATTTTTTTTATTTGCAACGTCCTTTTGGACGTTGTTTTTTTTTGGGTGAGTGTGTCTGTGGGTGGGAAATTTTATTTTTTACCCTACCAACGTCGAATCCGACGTTGTTAGCCCGGTTCGGCCCGATCCGATCCTTCACTTCACATATTACAACGTTAGATCCGACGTTGCTAAAACGTTAAATCCAACGTTGCTAAAACGTCCAATTCGACGTTTCATTAGCAGCGCTAAACGCGGATTTGCGGTGTATATAGGGAGACCCCTTTTCGTATTAGGTTAAATCTTAACCGTGTTAGGGTTATCTGAGGTAGATGTAATCAGTAAGGGTTACTAGGAATCGTAGGACTAGAAATTTACACAAGATCAGGACGGGAACAATAATAGAATGAAAAGAGAACTTGAAGAAGAATCGAGGATCAACTAATCAAACTAAAGTGGATATTTGTAGATGGAACTATTTTCTGAATTGTTATCTCTATTAACTTGTTTATAGTTTATCTTTTTCTTTTATTTTTTCTTTTTTATCTAATCATCCCATCTTTACTAATTGGTAAATATACATTACTTAGGAATACTTGATTCTCTGTGGGATCGACCTCTTACTTGCTTGTTATACTAGTTTGTAGGTTTGAGTTTTACTTTTGACAGGAATAACGACAAATTCCCCTTGTTAATAGGACATCTTCGGGCGAGTAATAGTAATACACTGCAATGCACTGAAAATGTTGTGATAGAGAACGGGGTCGGAGAAAGGATCACCATCCCGGTGAAGCCGAGATCCAAGATCACCTGGAGAACCAAACGACCTGGCTCCAGTCATGGCACACCAATCTAGAATATCAACAATCTACTTCTACTAACTTAAGTGAAGACCAACAACGGATCGTGTGACATGGATACCATGAAAGTAGTGCAGAGAGCCAAGATCCTTGAGAGAGAGAGAGAAGACACAATGAAGGTTGGAGAGAAAAGCATCAATGAATGGAGCACGCGAGCCAATGATGATCAGATCAACAATCTGGACATGAATATACACCACATGAGTACCTGCCTTCTTAATGAACAGAGACGAATTAGAGAGGTAGCCAAAGAAACCATGGGGAAGAAGGGTTGCACGGAGCTTGTGAACCAAGCTCGTGGAGCTTGTTTGAGGCCATATAAGGCCTTACGGAGCTAATAAACATGTGAGGGCTTGTTTGAGGCCTAGAAGCCTGGCGGTTGCTCCAAATATATCGTTTCAGCTAGATCGCCATTGAGAAAGTCGTGGTTAATTTTAACCTGTCTCAGAGGTCAATCATTAGTAATAACTAAGGTCAAGATAAGACGAATAGTGGTAGGCTTAATAACCGGACTGAATGTGTCAAAGTAGTCATCAGTGGCTTCCTAATTGAAACCTTTCGCTACGAGATGAGCCTTTTATCGATCAACAGACCCGTGGTCTTAACCTTGGAAACTCAATGGAAACCACCAATTTTAGTACCAGGAGGCCTATGAACTAAGTGATACGTTTGGAATACCCGATCCTTCGCCTGTGGGCTCGAGATCAAGAACCCCAAACTGTTGATTGCCTGATCTTGCAATTATCATTGATATCCTTGATGTTGAACAAGTGTCTTGAAGGTAAGAAAGGTGTGGGAATGGCGGAAGCAAAATAAGAATACAAGCAACAACACAAAGAACGCAATTGCAACACTGCTGGAAAAGCCGCGGGCGCGGCCAAGGGAGCCCCGGGCGCGGCCCTGACGCTGGCGACGGTCTGGCAGATTCAGCGACAGGAACACTGGTTCAGCGACGGTTTTTCAGGATGGGTTTCTTCTTTGTGTTTGATTTTGTGAGTATGAATGAGGAAGAATAACAATTTGAATCCAAAGCTTTTGGATTGAAGGATTGAAGAACCTTTTTAATCCTAAAAAGGGTTCCTCAATATAATTTTCAATCTAATTTTTATTAATGTAAAACATGAGTTTAAATAGACAATATACCAATTCTATCTTGTGCAAAAGATAGAGTTTTGGTAACTAAAGATAAATCAAATAATCTATGGATATGTAAATCTTTCCTAAGATAAGTAAATCTAACTAAGGATAGAAAATTAACAACTTGGTGGACAAGAATTATATCTAGAAGAGATATATTATTTCCACATTATTTTCCTAAATTCATAAAATAATCAAATCTAATTTAATTAAATAAATTCAAAAATAATTAAATAATTATCTAGAAATTCGTCCAAACAGTGACAGCTGTAAAGATGATGAATTTCGGCCATTCTCGAGGTCGATTCTGGAGAAACCTTCAAACAGCAAAGTTATAGATCTTTTCGTCCTCGTTCGAACAAGGTATGGTACGACCTCATCCGATAAATATGGACTCCGAACGATCCATTTTACTGAGACGTCGAAAAGCGGTCAAACGATACTGCACGAACGAAAAACGTGGACCTTGGTTACCTTTGGACCCTCTTCCATGGTGGAGCCTTCTTCTTCCGTTTGAGGATGACATCATTCTCATCCATTTGAAATCGAGTCGTCGCCTGGATTAAGATCGTTGTTTGACCCACATAAGGCCATCTTGACCTGCATCATTCTCCTCTTCTTAGCTTCGATTAGTCCTCGAATCAGGTCGTTGATAATCAAAGGGGAAGGATCAACCATCAAAAAGTAGCTTTCTTGACAATCAACTTGAGATGGCGCCAGCAAAATTTGAGGCAAAGGAACCTCAAAAACAACACCTGTCATAGGGAACATTGAGCAATCAAGAAGAACAATATCAATAAGCTCAATAACCCTATGAACTTCAGAATTCTCAACATTAGGAACATTCTCAAAAGGTACAATACCTAACTGAAGAGAAGTGTTCCCAACGTCCTCATCGTTGTCGTCAGAAGCAACTACCACATCTGGCGCAGCACTGCAGTCCACTTGCAGAGTAGATTCAGAAGTCTTCCCAGAAGGGTCTGGCAGCGTGTGACCCACCGTTGGAAATCTCGTCGAGTCAGCTTCGCAACAAAACTGAGTTGACTCAATGCTTAAGTCGGAGTCAACGGGAATATGCAAAACAAAATCGCTGCGCTGTGCTATTTTTTGGACAGCGATTTCGACCTCCTCTTGGGCTACGGCGTTCGTCTCAGAATCCACGACCTCCTCGTTGGCGGGAACAATAACAACCTCAGCAGATGGTGTGGGAAGTGGAGGAAAGCCTGGACGGTGGCAAGCAAAGACGTCCGCAAACCAAGCCTTCCAATATCGGCGTTCTTCCTCCTCTAGGCGTCGTTCCTCCTCTCGGCGACGTTCCTCCTCCTCTTGTCGACGTTCTTCCTCAGCCTCTCTTTGTTGGAGAAGCCGAATCTGATAGCGTTGTCGACACCTCTTATCTTCTAGATATAATCCTTGGCCACCAACAATGACCTTTTGTGGGTCCAACAATGACCTTGATTTAGGCGAGCTCTCAAGACCGATTCGAGGGCCATTGATGGCAAAGAGTCTTGCCCTCAAGAGGAAGAAGAAGGCGCCACCATGGAAGAAGATTCAAGATGCATGTCGAGTGGGTCTTGGCCCATGTCGAGTGCTCTTGAGGCCCAGGTCGAGTAGCTTGAATGTGTGGGCTGATTTCCCTTCTGTTATTTAGATATATTTAATTTATTGAATGTAGAAATAAGGTGGAAATAATTATATCTTCTCTAGATGTAATTCTTGTCCACTAAGTATTTAAATTCTATCTTCGTTAGGTTTATTTATCTTTAGGTTATTTTTATCTATCTTTATCAACCTAAATTCTATCTTGCACGATTAGAATTGGTTGTTAGTCTTCTATTTAAACAATGTAGTTCTCTTTGATTAAATCAGATTGAATAGAATTGAGAAACCCCTTTATGGATTAAAGGGTTCTCGATTATCAATCCCAAAAAGGCTTTTGTGTTCTATGTTCATCGGCACTTCACCATCATCATCCCTTACCTTGCTCTTGATCGACAAATCATCAACCAAACACAATTACTAATCACGAAGCCGTTGCAAGGAGAGTTACCGGATCTTGGTGGCACCCGCGGCAACCTCCGCTCCCAGCGAGCGCGGCGTCGGCTCCTGGCGTGTCTGCACTCCCGCATCACCAGCCCGCTCTCGCTCTCACTAGCCTTCGCCCTCGCCAGCTCTCGGTCTCGCTCTTTGGCCAGCGCCCTCGCTTCCAGCAGGCGCTTCTGCACCCGGCTTCCTCGACGTCGCCGCGTCTTCGACTACCCTCGCACACCCCATCGCCCTGAGGAGCTTGTCTCCTGCGCTACCATCCTTGCGGCCGGCGATCTAGGATCCGATCTCGCGAGCGCTCGCACCAGCATCTTTCTTCTTTATTTTCCTTTGCTTCTTTGCTGTTACTTTAATTTAAATTAGTTAATTAATTTCCAAAGCTTAGTTTGTTAGAACTTTTCTTAAGTTATAAAAACTGTTGTGTTAGTTAGTATTACTTAGATTAGTTTAATTTTTGTTAAGTTAATTTCTATCGCTGTATCAAGTAGGCTAATTCAATTGTTAATCAGGAGATATTGGAAGAGCATTGCAAGATCGGGCAAATATACGGCGTTGTTCTTGATCTTGAGCACACAGGCGAAGGATCGGGTATCCCAAACGTATCACTAAGTCTCAGGCCCCATTAGTTATCAAGGCATCATATTCAGACTGCATAGCATGCTGCCACTGGGCGCTTTTTGAGGCTTGGTGAACAAAGAGAGGTTCAGGGTGAGCAAAATGAGCTAAAGGAAGCGGGTACTTTGTGGTCATAAGGGCTTTGGGTTTGAGGTTGTTGGTTTGAGCTCGAAAGGTCATTGGGTGAATGAAGGTCTCGGATGAGTGAAACCAGGTGGGGGCAGCCGGTGCATGGGACGATGATGGTAAAGGGGTGGATGATGGGGTTGAGTGGTTTATTGAGAGTGCTTAGAAGCGAGGTAGAGCCAGCACCAGTGAGAATTGAGGGTTTTGACAAAGGGGGTAACACACGAGAAGGGAAGGAGGAGGACTCTAAGGAGCGAGGACTCGAATTGGGTGATGTAGGGGTGAGAGACGAAGTTATTGAAGCAGTGGTGGGGGCAGGCGAGGCTGCTGGGGAAGCATGGGAGGTGGCAGAAGAGAGAGTTAGGATAGTGAAAGTGACCAACGAGTAGACCTGAGCAAACATAGGCCAACCCGCCCGGCCCGCCCAACCCACCCGGGAAAATATGCAGGCTTGGACAGAGTAGTTGGCCCAAGTGGGCCGACGGGCCCGGCCCGGTAGGCCCAAAGGGCCGGGCTTGAGCAGAGGGTGAATCCCAAGCGGGCCAACAGGCCCGGCCCGGTTTTATATTAATATTCTATATAATTATAATTATATAAGTTATATAGTATTTTATATATTATTAATATAATAAAAATATAGTACCAAATAATTCAATTTCCATAAATATTAGCAAGTATTACAATTATAAGTAAATTATAGTATATATGTATGGTACCTAACAAATATGACAATTACAGTAAGTACTCCATATTACAATTAATTTTCCAAAAAAAAATGGTACAATTACAGTAGCATAATCAACTTGATTACAACTATATAGTAAGTACTCCAAGTATTGTAAGTACCCCGTATTACAGTGGTAATTGTAAGTATTACGTAATAATTAAAGGTATATTCAACTTTATTACAATTGCAATTACATTAGCATAAATCTTACTGTACTCTGTATTAGTTTAAAACTTTATTTAGTTTATTCAACTTAGTTATATATATTCTTTGATGTTTTTATTAATTTTATTTTTTTCATATAAATAAAAATATTATATATATGCGGGACGGGACGAGATTTGCGGGACGATAATTCTTTCTCCCGCGTGTTGCCTGAAACTTTATTTAGTCTAGGCCCGTTTGGCCCGTTGGGCGGCCCGACCCGACAATGAGGGCGGGCTTGGGCAATACCCTAGGCCCAAAAACCGGGCCTGGCCCAAGCCCGGTGCTGTGTACTGGGATGAAAATTTGATCAAGGCCCGACCCAAGCCCGCCTGGCCCGGCCCATGCTCAGGTCTACCAATGAGACATCCGGGGAAAGGTTTGGTGGTGAGCCAACAGCTTGTTGGAGGTAGATGATGAGGTCGAGTGGTTTATTGAGAGTGCTTAATTAGAAGCGAGCTAGAGCCAGCACTAGCAAGAATCGAGGGTTGTGACAAAGGGGGTAACACACGATAAGGGAAGGAGAAGGACTCTAAGGAGCAAGGACTCGAATTGGGTGATGTAGGGGTGAGAGACGAAGTTATTGAATCAGTGGTGAGGGCATGCGAGGCTGTTGGGGAAGCATGGGAGGCGGCAGAAGAGAGGGTTAGGATAGCGAAAGTGACCAACGAGACATCCGAGAAAAGGTTTGGTAATGAGCCAGCAACTTGGAGGTGGGAAATGGGCGAGACAGGGATGGCATGAGACATGGGAGGGGATACAGGAGAGGACTATGGAAAGGTGGACTCGTCAAACAGAACGTAACCAGACACATAAGGTCGATTGGTTGGTGAGTGAAAGCAAACATACCCTTTGTGATTGGTGCTATTGATAGCATTTATTTAGTCATGTTCATAGGACACTCTTGGTTAGAGTATAGGGGGTTTTACTCAAGCATTTGCCTATTTCTTAGCCCTTAGTGTCCCATTTCGAGGAATCGGTGTCTACCGCTAGTTTATTGTGATTTCAGGTGTTTTGGAGCAGTTTTGGAGCCGATTCAAGAGCTTAAGGAGAAAGGGTCGGTTCAATGATCTTTAGTACACTAAGGATTCATCAAAGACTAGCTAGGAGGCACGGGATCAAGGAAATGTGCCAAGAGATTCGAAGCAGAATCGAACAAAGTGGACAAGGCGGAGCAGCACGTAGAAACTTCCTATTTTCGCCCTATAAAACTTCTAATCAAGTCCAAATATCTTCATGAGAGTTGTAGTCCTCGAATAGAGCTTTCCAACGCATATTCATATGCATTAATCGGACAAGCAAGGACTCCAAAAAATGCATTTCAAGGTGACCCTGCTGAAAGCCACTCGGTCGAGTTCTCTCAAGACTCGACCAGGTGTATGCTCGAGTGGCCCTCAAAACTGGCCAAAGTTCAACACTCGGCCAAGTGCAATATCCAATCGAGATGTGTAATGCCCGAGTGTCGACCCTGATTCAATTTTCTGCCTTTTTATTTTGCATTATTTTCGAATTTTTCTGGTTGGGTCTTTTAAGGACGTCTTGTAGGGATAGAAAGGGGCATCACCTGATAGTGTGGAGTCGATTTTGAGAAGGTTTTGAGATCTGTAATTGAAGACGGGATTGGATCTATCAAATTTTGGTAGCACTTCCACTTTATCAATGGTTGTTTTGTTGAATTTGATTGATTCAAGCATGGTTCCTGTTATGGGTTGCTAGATTTCATTGTTCTAGGGTCAGGGTGATCCCAACGATGCAAAGATAGACTTGTGCTTAGTATTGTTTGAATGATATTTTATTCTAATTGGTAATTTAATCCTATCGCACCAGCCCTAGTTGACGAGAGTCGATTAGAACTGATTTTGGGGTTTGAAATCGAGAGACTAAGACCTCGAATTGGAACTTAGATGGTGAATTTAGGCCGAAAGGCTATTGGAACCATAGGATTAAGCATGAAGTTTAGTTGATCGAAAGAGAAATTGAACTTCTTGTGGATCTCTAGATCGTCATAGATATTTTAGGTGATAATTGTATCGACTGAGACCGAGATGGTTATGTTTGCATGATTATTACCTAGAATTCTAAGCACACAAAGATTCTAAATTGGTTGGTTGAGACCAAGAGGCGATCATTAACCAATTTAGACACATTCGCTTTGATTCCGGGAGGAGCTTTGCGATTACCTTTGACGATCTACCTTCACATTTGAATTAGATAACATTCAAGCAAGAAAATATTTTCGGTCTATCAATGATGCATTGTTGGTAATCCCTTGTCCTAGAACGCTTTCCATATTGATATTTCTTTAAACTTGATCTATTTTCGTTGTTACTTTATACACAAACACTCAAAAATATGTCGTATATTCTGAATTTGGTTGAACTAGCTTGAAATTAAATTACAATCGATATTCCTACGGTCCTTGTGGATACGACACTTGATTACTACAACCGAACCCCATACACTTGTGGGTGTAGGTTTTTAGCCTATCAGCTATATCCCAAGAAGATGCATGGAAGAGACCGAAACTCGAGTTTAGAGTGAGTGTAGAGATGCAGAAAAGGATAGCACAAGCACCCGAACGACTTTAAGAATCCATAGTCAGGCACCTTCTTGTAGCGGATTTCGAAAGGTGACTTGTAATTGAGAATGGGTGTGATTATTCTGTTGGACAAATAGACCGAAGTATGGAAGATATACTCCCAAAATTTCTTTAGTAAATGAGCATGGGCTAAGAGCGCAAGTCCATTTTCAACAATAAAGCGATTCCTACGCCCGAAGGTTCTATTTTGTTCGGGTGTGTAAGGACAAGACACATAATGACAGATCACAAGTGTTTTGAGATAGATGGATGCATTGTGATATTCACCACCCCAATCATATCGATTTGAAAGGCTTTGATTAATGTGGAGAATTGTGTAATTTGGACCATTTTGATGAACAATTGAAAAGTTGAATAAACCTGGGCTTTATTAGATAAAAAAAATAGATCCAAGTAAACTTGGTACAATCATCAATAAAAGTAACATAATATTTTTTGTCAGATAAGGAAGATATAGGGAAAGGAACCCACACGTCTGAATGAACAAGATCAAACCGATTGGCAGCAGATGAAGGACGACTTGGTAAGGGCGGGCGATGACTCTTCCCTAGTTGACAAGGAAGGCAATAGGACCATTTTGAACGGTTCAGCTTAGAAGTGTTTGCCCCTATAGGTTCTTGTTAGCATAAGAGTTAGCATGAAACTCAACGTAAGCATTATTATCCTGACATAATTGAGAGACACTCAATAAATCCTGGCAAGTTTTGGGACAAATAGAATGTTATTTAATTTAATGGGGTTAGGATCATACATAATAGAGAGAATATAATGCCCTAAATGAGTAATGGAAAGGGATATATCGTTTCCTACAACTAGATTCTCGGTGCCATTTTAGGAGGAGTGTGACTGGAAGGCATTCATAACGCTAGTGGCATGGTTGCTAGCCCCTGAGTCAATGATCCAAGAATCAGCAATCTTGGATTGAGAGGAAAAGAATAAGCATCCTTGTTAAAGGGGTTAGACCGAGCCCGAGCCTCCTGAGCAAAGCGGTGAGTCACCGGGAATTCGGAGGGATTGAGGCGTTGTAAGCAGTTGAACGCCTCGTGGCCTTGCTTGGTGCAAATCTGACAAATGGGGCACTGTCAATCAGATCCAGGGGAAGAGGATCCACCAATAGCAGAAGAGTTCGACCGATCGGAGTGGGACTGATCGATGGAAGAGCGACCACGCCCTCGGTCGCGACTGCGGCCATGCCCCTGAGTTGCTACGACATTGGCAGTGGGCTAGTCAATGTCGAGGGCGGGGTGGGAGTCTTCCTCTAAGCGCTGCTCTTCCTGCAACAGATGCCCGAGAAGTTCATCGGACGAGATTGGCTTCTTAGAGAGAGCAAATGCAGACGGACAGGACGAGTACTGAGATCCGAGGCTAAAGAGAATGAAGGACAAAAGATTGGAGTTTGAATTAACCACATACTTTTGGTAAACTCGTTAGTAATGGCACATTTTTGCTGCACGTAATCAAGCACGGACATAGTCCCCTTCATGAGCGTCTAAAGCTGATGGATGAGACGCATCTAGCGAGCATGAGTATGGGCAGCAAACATCGATTCCAGCAAGGATTCCCATGTTTTAGTGGAGGTGTTGGCTTTACCAACGTATCCCAGAAGGGGGAGAGTCGAACAGATCCAAAGAAGCACCAACCGATCCTTGTGAACCCAAGTAAGGTACATGGGATTCGGGATGGAAGGAAGATCCGATGAGTCTACTGGGATTCAGCAGTGAAGGCGATGTGATGCCCAAGGAGGATAGAACATCACCATCAGTGGCCAGAATGGTGGATGGTAGGGGCTCCGTCTGAGCCAGAAAAGAGGCGAGATCAAAAGCCTCCATATCCGATTGAACCGTGGTTCGCCACATCGAGTAGTTTCTACGATCAAGGTGAATAAAAAAGTTTGGGAGATGGAAATTTGGAGAACTTCCATCAGATGACGCCGAGAAGAGAATTTGAGTGGGTGGGGTGGGATTATTTGACACCTTAATGTGAGGATCGAGATGTTAAGCTCATACAATATAAAGATATGAGAGAGAAGATGATTTTTGTATATTGATTTAGCGTATATATAATACAAGAGATAAGAACCCTAGTTCTTATCTCTGGCACCTACGTTAAGCAGTGGCGACCACAGGTGCCTTTGAAATGTGGGGCTAAATTTTTAATGGCTACTGAGATATTGGCTTTGAACAAACTTCTTTACCTAATCTACGACTTTTATCTTAGCTGTGACTTCTAGAAAAGTAGACTTACATTTTCCTGGTTGCTATAGTAGTGGTTTCTTGCAATTCATTGAAAATTCAGACATTTGCCATATCTAGGATTGTAAACTGATCAAAAACCAATCATGCTAAATTAAAGGCTTTTGTATGTTAATATTAGTACTGTAAATTCATCAAATATATAATTTATAATGTCTTTTGGTTCTCAAAGACATTATAGAAATTGCGATTTGAATATGTAGGGTAGGAAAACACAAATATTGTATAAAACTTCACAAATTCAATTTATAAATTCAATTCATAAATTTCATTCTCAATATCAAATATACACAATAATTAAAACACAAAATTTATTCCTAAAATCACAAATCCTAATCAAAATTTCACAAAGTTTATTCTCATAATCAAACCCTAATTTTACAAATTTTATGGGGTTTAATTAGTTTATATTTAGATAATTTGTATATAATAAGAGGTTGGGATGTGGGAAAATGTTTAAATATGGGGTAAAAACACAGAGAGTTGGGCACAAGTTAAACAAAAATAGAGAAGCTTTTTATTTTTGGAGGTGAAAATGAGGATTGAACCCCTAACCTTTGGTTTCGTTTCCTTTTCCTTCCTTCCTAGTGCTCCCATTAACCAACTAAATTAAGATGATTAGTTGATTCTATAGTCACCCTAGTTTTTGTTATTACAACAATGCTATATATATAGAGATGTTGGGTCCTGTGTTAACATCCCTTACGGTGTTAAATCTTAATAAATTTGGGTCTTAGATTGAATGAAATGGGTGGTTGAAATTATTTGGAAATTTTGTATCTATATACAATAATTCCTTATTCTTGATCGAATAATTATTGCATACCAATGAATAATTCCTTCAAGCAATGCTCTAAGGTTACAAACTCATCATGTACCTTGGAGATCCGATGAAATACAACACATATTTGCATCCAAATCAACTATGAATTCCATTGGACAACCAAAAAACGAATCAGCTGAACAAACGAAAAACTTGCAATAATTGAAGAGGAAGAAGAAGACAGAGTAAAACACGAGATTGAGAAGACAAATGAAGAGCGAGGTACGGGATCGCCACCCCCACTGCACCTACAATCACTACACCTCTGTCGCTCCTCCGGTCGTTGAATCGTCGATTGTCCACTTCGCCTTCGACTCCGCCTTTGTCATCCGTTTGATCGCCTCCATTCCTCGCTTCTCTGATTGCCGATGCTGGCCGGCCACCATCTTCATGAATGGAGGCAGTTGAGGAGGGTTAATTAGCGGTGAAACCAGATTTGTGTGTCCCCAACCTCGAATTCGAGAAAGGGAGGCCGTGGGGGTGTGCGGCGAGGCGAGGAAGGTTAGCGGTGGTGCAATCACCACCATTGAGAGCCAAATCGAAACCGCATCTGAGGCCGCCTCCCACTGCGAAATCCTCCATCACTATCGCCATCGCTGCCATAGGAAAAAAAAATTGAATCGAGCCTCGATCTGTTCGAATTCGGCCATAATTGGAACCACCATAATAGAAGAAGGAGATGCACCCGCTACTTTCCCTTTCTTCTTGCCACCGACAACTTAGGCAGTAGCGCCGCGGCCTCCAGTTACTCTGTTAAGGAGGACGGTGGCAAGCTCAATTCAAAGCCTATGAAAGATCAAAGGCAGAGACGGAAAGCAAGATGTTGAAGATGAATCAAAGCGGGCACAGGCGTATGGCTTGGATTAGGATTTTCTTATACACGCGCTTTGGGGTGGGGTTGGGTTGAGTTGGTTTATTTTCCAATTAATTTATAATTATGTTAATATATTGAAATAATCTAGGCAATTCATTTCCCCCCATCTAATGGCTCAGATTTATTAACATTTAACATTGTAAGACTTGTTAACATCTGAACCATATTCTATATGTGTGTGTATAAATTATTATTTTCTCTAAACTCCAGGGCACGTGGGTCGAAGGGTGTGCCTTGGTAAAAAAATATAATCTTAACAAACTAAAAGAAAAGGATAAATACAAAAAGATATTATGTATATACACAATACACAATCTCAACTAAAAATCAGGGTAGAAACTACCTTCTAATATTTATACATAGAGTTGGTAAGATCTGACCCAACCAAAAACCCGACCGAATCATCAGAACCGAAACCTGACCGAACCCGAAAATATAGTGTTATGCATAACCCGAACCCGAAACCGAACCTGACCGATGTTCACCCGAAACTCGAAGTGACCTGAATACAAACAAACCCGACTAAACCCGGATATGACTCAAATTAGAGCCGACCCGAATTTTAACCCAGCCTGAATTCCAACCCTCCCCGACTCCCAACCGACCCGACTCCCAACCCGATCCGAATATCCTTGAATATATATACCTATTATACATTTATACTACATAACAAAAAAAATTATTGTAATCCATTATCAAGCTAATTATAGTTAATGCTATTTCTAAACAAAATAAAAACTCCATTGATCACAGTTAAATCTTAAATTGCATGAGGTCGGAATCAGAGGAAGGAGCCAAGGATGCACCGAAGTGGTGCGGGGTTGTGCAAGACAAACATGATTCAACAAATAACATGAATTACATATTCAATTTAATAAATGTGATTACCTAAAAGTCCTGAACGAACATGATTCAACAAATTCAACCCAAACAATTGAAAGTTTGAAACAAATGTAGACCCGCTTCTACTTAAAACCTCAATGAGGCCGACCCGAATACCGACCCAAAACCTGAACGAATCCGACCCGATTCTGACCAAAAACTCGAATGGGTCCAACCCGATTCTGACAAAACCCGACCAATCTGAAATTCATTTTGAAGGAATCCAACCCGACTGGACCCGACCAAGCCCGACACAGAAATTTCAATCGTGTTGACCCGACTCATCAATAACCCGACACGAATGTGATCGACCCGAATCCAACCGGATGATCCGAATTGACAGCTCTATCTATACGAGGGATATCACCAACATTAAAACAGACTTAACTTTACACCTCTGTATAACCAATATTTTTTTATATATTCTATAATCAACTTAGGATAAATATATCGCATTACTGCAACATTTGCGGGAGGAAACTCTCTCCTCTCTCTAGAAAATCTAGAGAGAGAGAGCCTAAACATGGCTTTGACCATGGTCAACCTCGGCTTTGGCCGCTGCTAACTCGGCTTCGACCGCACTAACCTGGGTCTTGTACCCCTCTCCCACTGGGCTTCCATTCGCTTTCACCTTGGGTGCCCTTGGTTTCGTCGTGGTAGGCTCGAGTTTGGGGTTTCGGGGTTTGTCGTTCGTTCTCCCGTTTCTTCATCCTCCCCTACCTTTGTGTTCATTTCCTTTCGCACCACGGCGGCCGCCGCTTCGGTTCTCTGTCACCCCCTACCAAAAATACAGGAAATAGCCACGGGTTTTTACCCACATCGTATAATCGTTGCCAAATCCGTAGCTGATAGCCACGACTATAGCTACGGCCTAACAAGCCGTAGCTATAATAGCGTCGAATGAAAATATTCGTGGCAAAACCTGTGGCTAGGGATGAAGGAATAATTTCGTGTCCAAAATATTGTGGTTTTTAGCCACGAATATAAGTGTCGTGGCTGGTGTCATGGCTGTTAGGCACGACTTTGGCCACAGTCACATTTTCTGTGGCCGAATTCGATGCCATTTTTGGCGAGTCTTACTTGACGTGTCAATGTAGCCACGAATTTAGCCACGAATCATATCCGTTGCTATACTCGTGGCTAAGAATGTGAGGCAATTAGCAATATATGACCAAATCGAGTTTGAGGTGAACATCCACGAATTTAGCCACTGTTGGATTATCCGTGGTTGTATTCGACGCTAACAAAGACGCCCATTATCTTTTTCATTTGGTGTATCCGAATTGAGGAAATTCACAAAAAGGGTCAAAATATATTCACTCAATCTGAATATGGTCAAGCCCAAATTAAATATCAATTTGTAAGCCCAGAATCTCACAAAAAAAAAAGGTAGGGCCAAAAGATATGGTCAAGCCCAATTTTAGAGAGTCAAAGCCCAAAAAGGGTCAAACCTATTAGTATTAGTCAAAGCCCAAGGAATATGGAAGCCCCAATTAATAGCCCTCGACGTATAAAGGAGCCCATCCTTAGTAGCCACGAATACGACCGTGGCTATTTTCAGTTGAGGTCATTCAATGCAAATCGTACTTTCTACTTCAATTCGGTCACTTTTACTGGAGGGTGAAAGCACACTGCACGCAGAGAGCAAGTTGTCGTCTTCTCTCCACAGTGCAATGGAGGATTGGTGGGTTTGAAGAGCCATTTTTTAAGAGAGGTACGTGTCACATATATATAAATTATATTATATATTTAATATATTATGAATGTATATACATAGATATTTATATATTATGTGTGCTATGTGAGATATATTTAACTAATTATACATAGGTATTTAAATGGAATTTGAAGAGTGTATAGATCCACATCATTACTTAGTTGTATTTTGATTTTTGGAATTTTTAATTAGACTTTTAATAGTATATAATTTAACACTTATATGGTTAATTAGTTGTATAGATCTACATCATTACTTAGTTGTATAGATCTAAATAATTTGAAAATTTAGAGAGTGTAAAAGTGTTTGTGTTTATGGAATTTGTGTATATATATTTGATTTTAAATAATATAGACTTTTAAAAGTAATGTAATTAACACTTAAAATTGTTACTATAGATCCACATAATTACTAGCTTATATAGTTGTATAGATCTAAGTAGTTGTGTATAGATCTACTTATTATTATATATAATGTACAATAATTTGTATAAAGTTGAATATAATTTTATTTATAGTACTTAGTTTATATATTTTACATATGTACATAAATTGAATTGGGGAAGTGCAATGGATAATCGAGCGTGGATGTATGAAGGATTAAACGATGAATTCTTCAAAGGGGTGGATGAGTTTGTTAAGTTTGCATTGGAGCATCCACTTTATGTTGATGAAGGAAAGATTAAATGTCCCTGTTGGCGATGCATTAATTGCAAATGGTATAGAGCAGCTGAGGTTAAGAGGCATTTATATCATCGTGGGTTTATGAGTGATTATCATCGCTGGACACCACATGGTGAAACTATCGCGCCTTCAAACCCGCAATTGTCTATGTATGATCAGTTAACGGGAGAACAAAGGATGGTGTTTGACATTGCAGGTCCGAATTTTGTTGTATATATCCTATATCTGTTTTAATGTTCGATGGAAATGATGTTGAATATCCAATTCAAGAATTTAAATCATGGGGTTTTCGAAATTGCAGGTCCGAGCTTTGTTCCTCCTCATTGGTTTAATGTTGATAGAAATGATGGTGAATTCCAAGAAGCTAATCATGGTGAAGACATGATGATAGACGAGGCTGATCTCTTAGCAACACAATTTGCAGAAGTGCTCAAAGCCGCCGATGCCCCAGTGTTTGAAGGTTGTACTTCACATACGCAATTATCCTTTGTGAGTCGAATTATGAGCTTGAAGTGTGAATATAATGTCTACCAACCACTCTTCTATGGATTCATGCAATTATTTGATGAAGTGTTGCCTTCTAACCATAAGTTTCCCACTAGTTACTATGAAACTGAGAAGGTGGTTCGAAGTTTGGGTCTGCCAGTGGAAAGAATAGCCATGTGCCCTAATGGTTGTATGTTGTATTGGAAGAATGATGTCAATGAAGAATCGTGTAGGTTTTGTGGGCATGAAAGATATAAAGTTGCGAGTAATGGAAGACGCACTCCACACCAAGTGTTATTCTACTTACCTCAAACTCCGAGACTTCAGAGATTATATGCTTCTGAGGTGACAGCTAGCCACATGACGCATGCAGAACATGTAACAGAAGAGGGAATGATGTCTCATCCGTCAGATGGAGATGCTTGGAAAAGGTTAGACACAAAGCATCCTGATTTTGCTTTAGAAGCTCGTAATATTCGTTTGGGTTTATGCACTGATGGCTTTGCTACCTTCAACAAAAGTGGACAGATTTATTCTTCTTGGCCGGTTATTGTTACTCCTTACAATCTTCCACCTCATATGTGCATGAAAACGGATCATATGTTTATTTCATTGATAGTGCCAGGACCGAAAAACCCGAAGAAGTTGATTGATGTTTGCCTCCAACCTCTCATTGATGAGTTGATGCAGTTGTGGGAGGTCGGTGTACCTACTTATGATGTCTCGAGGAGAGAGAACTCCATTATGCGTGCAGCTCTACTTTGGACAATAAGTGATTTCCCTACATATGCTATTTTGTCGGATTGGAGCACTGCTTGATTGATGGCTTGTCCGATTTGTATGGAATCAGGATCTGATTGTTTTCGGATGAAAAATGGAAGGAAGGCTACCTGGTTTGATTGCCATAGAAAATTTGTAGACATTGACCATCCCTTTCGTAGAAATAAGAAGGACTTCTATCGAGGGCATGCAGAGACAGCGTTGCCACCGCCAATGCTAACGGGGGAGCAGATATGGGAGCGGGTATGTCAGTTGCCAACGGTCATTGATGATCCTTTTCACACGTCACCAGACTATGGGATTTCGCATAAGTGGACTAAGCAGAGCATTTTATGGAGACTTCCGTATTGGAAGGACCTTCTCATCCGTCACAATCTCAATGTTATGCACATTGAGAAAAATGTGTTTGACAATGTCTATAACACCTTGATGGATATCCCTGGTAAGACGAAGGACAACATGAATGCACGGAAGGATCTTCACCAAAATTGTCATCGACCTGAGCTTGAGGTAGCTAATGACCACAGAGGCGCAAAACCTAAAGCAATTTATACCTTATCACGAGAGGCGAAGAAAAAGGTGGGTTAATGGTTGAGATCTGTGAAGTTTCCGGATGGCTATGCTTCTAATATGGGAAGATGTGTTATGAGTGATGATTGCACTCTCACTGGGATGAAGAGCCATGATTGTCACGTGTTTATGGAGAGACTCTTGCCGATTGCTTTCAAAGAGTTATTGCCACCAGCCATTTGGGGTCCTTTAACTAAGTTGAGCATCTTCTTCCAGACTATTTGTTCATCGAGCTTGTTTGTTACTAGGATGGAATAGTTGAAGCGCATGATTCCTATATTGGCATGTAAGTTAGAGCGTATCTTTCCTCCATCCTTTTTTGACTCCATGGAGCACCTCTGATGTCTCCAAAGTAGCCATGTTTTTATGCATATTTTAGTTCCATATTCTTTACATTTTGCATATTTTCGGGTTGCGAATATGTCGAATTTATGTAGTATATGCTTATTCGTTAGAAATGGAGATCTACATAAGTTTCTGTTTAATATTGCAGAATATGAAAACATTTCGGGAGAAAACCAAGAAACAAAGACGGAAGCAGCAAGTCTACTCGACCTCGACTAAGTTCTCATCTATGTCGACGAGTCAAGTCCGGATACACTGGAGTCGAGTAGAGACCTGACCAGACAACGCGGAGCAGAGCAAGTCCACTCGATCTCGACGAGCCCAACTCGAGATCGACAAGTGCCAGACCCCACTCCCCGAGCCATGTCGAAGAGATGCTGCTCGACAACACCAGGCCAAGGTCTACTCGAGGTCGACAAAGACCTTGTCGAGATCGACTAAGCCCAGGAGGCAGTGACCGAGCATGTCGACAAGGGCTACCCGACACACCAAGCTAACCAAGTCGATAAGCCATCCTTCGTCGAGATCGAGGAGCATCTTCAAGGTCGACAAGGCTGAGAACCCACATCCGACTCGACAACCTCGGAAGACCAAGTCGAGAACACACCCTTCGTCGAGATCGACAAGCCTCTTGTCGAGATCGACCAGCGCCAGGTGTCATGTCCGAGCTTGTCGAGCACCAGATGGCCGAGACGACGAAGTCGGCCCAGTCGATGACTTTCCTAGTCGAGATCGACCACGCCTTGTCGAGATCGACGAAGATTTCCCGAAGCCGCGTGACGCGTTGATTGCAGTTCTACTCGATGTAGAGTCCTTGGAGCCGAGGAGAAGCAAAGTCTATCCGATTTATCCACATCTATCATGAAGAAGAGAGTTTTATCCACTTGAGACAATTTAGATATATTTCCCTATTTTTAGATTTAATTTCATTATAGCTTTTATTTATCTTTAAAGTCTTAGATATAGTTTTAGATAAAGATATAGATATTCTATCCTTGATTAGCAAGGAGTAGAAGCCTATAAATAAAACTCATGGGGCTCAGTTTTATTCATTCAATTTCAGAGACAAGTAGTTTCACATAGAGATTTAGGAGTTTGAAGGTTTTAAGGTTTTGGCAGTTTACGAAAGTTGATTGCCGGAATTGTAAAGGCTTTGAATTTAGTTAATGCAAGTTATTTCTTTCAAATCAATGATGTCTGCGATTGCGATGAGGCGCGAGTAGTCCACCTACTTCTGGGCTTGGGGTGAGCCCAACGAGAGCCATGTCGGCGGATTAAGCGATTGCAAAAGGAGGTATTTTGTCGTTATCTTAATCTATTCCCTATGTGCTTCATCTTTGATTGAGAAATTGAAGAACTCATGTTGTGAAACTTGGGTAGTAATTAGGATTTCTATTCGAAAGATTATAAATGCTAATTATGAAAAGGAATAGATGCAATTAGGATTATTTGTCGCGAGATTTATATTCCTACTTGTCGGATTTTGTGAAAGCCTTTTCCTTTATCGATAAAGTTACCGCCTTTTGTGATTTATATTCCGCTTGCATGGTAATCGTTGTCGCAAACCCTAATCTTGGAAGTTCCCCAAATTCATAAAGTCACAAAACCGAATCTGCATTTGTTTTTACTTTTTTTCCTGCCCTTGTCGATCTCGACCAGCCTCTGGTCGACCTCGACCACTAACCTCCGATCCCAGATCATCGTAGCTCAATTGTGCAGGAACTCGACGAGCCCAACCCGAAGTCGACGAGGACCGTACTCGATCTCGAGTAGCCCCTTGTCGAGATCGAGTAGACGTTGTCGAGAGCTTCTGCCCTGTTCGACTAGACGGATCTCCTTTCGACTAACCCTAGTCGAGATCTAGCATCTGTTATCGACTTCTGTCCGTGAGATTCCGCTGCTGCCTAAGATCCGCTGACCAGCTTCCTCGAGGACTCGAACCTGACTTTCTCTTACTACATTGGAGGGAGTCTTGAACATTATTTTCTGGGATTTGATCGGTTTGCTTTACTTTGATTTCTTACTGTTTTGCATTCTCGATTTCCTCCTACAACAAATTGGCGCCGTTGCCAATTTGTTGACTTCTTCACAGGGAAAGAAGAAATTCCTCCACGACATCAAACAATACTATTGGGATGATCTTTACCTATTCAAACAAGGGAAGGACCATATCTTCAGACGTTGTATTCCGGAGGAGGAGGTGGAAAGTGTCATTCGCCATTGCCATACTCTCCCTACTGGCGGACATGCAAAAGGCTTCAAAACTGCATCTAAGGTACTTCAATGTGGTTTTTACTGGCCTAATCTTTTCAGGGATGTGCAGGCTTATGTCACTTCATGCGACGAGTGCCAAAGATCGGGCAACATTACTTGGAGGAATGAGACACCACTCACAGGAATTTTGGAGGTCGAGCTATTTGATGTATGGGGAATTGACTTCATGGGACCATTCCCTGCTTCAGGACCTTACAAATACATCCTTGTGGCGGTTGACTATGTCTCTAAATGGGTGGAGGTTGTTGCAACTAGGACCAACGATGCGAAGGTAGTTTCAAAGTTTGTTAAAACTAACATATTTCCTCGCTTTGGTGTTCCTAGAGTTCTTATTTCAGATGGTGGCTCACATTTCATCGAGAGAGGATTTGAGGCTCTTTTGGCTAAGTATGGGGTGACACACAGGGTAGCAACACCTTATCATCCCCAAACCAGTCGTCAGGTGGAAGTCTCTAATCGTCAAATCAAGGCCATCTTGGAGAAAACAGTCTCTCTCTCTAGGAAGGATTGGTCATCTAATCTTGATGATGCGCTATGGCCTTATAGGACGGCTTACAAAACACCGCTGAGAACAACTCCTTACAACTTGGCTTATGGCAAGTCTTGCCATTTACCTGTCGAGCTGGAGCATAAGGCAATGTGGGCTCTCAAGGAGCTCAACATGGAGCTCGATGAGGCAGGTAAGAAACGCTTTATTGATTTATAGGAGTTGGAGGAATTGAGATTGAAAGCCTATGAGAATGCTGAGATCTACAAGGAGCGCACCAAGAGATGGCACGATAAGAAACTGGTGCCAAAAACATATGAGGTAGGTGACAAAGTACTTTTATATAATTCTAGACTGCGTCTATTTCCAGGAAAGCTAAGGACAAGATGGAGTGGACCTTTCTTGGTTCACCACATATACCCTCATGGAGCAGTAGAGTTAATTGGCACTAACGGCACCACCTTTAAAGTAAATGGGCACAGGGTCAAGAAATATTATGACAAAGAAGACCCGGAAGAAGAGATTCGCGCCACTCTGGCGTTAGTCAAAGCCTAAAACAGGGAAGTAAGTCGAGCTAACGACTTAAACCTTAGCGCTTCCGGGAGGCAACCCGCTTTTCTTACTTTTTCCAATTTTTTCTTTATTTTCTTTCCTATTTTCATTTTCTTAGAACTCGTGCATAATCTCTTCATGATTCCATTCAGGCATTCAAGAGAAATCTATATCAGTTAGTTTCGTCTAAATCGAGTAAGCCACGCAGGTGAGTAGGAGGTTTCAGGTAAGTTTTCTTTCTTTTTAAAAAAAATGATAATAAATAAATGCATAAAAAAATATAGGTAATTTTTCCAGATTTTTTTTAGAATTTAATTTTCATTTTCGGAAATTATATTTATTTATTTTTACTTTATTTTTCGGAATTATTTTATATATATAAAAACCCTTACCTTGTGGAGCCTCCCCCTTCCCTCTGCCTTCCCCGACCTCGACAAGAACCCAGCACCGCCTTCACCTTCCTCCTCGCTCACCTTCTTTCTCGATCTCTCGCTCCCCTCTTCCTGGTTCTCTCGCTGCCCAGCTCTCTTCGAGTCCACCACACCCTCGCCGAGCCCGAGTACAACACACAGTCCCTCTCGTCCTCGATCTTCGCTCCTGCCCAGGTCCACCGTCGACGAGCGCAGATCCGGCCATCTCTCTCCTTTTCCGGCCCACAGAAACCCTTGCCGAGCCAGATCTCCACCGCCACACCCGATTCCGGCCTCCCTCGCCCAGATCTACTCTCGACGACGCCGGATCTCACCCTCCCCTTCCCAGATCCGAGCCGGACTTCCTTGTTTCCGGCCTCCCCCGCCCGGATTCGACCGGATCCACCATCGCCGAGCCGGAATCCACCCACCCGAGCCCAGATCTGAAAACCACAGCCACCACCAAGCCCTCTTTGCGAGATTCCTGAAAACAGCCCCCTAATTTTCCTCTAATTACAGTTTCTGCCCATTATTTTGATTCAAGGTATGACTTCTCCCTCTTTTCTCTCTAAAATTCAGATTTATATATTTTTGAGAACCTAGGTAGAGATTGGATCTTGAGTTATGTGTTGAATGTTTAGGGTTTGAAATTTGTGTGGAAAATTGTGATTTATGATTAGGGTTGCTATTTTTGTTAATATTTATTTTTGGTGGGCTGATTTTATATATGATTCCATACTTAGTTCATTTATATTATCAAAGGAATTTATGAAATTTATTGACCAATATTTTGCCATATATGGAAAATTTCATGGATTTTGGGGTTATTATCTAAATTCATATATAAATCATATTATTGATTCCTTATATGAATTATTTCATGCTTTGATAATTTGAGCTTCCATATACTATTTAGTGCATTTTTAGGATAGTTCATGAACTAAGTATGGGGTTATTTTATTTGAAGTGGTTATCTTATAAAAACTATTTTCTTTTGACAGGAATGGACAACTTACAGATTCCCGAAGCAGATAAGCTAGATTTCGTCTGGCATATTGCAGGACGGGCTGAAAATGCCCGTTGGTATGACCAGCCTACCTTGGACCAGCTGGGGATGCATTACTGGCTGGAGCAGGCTTTTGGATTGCTCGATACAGGGAGATTATTACAGCCGCTAGATTTGCATTACCCGGTCCTGACTGGGGAATTTTTGGCTACTCTCCGCTGGGTACCTGACTCGTCGGCTTCAGAACAGAATGTCCACTTTCAGCTGGGCAACACCCGCCGCACAATGACTTTAGAACAAATTGGCGAGGCATTCAACTTTAACCACACCACCGAGCCATTCATCATCCGCGACCCAGACCCCTCGCACCTCCTCCATCGCCAACCCTCTCTTCGCTACCATCCTCAAGATTCTGGGTAGCACTATATGGGCCCGGCCAGAGCTAAGCCAACCTATCCAGCCAGAGCTCGAGTGCCTCCGACGGATGCTATTCATGTCCGACCCATTACCACTGACTCACGCTTGGCTCCGTCACTACCTGACCCGCCAGAGAGACCTCGCATGAGCGATATATGATGGGTGTATGGTGGCTATTCTGGCTCGCCGCTTGGAGGTCCCAGTCGCGGCATACTCTTCACGACAACTCATGAGGATCGACGTTGGGTCCCTACAAAGGGGCCATATCATAGCTCGCCGCAACAACACTTGGGTCCAGTATACCCACAACACTGCTATTCAGCGGGAGCTGATGAACCCCTACAGAGTCCGCAACTGGTACACTACCTAGACAGGGGTGGAATATCACCCCACTATTAACCCAGCTGCCGACCCCACGCTGAGGGATGAGCCACTTTACACCGCAGATATGGAGGAGGATGATGACGATGACGAGGCGGACAGTGTCCATGCCTCCCACCACTCCCATCACCCTTCCCA
Organism: Persicaria tinctoria; assembly: GCA_037127255.1. Lineage (NCBI taxonomy): Eukaryota > Viridiplantae > Streptophyta > Magnoliopsida > Caryophyllales > Polygonaceae > Persicaria > Persicaria tinctoria. The sequence goes on along the minus strand of JBANSL010000005.1, from coordinate 26,196,158 downwards.
ATCCACACAGCAACTCCATTCCCAGCACTCCTATCACTCCCAGCAGCAGCATCATTCTGGCGGATCCTCTACTACAGTGCTCGCAGAGTTGGCATTCCTCCGGGACCAGATGGCCAACTTACAACTAAGCCATGACGCAATGAGGACGGAGATGAGAGAGAGCCAAGACGCAACAAGGACGGAAATGAGGGAGCATTTTCACAGACTAGAACAACGGGCCTCGCCATACCCGCACCAATATTTCTAGCAAGGGCCCAACTATCAGCCTGGTAGCTCTTCCCACGGAGGAGCTTCTGACTATCAGGCTGGCCCTCAGTTTCCTCACTATGGTCCACCACCAGATCCCCACCACCTCTGTGAGTTTCCTTTTCTCTCCCTTTGATTTTATTTCTTTAACAGTGGGGACACTGTATATATTTTAAGTATGGGGTGGGAGAAAGGATTGTACAGGGGACCTTTATGTGGTTATATGCTGCTAAAAATTTATGTGTATCTTTTTAAAAGTCTTGTTTCATGGTCTGTAATAAATTTCTAAAACATGGCACAACTTTGGTAGTTAAGTTATTAGTTGCACTTTATTTGTTCCTTTTTACATATTTAAAATTTTATGCACACTTTAGTCTTAAAATAAAAATAAAAAAGAAAAAAAAAAGAAAATGTCGAAAAATGAAAAAAAAATGTATGTTTAAATTTTTTGCATTATTTGTTGTATATCCTAACTTAGATGTCCTATGATGATACATAATGACTGACTTGATCATATAAATCCTATGGCGTGTTTGGAAGGTTTAGCCTAAGTCCCCAAAATGGTTTTTATGTGGATTGTGAACTTGTGATGAAATTGAGCACATATGATCCTAAGCTAAAGGTAAAAATCCAACAAAAATTGTCCTAGTGAGAATTTTGACCTTATAGGGAGAACATTAAAAAATCCCTCTGCTTTCTTGAGTGTATTTACTCTTCATATGCATCTCTAAATGTTGTGATAGTTATTCAAAGCCAATGCATTTATATGTTTATGTTGATGAGAATTAAATGATGGAGGCACCTTTTAAGCCACTTTTATCCTCTCTTTACCTACCCTGCATTATCCCTGCTTGAAGCCAGAACATTAGCCTGAGACTTTTATTGTAAACTCCACAAAATTTTCCTTAGCCAAATTGAGCCAGACCCCATTTGGGAATTAAGACTTAGAGTTGGTTGGAATGATGATTTGTGGAAAGAATGAGCTTATGTTGCATTTCAAGGAGGATCATGGAAATTATTAAGATATGGGTTGGTTGTACACTTTTATCTTGCTAGGCATATTATGTAAAAGGATTTTTGGCTCACATTATAAATGCACCTCTAGTGTTATTTTATATTTTCGTTTCAAAAAAAAAAATCCGAAAAAAGAAGAAAAAGAAGTATATATATATTTATGAATAAAGTGCATGAGCCAAATTTACCTTATTTCTTTCATTATTTTGCAAGTTACATATTTTGGAGAGATTTAGAAAGTTTGAAAGGTTATATATTCCATTGAGACAAATTGGAGAGTTTGGTTTATACATATGATTGAGGAGTTATGGTTTGGTTGTGTTGGAAGATTTAGGAGTCTTGATTCCCGAATTTTATTTAGCACCACATGGCCAAATAATTCCATACCTTTTTATTTCTTACCAAGCCCCATTACAACCCCGCCGAATGGAATCTTCTTTGAAGACTTCTATTGAGCGAAGTTCTCCTGATAATTCTTGTTGCATTTTCATAATTGGTTGCGAAGTGGATTCATATTTAAATTGCAATGTTTATGAGACTGCATATGGAATTGAGTTGAGAGTTGAAATACATAGCCTAAACACATTGAGAGCTGAGTGCAAACACATTATTCCTGTGAGGTTGGATTTATATTGCCTATGCCTATGGATCGCTCATATATGTGTGATGACGTTAAATTCACTTGTCTTACATTGCTACTATTTAAGATGTTGCTTTTGACAAAGGCGAAGACTCGAAGGATGTGTTGTAGGTCTTGGTTATTGTTTGGTTATTGCTTGAGGACAAGCAAGTCTAAGTATGGGGTGATTTGATGTCTCCAAAGTAGCCATGTTTTTATGCATATTTTAGTTCCATATTCTTTATATTTTGCATATTTTCGGGTTGGGAATATGCCGAATTTATGTAGTATATGCTTATTCGTTAGAAATGGAGATCTACATAAGTTTCTGTTTAATATTGCAGAATATGAAAACATTTCGGGAGAAAACCAAGAAACAAAGACGGAAGCAGCAAGTCTACTCGACCTCGACTAAGTTCTCATCTATGTCGACGGGTCAAGTCCGGATACACTGGAGCCGAGTAGAGACCTGACCAGACAACGCGGAGCAGAGCAAGTCTACTCGATCTCGACGAGCCCAACTCGAGATCGACAAGTGCCAGACCCCACTCCCCGAGCCATGTCGAAGAGATGCTGCTCGACAACACTAGGCCAAGGTCTACTCGAGGTCGACAAAGACCTTGTCGAGATCGACTAAGCCCAGGAGGCAGTGACCGAGCATGTCGACAAGGGCTACCCGACACACCAAGCTAACCAAGTCGATAAGCCATCCTTCGTCGAGATCGAGGAGCATCTTCGAGGTCGACAAGGTTGAGAACCCACATCCGACTCGTCAACCTCGGAAGACCAAGTCGAGAACACACCCTTCGTCGAGATCGACAAGCCTCTTGTCGAGATCGACCAGCGCCAGGTGTCATGTCTGAGCTTGTCAAGCACCAGCTAGCCAAGACGACGAAGTCGGCCCAGTCGATGACTTTCCTAGTCGAGATCGACCACGCCTTGTCGAGATCGACGAAGATTTCCCGAAGCCGCGTGACGCGTTGATTGCAGTTCTACTCGATGTAGAGTCCTTGGAGCCGAGGAGAAGCAAAGTCTATCCGATTTATCCACATCTATCATGAAGAAGAGAGTTTTATCCACATGAGATAATTTAGATATATTTCCCTATTTTTAGATTTAATTTCATTATAGCTTTTATTTATCTTTAAAGTCTTAGATATAGTTTTAGATAAAGATATAGATATTCTATCCTTGATTAGCAAGGAGTAGAAGCCTATAAATAAAGCCCATGGGGCTCAGTTTTATTCATTCAATTTCAGACACAAGTAGTTCCACATAGAGATTTAGGAGTTTGAAGGTTTTAAGGTTTTGGCAGTTTACGAAAGTTGATTGCCGGAATTGTAAAGGCTTTGAATTTAGTTAATGCAAGTTATTTCTTTCAAATCAATGATGTCTGCGATTGCGATGAGGCGCGAGTAGTCCACCTACTTCTGGGGTTGGGGTGAGCCCAACGAGAGCCATGTCGGCGGATTAAGCGATTGCAAAAGGAGGTATTTTGTCGTTATCTTAATCTATTCCCTATGTGCTTCATCTTTGATTGAGAAATTGAAGAACTCATGTTGTGAAACTTGGGTGGTAATTAGGATTTCTATTCGAAAGATTATAAATGCTAATTATGAAAAGGAATAGATGCAATTAGGATTATTTGTCGCGAGATTTATATTCCTACTTGTCGGATTTTGTGAAAGCCTTTTCCTTTATCGATAAAGTTACCGCCTTTTGTGATTTATATTCCGCTTGCATGGTAATCGTTGTCGCAAACCCTAATCTTGGAAGTTCCCCAAATTCATAAAGTCACAAAACCGAATCTGCATTTGTTTTTACTTTTTTTCCTGACCTTGTCGATCTCGACCAGCCTCTGGTCGACCTCGACCACTAACCTCCGATCCCAGATCGTCGTAGCTCAATTGTGCAGGAACTCGACGAGCAAAACCCGAAGTCGACGAGGACCGTACTCGATCTCGAGTAGCCCCTTGTCGAGATCGAGTAGACGTTGTCGAGAGATTCTGTCCTGTTCGACTAGCCGGATCTCCTGTCGACTAACCCTAGTCGAGATCTAGCATCTGTTGTCGACTTCTGTCCGTGAGATTCGGTTGTTGCCTAAGATCCGCTGACCAGCTTCCTCGAGGATTCGAACCTGACTTTCTCTTACTACATTGGAGGGAGTCTTGAACATTATTTGCTGGGATTTGATCGGTTTGCTTTACTTTCATTTCTTACTGTTTTGCATTCTCGATTTCCTCCTACAACAACCTCATTGTTCATTTACCGTATGAGGCACAAATAGGCGGCCCAGTGCAGTATCGATGGATGTACCCTTTCGAGCGGTTTTTATATCATCTAAAATGGAAGATCGTCCAAAAGAGTAATGTTGAAGCGTCAATCGTGATGGCATATTTAAGGGAGGAAATAGCATATTTCTCGGTTCACTACTTTCCTTCGCATGTTCCTTCGAAATTGAGGAGAGTCGCGAGAAATGATGTCTCCGAAGGTGAGGATTATGCCTTCTCCATTTTAAATCACCCTAGTGCGGGTCGTGGTAAGGAGAGAACAAGGTGGTTGAATGAAGATAATGAGTGGAAGGCTGCACACACGTACGTGTTGGTCAATTGTCCGGAAGTACAACCATACCTCGAGTGAGTAACATTTCTTATCAATTAGTTATATATTTTCGATTTTATATATGTCATTATGCATCTTATATATGTATATATGGAAATTCAAACATGTAGGCTATTCGTGGCAACAATGGGGGGAGATGCATGCGGAGATGACACCATTGAAGACCTATTTGCGGATTGGTTTAAATAATATGTGAGGATAAATATACTTTGCATATAAACATACATTATATATAACTCGATCGTTTCTTACTATATTAATTGTATTTTGTTTTAAAGGCCATGGATAGAAACAATGGAATTGTTCCAAATACTCTCTTGTGGAGTTTGGCATGGGGTCCAAATGTGGAAGCAAAAAGTTGGGGTCGATACGTTATCAACAGCTACAAGTTCGAGACTCTACAACAAGGTGTTAGAAAGATGACAATGAATAGTGGGGTATGTGTTCGAGGCTCAAACTATGTGAATGTGGAGTCAGATTTCTTTGGTCTCCTTGAAGAAATCTTCGGGTTGGAGCACCTAAGTACAAATGATTACCCGCTTAAGGTAGTCCTTTTCAAGTGCAAATGGTTCGATCCAACGACACGCGGAACACAAGTTCATCCGGTCTACCAATTTGTTGAAGTCAATCAGAAAAAAATTTATCAGCGGTACGAGCCTTTTGTACTCGCACAACAAGCTGTGCAGGTTTACTACCTTCAATATCCAGGAGCCCCACGTTATCGAATGGATTGGTATCATGTCTGCAAGACAAGGGCTCGACACAAGATAGAAGAGAGATGGGTATCCACGACCCCAACAGATGCAACTACTGCATACCAGTCAGACAAAGTGAACCACGCTCAATACTCCATTGACATCGAATTAGAAGACTCACCCAATTCCTTGCGAGATCCCTCCGGTGCATATGATGTCTGTGATGACTACGATGGAGATGCCTATGAGGATGAGGTTCCTGCTGATGGAGATGCCTTTGATGAGGGTGAGGTTCCTGCTAATGGAGATGCCTCGATCTCCGATGAGGATGAGGTTCATGTTGATGGAGATGCCTCTGATGAGGATAAGATTCCTGCTGATGATGAAGACTCTGAATAGACACACACTGCTTATGAAGACAGACATGGACATCAAACAGGCCTAAACAACACAGATTTTCCATTATGTATGCACCATCCATTTTTTTTTTTTGTCATGTATATGGACCTGTGAGGGAATCGAACCCACATCACTGTGCATGCACAGCGCTCTTCCAAATTGAGCTAATAGGCCGAACAACGCAGATTTGCAATTATGCATTTGTATGCCTATCTTCTTTTTCAAAATGCCAAGCTTTCACATTCTTAGTGTCTCTAGGAAACAGGCTGACAATATTCACCAACCTATACATTATATATATTCCTTTAACAGCAGCCAATGGACATAATATTAACACAACTCCCTAAACTGAATTCCATAGAAAAAATTAACAACACTTGAAAAACACCAGTACCTTTGATAGCAGCCAATGGACAGCACATCAACACTGACTTTTACAACCCCACAACATCAAATTCGAGTTCAACAACACTTAGGTTGAAGCATCAAACAGGCTGACAATATTCACCAACCTATACCAAAACCACACCTAAACTAGTTATCCATAAAGTCACATTTAGGTTGGAGCATCTACAGATTAAACAACATCACACCTCTTTCTCCCATCTCCCATAGAATCAAATAATAGATCATCACACAGCACACACACAAATGGAATTTAGACACAAAGAAATGAATGTCCGATTATCACATAATTATATATTCAACAACAAGAATTTGTTGTACTCTACAACTCAATTGAAAATAAATAACCACGAATGCAAAATAGGAGCAAATTACCTAAACCAATCACGATGTACAAATTAAAATCTAATCCAAGCTTTAAACCAAAACCCTATGTCAATCTAAAACTTAATTCCACTTAGCAGTGCAGCAATAGTTCAACAAACATGCAGCAGTGAGACGAAATTTTCAATTTCATAAATCATTTAACATATTAGATACGAAATTTGGCATCGCAGTGCATCTACATCGTAAATTAGAGTTGGGCAACACAATAAATTGCATAAAGAAAGATGCAAATGAAACAGAAGAAGGAAGGAAGCACACTTCCATAGCCAAATCTCATAAATCAACCGCCAGAGCAGCATACAAAGAAGAAATCAACTGTTTTTCGATTTTCCGATACATCACCAATCAAGATTCTATCAACAACATTCAAATAAAATAGACTTTTAAGAGGGATGGAACATGTGATCCGTTTCAACAGTTGAAGAATTGGATTTAGAGATGAGACAGCTACCCAAGCTCGATTCAAATGAAACAGAGATGAAAGGTTTGAGGAACCCTAACTCATCGATTCTCTTGTGTCTCCGGAGATTCGAATGTGCTTACCTTCGTTGACGATTTGAGGAACCCTAACTCATCTCCCCCTCTAGCAATTGTAACCCGATTAGAGATGGGCCTTTTTTTTACCCGAAATATGATGGGCCTTTTTTTAACCCGGCCCACACCATAATTCAGAAACCCTCTCTCCCAATTTTCAGGACGCGGGCGAGGGAAATCCAAAATTTTCAATTACCCGGCAAATGAAAGGTTTCAACTATTCCGAAACCCTAACTCTCTCATTCTCTCTCATTCTCTAGCCTCCTCAAAAGCCCTAACTCTCTAAATCTCTCAATCTCTCATCTCTAGCCTCCTCTCTCATTCTCTATGTCCATGAAACCCTAATTGAATCTCTCAATCTCTCAATCTCCAGCTCTCATCTCTCTAGAAACCCTCTCTCAATCTCTCAATCTCACAAATTGCGAAGATCTCTTAAAGAGATCTTCTCGCCATGACACAAGCCGACCACCACTAGCTTCGGACACGGCATGGACAAGACCACCAGTAGCCGCCGCCACTGGCTCCACTCCGGCGCCCTCTCCCTCCAATGCCTCCCAACCCGTTATTTCACATGCTACATCTCCGGTGCCCTCATCGACTAGATCCCCGGCCAGGGTAAAGGCAAGGGCCACCACTCGAGTGACCTCTCCTACTAGAGGCTCCAAACGTGCAAGCGCAGCGACTTCCTCCTCCTAAGATGTTGAACACAACCTAGCTCCTGCAACATCCCGTCCCTCTGGCAGGGCCTCCAAACGGGTGAACATAGCATCCATAACCCATAACCCATCTCACAAGCCTCCCAACCCTCTGCCTCCCAAGGGACTGAAACCACCCAACCCTCAGCCTCCCAATGTACTGAAACCACCCAAGCGCTTGCTACCTCCCAGCCCTCTGCCTCTCAAGCTCCTGGAACCTCTCATGGTTTGCCAGCTTCTTCATCTCCATCGCCGGTTTGTGAAGGGGGCTCGTCATCTGAGACAGAAGACCACGCCAGAGAAAATGAGGATACCCCAAAGATTGTCGAAGGCCAAGAAAACTAGGAAGGACAAGAAGACGCTAGAGAAAATGAGGAAGAAGCCCAAGAAAATGAGGAAGAAGCCCCACGGTGGAACATACCAGTTTCCTTTTCACTGGTCAATGGATCGTAAGTCAACTTCGTATATATTTTGTTTTCCCTAATTATGCTTGATTTAGTTTTGCTAGCTAAGATTTGGTTTGCTTGCTAAGAGAGATTCTGCAATTATGTGTATAATATATATGTTGTAATGGAACATTGAATGCATGTTTTAAATAAATTGAACATCTGCAATTGCTTGGTAAAAAGATTATGTACTTCTGTCATCTGTTTGTTAGAAGTAGTTTGTGAAATGATTTGGTTTGCTTGCCAAGGGTGCATTCTGAAATTATTTAAATACCTGCTTTGATTTATGTTCTGCATTCTGAAATTACAGAACATAGAGTGCATTTATAATTGCTTTCATCTGTTTTGTATGCCTTGCTGGAACTTTGAATACCTGGTTTGAACTTCTGTCTATGTTGAAGGAGTAAGAACTCAAATTTGTTGCTCCATTAGAGAACTTAGGGTGCATTCTGAAATTATTTAATCTATGGTCATGGAACTTAGAGTGCTTCTGTTAATTATGTTTGTGTCTTTGCTGAGTTTCATGGGTAAGCATGATTGCATTTCTCAAGCTTTAAGCATGGTGAATTATTATTTCATTTCTCAATCCAACTCTGTCTGTTTATGCATACTATTTTTTTTTTACCAGTTTAATGGTTAACCATGGTTAAGTACGAGTTCATTTATGAAGCCAATTGTGTATATTTTTCATGCTAATTCTTGTTACCAGTTTCATGGTCAAGCCAACTCTGTATATTTTTTCTCAAGCAAACTATATTGATACCATTTTTTTTATGTTTTTGGGTTTTATGTGAAGCTTTGATTCCACAAATCTTGCGTATGGTGTCTTGCTCCAACTTATTCATTCACATTTCAATAGACCCTACATAAGGTGGGGTGATGTTCCTGAAACAACAATAGAGTTACGGTGGGGAATGTTCAAGGTAAAAAAAAATTCATTACTTGTGCTAACATTCAGTGCTTAAGTGTGAATAGTTTACAATTTGACTTCTTTGTTCCATATGTCCAGAAGCGAACACGATGGGATGAAAACCTTTTCTCAGAAGCAGTTGTGTACAAGGCTTTCAAAACAAAGGGAGGGGACCACCTTAGGAACGTATTTGGGAAGGCTCGCAATGGAAAAACAAAGAAGCCTAATGGGTGAAGCAAGTGATATGGGCCCAAATGGTGGAGAAATGGGCAAAAGAGGATAAATTTCGCCGTCAATCTGAAGTTAACAAGAAAAACAGAGCCATTGAAATAGAGAAAGGGACTCCAATTTTCAGTGGTGGATCGGTTTCGATAACTGTAATCAAAGATCGACTGGTATGTTAAAATTAAATCAGTTACTGTTGTTTTCCTATTTCATATAGTTTTAATCACTATTACAGTCATTATTAACCATCTATTTGGTTTGGATATGTGCACTAATTAAATGTATATATTTACTTACAGAGGCAGGAGCTTGGAAAAGATCCAACCCCAAAGGAAACATTTGAAAAGTGCCATAGGAAAAAAGATGGATCTTGGGCCGGTGCTCAATGCCAAGAAACGGTGGTAAGTAACAACTTCAATCATCCCTTTATGTTATGTACTTGTTATGTGAATAGTCTTTATAGATTTGTTTGGTACCTTGCTATACTTGAGTATTTTTTATGCTGCTGTAAGGGTTCTGGGTACATCCGCTTCCAATATGTGATTATTATGTGTAGTTACTCGTATATATTTTGTGTGTTGGTGATTGGGTTGTGTTGTATATGTTATTGAGCATGTATGTTTTATGAAATTGGTTAGTATATGTCTGTTTTTTTTAAGGGCCAGTTTGCAGGAAATTGGTTGTAATTATTATGTGTAGGTACTGGTATATATTTTGTGTGTTGGTGATTGGGTTATGTTGTCTGTGTTATTCAGCATGCATGTTTTATGAAATTGGTTAGTATATATGTGTTTTTTAAGGGTCAGTTTGCAGGAAGTTTGTGATTGGGTTGTGTTGTCTACGTTATTGAGCATGTAAATTGTCTCATGTTGTGAATGTTTGATAAATTGGTTTTCTTGGGTTGCATTAAACATTTTACACCTTAATATGATGATGTGATCTAATTTTAATGTTGTTGTTGTTGCTGCTTTCTTTACATTGTTTTCCTGTTGTGCTCTTCTAATGTCTGATAAATTGGTTCTGTTGTGCTCTTCTAATGTCTGATAAATTACTTGTAACACCATCGAACCTGCTGCTGCTTTCTTTACATTGTTTTCCTGTTGTGCTCTTTTACATTGCTTCTGGTTTTTTGATATTGCATTTAACATCTTGATCATGTTCTTTGGCTATGAAAAGTTCGACCATTTGGTAGAAGAAGAGGCCTTGCTTGATGATGCTGTCTCTGAGAATGCATCCCACTCAGTTGACATGAATGCTTTGTGGCTCAAGGCGACATGAGGTGTGAAGAAAGGTCGGGTTCTGGGCATGGGATCGGAGGCGCCAGCTATGTTGCACTCAAAGCCGAATCCAGAATCTGTTGCACCAGCTGTTGCATCTGCTGGTGATGCCCCTTTGAAGGAATATGTGATCTTTGAACTTTCAAGAATGAGGCAAGACTTGAGGAATGAAATGGTGGAGTTAGGGGATCAGGTGCAGAGCCAGGTGACCATAAACCTCAGGGAAGAAATGTCGTCATTTGGAGATCGATTGCAGGAGAAAGTCAGCTCAAGTGTCCGACAAGACATGGTAGCTATTGGGGAGCAACTAATGGACGAGACTAGGAAAGCCAATGAAGCTTGGCAGGAGAAGCTCCTCAGCACCATGATGCAATTCTGTAAGGAAAAAGGCAAATCAAAGTAAGTTGTGTGTTTATGTTTTGGCTTCCCACGTACTGTCTTCAGACTTAGTCGTATTTGCACTTGTCGTGTTGTTGATCGAACTTGCGGTTTGTTTTGGTTGTGTTGTGGATGGTTGAACTTCTGGTTGTGTTTTGGATGGTTCTGGATTTGTTTTGTATGTGTTTTGGATGAACAAATGATGGCAGTGGTACGTATGTGTTAATTTTGTATGTGTTTGTGCCCAGCTATAATAAATAATTGTATTATATTTATTACCGAGCTCACAATACAATTAATAATATATAGCCACGGGCATAGCCACGGCTATTGTGCCACATGGCCACGGGCATAGCCACGACATAGCCACGGGAAATATGGCCACGTCTGTAGCCACGGGCATAGCCACTGACCTTACACCACATGGCCACGAAATTAGCCACGACACTAGCAACGACCTACCAAGAGATGTCCCCTGGGTGGCCACGGCTTTAGCCACGACACTATTCGTTGTTGTATTCGTGGCTACAGACACGGATGGCACCTTTCCGAACCGGCCACGGACATAGCCACGAGCTTATCAGATCGTGGCTATTAGCCACGGATATTGTGGTGGTGGCTGTTGGCGTCGAGGCATATAGCCTCGAATGGCGACGAACGTCAAATTCATGGCTATGTCCGTGGCTAAACCGTTTAGCCACGGAAATTCGTGGTCAATTCGTGGCTATTTGACCGTGGCTATTTCCTGTGTTTTTTGTAGTGTCCTTTATCCCTGGCCTGAATCCCCTTTTGATTTAGGGTTTTCTAATCTTGGTCGATTCCAACCTCCTTTTCCCCGGTTCCCCCAATTCTCATGGGGTTTTTGTTGTTCCGGGGTCCGAGATCTCAAATCCCAACCCTTTCTAAATCAATTCGGATCTCATAGCTCTAATCGATGCTTTGGGTGTGGGTTTTTTACTCTCTTTTGGGGACCTCGGTTTCTTGGAGGTCTTCCGCTTGGTTGGGGGGCGTGGAGTTTGGAGTCGGGACTAGATGGGGTCGAGGTGGCGCGTTCAGGGCAACTTCATATTCGGGATAGAGTTTCCTTGGAGTTTGTTTGCACTACCCACAGGAGATAAAGTCCTGCTGTACCGCTGGCCCGCGGTGCCACTGTTCGGTGGTGCTTGGCTTCGTTCTTTGGCGGTTTCCTCAGCTTCTTGGGAGTTGGTCTTCTTGGGTCGTTTGGTTGTAGAGTTTATCTTTTGCTTGTTTTATTTCGTTTATTGTGTGTATTTCTGTATTTTTTAGATTGTGCGTTTGACGGTTCATCGTTTGCCGACTTTGTCGGCATATCGATGAGTTAGACCTGTCTGACCATCGGATTTTTACCTAATAAAAAAAATATATCGCATTAGTGCATAAAGAGAGAAAAAAGTTTGGGCCTAGCAGTTCCCTGCCAACCGGGAAGGATCGATCTCGATCTCCTCGGAATAAGCTAAAATCCGTCAGAATCCTTTTTTCACCCACTAAATTATCAAAATCGGTCAAGGGGTCCGTTATATTTACCACCATTTATGAGTAACAGCCTTTCAATTATTAAAGTGGACGTAGTTACAGGTAGCCTGGTAGGTACTTTTAATTATTACAAAATATATTTAAATCTTGCTCTATTCTTTTCGTTGTTGTTTTTTTTTAATAACTTTCATAATTTATGTACATTTTTTAGTTTAGAGGTTAATAAACGAATGATGATATGCATTGTTCATAATTAGAGACCGGGAAATTTCGCGGTTAAACCAAATGTAGAAGTGGCACTCGATCATGTCATTTGGATCAAGTTTGAATCAAGTGAATTAATACGATGTTAATCGAGTTCGGTTCGGTTCATTAATTAACAAACATATCACTTTGACTTAAAATATTAGGGAATTTAGGCTGTAATGGCTAAACAGTTTTTGGGTTATAAATATTGACCAAAAAAATATTTTGTTGGACCGAGGTCAATTGAGGTATTTTCAGATTCAAGTACACGAATAAAAATTTCTGCATTTTACCCGCTCTCGAGGTATGACATCTAGTTATTACATTTATCTTTTAAGTTTATAATCTAGCAATTCAATTTGTATTTTAAAATGACTAGTAAAGTTTCCGCACAATGACGCGATTTGAAAAAAAAAATTCTTAATAATATACAATTAAATAAGTTATTAATTTAATATTTTGATTTAAACTTATAATAACAAACTCATGAAAGAAGGGTATATAAGATCATTCAAGATAGACTCCATTAAAATAATATATAAGGATTTACAAATAGATATTATATGAATTTAATATTTGAAATTTAAACTCATTGGTTGTGTCAAAAATAAAAATCAATTGTAAAAAGGAAAAAAAAAAGAAAAAAGAAAAAAGTGATTGGTTGAAGAAGATATGATTAAGGTGATGTGATAGTGTGACACATAGACAAAAATAATTCTAATTATAGATTTTATAGATATAGATTTAATATTTGAAATTAAACACATTGGTCATGTAAAAAATAAAAATCAATTGTAAAAAGAAAAAAAAAAGGAAAAAAGAAAAAAATATTGGTTGAAGAATTAAGAGATGATTAAGGCGGATATGACACATAGAGAAAAATTATTCTCTTTTTAGACTTACATAAATATAGATATATACAAATATAGATTCTATATTATGACTTTATATAGATTGGTTATATCAAAATTGAAAATCAATTGTAAAAAGGAAAAAAAGGGAAAAGGGAAAAAAAAACTATCGATTGAAGAAGAGATGATTAAGGTGTTTGTTACACATAGACAAAAATATTATGTTTTAAAAGTTTATATAGATATGAACAAACTCATGAGAGAATGGTATAATAAGATCATTCAAGATGGACTCTATATATTGTGATAGTATATAAAGATTCACACACACATACATATATGTATAGAGAGAGAGAGGTTGAGTCATGTATTCCTATCCCTTACCATGTTCAATGTTAACAACTATACCTTACCATGTTCAATGTTAACAACTATAAGCCATTTGATATGATTTCAAAAGAAGGGACGAGATTAGTTCCCGAAATTGATTTATTTTAATAGGAAAATAAAAAAACCACCATTTTCCCTCATTCTGGGTGTGTGAGATCCCAACACAAATCCCTTTTTTTGTTTGATAAACTAGGGAGAGAAAGTGATAGATCTTTGTGAGCCCTACCGCACGATTCGAAAACCACTGCCTCAAACCTTCCTCTTCGCTTATTATCATAGTGCAAATTCGGAGAAATCGGACCATCTAAACAGCGCGCCACTTCTTTCCGGCAACTGCAGGCGTGCAACTTGGAGCATCTCTTTCTACAATTGAAGGAGGAGCAAAATCAAAGCCGGAATCGTTGTTCAGGAAGGTTCTGCAGCAACTTTAGGAGGCGATCGAAGTGGCCCTTTGATGAATATTGGTGGAATATAGTGATAAGTGGTATGGTTGATGAGTATGTGTTTAATTTTGGTTTAAAATTGTAGCGTGATTTTTTGAATTTTAAATGTATTATTCAATTGTGATGAATAGTTGGGAAATTTTGATGAATGTTGATGAATAATTGGAATGTGTTGTTGAATATTTGATAATAATTGACATGTTTGATGAGATTGCATTTAATGGAGGTTGAAAATGTTGGATTTTTATTTTTTGATCAAAAACCAACATGCTAATTATTACACATAAGGTCTCCAAAAACAATGTCAGAAATATTATGCGAGAACTCAAATTCAGAGCAAACAAAATAACAAGTCTCATGACGTAGTTGCGCTAAGAAATTAATGTGCAGCATGGTTACCATCTCGGTGGGTTTGACTACAAAGATAGACTTGAAACTCTCGAGCCAGTTGACAAGCCTTGTGAGCTTAGACCCCCGCCACTCCTCGGAATGACAGTCTTCCTTGTAGGAGCTAAATGGCAGTCACCCAGTCCGACTCGATGACGATCACCTCTTGACCATTCTCCTTCGCTTATTGCATTGCCCAGATCAACGCCTTCATTTTAGCTATCAGTGCATCAGTGCCTTGTTGAATCTTCTTTGTAGCCGCCCATACCACCTCCCCATTTGAGTTTCTGGCGATAGCTCCAATGCCACATCCCTTTTCCGTCGAAGCAACCGCGTCACAATTTAGCTTGGCGTAGCCCTCCTCAGGTAGGAACCACCTTGCGTTAGGAGACTACTCCCCACTGCGGCTTCTGAATTGCATCCACTGCTGCACCTTGTCTTTGTGTTGTCGAACCCCCTCTCATGCTTGCTCAATAATTATCTCTGGATCCATCTCCCTCCCTTCAAATGCGTCGATTCCGAGCTCTCCACACTAGGCGTGGCCACGGGTTACGGGTCAACCCGTGACCCGGCGGGTCAATGACCCGGCGGGTTCGGGTTGACGGGTAGCCGGGTGGGGACGGGTAGCGGGTTAGGGTTAGGGTCGGGGGTTTTGCAACCCGTGACCCGACGGGTCAACCTGCCGGGTCAACCCGCTTTTTCAAAATACTTTTTCTTTTGAAAAATTTATTTTTAATAAAATAAATTTATAATATTATGTAAATTGTGTAAATTATTCTTAAAATAACTCACAATAATACATAAACTAATATGCAAAGTGCAATGTGAGACAAACAAAAATCCTTCTCCTTTTATAGAGTTGGAAGTCTTCCTTCCTTCCCCTCATTTCCAATGTGGGACAAAGGTTTTGTCCCACATCGAAAATATGGAGTTAGAATGAGAAGACATGGGGCTATATATATGTATCCCACTACCACATTTCTTCCACTTCACTTGTTTCCTACATTTCGTACATTGGAAATGAAGTTTGAGAAATATATTCTCATATTTTTCTCTTACATCACACAATGAAATTATTGTGGATGAAAGAATTAATATGGAGATATAATCTTCCTACATTTTTAACACTTCATATCAAAGTGATAAAATGTGTTGTGAAGATAAAATCTTTACATTTTTTTTTAATAGTCATTTTTTAAAAAAAAAATGAATTTTTTTTAAATAATGTAACCCGCCGTGTCAACGGGTCGACCCGAACCCGTCAACCCGTGAGATTTACGGGTTAGGGTTCGGGTCGGCCAACCCTGACCCTTGATCCGGCGGGTCCGACCCGTGGCCACGCCTACTCCACACACCACTCACCATGTAAGCCCAAAGGCTAATCTTCTCTTCATTTCTCAGTTGCAAAACATTCTCCATCCAGTGGGTAAAACTTTCACACCGTTTGCCCGTTCTCTTTAGCATGGGAACCATCTCCCAGACCTCCTTCACCCATTTGCACGCATAATAGAGTCCTCAATCCCACACCATTCACATCTCGGCTCGAGAATGGCTCTCCTATTATGAAGAGCTAATTTGCACGACAAAATGCCCTAGAGTGCCCTTGTTGTTCGATTCTCACATGTATTCAATGAAATATAAGTATTATTCCATTAACAATAGGGATTATTCATGTGTATTTTGGATTCTTTCAGAAAAGAAAATTTGCAAGCGAATAATTGCATATTTACCGCCGAATAATTGCACAATTCAAAAAGAGTAATTATTCATGTTGATGAATTGTGGTATTATTCGATTAAAAAGAGTAATTATTCATCTGTATGTGGGTTTGGATATGTTGTTGAATTCTAATGGACATGTATTCAATGAAATGTAGGTATTATTCGATTAAAAAGAGTGTAGTTACAGTCGAATGATTGCATAGTTACAACTGAATAATTGCTACCAAAAAATGAACATAAAAACTGATAATGGGGTTTTCTACAAATATACCTGAATCCATTCATCGATTATGATGAAACACCAAAAAGAAATGAGATCATATGCATAATCGGGTTCCCGCTATATAAATAAATCCGATTTTTAGGTTGATTATAATATATTAACCAATTAATGGGAAATTCCACCTAAGCCCACTACACATGGAAAATGCCTATTTGGAGGACATTTGTCCCAAATGTTTCTACACTTGTCGACAAAATCGGAACATGCGACGACACTTGTCGTCGACCTCATGACATGTGTTGATAATGTCTCATGGGTTTTTTCTATAAATATGGGGCAAGGCTTTGAGACTAAGGGTCGGTTTTTGACTGAGGGGATGGCTCGAAGAGCCTTGCCGGAGCGGGATTCGTCTCGCGAGCAGGAGCCGACATTTGATGGAGCCCTGGGAGGATAGTGGTCCGCGGATGGCTCGAGCTCGGATCGGCACAGGTTTGGGTACGCCGACGGTAGCCTCGTCGCGCGTCTCAGGTAAGCCCGATCGTCTGAGCTCGCCCGCGCTCCACTTGGTCCCGGAACCCGCCGACACGGGATTCTTAAAAACGGTTTCATCACTGGCGCCGTCCGTGGGGACCATTCACACTAAGGGGTGATAGATCAAGGTAAATTATTCGTTTAATCTACTTTGATGAGGTTCCAAAATTACTAATCTTATATTTGAGCAACTAGCTAGATGCGGTTGGTATGGATTTTCTAGTTCGATAGACCAAGGGAAGTGCTACTAGGCTTTCCAAAGATTTTGGGTACCTGAAGGGCGTGATTGAGAGTGTTGAGGACTTAATTAGTTTCGTTGAAATATGGTTAATATCGATTTATTACGAGTAGACCATTTTAAATAATGGATTGTCATAGTGGGAAGGAGATAACCCCGATCTCGAATTATGCCATCCGCGGACAAATCTACCTCTTCACAATTGTATTCTGTGGGGGAGTAAGCGTACGGCCTTCCAAAGATGAGCAGATGCCCTCTTTCGCGGCCAATCCTTCGATTATATAATGATTTTATCCGGCCTCAACTTGTAAATGCTGTCAAACGGAGACCATTCTTCCTCTCCCCGTTGCCGCCGCCCGCTACTGCGTTCCTTCAAGCATTCTCTTTCTTTGGCTTCTTGATGCTAAGCGTTAACCTTCAGATTCTCCATCCGCGAACCGAGCTTCAAATCGATTTAAACAAATTCTTAAATATCGAGCATCAGCTCTTGGATTTAGTGCTTGGCGGGGTTTCACCTGACATCGATTTTCCCAATAAATGAGTTCCTTTGTTTCCAAGATAGAATGAGTGACATCCGCGAGCGCGAACTACCCTCAGCGTTGTCCGCGGAGGACTCCTGATCACTTTTGGTGATTATCTGCACTCCCTTAGCCCGCAGCTCGAAAAGTATCCTATAAACTCGCTGCCAGGCCACGGCAAATCATCGATGCGTTGGTCAACAGGTAAAAGTAACTGAACGCTGCTAATTCAATCCGCGGATGGGCTGTGCTACTGGCCTGATGGTTCTTCTAATCCGCGGCTGGCCTGATGGTTCTTCTAATCCGCGGCTCAGCGTACTTGTTTATTCAAACTTGGACCGATCGAGGAAGACGAATTCGGCACCCGCGACCCTAGACAACACATCTAAGAAATCGGGACCATCACTTGGGATTCCGTCAATGTTCTTTATCAACTCATAATCCGCCGTGACCATCTCCTTTCGCAGTCACGAAGCAGGCCCGCCAATCCTAAGAGGTGATCTAATTCAGGTAATTCATCCACTTGGTCCATCTTAATTATAAGGTCCCAAAATTTATAAATGAGGAAAGCAATAAGCAAGCCACTGTCATGAATATGAATACGGAGGCACCTACTGATTTCTTGGGATTTTAGCCTGTTGATTCAGGTTTGAATTCAATCTAAACTAGCAAGTATATATACATATATGAATAAGATAGATAAAGGATAGCTATGCAATGAACTCTCCTACAAAGAGCAATGAATAAGAGATACCTGGTTGCACCCGTTTGTGTACATA
The DNA here is from genome assembly GCA_037127255.1 of Persicaria tinctoria. NCBI lineage: Eukaryota > Viridiplantae > Streptophyta > Magnoliopsida > Caryophyllales > Polygonaceae > Persicaria > Persicaria tinctoria. Next base: position 26,177,485 of record JBANSL010000005.1, on the reverse strand, counting down.
CATATTCACAATTCACCATTATTCATCATGTGTTGCCGTGTTGGCATATAAAGTCAATTTATTTCTTTAATGTGATGATCGTTTGAACTGTGGGATGAACGAACCACCACTATTGGTATTTGTTTCGGGTTCGATCTTTTAGTCAGGAGAGGCTATTGCAGGTAATACATAAACTAATATGCAAAGTGCAATGTGAGACAAACAAAAATCCTTCTCCTTTTATAGAGTTGGAAGTCTTCCTTCCTTCCCCTCATTTCCAATGTGGGACAAAGGTTTTGTCCCACATCGAAAATATGGAGTTAGAATGAGAAGACATGGGGCTATATATATGTATCCCACTACCACATTTCTTCCACTTCACTTGTTTCCTACATTTCGTACATTGGAAATGAAGTTTGAGAAATATATTCTCATATTTTTCTCTTACATCACACAATGAAATTATTGTGGATGAAAGAATTAATATGGAGATATAATCTTCCTACATTTTTAACACTTCATATCAAAGTGATAAAATGTGTTGTGAAGATAAAATCTTTACATTTTTTTTTAATAGTCATTTTTTAAAAAAAAAATGAATTTTTTTTAAATAATGTAACCCGCCGTGTCAACGGGTCGACCCGAACCCGTCAACCCGTGAGATTTACGGGTTAGGGTTCGGGTCGGCCAACCCTGACCCTTGATCCGGCGGGTCCGACCCGTGGCCACGCCTACTCCACACACCACTCACCATGTAAGCCCAAAGGCTAATCTTCTCTTCATTTCTCAGTTGCAAAACATTCTCCATCCAGTGGGTAAAACTTTCACACCGTTTGCCCGTTCTCTTTAGCATGGGAACCATCTCCCAGACCTCCTTCACCCATTTGCACGCATAATAGAGTCCTCAATCCCACACCATTCACATCTCGGCTCGAGAATGGCTCTCCTATTATGAAGAGCTAATTTGCACGACAAAATGCCCTAGAGTGCCCTTGTTGTTCGATTCTCACATGTATTCAATGAAATATAAGTATTATTCCATTAACAATAGGGATTATTCATGTGTATTTTGGATTCTTTCAGAAAAGAAAATTTGCAAGCGAATAATTGCATATTTACCGCCGAATAATTGCACAATTCAAAAAGAGTAATTATTCATGTTGATGAATTGTGGTATTATTCGATTAAAAAGAGTAATTATTCATCTGTATGTGGGTTTGGATATGTTGTTGAATTCTAATGGACATGTATTCAATGAAATGTAGGTATTATTCGATTAAAAAGAGTGTAGTTACAGTCGAATGATTGCATAGTTACAACTGAATAATTGCTACCAAAAAATGAACATAAAAACTGATAATGGGGTTTTCTACAAATATACCTGAATCCATTCATCGATTATGATGAAACACCAAAAAGAAATGAGATCATATGCATAATCGGGTTCCCGCTATATAAATAAATCCGATTTTTAGGTTGATTATAATATATTAACCAATTAATGGGAAATTCCACCTAAGCCCACTACACATGGAAAATGCCTATTTGGAGGACATTTGTCCCAAATGTTTCTACACTTGTCGACAAAATCGGAACATGCGACGACACTTGTCGTCGACCTCATGACATGTGTTGATAATGTCTCATGGGTTTTTTCTATAAATATGGGGCAAGGCTTTGAGACTAAGGGTCGGTTTTTGACTGAGGGGATGGCTCGAAGAGCCTTGCCGGAGCGGGATTCGTCTCGCGAGCAGGAGCCGACATTTGATGGAGCCCTGGGAGGATAGTGGTCCGCGGATGGCTCGAGCTCGGATCGGCACAGGTTTGGGTACGCCGACGGTAGCCTCGTCGCGCGTCTCAGGTAAGCCCGATCGTCTGAGCTCGCCCGCGCTCCACTTGGTCCCGGAACCCGCCGACACGGGATTCTTAAAAACGGTTTCATCACTGGCGCCGTCCGTGGGGACCATTCACACTAAGGGGTGATAGATCAAGGTAAATTATTCGTTTAATCTACTTTGATGAGGTTCCAAAATTACTAATCTTATATTTGAGCAACTAGCTAGATGCGGTTGGTATGGATTTTCTAGTTCGATAGACCAAGGGAAGTGCTACTAGGCTTTCCAAAGATTTTGGGTACCTGAAGGGCGTGATTGAGAGTGTTGAGGACTTAATTAGTTTCGTTGAAATATGGTTAATATCGATTTATTACGAGTAGACCATTTTAAATAATGGATTGTCATAGTGGGAAGGAGATAACCCCGATCTCGAATTATGCCATCCGCGGACAAATCTACCTCTTCACAATTGTATTCTGTGGGGGAGTAAGCGTACGGCCTTCCAAAGATGAGCAGATGCCCTCTTTCGCGGCCAATCCTTCGATTATATAATGATTTTATCCGGCCTCAACTTGTAAATGCTGTCAAACGGAGACCATTCTTCCTCTCCCCGTTGCCGCCGCCCGCTACTGCGTTCCTTCAAGCATTCTCTTTCTTTGGCTTCTTGATGCTAAGCGTTAACCTTCAGATTCTCCATCCGCGAACCGAGCTTCAAATCGATTTAAACAAATTCTTAAATATCGAGCATCAGCTCTTGGATTTAGTGCTTGGCGGGGTTTCACCTGACATCGATTTTCCCAATAAATGAGTTCCTTTGTTTCCAAGATAGAATGAGTGACATCCGCGAGCGCGAACTACCCTCAGCGTTGTCCGCGGAGGACTCCTGATCACTTTTGGTGATTATCTGCACTCCCTTAGCCCGCAGCTCGAAAAGTATCCTATAAACTCGCTGCCAGGCCACGGCAAATCATCGATGCGTTGGTCAACAGGTAAAAGTAACTGAACGCTGCTAATTCAATCCGCGGATGGGCTGTGCTACTGGCCTGATGGTTCTTCTAATCCGCGGCTGGCCTGATGGTTCTTCTAATCCGCGGCTCAGCGTACTTGTTTATTCAAACTTGGACCGATCGAGGAAGACGAATTCGGCACCCGCGACCCTAGACAACACATCTAAGAAATCGGGACCATCACTTGGGATTCCGTCAATGTTCTTTATCAACTCATAATCCGCCGTGACCATCTCCTTTCGCAGTCACGAAGCAGGCCCGCCAATCCTAAGAGGTGATCTAATTCAGGTAATTCATCCACTTGGTCCATCTTAATTATAAGGTCCCAAAATTTATAAATGAGGAAAGCAATAAGCAAGCCACTGTCATGAATATGAATACGGAGGCACCTACTGATTTCTTGGGATTTTAGCCTGTTGATTCAGGTTTGAATTCAATCTAAACTAGCAAGTATATATACATATATGAATAAGATAGATAAAGGATAGCTATGCAATGAACTCTCCTACAAAGAGCAATGAATAAGAGATACCTGGTTGCACCCGTTTGTGTACATACATATTCACAATTCACCATTATTCATCATGTGTTGCCGTGTTGGCATATAAAGTCAATTTATTTCTTTAATGTGATGATCGTTTGAACTGTGGGATGAACGAACCACCACTATTGGTATTTGTTTCGGGTTCGATCTTTTAGTCAGGAGAGGCTATTGCAGGTATAAGTTCTGATTGTTTGAGGCAGGAGATTGTGTGCATATATATATATATATATATATTATGCTATGAGTGAAGGTTAATAAAACAGGTGTGAGAAGAGAATATGGCGCCATAGCAGAAGCAACAAGGTTTGTGTAAAGACAGTTGGAGCAAGTAGATGCTAAACGGGAGGAGCAATATTGGCTCATCTCCTTACCAGGTAATCTTTGTTAGCCATAGCATGCTGAGTAGTTAACCCGTGCTTCACCTATCGATATCTACTTTGCTTTAAACACAATTGAACTCTAAAGATTGGAGTTCCTCATACCCATAACCCTCACCACCTGATGGTTACAGATACTTGCAAAAGGGGTGCACCAACAGACCTTTTAAAAAGTCCATATTAGCTTTATCCTTAAGTTTAATATGGATTTGATACATCGCTGGAGCTTGGCTCCGCGTCGGGCCTCCGATCGAATCTGCATTCTCGGAGATGATATTTTATATTAAGTCCTAGGACGCTGGAGCTTGGCTCCGCGTCGGGCCTCCGATCGAATCTGCATTCTCAGAGATGATATTTTATATTAAGTCCTAGGACGCTGGAGCTTGCCTCCGCGTCGGGCCTCCGATCGAATCTGCATTCTCGGAGATGATATTTTATATTAAGTCCTAGGACGCTGGAGCTTGCCTCCGCGTCGGGCCTCCGATCGAATCTGCATTCTCGGAGATGATATTTTATATTAAGTCCTAGGACGCTGGAGCTTGGCTCCGCGTCGGGCCTCCGATCGAATCTGCATTCTCGAAGATGATATTTTATATTAAGTCCTGGGACGCTGGAGCTTGCCTCCGCGTCGGGCCTCCGATCGAATCTGCATTCTCGGAGATGATATTTTATATTAAGTCCTAAGACGCTGGAGCTTGGCTCCGCGTCGGGCCTCCGATCGAATCTGCATTCTCGGAGATGATATTTTATATTAAGTCCTAGGACGCTGGAGCTTGCCTCCGCGTCGGGCCTCCGATCGAATCTGCATTCTCGGAGATGATATTTTATATTAAGTCCTGGGACGCTGGAGCTTGCCTCCGCGTCGGGCCTCCGATCGAATCTGCATTCTCGGAGATGATATTTTATATTAAGTCCTGGGACGCTGGAGCTTGCCTCCGCGTCGGGCCTCCGATCGAATCTGCATTCTCGGAGATGATATTTTATATTAAGTCCTAGGACGCTGGAGCTTGGCTCCGCGTCGGGCCTCCGATCGAATCTGCATTCTCGGAGATGATATTTTATATTAAGTCCTGGGACGCTGGAGCTTGCCTCCGCGTCGGGCCTCCGATCGAATCTGCATTCTCGGAGATGATATTTTATATTAAGTCCTAGGACGCTGGAGCTTGGCTCCGCGTCGGGCCTCTGATCGAATCTGCATTCTCGGAGATGATATTTTATATTAAGTCCTAGGACGCTGGAGCTTGCCTCCGCGTCGGGCCTCCGATCGAATCTGCATTCTCGGAGATGATATTTTATATTAAGTCCTGGGACGCTGGAGCTTGCCTCCGCGTCGGGCCTCCGATCGAATCTGCATTCTCGGAGATGATATTTTATATTAAGTCCTAGGACGCTGGAGCTTGCCTCCGCGTCGGGCCTCCGATCGAATCTGCATTCTCGGAGATGATATTTTATATTAAGTCCTGGGACGCTGGAGCTTGCCTCCGCGTCGGGCCTCCGATCGAATCTGCATTCTCGGAGATGATATTTTATATTAAGTCCTGGGACGCTGGAGCTTGGCTCCGCGTCGGGCCTCCGATCGAAGCTTCGGAGATGAGATTTTTTATAAATCCCTTTACGCGTGATCTTGCACCGCGTCAAGCCTCCGATCGAAGCTTTATAAATGAGGGTTGTTTAAATAAGCACGGTCCGGATTGCCTGATCGGGTGATAGAAATATACAATATTAGTTTTGAAATTGCTTGCTTATTTAAATAAGGTGAGGTGAGCAATTTGAAAACAAAAGGTGATATATATGTATAAGTAGATTTATACATGTGCAGCCATGTTCTACTATCTTTCGAAGAAAGATATAATTTTCACCTTGATTAAATTCTTTGTGCGTAAATAACAGTCTAGACTCCAATGAAGTAAACGAGTTGCATGACATGCTTAATTTGCTTCACCCAACTTATAGTTATTGGATTAAACGGATATTCAAATGCTTCTATGCAAATCTAATTGAGTTTGATTGTCTGGTAAACAGTTAATGGATCTGATTATTATGGGTAATCATCGGAGTTCTTTATACAAGATCGCCCAGGAGGAAAGTTGAGGATTTAGTCACAGACAAAGATCTGTACAAAGAGGTAATCGGGAACATAACGCCGCAGGATGATCCGCGCTTGTCTTAAAACTGCCCCAAACAGCTCGTCGCGCCTCGTTGCTGCGCCCTGCACGCTGCCCTCGTCTGCAGACCACCAGTTTGCGATGGTGAGGAGCCTCGACCCCATCCGCGTCTGGAGTAAGACCCTTAAGTAATCGAACACAAAAGTCTCCTCTATGGGGGCAGCACCCTTGGCATTTTAAATCTAAAACTGTTGCAGTAAAGCAATCAGCCATATAGCAAATGCATTTTCAATGGTCTCTCCTCCGATCTCCCCGCACTTATAAGCCTGATTCCGGTACACCAGAAACGGCTGAAGATAAATTGCTCTGCCTGTGAGGAAAGGCTCTTACATATGTGAAGTTAAAAACAGAATTTGGTTGATTACTACCCGCCTTATGCGTCCAGTTTCTCGAATCGGCGAAATCAGAAATGAATCTAGCCGCGCGCCGTGAAAATTAATCCATCACGGCCGCTAGGATGTTGAATAGGTCAAAAGCAGCTGCAGCAAGGGCAAATGAGAGGATGACCTTAATCCGGCTGATAGTTTGCAAAGGATCCCTGGCAGACGCAAAACATAAAGTACATCCGCGCCTTGACATTGGAGCACCACCCACGGTCTTGATTAGGGACTACGACTTCATGAGCACCATCCGCGGGTAGGTTAGGAGTTGGTAGGGTCTGCCCAACAAGACCTTTAGCCGCGGAGGTTCATGAAAAACACGAAAGTACATATGCCCACATTGATCCGATTATATATTACCTATATCAGCTAGGGATAAACAAAGTTTCTCAACTGGCCTCGCTAAAAGAATGCCCATAAACTGAGAAAGACCCACTCTATGTCAGTTTCTAATCCTTCCTTCATAAATACCGACTTCGAGTCGCATCTATCCGCGGTCGGCCAGGGTGAGGGGCAATCGTCTGTGACGGTGAGATATGGTTGGCGGGAAGCAGACCCCGGGCTCACAGCCAATCCGAGCTGACCATGGGACGTGGGTTGAAGCGCATAGTCCGCGGCTGGTTAAACCTTGTGACATACGAACACCTTTCAGCTCGAATTCCATCCGTGGATCGGTCTTTCCTCAAATCTAGCCCGCAGAAGGAATACCTAGCAAAGTGCGAGAATTGCTTGTAAGTTTTACAAGTCGATCCTGGAGGTTCAAACATGTCAATGCTCTTAACTACTTGGACCGTGAAATCAGAAGGGCCATAATATGAACCCGAAAGATGACCTTTTAACCTACTAAGATGCTCTGTCCATGACAAATTCATGTCGAAGTATTGCTATTAAGAGTAGGTTTACTGGACTTCGAACCCATTTGAATACAAGCTGAATCATTAGTAATAAAATGGGCATACAGAAATGCTCTGGATTGTGGAAATTGAATTTTCCATAAGTGTTAGCCCCTGGTCAGATAAGGGGACGAAGCCAGAGGACGACCTCAGGTCGCACCAAGAGAAGCTTCGTGGAAATTCGTACGCGGATGGGATGAAGAAACTCAATAAATGCTGAACGCGGACGCGAGAAAATGTTTTCTCCGCAGAATGACACGCGCAAGCAGCTCACGAGGCGGTCTCACTTTCCTCACACCCTCAACCGAAATTCTCCAACCACTCTAAGTGCCCGTGGCCCAGGTTGTGGATCACCCACCGGTCCTTTCCTTTTCATCACGAATAAGTTAAGCCCCTTTACTAATCCTATTGTGATTAGGTCCGCGGCCGAGCTGAGACTCTCTGCCATCACTCTAAGAGTCTTTCGCATGCCGGGGTCCGACTGCAAGAAAAATCACAACAACAGGTGGGAGGAAGAAAGATGCCAATTTGGGGATAAAGATTTGGCTATCGCATACTAAGTTGTGTCCTCATGGTTTGTTTGTGCATGGTCCAATTGAATAATCAGGATAAGAGCATCTTATTATAATAAATCAATTATATACAAATTTTGACGAGGATATTTTTCCTCATATAGTAGGGCCAGATTGGGTTCTAGTAGTAAGACTTAGTAATGGGAAATCATCGCGGCTCTTAAAAAATATTTAATAAGCCCTCCGATGCTGGAACTATCGCTCGCGGAGGGCCTCCAATTGTTGCTTGGGTCTCTCGGAGCACACTTTATAAGTCCCTCGATGCTGGAGCTATGCTCGCGGAGGGCCTCCTGCTAGTGGCAGCAAGCTCACGGAGATAAACTCTAAATGAGTGTAAATACAAGCCCCTCAATGTCGGAGCTCTCATCCGCGGAGGGCTTCCTGATTGAATTACGAAAGGCTTGATTCTCTTCCTAAGAGATACGTAGGCAACCCACTAATCAGTTGGGTACAGCCCAGACTAAAACAAACTTAGTTAAAACTTTACACCAAAAATATGAGATATTGAGTACTCTTCCCAAAGAAGACGAAGTACAAATGCATATGTTGTCTCGTTTGAATCGAACCCTAGCTAAGTCTCATCTTAACTAAGGCTCGAGGAGCTGTGACGAAACACCAAAAAGAAATGAGATCATATGCATAATCGGGTTCCCGCTATATAAATAAATCCGATTTTTAGGTTGATTATAATATATTAACCAATTAATGGGAAATTCCACCTAAGCCCACTACACATGGAAAATGCCTATTTGGAGGACATTTGTCCCAAATGTTTCTACACTTGTCGACAAAATCGGAACATGCGACGACACTTGTCGTCGACCTCATGACATGTGTTGATAATGTCTCATGGGTTTTTTCTATAAATATGGGGCAAGGCTTTGAGACTAAGGGTCGGTTTTTGACTGAGGGGATGGCTCGAAGAGCCTTGCCGGAGCGGGATTCGTCTCGCGAGCAGGAGCCGACATTTGATGGAGCCCTGGGAGGATAGTGGTCCGCGGATGGCTCGAGCTCGGATCGGCACAGGTTTGGGTACGCCGACGGTAGCCTCGTCGCGCGTCTCAGGTAAGCCCGATCGTCTGAGCTCGCCCGCGCTCCACTTGGTCCCGGAACCCGCCGACACGGGATTCTTAAAAACGGTTTCATCAGATTACAGTCCTCAACCAGTCGTGGCCATCGATTGTTTACCTTCTTCTCCTCCTTCAACGACAATGATTTTGAAAGATCTCAAATAACAATAAGATTGACCATGATCTCTATTTGGTGAGCAAAAAATAGTTTTTAATAGAAAAATTCAATAAAATGGAAAAATAAAACCATAAGAAATAAATTTGGGACCCACCATTACCATTTGATTTGGGATCAAGATATTGTACACCCTACCGTGCAACCTCCGACGCAACACTAAATTATTTCGGATATAATTTTACTTTGAAAAAAAGTTAAAAATATATATTTACATTTCAAATACTTATATTTACATATTTATATAAACTTTTATTGGAAAAAACCATATTTTAAAAAAAAATACAAAATTAATTTTCTTATATAATTGATCTTTTAATTTTATAAAAAAAATTTAATGAATTGTTTCTAATAAAAGTTTATAAATATGTAAGTACAAGTATTTGATGTGTAAATATATTTTTTTAAATTTTTTTTAAAGTATAATTGTACCCAAAATAATTTAGTGTTTCACCATAGGTAAAAAAAAAAAAAAAGTGTTGCACCGTAGGTTATACGGTGGGGCGCAGGAGATCCGGACTCTTTGATTTGGGTAGTGACGGAAGAGCACTCCACCAATTGTGAGATGGGCCATGGAGAGTGGGGGGTTTTGACCATGGAGCCCACGTTTTTTTAATTAATAAATTCGAAAAGTCAAGATTTAATCATAGTTCTCCATTTTACTTCAATCAATGATCAAAATTTGTTAACATTTAACACCGTAAGACTTGTTAATATTTGATCGATATTCTATACAGTATATCTAGAGAGTAATGTATAGATCTATTGTTCACAAGCCTTAGAGTGTACCTTGTACACAAATCTAGAATGTTAATTGAGATGGAATGAAGGGCTCACCTATTTTCTTAATTAAAAAATGTGGATCCCATACCCAATTAACCCCAAACCCAATGGAAGGCGTGTGTGCACTTTCTTCTTGACTGATTACATATCCTTCTTCGCCATCGTTCAATTCTCACAATATCCCTCATCTCCCACTCATTCGTGCTAGGCTTGATTAGACTTGACCGAGGAAGAGAGAGGTCTTGGCATCATCGGAATCGGATGCGAGCCAAGGGGAGGAAAGGTGTGGCCAGGCGGAGGTGAGGCTAAGGCGACGGTGGATCCGAAGAGAGCTCAGGCGATAGTGAATCAATGGTGATTCGACGGCGAGACAGAGAAGAATCTCGAACCCGGAGTTCCGATGGCGAGCCATAGTTCCAAAGAGAGCCCAAACGATGGTGAATCGACGGTGATTCGATGGCGATGGGAGGCGGAGTCAAATCTCGAACCCGAATTTTCGATGGAGAGCCGAAGTTCCGAAGAGAGCCCAAGCGATGGTGAATCGGCGATGATTCGATGGCGATGCGAGGCGGAGCTTAATCTCGAACCTGAAGCTCCGATGTCGAGCCGGAGGTGATTTCGATTCATAGATCTGGTTCATTTTTTGTTTTAGGGGTGGGGGTGGATGGTGGGGGGTGGGGATGGCGACGAGTGGTTGAGGGTGGTTTGTGCTTGTGTTAGGGGTTGGTGAAATCGGCGGGGGGGGGGGGGGGGTTGAATTGGATGGAAAAAAAAAACACAACATTATTCGGTAGATTGTCAAATATTATTCGGTAGAATTGACAAATTTTCAACAAACGAAATTAGGAGAGTCCCGCCAATAAATCACCCATAATAATTTATTTTTCACAAAATCATTAATATTCTCTATATTTTCAATAAAATCAGCTTAAAAAAAACAGAAGAAAGAAAGGGGGTGTTGAGTTACACATACAACATAAGAGGGCAAGAGGAAAGAGTGAGTGTTTTTTTTATGTCGAGAGTTGATACCACAAGATTTTTCAGCAAAATAAAAAAAATCACTTAAATAATAACCATCCATTCCATTAAATTAAGTGCCCATATTTGTAAACAAGGTACACTATATGGGTTGTGAACACCAGAACACACCCTATATATATATAGAGTGAGAAGTTGGTATTTTAATGAGAGATGAGAAGTGTATTTTACAACCCTTGGATGATAATCTAATGGCTAGTAATTAATTTGATTAAAAAACCATTACGACTTGCTTAAAAAGCTGTCAAGTAACAGTAGCACATAACCCAAAAAATTAAATTATTTTAAAAAAAAAACTCAAAGTCACTAAAAGCGGGCAGGGAGTATCATCTTCTTCATTGTTTTACACTTACAGAGGAAGTTGAACAGCCACTTGAATCTCCCATTCTTCTCCCACCGATTTTTTTATCACAATTTTATAATTTGGATTTTTCTAACCCTGAGGTCTTGCATATTTCGCGTGATACCCAACTTTTTTACATATTTTTCCAAATAACCCTGGGGTTTGATCTTTTTTTTTTTGTCAAATAACCCTGAGGTTTTATCTTTTTCGCCAAATAACCATGTCCCCCAAATTCACGTTTTTTTTTGTTTTTTTTTTAAATAATTACTTTGTTAAATAACATTTAAAAAAAAATATCTGTTGGTGATTTTGGGAGATTGACTATGGCAAAGAACGAATACAAATCGAAAAAAATAATCTGGATTTGTACTGTATTTTTGGGTGGTGGTGTTTGTTTTAGTTGTAGTTCTTGTTGCACTTGTACGTTAGACTTAGTTGGTGATTTTAGCTTATGCATTGGTTGTATCAAATGCATCCACTTTGTAAAAAAAAAGAATCTTACATCCATCAAACTTCAAAACCTACCATTTATATGTGTTTTCATTCAAGCAAGCAATAAGAAAACTTGCATCACTAGAAGTAAACAGAAGCAATGATTTTTCAACATCTTAAAGCAATAAGAAATCAACCATTGCTTCTATTTATTTTTAATGATGCAAGTTTTCTTATTGCTTACTTGAATGAAAAACACGTATAAATGGTAGGTTTTGAAGATTGATGGATGCAAGATTCTTTTTTTTTTTTTGCAAAGTGGGGGCAGTTGATACAATCAATACATAAGCTAAAATCACTAATTAAGTCTAACAAGTGCAACAAGAACTACAACTAAAACAAACACCACCATCCAATAATACCGCACAAATCCGGATTTGTTTTTTTTTTTTTTCCGATTTGTACTCGTTCTTTGCCATGGTCAATCTCCCAAAATCACCAACAGGTAGTTTTTTTTAAATGTTATTTAACAAAGGAATGATTAAAAAAACAAAAAAAACTTGAATTTAAGGGACAAGGTTATTTGGCGAAAAAGATAAAATCTCAGGGTTATTTAGCGAAAAAAGATAAAATCTCAGGATCATTTGGCAAAATATGTAAAAAAGTTGGGTGCCACATGAAATATACAAGACCTCAGGGTTACCAGGCGAAAAATCCGTTTATAATTTCATCACCCAGTAGCGCATATGCATGTTGAATATCCTACTCCTTCCGTCTCAAAATTTAAGTCATTTTAGCCTTATGCACAAAGTTTAATAAAAACACTTATCTATCAATCAACATCATTATTCCACTAACTTTTTCATTAATTTTATTACCCACTACATTTTTTAACCAATCAAAACCTTCAAAAAAGTCAACAACACACGAATCAATACAAATCATTACTATCCACTACCTAATGATGCAAGTTTACTTATTGCTTACTTGAATGAAAAACACGTATAAATGGTAGGTTTTGAAGATTGATGGATGCAAGATTCTTTTCTTTTTTTTTTGCAAAGTGGGGCAGTTGATCCAATCAATACATAAGCTAAAATCACCAACTAAGTCTAACAAGTGCAACAAGAACTACAACTAAAACAAACACCACCATCCAATAATACCGTACAAATCCGGATTTGTTTTTTTTTTTTTCCGATTTGTACTCGTTCTTTGCCATATTCAATCTCCCAAAATCACCAACAGGTAGTTTTTTTAAATGTTATTTAACAAAGGAATGATTAAAAAAACAAAAAAAAAAACATGAATTTAAGGGACAAGGTTATTTGGCGAAAAAGATAAAATCTCAGGGTTATTTAGCGAAAAAAAGATAAAATCTCAGGATTATTTGGCAAAATATGTAAAAAAGTTGGGTGCCACATGAAATATACAAGACCTCAGGGTTACCAGGCGAAAAATCCGTTTATAATTTCATCACCCAGTAGCGCATATGCATGTTGAATATCCTACTCCTTCCGTCTCAAAATTTAAGTCATTTTAGCCTTATGCACAAAGTTTAATAAAAACACTTATCTATCCATCAACATCATCATTCCACTAACTTTTTCATTAATTTTATTACCTACTACATTTTTTAACCAATCAAAACCTTCAAAAAAGTCAACAACACACAAATCAATACAAATCATTACTATCCACTACCTAGAAAACCTAAAACGACATCTATTTTGATACAAAACTAAAGAGCTAAAATGACATCGATCTATTTCGAGAGGGAGGAAGTATTTCAAAGTGGTTAATCATTTTGGTTCTATGTATGAGGGGATTATTCACCATTTTTTTTGTCTAATTTAAAGTTACCCTTAATTTGTCCCTATTCACGCCATCAACATTCAACCTCTCTTTTGTTGCAGTAGCAATCTTGAAGATTGAATTATCTATATTGCTTCTTTGACCACCGATGGCAAACAATGAAAGACAACCCATTTCTTTTCAAAATCCCAACTTGTAAAGTTGTAATAGGTTCTTTTCGAATTTTAAAGGCGTTTACACCGTAAAAAATTACTATTTACACCACAAATTTCACTGGCCTAATTTGAGTTATAATTCGTGCGCATCTTAAGCTGTAGGTCTGCCCATCTTGAATCACAGACCTATGGATCAAGAGGCGCAGGATTTTTATATTTTTTTCAATCCTGCTCCTCTTGAGTCACAGCTCTGTGACTCAAGAAGGGCAGCATTGCAAGTATTTTTAAAATGTGATTTGTAAGTATTTTTAAAAATGTATAATTTTATATAACGTATAATTATTTTAAATTTTTTATTTTATCGTATACTCAATAAATTAAGATAAAAAGAATTGTAATGTGTAAATTAAAAAGAATCATATATGTAAACATTTAAAGTTTTGTACAATATATTTAAAAAGAGTCATAAATGATAACATTCTAATTTTATTTAAATGCATGAATATATTTAATTAGATTAATGTAGATTATTAATATATTGATATTAATTGAGCAACTATTAAAAAAATTATATAAAAAATAATAATAATGTTGGCGCAAAACTTTAACCAATTAGAATTTGACATGAAAAAAATATATCGTCACATATAACATATTTATCCACCTATTTATTATTTTTATAATATTTTATAAATTTAAAAACAAAACCTTATCCTTCATTTTAGGTAAGAATCAATCAAATGTGTAGAATTTGAAATTATATTCTAATTATATAACACACGTTTTTTGAAACAAATTTAATATTTTACAACTATTTATTAGTTTACCGGTTAAACTAAAGAAATAATAATTAAAAAATAGTTTGTAAAGAAAGGCAAAACTCTAAGGTGTTGTTTTTAACGCTAAAAAAATTTAAATAAGTCAAAATGAGACAAATACTCCTTAATCATCGATTTAGTAACCAATTGAATTTATAATTCACATGTTTATTCAATCTCTTGACGGGTGTTATTCATTTTGAACCATTCAATCGATGCATAATTGAACAAAGCCATTTTAAAGCATATCATATCCTTACCAATATTAATGTTTTTAGAATGTGCGTGTGTATGTATAATTCTTTATTGTATATACAATATCATTTTCTAATTACATAACACACATTTTAAGAAGTTGTAAATGCATTTTTCATATAATGAGTTAGATTAGAGGGTAATTTTGTCCAAAAAAATTTAGATGGACAAAACCCCAATTTGTCGGATGATAGAGTATATTTTAGTCATATATTTACATATTATATCAGGTCATTTTAATGCATATTTTACGTATTTTATAGTTATTTTGTATTATTTGATTTTCGGAGTCTACACTAGTCATTTTATATATTTCAGGTATTTTCGAGTCGGATCGTATAAATTTAGAGGAAGATTGCAATTAAAAGCTTATTGGGCAAATAATAGGTGGGTCGGCTACTACATACATATATAAGGCCGGGCTGATGAACTGTGTAATACGGAGGAGATGGAGGTCAGGCCACGTGATTGTTTGGGCTCACAACAAGTGCTGCGCTCCATGTTATTATTATTATTATTATTATTATTATTATTATTTTGATTAGGAAAGAATTCGGGCGAGCTCGCTCTACCCGACAGCATCCTTACGGATGAGGTCTAAAAGACCAAGATTGTTATGAATATCGACACCCCGGGCAGAGTGGCAAAGGTGTGCAACCTTATCCGCCACTCTATTGCCCATGCGGGGGATATGAAAGAAGGATATTTCTTTCAAAGTTGATAAAAGGCTTTTAACATCTGACATTATCAGTTCAATTTCCCAAGGACATTTCGTTGTTTGAAGTAGGTGATTAATGATTATACTAGAATCGCCTTCAATATGTAGCTTATCAATTCTGAGTTGTATAGCATTTTGGATTCCCAGTTTTAGAGCAAGAGCTTCTGCGTTTATGGGATTTTGCTTTCCCAACTTGCTGTAGCATATACAGATTGGCCTGCCCTCCCAATCTCTGATAATGGCACCAGCTGAGCTAACAGAGTTTGTTAGCGTGGATCCATCGAAGTTTAGTTTGAAGGTGCCCATCGGTGGCTTACGCCATTTAATTCTTCTGGCCTTATTTTTGTCCTTCGGGTGGTTAGATCTTTGGGTATGTGAGGGGGGAACCTCATCTAGACACTCGTCTATTAGAGATGTTTTTCTCCAGTTTTCCCTATGGGTTTTAACAATGCGGACTAGAGTGTCTTTAGCGGGGAAGGGAACTTGTCGAAACACAAATTGATTCCGAGCGTACCACACTGACCACCAAACGAAAGCAAGTTCTGCCTTGGCAGTTGAGGTGAGGTAGTTCCCAATGACTGAAAAGATAGGTTGTATGTCTCGGGAGAGAGTAATCATATTGGATATTGTCGTCTTTGTGGTAGGAGGGAAATCGAGTAGTGAATGCACATAGCCGCATTCAAACAACAAGTGAACCTCATCTTCGGCTGCGCAATTGCACAAACTGCAGGTGGGAGGCACAGGAGTCCCTCGAGCTGCTAGCCTGGAAGCAGTAGGAAGACCATTTTGGCATACTTTCCATAGAAAGTTTTTGATCTTCGGTGGGATGTCCAATTTCCATATCCATGCATTATCATCAGAGCGCAGCGATGATTGGGATGTAATCAGTTTATACGCACTAGACGTGGTAAACCAACCCGCCCTATCTGGCCACCAGTATAACCGATCCTCAAAAGCGGATATAGGGAGAGGAATGTCCAGAATTTCTTGCATTATGCTATCCGGGAGGACAGTGTCCAGTTTTTCCTTCCACCATCTCCCACCCAGGATATAATCACCGACGGTGTCATCAATATTTCCAATCTGTGGACAGTCATCCCTAGCCTGCAGAGAGGAGGTAGATATCTAGTTATCCTTCCAGAATTTGATGGATTTCCCATTTCCTACTGACCAGATAAGACCCGTTTTGAACTTAGCTATAAGGGTAGTGAGCTTGGCCCATTGCCAGGAGGAGGCCCCATTTCTCTTATATTCTAGGATGTTAGCAGAGCGTAGGTACTTGTACTGCATTAATTTGACCCAGACATTGTCTGGTTCAGCCAGAATTTTCCACAATAGTTTCATCTGAAGAGCTTCATTCATCTCTTTAGATTTCCTAATCCCTAATCCTCCACACTTTTTTGGTCTACATATTCTATCCCAGTTGATAAGAGGCCGGTGTTGAAGATCTTTATTCCAGAAGAATTGCCTATTGATCTGATCAAGTTCCTTGTGAATAGAGGCGGGTAGCATGAAATTTTGCATTGTATACAGAGGTTTAGCAGATAGATTGGTATTGATTAGGACTGCTCGACCCTGTTGTGATAGTGCATCCGCACGCCATTTGCTTAGTTGTTCTTTGGACTTACAAATAATTTACTCAAAGGTGTGTTTGTTTACTCTACCATTAATAATTGGACAACCAAGGTATCTCTCCAAGGAGTTTTCATTTGTAATTTCCAAACAATTTTTAAGTTCTAAGATACGAGAGCTAGGAATGCCCTTAGTAGCCTGGAAGCTTGATTTGTGATAATTGACTTTCTGTCCCGAGACCCTACAATAAGAGTCTATTATGCTTTTTATTTTTTGTCCTGCTTCAATACTACCTTTAGTGAAAATGATAATGTCATCTGCAAACGAGAGAAAAGGAATCCTAGGGCCGTCTCTACCAAATGTGAATCCGATTGGACTTTTGCCCTACCTTGTTTCCGAAGAGAGCTTCCTAGCTAAGATTTCGGCTCCCAGTATGAAAAGAAAGGGAGATAAAGGATCCCCCTGACGAAGTCCGCGAGAGGGGAGAAACAACTCTGTAGGCCCATTGTTAACCAGGATAGAGAACGAGACGGTCGTAACACACTCCATGATCCAGGAGATGAACGTTTGGTGGAATCCAAATTTTTCTAAGATCTTTCGCGTGAAGTTCCAGTCAACCCTGTCATAAGCTTTTTCCATATCTAAATTTATTGCAAGCCACCCTTCACGCCCAGTACGCGACCGAAAGGAGTGGAAGATTTCGTGTGCAATTAGTACATTATCTTGAATGGCTCTGTCTGACACAAAGGCCCCCTGTAATGGATGGATTAATTTTCCGATAATCTTTTTGAGTCTTTCTGTCAGAATCTTAGATATGATTTTATATAAATTTGAACATAAACTAATTGGACGGTAGTGGCTGGTAGTGGTAGGATTGTCTCTCTTAGGGAGAGGCGATATACATGTGTGGTTAATTTGTTTAAGCATCTTCCCAGAATGGAAAAAGCCCTTGACAGCTTTAATGACAGATACCCCCACAATATCCCAATATTTTTTATAAAATTCAGCAGTAAATCCATCAGGACCCGGGGATTTATTCCTTCCCAAACTGAAGACAGCTGATTTTATTTCGTGATTAGACGGGTGTCCAATTAGAAAATCATTTTCCTCGGAAGTGATTGAAGGATGAATTAGGGTCAACATTTCGTTGAGAAGCCTTTCATTGATGGGCTCATTTCTGAATCTTTTCTCAAAGTCATTTTTTATTTCATTTTTTACATTCTCCTCTCCCATTATTAGCATTCCTGTTGCTGTGGTAATGTTACGAATATGTTTCCTATGTCTCCTGCCCGAAGCAACTCGGTGGAAATACGCAGTGTTAGAGTCAGAAAGCTTGAGGTGCTTTGTTTTTGCTCTTTGGTTCCAGAAGGATTTCTGGAATAGGAGAAGTTTTTCTTTTTTCCTTATGAGACGGTTCTCCTTACTGCTGATTCTGTATGTATTATTTGCATCTGTGGAAGACTGAATAGAGATTAATTCATTCTCCACCTCCTTCAACTGACGGAAGATGTTACCGAAGGTGTGCCTATTCCAATCTTTTGCTTTCTTTTTTAAGATTTTTTGTTTGAAAAGAAGTTGGAACATAGAGGAACCTATGCAAGATGCACGCCAAGATTGTTTGACAATGTTGCGAAAGTCCTTGCGTTGGAGCCAAGCGTTCTCAAATTTGAAAGGAGGTGCTTTGAAGACCGTGTTGTTCTCCAGTGTAATTGATATGGGGCAGTGATCAGAAGATGAGAATGCTCCGTTGTAAGTAGTGAGGTTGGGGAACTTCTGAATAAGTTGATGCTGAACCAAGACCCGGTCTAATTTTTCCCATATATTATTGTCACCATCTGGAGTCTTCCTCCATGTGAAGGAATTCCCGAATGTTGGAACGTCCATAAGAGAGTAAGCATTTTTGAATTGCAATAGTCTAGTGAAGCGAGAAGAGCGAGATTCCGCGCCTCCCGCCTTGTCCTCGCTACATAGAATCTCGTTCAAGTCTCCCATGACAATGCAGGGGAGGCAAGAGTTCGAAACAATGGAGGAAAGGGTTTCCCAAAATTGGTCCTTCTCCTGAGGAGCCGGAGGGGCATACACTACTAGAAGGAGGAATTTAAAGTTATCGCTAATGTTTTCATAACGGAGACCTATAATCCGAGGTAGATGGATTTCAACCGAAATTATTTCTATAGCTAATTGGTGGGTTTTCCAGAGAACACCTAGCCCACCCGATCGCCCACTCGCAGGTGACCAAATAGCCTCGTCAAATCCAGCGGATTTCCAAAGTTTGTCGTCCGGGATGGATTCAGATTTCGTTTCAGCTAGACTGATTAGTTGTATATGCTCATTGTTACACAACGTATTGATTTCGGTCCAGAAGGTCCTTTTTCCAATTCCTCTACAATTCCAATAGCATATTTTCATAGATAACCTTTTTTGTCGTGTGAGCAAGGAGGGTAACCTCTCACACGTAAAGCTTGTGATTCCCTTTGTGTGCATGTATTTTTAGCAAAACTTCTTTGCTCAAGAATAAGGTGCTTGTAGATGGTTTTATTAATGAAGCATTTAGCCTCCACGTTTGTAACAATAACAAGGTATTCATAAAGGTTTTTAATTCGAATGATTAGCTTGGGACAATAAACAAACTCATAGTGATATGAATAAGTTATACCCATGAAAGTGCTGCGAAGAATAAAAATATGGCAACCATCAACTGTACAATATGACAGCAACATTTCAAACAAAGCATTTACCCAAAACTTACATAGATTTTCAGACAATGACTTTAATCGATCCAAGTAGATCGGAGATTTCCGCATTTTCTTCTCCTTCTTCCCAAATTTTTGGTGGTTGTTATCCTCAAAGGGGTGGGAAATCCCCTCAGATTTGTGGCTCTCATTGAGAGGTTTAGGGCCTTTACGGGGTTGGTTGGGAGCAACATATCAAAATGCTTTTGAGATAGTAAACTGTCGTGGGGAACACTTTCAAAAGCATATAATTTTTTGAGGATGTTATTGCCTTCGCTTTGAACGCCAAAGTGGGCAAAGCAGAAAGCAAACCGATTGAAGAAAGCCACCCCATACGGAAACAAGTCGAGACAAAGCCCATTGAATATATGCGATCCGATTAAAGGGGCCGACTGTAGCCTCTGTAGGATTTTTAATAGGAATTTGTATATATCCACCAAAAAGACTAAGAGATGGGATTTGTAGTAGAACACACGTAGGAGAGTACACAATAATAAACTCCAGATAAAGACTTTCCTTAAGAGGGCTTTGAGATGCAATTTGTGCAGCCCAAACCTACCGATACAAAGAAGAAATAGAATGAGATTCACTTTAAATAGCATTATAGTATAGCAGCCAATCAATATGGACATTTTTATGGTAATGGGGCAGTAATAATCGGACCACAAACAGAGGACCCAAACTTGATCGAACGATGAAGGGTAATTGTTAGAGCCGCAGCCCATGCTGAAAACTGTAATGGATGAGCAAAGACCCGCACAGCAGCTCCGAGTTTTCGAGCTCAATTTTGATAGAATAGGGCCCGAGAAGACCAGACAATAAGCAGGAGACACAAGGGATTCAGCCAAGAGGTGAAGATTGTCAAACGAGAGCAGTTCCCGAAGGGTTAATTCAAACAGAACCAGGACTGCCGCATACAACAGTGCCCGGAACGTTTGAGGGAGCCAGAGAAAGAGATGGAAGGAATTTAAAACAGCAACCAGATATCCATTAACATGTTTGGATTGAAAAATTAAATTGGGATAACAAACATGTCCACAAAGAAATGAATAAGTTGTATCCAAGAAAAGGCTAATTTGAATAAAAACAAGGAAAACAGCAACCGAATGGTATGGCAACAACGTTTCATTCAAATGATTTAACCAAAGCTTACATAGATTACCAGGTATTAACTTCACTCGATGCAAAGTGATCGGCGGTATCATCCTTTTCTTCTCCTTCTTCTTGAATTTCAGTTGGTTGTTATCCATGTAGGGGTGGGAAGTCTCCACCTGTTGTTTGCTCTCATTGAGAGGTTTAAGGCCCTTACGGGAATTGGATAGGGAGAGAACGAGGTTCTCGACCCCCCTGAGTTTTTTGGCTAAACACCAGTCCGAGGATTTCATGCCAAGACAAACAAGGAAATTGAGGTTAGATTTTCTATTCAAGTAAGTACGGTGTATCCAAGAGGCCGAAGCCATCATAATACTCAGAACCCAAACAAGAGATGCCGAGTAAGTTGTGTCAGCAACAAGAGGGAAATCAATGTCCTCAACGATCATGACAAAAACATATTTTCCGGGTCCCTTTCGGGAGCTTTTTTGGAGTTTAAGAAGCTTGAGTTTAGAATTCATTCCTTTCTTCTCGGACGACGCCAAGACGGTATTCCCTACGCCACTTTTACTGCTGTTCAAATCAGATTTTGATAACCATAAAATAGGTATAATATACTTGCCCAATTCAAATGATAAGAGCTTTGGAAGCTTCAGTTTGTAATAAGATAATTGTGTAATGATCTGCTTAGTAAAACAACTATACGCAAGATAATGTATTAATTGAAAATTAGATTGAGTACCAAGGTAATGAAGGAGATACCGAGGTCGACTCAAGCAATTGAGTTTTTCCGGATTGAGGAACAGAACTTCCTTTTTCAACATCCTTTTGTCTGCCAACTGAAGACAGCTTCCTGCACCAAGAAGTGAATCCTCAACCAGTTGTTTTGCCTCATTACGAGGATTTGGGCCCTTGCGGGATTTAGGCGGGGAGAGAGCACACAACTCTATCCCCGAAGTGTTTTTTGCAGCCATCATGGGCCAGGAATCAGACTCACCCAAACATAACAGAGCACCAAGCAAAAGACCATGACAGAAAGGGAAGGTGAGTCGGAAACATGGAGGTTGAAAGAGGCGAGAAAGAGATGTGAGATTTGAGGGCAATAGATGGGGGAAGAGAGGAATAACCAGCACCACCCATCTACATAAGAAGCAACGAGAGAGAAGACAACCCAAGCCATCCCCAAGAGACGGAGACCTAACCCCCATCGAACCGCCAACAAAATCAGCCCGGATTTGAGCACACTCAAAAAAAGAGGATGGGCATTGATAGACTTCAACAACACCACCATTACTACCCTGAACCAGCAGCCGAAAAAGGGTAACCGACGACTCACACCGCAACCCCAACCGCCACCAACGAACGTCCTTCCTTAGAGACCGACGGATAAACGGACCAATGTCGACGAAGAACACCTTGTCCTCCAGAACATTGGCCCCTAAATTCTTCAAACAGATCAATTTTTCGGAGGGGATTGCAGCTTTGATGGGGCACGAGGGAAGAACAGGCAACACAGTGACCGGACTCCTCGCGATTTGTCGACGACGACGTCGGATTGCACGGTTAGGGCTGATTTCTGGGAAGGGTATGAATTGGGCATTTGGGGGCGCGTACACAGGCGCGTTCTCCATCCTTTGATTTCTATCAATGTTAAGGTTAGATAGAATTGCATTATATATTTATATTATATATTATATAGATTAGGTTTAGTTTCTATTCACTATATATACTTTCATACGTATACGGCAAAGAGGGAGAGACCGGCCGTAACTAACGTTCTAAACCTAGAACCCTAATTGTGTTTTGTCTTATTTTTATGGAGATCTAAACTCTCCCGTTTCGTCTATGGATTTAAGCTTTGATTTGATAAAATTGTGAGATTTCTATTCTTGTTCTATTCCTATTAATTCGTATTAATTCTTTTGCGAATATTGTTAATTTCTTCTAGTCCGTACAACTAGTTGAGATTATTGCTAGGATTTTGTAGATTCACTACAAAAAAAAAATGAAATAGGCCACGCTAGCTAGCTTCGGCAAGAGTCTTAGCGTGGCAATTGACACCTTTTGCCACCGTTAGTAGCTTCGGCAAGGGTTACCGTAGCAAATTTTGCTACAACTAGATAATATTTGCTACTACAATGGGTTCCCGTAGCTAAGTGTATATTTTTTAGGTTAAAAAAAAAAGAAAAATCATTTCTTAAAAAGAGGAATAAGAGAAGCAGATCCTTCGCCCTAATTCCTTGTTGTCCGTCCGCTCAATCTCTCTCTCCTCTTCATCCTCACGCCTCTCATCTTCATCCTCTCGCCTCTCATCTTCATCCGAGTACTCTTTCTTCACGTCGCTCATCTTCCCCTCTAATTATCTCTTTCCTTCACTCTCTCTTCATCTCTAATTATCTCTGTCTTTAGTTCCTTGAGGGTTTCAGATCTCTCGACGCCAGATCTGAGATCTCGAGATCTCTTGAGGCCGAATCGATCTGTCATCTACTACCTTCTGATGTCAACACCAGGAGCACGACGTCTCGCCGACACAACCTTCAATATCTCTCAGATCTCGAGATCTCTTCTTTTGGACTCTCGCTTCCTCAACCTCGTTCGTCGCCGGGATCGAAAGGTATAGTTTCAATTTCTTCAAATTGGGTATTGGCCGATGATTATACTCTAGTTTGCCCTCTGTCTGTCATTCGTTTGCTAGCTATTCAAGCAGACCTTATATGTTCTTCTTTTCCGTCTTAGATGTGTATATGTGTCGGCCGATGATTCTAGTGTATATATGATATCCAATCTACTATTTTGAGGGTTTGAGTTCAAGAGTTACAGATCCTCTATAGGTTTTGAATGGCAATTCCAATCAACGATTTCTAGGGTTTGAGTTCATAGCAACTATACTTTATTTTCGAGAAACCTATCAAATATGGCTCTGACTGAAACCTTGTCATGATATATGGGTAACTTGACTGCAATAAACAACATGTAAGTTTTAGAAGATTTAGTTTTGTGTCCAAATGACTAAAAGTATGTTACTTTGTGGTGAACTTAATTTCTTGCTTTTACGGCAAGCTGGGAAAATTAACCCTGTTACACCACAAGTAGAGGCTTGGATTAAAACACCGGCTTTGTTGGGAATTTATCAGGAGATGTGAGATGGTGCTTCTAGCTACCTTCTCTGGTAAGCTCAATCTAAAAAAAACCCCAGGTATTGTTAGGGTATAAATGAACTTTCCGATGTGAGATTTTGCCTTAAGATTGCGATTTCTGGTTGTGCAAATGTTAGACTTATGGCTTATCTACCTTCAGTGGCAATTGCTGCCTCAATGTTGCATGTTATCAATAGAGTTGAGCCCTCCATCGAAGAGGAGTACCAATGCCAATTGTTCGGTATTCTTGGAGTTGACAAGGTGTGCAATTTCGACCCACATTCTCTCGTAAATCTTTGTTGTCTACCACATTGAGCTTTTTTTAATAGGTGATTTGATAAAGCACAGGTTTTGATAAGAATTGCTCAAGAGTTTCGTTAGTTTCGTGTTCATATTATAGAAGTGATGGCTTAAATCCTTTTCTTCTTCTTTTTTCCATTTTAGAGCTGAATATAGGAATGTGATGAATTCTACTGTTTGTCGAGAAATATATTCTGGTCAGTTTAGGCAAGTCAAAGGATTTTTTATTTTTAGGCATAATTGCAAAAATCCTATTTAATATGGGCAAAAGATATGCAGGTGATGGTTTTAGGAAACACCTTGATGTTTTTTGTGCATTTAGCCCTAATTCTTTCTTTCCTTTCATCCGATGATACATATTGGATGCAATTTTGATCTTGGAGTTGAACTATGTCAGCTGTCATGGCGAGAATCAAGATCGGTAGAGATGTTCGGATTAACTTAGAATTCAATGATGCTGATCAGATGGCAAAGGCACAACTCTTAAAGCTGCTGATCAGTTTATTGCATTAGCTTTAGAAATTTAATGGACCTAATAGGAAACTTAGGCTCAGACCCTTATCATCTTCTTACACTATTATCAGGAAGTAGAACCTTCGGAATCAGCAAACACTGCCTCTAATGTCACGGAGGAGCTAAAATTGAAGTTAGAGCACAGCTCGACAAGGTAAAGGAACCCATGTCATGATTTGTTGTCCAGTCATCTTTCAAGTTTTATGATGTGAATATGAACAGTCTCTGGAATTGCAGGGACTCACCCTCTACTAAGATCAATGGAGAAAACAAATCAACTGAGCATATCATTTTGCATCTGAGGTACTGAGATCTTGTTAAGTTGTCATATACTTGCTAGGAAATCATTCACTTGTCTACGCTGTCTAAACTTTGTGTGCCTACTAACTAAAATGTTTAGGCTTATGTAGAAGAAAAATCTTGCAATATTGTTGAGGGAATTCTTGCAGAAAATGGAAGGTTGGTTTATTTTTCCACTGTTTTCTTATATTATGAAGTTATGTCGTGTCATATTATTTAAATTATATTCAAGATATTATATTATCATTATTCTTTAATAATGATATTATAAATGCTCCATTTTCTCCTCATGTGTCGATTATTCCAGAGGTTAATCAGGCTGCTGCTAAAGCAATGATGTTTCTTTCTGGCATTACCGATGGCAGTGGATATCTTGACTATGTCAGCATGCATGACATGCCTGTGAATTTTTGTAAGTGATTATTTTTCTTGGCTCTTTTTTTCTTTGGGTGTTTCGGTGTGCCACTACATTTCTGCAATTGTAACTTCTTTTTTTGTGTTTCTGTTCTGCATTTTTTTATGTAACTTCTTTTTACATCATCCAGCAAGTACTCCATCTGACGACAACCAGAAAGATGGAGCTCAGCGACACACCTAAGGGTGACGACCCAACTTGAAAGTATCTCACCATCATACTTTTCAATTTTCAAATCTTTGACGCCTTACCTTTCCAGTTAGGAAGGTCTCCTTGTTTTTAATCTTTTCACAATGATACATATATATAGAATGAAAAAAGAGACAAAACCGCGCGCGTATGCGCGCGGCTATTGCCTAGTAAAGAATAAAAAAGGCAACTTCATCCTGCCCTCCTTCCACGATAAGTAAAATGTCACTTTCCATTTTGTTTGAGTTGTTGATGCATCGGTTCTAAAATTTCAATCATGAATCATTTGATCAAATATATTATTTTAGGATTAAAAGATGGACACTATAATTGGTCAAATATGCCCTTGATAGGTGTTTACTTTAGTGTCCCTTGAATCCAATATGTCATTCTACGTGCTATACGCTAAGGTTTTTCAGGGTATTGATAAGTTAATGCGAGGTCCTTTTGATTCTTGACAACTCTCACACTCCTTTTTTTATGAGTTAGTATTTCTGATGTCTCTCTAGCTGAATATGATTATTGTTATCGTTATTCAGTTGGTTACTGCATAATGAAACTATTTCTGTCATGTTATGATGCTTGGTGGATTGGATGTTTGGATGTAATGTTTTGCTGTCATCAAATGTGGTTTTAATTTTGAATTTTATGGGTCCATATATAGTTTCCTGATTCTGATGCGCTTCCTTTTCTGAAACTCTTTCTTCCTTTTCTAGCAGTCAATTGGAGACAAAAATGTGGAGCGCACCTATCACCTACTTTCGATTCTTCAAGCTGATGTTCTAACCAACGAATTAGGTTCGTAATGCTCTGTATTTTGCTACAGTTCAGTTCGTGTGTACAAGATTGTTTTTTATTGCTTCCATTGATCTGGTTCCTGGCGTGATATGAATTGTCCCTGTGATTCGAATCTGATGTCGATTAGCTAATTAACTAATTTAGGGTTTTAATTGTTATCCTAAAGTTCCAGATTTTGCTCGTGCTGATTTTCTAGCAAGTTAAAGTGTAGCTGCATCTGTCGCTGTTTCTCGATTTCTCATGAATCACAGAATCAGTTTGTTCTACTTGTTAATTAGTTCTCACTTGTTAACAGTTTGCAGAAAGATGCATATGATTGTAGCTTGTGTTGATACAGGCAAGGATCTTTGATCTGTAAACTAATCTTATGGATTATCACAATAGCTTGAAATTCATTTTGGATGGCCAGGAGTACCTATGCTTTTGTTTCTTGTTTTTCTGGTGGATTATCAATTACTTACTAGACTGTGGAGAATGGAAAGTCCTTGTTACAGTTGAAATTACTAACTTTTATTATTCTGGTGGATTATCAAACTGTGTGTTTAAAGAATTCTAATTGTTTGCTTCTGTTTATGTGTTGCAGGTGGAAATAGACAGACATGTCTTCTCTAGATGAATTGGATTAACAAGGGACGAGGCTAAAGTCAAGGTAGTATATGATAAGCTAGCTTAGCAGTTTGGTAAATTTCCTAACTGTTTTCATTATGCAGTTTATGAGATGACAGATGACATGGTAGTAGGAACACGAATATACCTGCACAAAAGACTAAGTCACATGGTAGTATAATAAAGTTGTACTTAGTTTAAATAAGCTTCATATCCTTTTATTTTTCTGATAAGGCAGTGGAGTATGTGACCACGCTTTTGCTGATGTCTTTTGATTTATTGCCTTAATGGTAGATTTATAATCTATAATTTTGATGTGATTGAGGGTGAATTAATAATCACATGCTTCTTGAACATTTTATGATGAGCAACACGTGGGACCGGTGGAAGTGCAAATGACTTAGCCGTGAATAGTGTTGATTTGTGTTTGGGTCTTGAAATGAAAATGACTTATTATCTAGTAAAAATTGGGCCCTTAATATACTTTTGAGGAAAATATTTCTTTCATGCTAACCAAGCAAACCTATGGCATCAGCAACTTTTGTAAGTTTGAATCTCAGTTTTTCCAGCAGTCTTGACAAGGTGTGACCCTAACTTGGATTTAAAAAAAAGGAGCCTTCTAGACTTATAGTTATTTTTCTGCATAACTTTTTTTTTAAAAATTTGAAACCAAATTTTTGCTTTATTTCCCTTGTAGGAATTGTATTGAATGTCTTTTCTTCTTCTTCCTAACATTTTTTAAATCATGCATCATTTTATTTAGGCCATTTCTCACTCTTTTCAAGGCTGAAGCTTGTATATGTATTGACTTTGACAGGTTGATCAGCTGATTGGGAAACACAATCTCTTCAAGTGTAGTATAATCTTAATCAAAACATGGTGCTTCTATAGAGCAGCCGATAGTGACTATTGTTAAGGCTGGTGGCTGCTGCGAATCCCATTTATGGATCAGTAAGTTTTGTTGCTAACCTGAAGTTAGAAGTTTACACCTTTTTTTTGTCATAACCACTTCAAAAGCCTTTATTTTATTTTACTGATTGACTTTTTTTTCATAGTACATATATTATATTGATGGAACATGGAACCTCATTCAATCAGTTGGTGCTCTTCAATGTGAGTTCTGATATAAAGCAAGTCTTTTCAGTGATTTACTATGTATTTATTGTATCTGGAATTTGTTTGTGCTGAAGGTTTTTTCAGCACCTTGAGCAGTACATAAAATAACTACCTTTGAGAAAACAGTAGGATTCTAGGTTAGATAAAAAAACATTTATGGCTATGTTGTTTCCAGTCTTCATGATGTGAATGATGTTCTGAATTCCAGTTATTATCCATCTTTCTTTCGCAGGCATGGGTTCAGATCTCCAACACAGGGACAACCTCGTCAGCAAAAGAAGCACTGGTGGATGGAAGCCTTGCTGGAAGTCTTGCTCATGTAACACACAAGGTTGTGTAGTGGTCATCCCTATTCACATTGATTCATTCCTTCTAGAGCTCCCTTGGGGTTTTAGAAGACCTCAAACCCAAGAGGAATTTCAGAAGGTACCTTGTAATCTTGCACCTTTGATGGTAAAAATCAATCCATAGAAGCATGGATATATATCAACCATCTTTTATCATAAAGTCATTTTAAAGTGATTGATAAGCCAAAAACTTGGTTTGTAGTTAATATCACTTGAATGTCAAACTTAGCAACTAGCTTCATGCAGCAAAGATATTTTGCCATATTTGATGTCGATCTTAGCAGATAAAAAAGGAAGTCATCTTGTAATTAGTTTTAGTTTTGGACATTTTATTGTATATGTAAATTTTATAATTATGTATATTTATTGTATATAAATTATATAGTTTTTGACATTTTATTATATATGTAAATTTTGTATAATTAATGAAATTTTATTATATAGGTAAATTATGTGTATGATTTTATTTTATTTTTTAAAAATATTGGACTTTTTAGCCCGGGTCTGAAGAATCCGGGCTAAAAAGTAGGTTTTTTTTTTTAATTTTCTACCCACACTTAGCTACGGCAGCTTGCCGTGGCAAATGTGGCGTCTCTTTCTTCAGGGGTTGCTTACCGTAGCGTAGCCGTAGCTAAAAATTTTTGCTACGACTATTTGCCGAAACTACAAAATTTTGCCACCCCAAAATTCGCCACCCCCTTATTTGCCGTAGCTAAGCCGAAGCTAGATGCCTTTTGCCACCCTTTGAAGGCCTTTTGCCACGGCTTTTTGCCGAAGCGAATTTCATTTTTTTTTGTAGTGATTCCTCGTAGCGAACCTTAATCCATAGTAGCAATCATGCCTTTTTAGGACTGGTAGGACTAAACTGGTGTGTAGAGAATCAATTACATGTTAAATACTGACTCGTAGCTTGGTGTTGCATGTATCCTGGTTAATCCTTAATCTTAATGCTACTATTAGGTTAAATCTTGACCGTGTTAGGGTTATCTAATTAGTAAGGGTTACTAGGACTCGTAGGACTAGTAATTTACACAAGATACTATTAGGTTAAATCTTGACCGTGTTAGGGTTATCTAATTAGTAAGGGTTACTAGGACTCGTAGGACTAGTAATTTACACAAGATCATGACATGAACAATAACAGGATGAAAAGAGAACTCGAAGAAGAATCGAGGATCAACTGGTCAAACTAAAGTGGATATTTATAGATGAAACTCTATTGTTAATTGCTATCTCCATTAACTTGTTCATAGTTTATTTTATTTTCTTTCTTATTTTCACCACTCAAAAACCCCTGTTTTCTATTAATTGGTAAATAGACTTAACTTAAGAATAACTTGATTCTCTGTGAGATCGACTCGTGCTTACAATACTACATTAGTTAGTGAGTTCGAATTTATTTTGATACGGTTTAGGCGACTAAAAACCGTCCATCACCGGACTTGGGGGACAATCACTAAATTAGGGAGAAAATTTGCGCATTCGGTGCAAATTTTCTCTTATTTCAATGGTCATAATACCTTAATGATTAAAAAAATAGTTTTAAATTCCCACAAAAAAATAGAATCTTATTTCGATAGTCATAATACTTCAAATTAATTTGAAAATAATTGATATATAAAAATTATCAACAAACCCCAAAAATCAAGAGTAATAAAACTAATATATTAATGTATATACAAAATCTTTTAATTTGTAATAATTGAAATAATTTTGGCACTAACACCTAATTTATAAATTAATTTATTAAAAAATATATGAATCTATATTAAATTCTATTGAAATAATTTTGGCACTAACACGTAGGCGAATTGCTCTAGAAACAGTTGAGTTTTATTGGATTGAAAAAAACAGAGATTTACTCTTATATAATGATACATAACTAATGCAAATATATGACTTTTTAAGAAGAACAATATATATAACATTCTAAAATAATACATATAATATTAGCTATCAATTATCCAATATTAATTTTATATATAACAAAATATGTTATGGTCTTCCATCAAATGGAATATAATATAATAAATACAAGAGACAATTTTAAAAATGAAAGGAAAGTGTACATGTAAAGATTTTAAGTTTTTTAATTAGGAAATTTAAGATTGTGTTTTAAAATGTACTTACTAAGAATAATTATTTGATAACAATGCATTTAAAAATAAAATAAAAACAAATATATGGCATAAGGTTTTTTTTGTCAGAATATGTGGCATAAGGTTGATATGTGGTATAATTTTATTGGCTATAAAATTAGGCGGGAAAATTTCTCACCAGAAGCTGACATGTGATAAATCAGCTTCTGTTTGAGATAGTATATATGATATATATGATATATATGATCATATGATAGGATAGGATTGACTTTATAATTCACGTATTTATTCATTCTCGATCTTTGTGGGTATTATTCATTTTGAACCATTCAATCGATTCTTATAA
Source organism: Persicaria tinctoria (assembly GCA_037127255.1). Taxonomy (NCBI): domain Eukaryota; kingdom Viridiplantae; phylum Streptophyta; class Magnoliopsida; order Caryophyllales; family Polygonaceae; genus Persicaria; species Persicaria tinctoria. Next base: position 26,146,569 of record JBANSL010000005.1, on the reverse strand, counting down.
TATCTTTGTGGATATTATAACACACTTATGTATGTTAAAAGAAAATTAAAATTGATTCTTATAATATTTTTTAAGTGTAACTTCTTAGTATTTGATTCAGGTCAACTAACTCGAAAATGATAGTCAAAGGATAATATATTAATGTACATACAACCTAGATCTTTTAATTTGTTATAATTGAAATAAATTTGGCACTAACACCCAATTTATAAATTAATTTATTCAAACACACACGAATCTATGTTAAATTCGACGGCATATATGGAGAATTACAACTTAGTTAATGAATATATTATATATTATGAAACTAGTGTAAGTCTCGTCCTGTGTATGGAGAATACATTAATACAATATTATAATTAATTTAGGTAATTTCTAATAAATAAATAAATCTAAATCTAAATATAAATCAATTTTCAACCAAAAAATAATATAGATATAAATAAAATTAGTTCGATAGATTAAAAAAACTCTAAATTTATTTTATTTAGATTCTCTCAAAATATAAATAAAATTCCCATTTACAAGGTGTTTTTTTTCTAACCTACCATTAATTGAATCTCATGTAATTTAATAGATAACTATTTTTTAAAAAGATTTTAATATTTTTTTATTAAATATATAGGCTAGATTTATTACGTTAGCTTACTAAATTAAATTATTGGATGACTTTTTTAAAACATTGATGACATTTTTTGTGATGTCATATTTTACCGTTTTGATGCCAAAATTTTATTACATTTTATTTTCACTCTGATGCCACTTTTCTAATTAAATTATTGGATGACACTTTGATGACATTTTTTGTTTACTCTAATGTCACCTTGACCATTGATGCCATTTTGAAAAATTTGTATCACATTAAAGAAAAAAATGTCATCAAAAATACTACTTTGAAAAAATATCATCAAAAATCTGGCATCACGGTAAAAAAAAATATTATCAAAAAAATGACATAAAAAAGTGGCATCAAAGTGAAAATAAAATATAGTAAAATTTTGGCATCAAAACGGTAAAATATGGCATCACTAAAAAAAAAAAAAGTTGGCATCAAAAAAAAGTTGGCATCAAAAAAAAAAAAAAAAAAAAAGAAGAGTTGCCATCAAAATGGGTTGGTCAACGTTGACCGGTCAATGGTCAAACGGTTGACCATTGACCAACCCACCCAATTGGGAAGGGGCTAGGGCAAAACTAATTAAATTAACTAATGGCCTAGGTGACTAATTGAATATTCAAAAAATGCCTAATACCAAAATCGCCCAATAAAATAGTACTTATCAAATACTACATATTTATCTATTAATATTTTGGTAAGCATGACTATGAAGTATTTTTTATTTATATTTATGTCAATTAACTAAAATATAAATATATATAGATAGATTATGGCTTATATAACTTTCTATAAACTACAATAACATATTATTTTATTATCTTTTCCTAGAATCAACTACAACACGCCACATAAAATTTTTGTCCTCAGAATCAACCATAACGCACCACATAGAACGATATGCATCGATTTTAGTATATGTATATGGGTAGATGTTTAAGATACATTATGAAATGGTTAGGTAACGAATATATTATGAAATATTGAAGATAAAATATTATGAAATGTCTAGAGTAAAAAAGTTAAAATTTATGATTTAACTTAGAAAATGAATATATATGAAATTGTTAAGATAGAATATTATCTAATGTTATTATGAAACGTTTAAGATAAGATATTATGAAATGAATATATAATGAAGTGTAATTAGATATCTTTATATAATTTTACACAATTATCTTCACTCTAAATAAGTATTTGAAAGAAAATAAAAAATTATATAATATAAAAAACATTGTTATTATTAATTAAAAGGGAAAAATATGGTTAGTTTGTAAAGTTTCTACTCCTCGGGAGTCATACACGTACTCCACATAAGTTAAGGAGCTGCTCCTCATAAGTCATAAGTCTGCTACTCCTGAGTCATAGTTCTACGCCTCTTGAAACACACGAATTTACAAATAAATGGATAATTTTTTTTTGTGGTGCATATAGTAAAATTGGGGGTGCAAAGATTATCACCCATTTTAAATCAACTAGTGAAGTGCATATACTCCTAATATATACGGAGTAAAATTCAAATCCATATTGTTTTGAAATATTAAGTTTTACTCATTTTCTAATTGGGACTTTGAAATAAACTCACCTGCGCATGTATGAGAAATAAATGAATTGCGGAATTGCCCCATGTCTTCATCATTTTCTCTCCAATAGCTTTTTTAGTGTGTCACTTGATGGGTTTTTTTTAATGAAGTTAATTACAAGCCATTAGATTACCATCCAAGGGTTGTAAAATACACTTCTCATCTCTCATTAAAATACCAACTTCTCACTTGATATATCCCCTATATATATATATATATATATATATATATATATATATATATATATATATAATACTCCCTCCGTCCAAAAATACATTGCCTTTTAGCATTTTGCACAAGTTTTAATAAAACACCTTACTTTTAAAAAAACATCATCATTGCACTAACTTTTTCATAAATTTTTTTTTTTTAACACCCACTACATATTTTAACCAATCAAATTATTTTAAAAAGTCAACAACACACAACCAGACCTATCAAACGGGTCATTCGGGTCGGGTTCGGGTCGGGTCACTTCGGGTTTCGGGTATAACGGGTCTCGGGTAAAACGGGTTTCGGGTTTTTCGGGTTGACTCGAACTCGGGTTTGATCGGGTTTCGGGTCGGGTTCGGGTCAATTTCGGGTTTGTCAATTTTTTCTTTTTTAAATTAAAAAAATCATTATTTGATAATTTTGTGGTAAATTTTAATTATATATAAAAAAAATTAATTATATATAATTATAAATCAACCGGGTCAATCGGGTCACCGGGTCAATCGGGTAAATCGGGTCAAAATTACTGGGTCAATCGGGTCACCGGGTCGAAACCCAGATTACCCGGAAAATTTCGGGTTTTTCGGGTTCGGGTCGAAAAAAAAATTCGGGTCAAAATTTTCGGGTTCGGGTCGAAAATTTTTCGGGTCGGTCGGGTCGGATCACCGGGTCGGGTTGTGTTTTGACAGGTCTACACACAACCCAATACAAATCATTACAACTTTTTACCTAGAAAACCTAAAAGACCATCTAAAAGTCCATGTATTGTTGGACGGAGGGAGTATAGATCATATGTACTCAGCCCTTAATATTTGAAATTAAAACCATTGGTTGTGTCAAAAATGAAAATCAACAAGAGGAAAAAAAAGGAAAAACGAAAAAATGATTGGTGACGAAACATCAAATTATAAATAATATTTAATCGTGACGAAACACCAGAAAAAATAAATAATATCATATGTATAATCGGGTTCCCGCTATATAAATAAACCCGCATTTATTAACCCACATCTATTAAGTGGTGGATTTTCCACTATTTCCCACCTAAATCCACCAAGTGTGGATATACACACTAAGTGCCACATAGTGGACACTTGTCCCGAGCCGTTCGACATTTGTCATCATTTTCGCCACATGTCGGGCATAGCACATAGATCTTGCATTATAAATAAGGCTTGATAGCCTCAAAAGAAGGGGTCGGTTTTTTGGGAGGATGGCTCAAAGGGCCTTCCTGAGCGGGATTCGTCTCGCGAGCGGGAGCCGACATTTGATGGAGCCTTGGGAGGACAGTGATCCGCGGATGGCTTGAGCTCGGATCGGCACAGGTTTGGGTACGCCGACGGTAGCCTCGTCGCGCGTCTCAGGTAAGCCCGATCGTCTGAGCTCGCCCGCGCTCCACTTGATCCCGGAACCCGCCGACACGGGATTCTTAAAAACGGTTTCATCACTGGCGCCGTCTGTGGGGAACTCTCACCCGAAGAGGTGACGTTTCAAGGTAAGTTATCTGCATGTCTTACTTTGATATGGGTTCGAAAATTGAGAATTTTGGTCTTTTAGATGAGACAAGTAACATGAAATAAGATATGATTTCTTCAAGAACACATATTTGTTGTCCTAGGCAGAATCGGTATAGGGGCCCGGCAACTACGGTTTGAGTTATACACCATATAGGTTGATTAAAAAATCAGCCTTTGAGTACGCGCGGTTTATACTTCCAGTGAGTTTATTTATCTTGTGCATGACTTATTTATCCATTTCATATGATTCAAGCTTCACGCGTTGCTTTTCCGCGGGGACCCATATGTCCATGTGTGACTTTTCCACTAACAATTTGGGTATGATTTCTCCCCGCGAAGAATTCATGTGTGACTTTTCCGCGAAGGGTCGAGTCACCGCCATCTCTTTGTCTGACCGCACGCCTTTCATCCCCTTTTTTACTGGGGTCCAAGGCAATCAGCGGGGGAGAAGATTTCCTATGGTAACCACCAGTCGCGGACAAAACCACCTGCGTGAAGAATCAGTAAAAAATGAGTTTTATGGTTGACGATCAAGGGTGAGACATCTCATCCTGACCGCGGACGAAAAATCAATAAAAGAGTCAGGAAGGGCCCATTTCCTCTGCGACAAACAAATGGATAAATTGACGATCGGGATGCGTTAGAGGCGATAATCGTGATCTTGCTGGGTTTTTGGTAAATCAAAAGCCCACAGATGACTCACGATCTAAATTGGGATCTTCACTAGTGCTTAAACTCAATTATTCTCATCCGCGGCCCGCAAGTATCTCTTGATTCAGACTGTGGTTCTTGAACAGGGGCATCGAACGGAAGAGCATTGTGCTCATGCACAAAGACGTGGGTTCGAATCCCACATAGGCTAATCGAATTCTAGAACCAAGATGCATTGTAAAAATAGCTTATAATATTGTAAAATAGCTTATGATAGCAAAAATAGATTATGACAACAAACAAGATGCATTGTAAAATTGATGATGTTCCGGAGTGAGATCATCATTAGCTTTTATTACTCGGGGAAGGTCAGATTCCATCAACTCAAAGAATTCCAAACTCGAATTCACTGTAACCGAAGCCCTAATGCCCAAATTTACAAACTCAAACTCGAATTCAAATCTATCTAGATTCCATTCCACGTCTATCTAAATTCCACATTCAAACTGAAAATCCTAATTTGAAACACAAAATTTCAGGAATTTTCAAAAATGACCACCCGAATATCCGATTGGAGAGGCAACTGGAGCCCAGAGCGCCACCACCCGAATATCCGATTGGAGAGGCAAGGAAAGACACTATCCACGGTCTTGTCCACGGATTCAGGAGGAGTGAGCGCGGAAAGACCCGAGGACCACACGCACAGTCGAGTATAAAAATTAAAGAAATTGGGTTCAGACAAAACCAGCTTAGACAAAGAAGGGGAAAAGGACGACCGAAGGGACGAAAATCCACATAGCAACCCACAAACCCCAACTTGAAAGTGGTTTTGGACATATCCGATGAAGAGCAAACAAAAATGGGATGCATCCAGATCGACATCGATGAGGTGAACTTTGCCAAACCCAAAGGCGGGAGGACTGGCCTACCGGCCAAGGACCGGCGAGGCTAGAAGGTGATCTCAGAAGAGGAGTTTGAGAACCTCTGACGAGGTGCACCATAGTCGAGAAGTAATTCCAATCTCCGAAGAGGGGTTGGTATCTTCCGGGGAGGGGTTATAAGCCTCTGGAGAGGGGTACACATGCCCGACGATGAACGGAGATGCCGAAGAAGGAGACAACTCCCTCTCTCTAGAAAAGTGATTGGTAGAAGAGACAGTGATTAAGGTGAATGTGAGACAGAGAAAAAAACTATTCCGTTCTAACCGTTTATATAGATAGATTTAGATTTATATTTAACATTTGAAATTAAACTCTTTGGTTATGTCAAAAATAAGAATCAATTGTAAAAAGAAAAAAAAGGAAAAAATAAATATTTGTTAAAAAAGATATGATTAAAGTGTTCGTGACATATAGACAAAAACTATTATGTAGTATGATTTAAGAGTTTATATAAATAAATATAGATATGTTATTTTTCTAAAATTTATATGCATTTTAAAACTAGAAAAATTGAAATTGCTTAATGATATTTGTAGCCTTTAACATAGTTTTTTTTTTTTTTTTTTTTGATTAGGTAAAAATTCGAGACCAGACATACCTGGACCTCGATGGCCGACAAGTCGGCAGACGGAAAACCGTCAGAATACAAATAAAAAATACAAAGAAGGTGCAACATTCAGGCAAACACGCTCAAAAAAGGGAAACAAAACAAACTAATCCGAACAAGACGGGGACATAGACGAAGGACGAAGCCAAGCACTCCCCTAGAGTAGCACCGTAGGCCAGTGGCACATCAGGAGTCACCTGCGGGTAGTGAAGACGAACCTCCAAGGAAACATTCTTCCGAAAAAAGGAGACGCCTCGATACACACTACCACGACCCCAGCCTATCCCGACTCCGACTTCCAGAACCCCATCAACGGAAAAGAAAGTCCCGCCACGCCAAAAGAAGAGCAACACGACGCCTGAACCGAAACGCACCAGAAACCCAATCGGAAATTACGCAAACCCGACAGGGAAATAAAACCCAATCGGAATTAATTATATATATATATATATTTATTACTTAAAATTTCATAGTTAATAAAATTATTATTAACTCCTTTGTCCAAAGGGCCAAGCTAAGAACCCAAAGCTAAAACAATCGGGCCAAGATTAGGGCCCAAGCCAAGCCCGAAACAATCGGGCCAAGCTTAGGGCCCAAGCCAAGCCCGAAACAAGAGGATTGTAGCAGAGACGGGGAAGGAACCCTGAAGTGGACGGGGAAGGAACACCGTCACAAAGAGAACAGGCTGGCCAAGGGAGAGGGCAACACTGCGAATCCACCGGCGGAAGGAAGCCGACCGGAGAGGGAGAACAAGGGGTGTAGATGGAGGCGGCAACAGTGGAACCGGGGAGGCCGAACCGACCATGGACGAACCACCCGGCGCCACGCACCACCAGGAAGACGCCGCCTAGCGCCAACGGCGGCAGACCAAAGGGTCTGCCGGCGTCCGAGCAACCAAACGATGGAAGGGGAGCCACTACAAGCACTCACGAGACAAGCGTTTTGAACAAATTGGATCTGACATAATCAAATCCGACAATGAAAGAGCTCAGATTGGCGGAAGGAAGCGAAAATCCACAAAGCCCCAAATTGATTAGGGTTTGAACAGATCCAAAACTGGGCAAACAATGAGATGAAGCAACGCAGTCCAGATGGATGAGTTTCGCCAAATAGGAGGAGGGAAGAGGGAGGCGAAGTGAGTAGACAAGCCTGCTGGTCATGGACCGGCGAGACAGGTAGGCGACCTCCGAGGAGAATCCAACCGAGGGGGGAAGATCGGTGGCTTAGCGAGGAGGAGAAGAGGTGGCCGAAGCCGAGGTTCATCGCGCCGACGGGGCGGATTGTTGGCTCCTGGAGGAGGGTTGAGACACCCGGAGAGGGTGGATTGGGGCTCCCGATATAATAAGTAAAAACTTAGCCACTTGTTCCTCGATAGATGCTTCACGTGATGGATTGAGTCTCCCAGTGCTTCTAAGTTTGGCACATAACTTATGAAAAGCCAAAGGTGTCATACGAATAACACTTCTACAATAACTTGTGAATTCAAGTCCTCTTAAAAAGCTTCTCCGCTCTTGCTCACGTTGTTCTGGCGTTTCAGGTTCTAAATCACACTCGTTGTTTCCCACACCCGATCCTTTTGATAAGATTAGTCTTAGAAGAAATTGGGTAAACGTAATCAACTCAATAGCCATTTCACGTTGGCGATGCCAACACTCTAATAACTTAGAAAATTGTGAATCTTCATCGCCTTCTATGTGAAATTCACCTTGATCCATCTAAAATAATAATTCATATATAACTAAATTATATTTAAATAGTATAATAACTAAATTAAATGTAAATATTTTATTTGTATATATACCCATTCAAACTAATTCCCTAATAATGTATTTTTAAATAAATCAAATTACAAAATAATGTTCATTTTCTGAAAGCATATATGATTTCATTCAAAGTGAAGTAACAGAAGGATAAAAAACATATGTAACATGTATTCAATCAAACAAAAGAAGAATAAGAATATAGAAAATATACGCAAATAATATGATTGAAAATTATATACGTATTAAATATGATTTCACATTAATATAAAAATTTGTATAAAAAAACGCATAAAATGTGGATCATAAGACTAGTGTACTGATAAATATGCTATCACTGATTATCAATATAAACAACTGGTATTACAAGTTAGATTAAAATGACGTACATGATTATAGCGTTGATGCAAAAAACAATACTCAGTATAGTGTCTGCCTACGAATATGCGTGGCCAACCTGCAAAAATACCCAAAACAGTCATGATTACATATCTTTACTTTTTCAATTTGAAACATAAAAAAGAATACCGTACTCCTTCAAATTAAACTAGGCATAGGCCATAGCCTTTATGAGATTGAAGCAAAAACCCTACCTGCAAAGTTTCTTTTCCAAGTGCTAAGATGGATGGAAAGGTAGAGATGGGTACACCCGTATATATATTACTATGTTGTACATAACTACTCCTTGATTTCTGTAATTTAATTAGGCGAAAATCACGAAACTGAGCTGACTGAGTTTTTTTTATTTGTTTTTTATTTTATTTTTAACCTGTATAGCAATTTCACTCTAAGTTATAGGAGGAGAAGTTGCACCGTTGCAGAGAGAGAAAAACAATCAAAAAAGAGCATTTGATGAATTAAAAAAAAAAGAAATAAAAGAAATCCCACCAAATTCCAGCAAAAAGGTGGTGTGTGAAATCCCACCAAAATCCATCTTATTTTCCCTTCCAATTCCCACGGTTACTTTCCCTTCCCCCATAACCACCTCTCCCAAACACCTCTTTTATTTTCCCTTGTCTTCCCTTCCATTAAAAACCCCTCCAATCCCCCCTGCAGAATAGCGGAATTGATGTAAAGTCCTCCTTGAGGGTTTCCATTCATTGATATAACATATATATAGGTTACAAAGGTATTGGGCCTTAACGGGCTTTCAGCCCACTATACAATAGGAGACCTATGTAATCTATCAAACCCCCGCAGTCGAAACGGGAGGGGTCCGTACAGTGAGACTGGAACGAAAATCAATGAATAACTGTCTAGGTAAACCCTTGGTGAATATATCAGCGTACTGATAAGAGGACGGGACATGTAGAACGCGGACATGTCCAATGGCAACCTTGTCCCTGACGAAGTGGAGATCAAGCTCAATGTGCTTCGTGCGTTGATGCTGGACTGGGTTGCTAGCAAGGTAGACGGCGGAGACGTTTTCAGTGTAGACCAGAGTGGCCTTCTGTAAGGGGCAACGGAGCTCAAGCAGGAGATTGCGGAGCCAAGAGCATTCAGAGACAACGTTGGCAACTCCCCTGTATTCGGCTTCAGCGCTGGAGCGAGACACGACAGACTGACGCTTGGCCGACCATGACACAAGTGTGTCATTGAGGAAGACACAGTAACCAGATGTGGAGCGACGCGTGTCAGGACAACCACCCCAATCCGCATCAGTGTAAGCAACAAGGTCAAGCTTAGAGGAAGGAGTGATCGTGGTGCCGAGCTCGAGTGTGCCGCTGATGTACCAGATGATCCGCTTTAATGCATGAAAGTGGGGTTCCCTGGGGGCATGCATAAATAAGCAGATCTGCTGAACGGCGTAACTGATATCAGGTCTGGTGAAGGTGAGATACTAAAGAGCACCAGCAAGGCTCCTGTATAGCGTCAGATCATCGACCAAAGGACCTGAGTGAGCGCTGAGCTTGTTTGATGTATCGACAGGGGTGGCAACCGGATTGCAGTTACTCATGTTAGCCCGAGCAACAATTTCAGCCGCATACTTACTCTGTGAGAGGAATAGCCCAGACGAGTGCCGCTGAACAACAACTCCCAAGAAGTAAGACAACGGGCCCAAATCTGACATAGCGAATTCAGCACTGAGCTGTGAAATAATCGACGTTCGAAGAGCATCAGAAGAGGCGGTAAGAATGATGTCGTCAACATATAGGAGCAGAAATGCCATGTCGGAGCCTCTGCGATAGATGAACAGGGACGAATCCGAGCGGCTGCCAATGAAACCCAAGCGGAGCAAATGAGAAGCAAAGCGCTGAAACCAAGTTCGTGGAGCCTGTTTCAGACCATACAGAGAGCGCTTCAGGAGACAGACGTGCTTAGGACGATTGGCATCAGTAAATCCCGGCGGCTGAAACATGTAGACTGTCTCATTCAGGTGACCATGCAGAAAAGCGTTCTTGACATCGAGCTGATGAATGGCCCATTTGCGCAACAAAGCTAAACTTAATACCACTCGGATAGTGGCAGGCTTGACCACGGGGATGAAGGTCTCATCACAATCAATACCCACCTGTTGGGACCGACCGTTGACGACAAGACGTGCTTTATAGCGCTCCAACGTCCCATCAGAGCAGAACTTGTGACGGAAGAGCCACATACAGCGAACGACGTTCGCCGCTGGAGGGCGCGGGACAAGAACCCAAGTACCATTCTTTGTAAGGGCCCTGTATTCGTCGAGCATAGCCGCCTGCCAATTCGGGTCGAGGAGGGACTGTTTTGTGGGAGGTGGGTCTGTAATTTAATTAGGCAAAAATCACGAAACTGAGCTGACTGAGTTTTTTTTATTTGTTATTTATTTTATTTTTAACCTGTATAGCAATTTCACTCTAAGTTGTAGGAGGAGAAGTTGCACCGTTGCAGAGAGAGAAAAACAATCAAAAAAGAGCATTTGATGAATTAAAAAAAAAAGAAATAAAAGAAATCCCACCAAATTCCAGCAAAAAGGTGGTGTGTGAAATCCCACCAAAATCCATCTTATTTTCCCTTCCAATTCCCACTGTTACTTTCCCTTCCCCCATAACCACCTCTCCCAAACACCTCTTTTATTTTCCCTTGTCTTCCCTTCCATTAAAAACCCCTCCAATCCCCCCTGTAGAATAGCGGAATTGATGTAAAGTCCTCCTTGAGGGCGGGAAGGATGGGGGAGACGGGGGCAGGGGAGGCAGGTGCGGCGGGCGCCGCCAGGGGGGGAAAGGTGCGGCGGGCGCCGCAAAATTGGTTGAGGCAGGTGCGGCGGGCGCGACAGGGGGTGCGGCGGGCGCCGCCATGTTTGCGGCGGGCGCCGCTAGGGGGGGATTCTTGCGGCGGGCGCCGCAGCTGGGGGTGCGGCGGGCGCGACAGGGGAAGCGGCGGACGCCGCACGTGGGGGAGGGGATGGTGCTTGAGGACGGTGGATAGCGGGGTGATGGGTGGTGGTCATGGAGACGATCTGACGGGGTCGGAAGACTCCGGAGACGCTGCGGGTGTGTGGTCTTGTGATGAGGGGTGGCGGGGAAGGGGGAGACGCAGGAGCACCGGGAGAGCTCTGGGGTAGAATGAAGTGAGGGAATGGTGAATCAGACTCTGGCGGCGACACATGGGGTGTGGGAGATGCGAAGGGAAATCGCGACTCATCAAAGGTGACATGACGAGAGAGAATGATCCTGTGAGTCTTGATATCGAGGCAAATATAGCCGCGATGATCGGACGGGTAGCCAAGAAAGACACAAGGGGTAGAGCGAGGGTGAAGCTTGTGGGGGGCGGTGGATGCCTGATTGGGGAAGCACAAGCAGCCAAAGGTGCGAAGGTGATCATATATGGACAAAGTGCAATACAAAGCCTGAAAAGGTGAGCGATGGGTGAGGGTGGTGGAAGGGAGAATGTTGAGGAGGTAGCATGTGGTGGACAAGGCGTAAGGCCAGTAAGGGAGGGGAATGGATGCGTGAAAAAGAAGAGTGCACATCATATTGGTAATGGTGCGGATGATTCGTTCGGCCTTGCCATTCTGTTGGGAGGTGTAGGGGCAGGACAAGCGATAGGAGATCCCATTGGTATTGAAGAAAGTGTGAAACTCTTTGTTGTCAAATTCACGGCCATTGTCGCATTGGAAACACTTGATAGAGGTGTGAAATTGTGTTTTGATGTACGCGTGGAATTTGGCAAAGATAGGAAACACTTGAGATTTAAAGTGCAAAGGGAAAACCCATAAGAAATGTGTATAATCATCCAGAAACAACAGGTAATACTTATGACCCTCCTTGCTGGGCACAGGAGATGTCCAAATATCACTATGAATAATATCGAAAGGTGCAAAAGTAGTGTTTAAGGACCGCTGAAATGGAAGTCTGGCATGCTTGCCTAACTGACAGGAAGAACATAGACTAGAGCGAGGCTCTTTATTACATTGAACAAAACTCTGACAACGAAATAAATCTAAAACTGCAGGACCGGGATGACCGAGGCGTGCATGCCAAAGACTGGATGATGATGCCGAGAGGGCGACGGGACTTGACGAGCTAGATGGTGAAGGCGACGACACAGGATAGAGCTCCCCGGTGCTATTACATCTCAGGCGAGTAACCCCCGTAATAAGATCCTTCACAGAGAAACCAAACGGATCAAACTCAAGAGAAACATCATTGTCAGTGGTAAACCGACGGACAGAGATAAGGTTTTTGACAAGTTTGGGGGCAATAAGGACATTATTGAGGTGCAAAGGATTGGTAGGGGTTGGTAGTGTGGTGTGGCCAATGCCCGAAGTAGCAAGGCGACCACCGTTGCCAACGATAATAGAATGAGCAGGACCCTTAAAAGAAAGAGATGAGAGAGTACCTGAGGAGTTCGTCATATGAGAGGTAGCGCCAGTGTCCATGTACCAAGATCCGTCAGGAGGTGTCAGCTGCATGGAAGAGAAGGCGTTGTGCACATCAGTCGGGTATGCCTGATCGGACGATGGACGGGGAGCAGGACCCAACAAGCCCTGCTGACGGTTGGGATATGGGGCAGGTCCACGAAACGACGCACCGGGGTAGCCATAGGGCATCCAAGGAGGGTAGCCGGGGTTGGGGTACCAAGAGGGGTGGCGGTTATCGTATTGCTGCGGGCGCCGCGGCCTCTGCCGCAGCCGCCGCCTCGAGGTCCCTGCTGATCGTTGTTGCGGCCAGGCTAGAGGGCGAGTTGCTCGATGATGTCACTGGATGAGACCAACGCCGTCTTGTCTTTGGCGGCGTCGGTTGTCTGACGGTGAAGGCGAGTCTCCTCCAGGATCAGTTGTGACCGAGTCTTCTCGAACGTAGGGAGAGGCTCCGTCTGCTGTATATGAGTAGCAGCAGCGTTGTATTCTGAAGGGAGGCCCGAGAGTACCTGGAGAACAAGACGGGTGGCGCTGGGTTTGGAGTCGACGACGTCTAGCTGATCGGCCAAGGTCTTGATGTGCTGACAGTAGGCAGATATCGACGGGAAAGAAGAAAGTTTGCAACTTGAAAATTCGTGCTCAAGGTAGACAGCACGGGTGGACTTGTTGTCTTGAAAGATATCCTGAAGTTTCTTCCAAGCCTTCAAGGCGGAGTCTTTAGGGTCGAGGATAGTGGTCAATAGATCTTTTGAGATGGTGTTGAAGATCCATTGAAGGACAATGGTGTCAAGTTGAGCGAAGAGATCGTCGTCTTCGCTGTCAGGGCGTTTGGCGGAGGAGTCAATGTGGTGGAGGACTTTATGAGCCTTAACATGGGTCGTGAAGAGGTGCGACCACATGGTGTAGGTACTGGACTCATGATCAAGGATGATGGGGATGCAATTTTTGATGTTGGAGATCGTGAGAGCGGAGTGGAAGGGCGATTTGGTGGGGGGCGGATCGGTGGCCATTGGGACAGGTGGGAGACAGAGGGGTACGAGAGAGAGAGAGAGGGAGAGGGGGGAGCTGTCGGCAAGGGGTGGCCGGTGGGGGGAAGGGGGCGGCGCCGGCAGGGGAGGGGCGGCACAGGGAGGTGGCGGCTAGGGTTTGGGTAGAACAAGAAGAAAAAGATAATTAGGGTTTTGGATCTTAGGCTGTGATACCATGTAATCTATCATTGCTGTCAAAGTAGAACTCAAAGCAACCTTGATCTGCCATGGCTGCCTCCCCTTATGTGCGTGGTTGGGTTGGTCTTTACCGCTTCCAACTCTGTATATTCTCTTAATGGAGTTTTTGACAAGACTGCTCTTCCCTGGACTGTAGTATGGAAGCCCCTTTTGCTTCTTTCTCTGATCTTTTCGGTGAATCGGTGCTCGATGGCCCTCGGTGTCGTGATTCGCTATCTAACGAGTTGTTGTTGTGCTGTCTGCTGGTGCTCCCGTTCTCCGCTTCCGTCTTTGGTGCCTTCGCCTTTGTTACACCAGCCAAGGTATCACCCTCATCTCCCACATTTTCTTCATTTCAAGTTTCTATCGCAAAACTATAGACTATGTCAAACTTACTCTGTCATGGACTATATAAAGTCCTCAGTTGATCGAAAGGGAAATTCCGCAAGGAATGACACCCACAAAACTACTGGGAACTCCCTATGGAGTAACCCCATCACCATTCCCAACAGGTTACCCATCGTTTTCTATCATCTTCGGTTGTGGGCTTTGGCTCCCAACCCCTTGTCTGATCAGAAACATCCTCCGACTCATCAACTGTTACGTACTACATACAAGCATCTATCAAATCACATATCAAGCTACTACTACTTAATAAGAAATCTCACTCTGCTGGTTAATGGACTCACCCTAACTTATCTACTAAGCAGGTGGTTTGGTGATGCTCTACTACTCATATTCAACTGGTGTGATGATCCAACTATTGTGCTTTGGCCTACTGGTTTTATCCTTCACATCCTTAATACACACGACGAACCCTCTTACAAAAAACTAAACTCTACAAATTATAAATCAGACTTCAAATTACACACCGAATTAATCCTGCTGCTAGGCATCATATTCAGAATGCATCACATTATGAAACTAAAACGAGAAAAAGCTTGCTTTACTTTAATAATCTGGAATCTGTACATGTCTTTCCTATTATTAGAGTTATCTAATCTAGCAAAACCTGCGGTTATTTTATCTATCGGTAATCTGATGAACATTCTGACCTTATACTTTACACAAGGATATTGGTTTGGGCTTCTGCTCATGAATACCACCACTTCAATGCGTATCTTTGAGCATAGTCGCAGCACACGACACTTTGAAAGGTACTTCTTTACCTTTCTATATCAATTAACCTCTAAGATTATTTACCTTACATCTCCCCCTATGGGCATACTTTTTCTCAAATCTGTTGTTATGTCTGTGACATCTTTTGTTCATATGGGATTAATGGATATTAATTTGTATGCACAGACTCCTCTGATATGCTTGCCTTCTGCCTGCTGGTTTGGCTGGATGCACTCTCTTGTGCTTCCTTTGTTCCAGCTGCAGAATCCACCTGCTTGCACCATTAATTCCATTCTGATGGAACATAGGACCCCCTCTCACTCCATAATTTGCACTTGCAATGTTAAGTTTTGTGTCTTTGTGCATCTATGGAAACCTCCGTTAAGAAAACACAATTCAACTATCATGCTTTCCCCCTCTCATTTTCTATGCTACTGTTTTACTGCATATAATCCAATAGTACTTGGTGATCAAGCTCTTCATTTTTATTCATTCCTAAATGTACCTTGGACTATAGCTAAAATATCAGCACTTGTAGGTTATGTTAAATTACTTAACTTGGATCATGTTTATCTTATGGTTTCCAAGACTATGTATTATATCCCTTTGAATATGAGTAGGTTTTTCAAAGCTCCTATATACTCCCTTTTCATGATCTTGAAATCCACTACATTAAATAACTTTCTTGCTCTATTAAAAATGTTTCGGTACCAAATCTTCAACATGTGTATACATGCTAAATATCCTATGCTTGCTTATTTGTTTATGTTATCCACTAACTATCTGATTGAGCTAAATCCTAAAGCTTCTCTACATTCTATGCTTGCTTACTTGATTACCCGTATTAACATCTACTACTCTACTGTTGCATCAGATATCTGGTTGCTGTCTACTTTCTTTAAGAAGATCCCATATCCAAATAATATGATTACTACATTCTTCAATCATTCTAGTTCGTGTTACAAACTAATCAACAGTCGGGTTCTCAACTCCCGAGCACATGTTCCCTTGTTTGTGTTCTTGTTGCCAGGAACAAGACTGGACAACTCTTCCCAATGGAATGATCTATGGACCTCTCTTCTTCACCCTTGGTATTACTTCATTCTTTGGTGCATCTCTCAAATTGGAATTTATACACCAACCTCTTTACCATTTATGAGAAGGATTGCTACTGGGAATCCTTCGGATTACACCCAATCTCACCCCTTACCCACTGGGAAACCTTCGGGTGACACCCACTCATGCTTATCACTAACTAAGACACCCTCGGGTAACACCCAACCGAACCTCACTCCCTCCAAGCCTTCTAATAAAGGCATGGGAAAGGGAAGAATTAACATCCACGCCTTTGATACTCAGCTCACCAAATTCAAAACCACAGCTATGGCTCAATCTGATCGCATCCTGTTTGATAGGCTCTTTAGGGCTCCTTATGTTTTTGCAATATTATGGACCAAACTCACCTCTGATCGGCTCATGAAGCCCTTGTATTATATGATCAATCTAATGCTAATGACCTATTGGGTCCTGTTGCAAAAAACATATATGCAACTACTAACCCCAATGTGTTTATCCGAGGTGCTCTTATTCACTCATCAGCAGATAACCTCGCTTATCAGATTCAAATTACCAATTGGGGGGCTGCTGCCTCGACGTCGAGCTCAACTACAGCCATCCTACAGCTCTCTCAAATGTGAAGACTCTTACTGTTTGTTTCGACTCTCTTGGTTGGCTGCTACTTGGCTCAACTCATCAAAACTTTTGTATCAGCTACAAGCTTGTATACATACCTTCTACTCTTCAAATTATAAAATTTGTATACTGTTAGCTCTTTCACATGTCACTACCTTATTATTAAAGCATTACAAACTTCCTTTGTTTGGGAAATTTGCGATTATCCAGGTGTCTGAAGCATCTCATTCTATGGTTGCTACTAACTCACAGGATCCGAAACAAACATGCAAGCGCCTCCGTGAATGGGATTGCTTAACAATTGCTGTCCACACACACAAACCATTAAGAAAAACTAAACGATTAGTAATATGCTCGTGTTCTCCTAAGGTAGAATGCAATCAATCAATCCAATTGAACAAGCATATGGCAAGACTTCTCATATGCTTTTATTGGATCCTGGTCCTGGCTATAGGGCTAACTCTTTTGCGAAAGCAATACCTTCTAGCTACCCAAATTTAAAATAAGATAATTACATGAAAGTCAGCTATTGGAATATACGGGGCCTAGCTCGGAAAAACGTATGGACTCAGATAGACTCAACATGTAAAGCCGAACACATTCAAATCCTAGCTTTAGCAGAAACTAAGCTCCAAACCCCCCCTAAAGATTCTCACTGGCGTAGTATTGGCTTTGACAACCTTCGCTTTTGTCCGTCTCAAGGCCTCTCGGGTGGCCTCTGCCTACTCTAGAAATCATCTCACCTAAATAAAGATAAATTTACAATCATATCATCAGGTGACAAATATATCCTATCTGAATACCATAGTGCTAACCAAAACATAACATTCGCAATACTATTTATCTATGCACCACCGCACCAACATCAAAAATCAGCCTTTTGGGATGAAATATCTTCTCTAATTCAAGCCAGCTCCTATCCATGCATTATAGCTGGTGATCTAAACGATATCCTATGCCCTTCTGACAAATCTGGAGGGGCAACACCCACAATGGCTAGATGCTCTAGACTCACCGACTTCATACTAAAACATGATTTAATAGATCTCCCAACAACTGGGAACCAGTTCACTTGGTGCAAAAGTTCACACGCTGAAAACAACACTTATGAAAAACTGGACCGTTTTCTGGTTCATAAAAACATATATGCAATCCTCCCGCACTTAACCACCAAGAATCATGCGTTCACAACATCAGATCACTCTCAAATAACCCTTGAGTTATTGCCTAATGAACTACCAATAATGCATCCCTTCAAGTTCGAATTAGCCTGGACAAAACACAAAGAATACGAGAAGATAGTACAACAAGCTTGGCGGTTAAATCCCCCGGGCTCACATCTCTTCAAACTAATTAAACGACTCCAAGAGCTTAAAAAGAAAAGTAAAGTCTGGAGTAAGAAAACCTTTGGAAATGTGTTCGCACAAATTGCCACCACGGAATCAGAAATGTTACGGCTACAAACACAGCTGCTCACGAAGTATGATGAAAATATAGAAAGAAGGCATCAGCGTCTTCTAAACAAATACAACAACTTGATAAACTTCCAAAAGACATATTGGGGACAAAGAACTAAAAGAATCCACATTAAAAATCTGGATACTAATTCCAAGTATTTCCATCGTGTTGCCACGGGACGAAGAAACAGAAACATAATAAAAAACCTTATCACCAAGGATGGCACTACCTTAGACTCAGTTCCGTTAATTCGAGATGAAATCAAGAAAGACTTCGAAGGGCGATACTTGGCCACCTCCCAGCCCCAGGGCTCTTGTAGCCTCTTGGATAACATATCTCCCGCACTATCCACAACTAACAATGACTTGCTAACACAACCAATCTCGAACTCAGAGGTCAAGTGTGCTGTCTTTTCTCTTGCTAGAGACAAATCACCGGGCCCGGATGGCTATCCTGCAGGTTTTTTCCGCACCTACTGGCACATAGTTGATCCTTCTGTCATAAAGGCCACTAAGGGATTCTTTACGAGTGGGAGAATCCTCAAACAAATCAACCACACCTTTATCACACTGATTCCCAAATGTGATAATCCACAAACTACAAACAACTTCAGGCCCATAAGCCTCTGTTCAACCATATACAAAATAATATCCAAGATTATAGCGAATAGGCTAAAACAAATCCTACCAAAACTCATTCACCCGTTACAAAGTGCATTCATCGCAAGACGATCAATCCAAGATAACATCCTGGTTGCCAATGAAATATTTCACTCATTTCAACACAAAAAAGGGAAATCCGGTTGGATGGCAGTCAAACTAGACATGGAAAAGGCCTTTAACATGGTTCGTTGGGAATTTTTGCTCACCATTCTGGAGAAATTCGGTTTCTGCAACAAATTCTGCTGTTGGATTAAGGAATGTATTACAACCGTATCCTACTCGGTTCTGGTCAACAATGAACCAACTAACCTATTCAACCCATCAAAGGGCCTTCGTCAAGGAGACCCGTTGTCACCGTATCTATTTCTACTGGTCTCTGAAGTCCTTGCCCGAGGACTACAATCTGAAATGGACCAGCAACGTAGTCATCTTGGAATCTCAATCAAACGAGCCTGCTTTAAGGTACCTTTTCTGGCCTTTGCCGACGACATAATCATCTTTGCATCTGCCACCAAAACTGCCTGTGACCAAATCAATGCTATCACCCAGAATTTCTGCTACCATTCGGGACAACGTATAAACTACCATAAGTCTGCTTTCTTCACAACAGAAAATGTGGAGAATGTAATAAAAAACACAATAAAGAATGAACTCCAGATTCCTTACACAGCTAATTTGGGAATTTTCCTAGGATGTCCGGTCATCACTGGCAAAGTCTCCAATTCAACCTTTGAAGATATCACAAAATCTAGCAGAGCCCAACTAACAAAATGGACAGCAAACAATCTCTCGCAAGCAGGAAGATGTACACTTATCAAATCCAATCTTGCCGCTAAACCCTTACATATTATGCAGTGCTTCCTTCTCCCATCTTACATACATAAAGAACTAGATAAGATCAATAGGAATTTCTTATGGAACAAAGGCCCTAAACACAGGCCCCTTATTAACTGGTTCGAGATTTCTAAATCTCGATCTAATGGGGGCCTAGGTCTCCGCATATCAGAAGACATGAATAAAGCACTCCAACTCAAACTTCTCTGGAAATTACTAGCGGAGCCAGAAAACCCATGGGTTAAACTTGTAACCCAGAAATATTTAAAAGATACACAAATTCTCAATTATGAGAAAAAAGGAAATGTATCTTGGCAATGGTCAAAACTGACCACCCTAATTCCCCTCTTTAAAACAGGGCTACAATGGGGAATAGCTAATGGAAAATCCATAAATTTATGGAAAGATCAATGGATGGGGGACTCCCCCCTACTGGCACAAGCTACAACAACAGATTCAATTGACACGAACCTTTTAGTTGGAAACTTTATTCTGGAGAATCAAACTTGGGAGGTAAGTAAACTACAGACCACCTTAAACAACCAGATCAGTAGAGAAATGTTGACAAACATAACACAAACACCAATCCCAAAACATATCCAGCAAGATCGACTATACTGGGCCCCCAGTAAAAACGGATGGTTCTCAACGGCCTCGGCCATGGAACTAATAAACAAAACAAAAAATCACTGAGTTTCGGAGCTCTTTTGGATATGGAAGTTGGATGTGTCCCCAAAAATCAAAGATTTCTTGTGGCGCACCTCCAAAAATGGCCTACCAACATCCGCTAAACTAGCCTGTCGTGGTGTGGGTACACCCACTGACTGCCCTTCATGTGGAATGAACTTCGAAGATATCGACCATTTATTATTCCATTTCCCAACAACATCAATTACACTACAACATCTATTCCCTAAAATCTACAACACCATCCAAAGAGTTTACAACACCACTTACAACATAATCGGAATACTGTGCGCTCTCCATGCTTCTTTAAGTAAACCAGAATTCTCATTTCTTGCCACTACCTGGTGGTGCTTATGGTATTTCAGAAACAAGGCTCTTTTTGATTACATCAAAGCCAACCCAAAAACAATAGCAGCATTTATAAAAGAGCAATTAACTAACTGGGAAAAGGCAAAAATGGATGACTTAAGCATGGATAAGGATACAGGAAACAAAATGCTTAAACCAGCAAAGACTAGGAAAAGAGACACAAAATGGAAAAAAACCCAGAGAAAACTGGTGCAAACTAAATTTCGATGGAGCCTTTTCTTCTGACAATCTAGGAACTTATGGATTCATTATCAGGGATTGTCAGGGTAGTACAAGATATGTTGAATCCGGCTCTTCCCTACTCACTTCTGCAATTGGATCTGAATGCTTTGGCTTGTGGAAAGGTGTTCTCAAAGCTGTTGAATTAAAAATCCCGCGTATCTGCATTGAAGGTAATAATCTTAGTATTATCAAAAGCCTCAAGGCAGGTATGTCTTTCAGTGGCGAAATAGAGATGCTTCTATCCGACTCTCTATGCGCACTGAATATGATTCCAGAATTTGAGGTATCACATGTATTCAGGGAAGGCAATCAAGCTGCTGATCGACTATCTCATCTAGATTTTGGGTTCTCTGGCTTGACCTTTCCCCCTGACGCTATCCTGTGCAGTATCATCCGTAAGGATGCTCTTGGCTAGTTGACTCTGTCAACAGTCAAATTTTTTCCGGTTCAAAAAAAAAAAAATTAGGAATCACTCAATGCTATATATATGGAAGGAACCACAAATTTGATAGTCTTTGATAAAACCACCCACAATTCTTTGTATATACAATAGATAAAAAATGTTGAAAGTATTACTCTATTCATAAATGTTATACATAGTAAGCATATTTTATAATAAGGTTCACTTTAATAAATAAATTAAGGGGTAATTTAACATTTTCTCCTTATTTAATATATAAAAATGTTTGTGATGGGTGTTCTAAAAAAAAATCAAATGTATAGATGGTTGTTTATGATTTCTCAATTTACATGTGGATTTTTGAACAATCCCCATAATTGATAATTTAACCAAAAAAAGATTACAAAAAGGAAGGTCTAAAAAGGATCCAAATTAACAGGACAAGGATCCAACCTAGCACTTGTGGTTAATTTCAATTATATACATAAGTTTGCTATTGAAAGTGGTCTATGTTAGAATTGATTGATGTGACCCTATTTATTTCACATTTTTTATATACCTTAGCTTCTTCAACTTTTAGTTGGATTGATTTTATTACTTTATCAATCTAACATTGATGCCATCCTAGGTATAGTTCATCTTTTCATAGTATGTAACTATATAATATTTATATGTTCCTAAAAGCACATTCTTCGGCTCCTTCACTCCCTTGACATGAAATCTTCGGAATTTTTAAAGTATTTGTGCAAACTCATTTAATTACTTCCAAGCTTTTACTTTTTTTTTATATTGTTTTTAAAGGCTACAAGATTGGCTTCTCATAAACAAAACACTACAGTTAATTTCATGAAATAGCTAGCCCATAGGATTCCATTTTATCAACCACTCTAGGTTATAATTGATCCGCATAATATGAATTTGGAAATTTTTTTATGAGTTGTCATGTCATACCTAATTGAAAAATCTATTAGAAGCTAAGCATAAGTAAATGTAACGATAAATGTAACGATCTGTAGAGAATTTTGTATTAGGTAGAGAAAAAAATACTCCCTCCGTTCCAAAATACATGGTCTTTTACTTTTTAGCACGCTTTTTAATGAGCGAAAAACTCTATGAAATATTATTTTGTAATTAATTTTTTATATATAATTAGATACTTATTAGTAATAAGTATCAAATAGTATAAAAATTTTAATTAAAAAAATAATATTTTATAGAGTTTTTCGCTCTTTAAAAAGCGTGCCAAAAAACAAAAGCCCATCTATTATGGAACGGAGGGAGTAACATTTAAAGCGATTTGACAATCATTTTCAACCAAATAATCAATATATCATTATTTTGAAGTGACTAAAAGTTTTGATGTGATGGAGCACCATTTTTTTTCCATAATGCAAATGTGGCCACATATTCACAACATCAACATAATCTAAGATATTAAGATGCCCTTATCTATAGTACTTAGGGTAATCAATGTAACATACACAATACAATGTGATAAAGTATGGGAAATGTGTATACCTAAATAATATTGATCTATTTATAGTAACCTAGCTCTCTTTGCCCAAACATTTCTATCTACTTCAACTGTTTACTATTGTGTGGGAAGAGAGACCATGAGTAGAGGTGGAAGTTATGGTGGAGGGCAGAGCTCCTTGGGCTACCTCTTCAGCTCCGATCACAAGACGAATGACTCACCGTCACTACCGCCTCCACCGTCACCATCACCACCTTATGGGATCGATGTGCCAGACAAGCAACAACCTGGGGGGGATCAAAGCAGTGCTCCTTCTCCTAGACTTCAAGGCCTACACTTGGGTAATTTCATAATAGTAAGCACTTCAAACTAGTTTAGATTTAGAAGTTGTTTTCTTAATTGTACAACTGATTGGTAGGATTTCTAATTTGTTTGGTAATATGGATGAAAGCATAAAAAGCATTTTAGTGGTAGTTTGTTGGGTAATGTTGAATTTTAATTTGATTGGTAGGATCATCTCTTAAAATCGATTTCCCAATTTAATGGTATTTGTGTTTTTGAAAATTTTCATAATATAATTTGGTCTAAAGGATTGTTTGCCTCTAAAAAAGACTACACACTATAATGTTAGTACTTAATCCCTTGGCAATTATAAGGTTTAGTTTCATTGGAAAAAATAGATATTTTCAATTGAAAATTTCTTGATATCATCTATCATGCCTTTGGAGATTTTAAGGGTAATACTCGATCTATTCCGATCCCTCATTTTTTGCAAAAATCGATCATTATAAACTAAAGTGTTTAAATTATTCGAAATTTGCTTTCACAATTATTTATTCTCTTTTTGAATTTTTTTTTTTGAAAAATTAGGATTTTAAATCTTAGTTTCTTTTCTCTTAATTTTAAAATGTTTGAGGGAATTCACCATATCCTAAATTGATATCATGTTCATTAATTTGTATTAATTAATTGTGTTGTAATGCAAGGATCGACCATCAACAAAAGTGAATTCAGCTCCCGGTGGGAGTTCTTCGCTTGGGTACTTGTTTGGAGACAACAAGTGAAGATAGAAAGAGAACAAGCCACAAGAGGGGGGAAAAGATAGAAAGAGAACCAATTCTTTTCAAAAGAGTTGGTTAATATATAGCTATTGGGGTTTGAAGATCTACAAAGATCGAGGATTAAATAATTACTATATACTTTTATATTGGGTTGTTTAATAAATATATATGTTGTCTTAATATTATGCTTACACTAATAATTAAGCACCATAAACTTGTATTATTAATTCGGGGAAGACAAAGTATTGTAAATCTCTATTGCAGTTGCTTGTAAAAAAAGTTGATGTTGCAAATGAGTTTCAATATTTCATCAATACTCCTTTTTCTTTTTGGTCTAAATTAACTAGTGACATCCTTCAGATAACCTCAATGTCTTATTCGTGAAGGTGGGAAAGTTAGAGTACATTAACCAATTTTCACAATTTCCTATAAAAATTTATTTCAAAACCTTTGTCAAGGGATTGCAAGGTGCTCTTGGCGATCTAATTGGCTTTACACAAAGAAGCTTCTTGCTAGGATATGGATTCAAGACAATTTCCATGTAAAATATCACTCATTTGAGGGAAGAGATTAAGAAAGATGTTGATGCTCCATAAGCTTGATTTCCAGAAGGCATGAGTCAAAGTTTGAGAGACTCAACGAAGAACAAGTCAGTAAAAGTTATCTGCCTAACAGCTGATCTTAAGAACTTTTGGAAGGCCTCAGTTTGAACGATAATTATAAGTATGGAGTGGAAATATCCGTTTGATAGATACATCTTCTTTTGTTGACAGAATCAAATTTAAAGATTTCAATGGTGAAAATTCCATGTTCTAGGTCAAAACTTTTAGGTTCCAGATCAAAAGGTTTGAATCTACGACCATATGGGACTATGTTATTGGGTTCGTTACTGAGGAACCTCCGTGATCACAATTATTTGGCCAAGGTTGCGGATGTGTTTACTCCGTGTCTAATAATTTAACACCCCCTGTTATTAGAGCTGGTGAAATCTGACCCGACCTGATCCACCCGAATCCAGACCCATTGAAACCCGAAAATCTAGTGTCCTGCACAACCTAAACCCGAGGCAGAGCCCGAGCCCGAAACATTTTGACCCGATACCCTAATAGGCACAAACATAGACAAACCCAACCCGTTCTTGACCTGACCAAAACAAGACCGACTCTTTCTTATAATTACTTTAATTTTCTTAATTTTAAATACTCAAATAACGTGAATTACATATAATGAGACCCAACACACTAAATAAATTAATTTTAATAGTCAATAATTAAGATAAACAAAAAATAATCATCATTTTATAATAAAACTTAATGTGACCCGATTTGACCCAACTCGAACCCGACCCAACCTGAAATCCTTTTGACCCGAACTTACCTGACCCGAAAGCTGACCCGATCTGAACCGAAACCGACCGAACATACAGTATAGTTGACATATGACCTGACCCAACATATGACTGAACCTGAATGGGTATACCCGAACCCAACCTGAACAACCGAATTGCCACATCTACTTGTTATAAACTAGAGAATGTTGTAGCAACAACATTACTTGGACTTCAGAGGTCTTCATAACAACCTTAGGCTTATAGGGACATGCAACCATACTCCCACAAACAAGATCATAACGAATAAATAATGTGCAAGATGAATTGAATTAGCAGAAGAATCTAAAATAAAGAAAAACTTTTATTAAACACTCATTTGAAAATCGAGGATATAAATTACAATATTCAATAACTCTTTACATTTTAGTCTTCAACCAGCAAAAAACGCCCCCTTTCTAAAAAAAAATGGAAAAACACTCCCTTTCTAAAAACCCTAGTTCCAAGCACGCCGCCACCAGCAACCCTGCCCAAAAGCCTCAGGCCGGACCTCCGACCACCGTCTTCAACCAGCAAAAAACGCCGTCTCCGCCATCTCCGTCCAGGAGCCCAACAAACTATCTGTTGGTGATTTTGGGAGATTGACTATGGCAAAGAACGAATACAAATCGAAAAAAATAATCTGGATTTGTATTGTATTCTTGGGTGGTGGTGTTTGTTTTAGTTGTAGTTCTTGTTGCACTTGTACGTTAGACTTAGTTGGTGATTTTAGCTTATGCATTGGTTGTATCAAATGCACCCACTTTGTAAAAAAAAGGAATCTTACATCCATCAAACTTCAAAACCTACCATTTATATGTGTTTTCATTCAAGCAAGCAATAAGAAAACTTGCATCACTAGAAGTAAACAGAAGCAATGATTTTTCAACATCTTAAAGCAATAAGAAATCAACCATTGCTTCTGTTTATTTCTAATGATGCAAGTTTTCTTATTGCTTACTTGAATGAAAAACACGTATAAATGGTAGGTTTTGAAGATTGATGGATGCAAGATTCTTTTTTTTTTTTGCAAAGTGGGGGCAGTTGATACAATCAATACATAAGCTAAAATCACCAACTAAGTCTAACAAGTGCAACAAGAACTACAACTAAAACAAACACCACCATCCAATAATACCGTACAAATCCGGATTTGTTTTTTTTTTTTTTTTTCCGATTTGTACTCGTTCTTTGCCATGGTCAATCTCCCAAAATCACCAACAGGTAGTTTTTTTTAAATGTTATTTAACAAAGGAATGATTAAAAAAACAAAAAAAAAACGTGAATTTAAGGGACAAGGTTATTTGGCGAAAAAAGATAAAATCTCAGGGTTATTTAGCGAAAAAAGATAAAATCTCAGGATTATTTGGCAAAATATGTAAAAACGTTGGGTGCCACATGAAATATACAAGACCTCAGGGTTACCAGGCGAAAAATCCGTTTATAATTTCATCACCCAGTAGCGCATATGCATGTTGAATAACCTACTCCTTCCGTCTCAAAATTTAAGTCATTTTAGCCTTATGCACAAAGTTTAATAAAAACACTTATCTATCAATCAACATCATCATTCCACTAACTTTTTCATTAATTTTATTACCCACTACATTTTTTAACCAATCAAAACATTAAAAAAAGTCAACAACACACGAATCAATACAAATCATTACTATCCACTACCTAGAAAACCTAAAACGACATCTATTTTGATACAAAACTAAAGAGCTAAAATGACATCGATCTATTTCGAGACGGAGGAAGTATTTCAAAGTGGTTAATCATTTTGGTTCTATGTATGAGGGGATTATTCACCATTTTTTTGTCTAATTTAAAGTTACCCTTAATTTGTCCCTATTCACGCCATCAACATTCAACCTCTCTTTTGTTGCAGTAGAAATCTTGAAGATTGAATTATCTATATTGCTTCTTTGACCACCGATGGCAAACAATGAAAGACAACCCATTTCTTTTCAAAATCCCAACTTGTAAAGTTGTAATAGGTTCTTTTCGAATTTTAAAGGCGTTTGTTGTTTACACCGTAAAAAAATACTATTTACACCACAAATTTCACTGGCCTGATTTTAGTTATAATTCGTGCGCATCTTAAGCTGTAGGTCTGCCCATCTTGAGTCACAGACCTATGGATCAAAAGGCGCAGGATTTTTATATTTTTTTCAATCCTGCTCCTCTTGAGTCACAGCTCTGTGACTCAAGAAGGGCAGCATTGCAAGTATTTTTAAAATGTGATTTGTAAGTATTTTTAAAAATGTATAATTTTATATAACGTATAATTATTTTAAATTTTTTATTTTATCGTATACTCAATAAATTAAGATAAAAAGAATTGTAATGTGTAAATTAAAAAGAATCATATATGTAAACATTTAAAGTTTTGTACAATATATTTAAAAAGAGTCATAAATGATAACATTCTAATTTTATTTAAATGCATGAATATATTTAATTAGATTAATGTAGATTATTAATATATTGATATTAATTGAGCAACTATTAAAAAAATTATATAAAAAATAATAATAATGTTGGCGCAAAACTTTAACCAATTAGAATTTGACATGAAAAAAATATATCGTCACATATAACATATTTATCCACCTATTTATTATTTTTATAATATTTTATAAATTTAAAAACAAAACCTTATCCTTCATTTTAGGTAAGAATCAATCAAATGTGTAGAATTTGAAATTATATTCTAATTATATAACACACGTTTTTTGAAACAAATTTAATATTTTACAACTATTTATTAGTTTACCGGTTAAACTAAAGAAATAATAATTAAAAAATAGTTTGTAAAGAAAGGCAAAACTCTAAGGTGTTGTTTTTAACGCTAAAAAAATTTAAATAAGTCAAAATGAGACAAATACTCCTTAATCATAGATTTAGTAACCAATTGAATTTATAATTCACATGTTTATTCAATCTCTTGGCGGGTGTTATTCATTTTGAACCATTCAATCGATGCATAATTGAACAAAGCCATTTTAAAGCATATCATATCCTTACCAATATTAATGTTTTTAGAATGTGCGTGTGTATGTATAATTCTTTATTGTATATAGAATATCATTTTCTAATTACATAACACACATTTTAAGAAGTTGTAAATGCATTTTTCATATAATGAGTTAGATTAGAGGGTAATTTTGTACAAAAAAATTTAGGTGGACAAAACCCCAATTTGTCGGATGATAGAGTATATTTTAGTCATATATTTACATATTATATTAGGTCATTTTAATGCATATTTTACGTATTTTATAGTTATTTTGTATTATTTTATTTTCGGAGTCTACACTAGTCATTTTATATATTTCAGGTATTTTCGAGTCGGATCGTATAAATTTAGAGGAAGATTGCAATTAAAAGCTTATTGGGCAAATAATAGGTGGGTCGGCTACTACATACATATATAAGGCCGGACTGATGAACTGTGTAATACAGAGGAGATGGAGGTCAGGCCACGTGATTGTTTGGGCTCACAACAAGTGCTGCGCTCCATGTTATTATTATTATGTTTAGGTTAGATAGAATTGCATTATATATTTATATTATATATTATATAGATTAGGTTTAGTTTCTATTCACTATATATACTTTCATACGTATACGGGCAAAGAGGGAGAGACCGGCCTTAACTAACGTTCTAAACCTAGAACCCTAATTGTGTTTTGTCTTATTTTTATGGAGATCTAAACTCTTCCGTTTCGTCTATGGATTTAAGCTTTGATTTGATAAAATTGTGAGATTTCTATTCTTGTTCTATTCCTATTGATTCGTATTGATTCTTTTGCGAATATTGTTAATTTCTTCTAGTCCGTACAACTAGTTGAGATTATTGCTAGGATTTTGTAGATTCACTACAAAAAAAAAGAAATTGGCCACGCTAGCTAGCTTCGGCAAGAGTCTTAGCGTGGCAATTGACACCTTTTGCCACCGTTAGTAGCTTCGGCAAGGGTTACCGTAGCAAATTTTGCTACAACTAGATAATATTTGCTACTACAATGGGTTCCCGTAGCTAAGTGTATATTTTTTAGGTTTAAAAAAAAAGAAAAATCATTTCTTAAAAAGAGGAATAAGAGAAGCAGATCCTTCGCCCTAATTCCTTGTCGTCCCTCCGCTCAATCTCTCTCTCCTCTTCATCCTCACGCCTCTCATCTTCATCCTCTCGCCTCTCATCTTCATCCGAGTACTCTTTCTTCACGTCGCTCATCTTCCCCTCTAATTATCTCTTTCCTTCACTCTCTCTTCATCTCTAATTATCTCTGTCTTTAGTTCCTTGAGGGTTTCAGATCTCTCGACGCCAGATCTGAGATCTCGAGATCTCTTGAGGCCGAATCGATATGTCATCTACTACCTTCTGATGTCAACACCAGGAGCACGACGTCTCGCCGACACAGCCTTCAATATCTCTCAGATCTCGAGATCTCTTCTTTTGGACTCTCGCTTCCTCAACCTCATTCGTCGCCGGGATCGAAAGGTATAGTTTCAATTTCTTCAAATTGGGTATTGGCCGATGATTATACTCTAGTTTGCCCTCTGTCTGTCCTTCGTTTGCTAGCTATTCAAGCAGACCTTATATGTTCTTCTTTTCCGTCTTAGATGTGTATATGTGTCGGCCTATGATTCTAGTGTATATATGATATCCAATCTACTATTTTGAGGGTTTGAGTTCAAGAGTTACAGATCCTCTATAGGTTTTGAATGGCAATTCCAATCAACGATTTCTAGGGTTTGAGTTCATAGCAACTATACTTTATTTTCGAGAAACCTGTCAAATATGGCTCTGACTGAAACCTTGTCATCATATATGGGTAACTTGACTGCAATAAACAACATGTAAGTTTTAGAAGATTTAGTTTTGTGTCCAAATGACTAAAAGTATGTTACTTTGTGGTGAACTTAATTTCTTGCTTTTACGGCAAGCTGGGAAAATTAACCCTGTTACACCACAAGTAGAGGCTTGGATTAAAACACCGGCTTTGTTGGGAATTTATCAGGAGATGTGAGATGGTGCTTCTAGCTACCTTCTCTGGTAAGCTCAATCTAAAAAAAACCCCAGGTATTGTTAGGGTATAAATGAACTTTCCGATGTGAGATTTTGCCTTAAGATTGCGATTTTTGGTTGTGCAAATGTTAGACTTATTGCTTATCTACCTTCAGTGGAAATTGCTGCCTCAATGTTGCATGTTATCAATAGAGTTGAGCCCTCCATCGAAGAGGAGTACCAATGCCAATTGTTCGGTATTCTTGGAGTTGACAAGGTGTGCAATTTCGACCCACATTCTCTCGTAAATCTTTGTTGTCTACCACATTGAGCTTTTTTTAATAGGTGATTTGATAAAGCACAGGTTTTGATAAGAATTGCTCAAGAGTTTCGTTAGTTTCGTGTTCATATTATAGAAGTGATGGCTTAAATCCTTTTCTTCTTCTTTTTTCCATTTTAGAGCTGAATATAGGAATGTGATGAATTCTACTGTTTGTCGAGAAATATATTCAGGTCAGTTTAGGCAAGTCAAAGGATTTTTTATTTTTAGGCATAATTGCAAAAATCCTATTTAATATGGGCAAAAGATATGCAGGTGATGGTTTTAGGAAACACCTTGATGTTTTTTGTGCATTTAGCCCTAATTCTTTCTTTCCTTTCATTCGATGATACATATTGGATGCAATTTTGATCTTGGAGTTGAACTATGTCAACTGTCATGGCGAGAATCAAGATCGGTAGAGATGTTCAGATTAACTTAGAATTCAATGATGCTGATCAGATGGCAAAGGCACAACTCTTAAAGCTGCTGATCAGTTTATTGCATTAGCTTTAGAAATTTAATGGACCTAATAGGAAACTTAGGCTCAGACCCTTATCATCTTCTTACACTGTTATCAGGAAGTAGAACCTTCGGAATCAGAAAACACTGCCTCTAATGTCACGGAGGAGCTGAAATTGAAGTTAGAGCACAGCTCGACAAGGTAAAGGAACCCATGTCATGATTTGTTGTCCAGTCATCTTTCAAGTTTTATGATGTGAATATGAACAGTCTCTGGAATTGCAGGGACTCACCCTCTACTAAGATCAATGGAGAAAACAAATCAACTGAGCATATCATTTTGCATCTGAGGTACTGAGATCTTGTTAAGTTGTCATATACTTTCTAGGAAATCATTCACTTGTCTACGCTGTCTAACCTTTGTGTGCCTACTAACTAAAATGTTTAGGCTTATGTAGAAGAAAAATCTTGCAAGATTGTTGAGGGAATTCCTGCAGAAAATGGAAGGTTGGTTTATTTTTCCACAGTTTTCTTATATTATGAAGTTATGTCGTGTCATATTATTTAAATTATATTCAAGATATTATATTATCATTATTCGTTAATAATGATATTATAAATGCTCCATTTTCTCCTCATGTGTCGATTATTCCAGAGGTTAATCAGGCTGTTGCTAAAGCAATGATGTTTCTTTCTGGCATTACCGATGGCAGTGGATATCTTGACTATGTCAGCATGCATGACATGCCTGTGAATTTTTGTAAGTGATTATTTTTCTTGGCTCTTTTTTTCTTTGGGTGTTTCGGTGTGCCACTACATTTCTGCAATTGTAACTTCTTTTTTTGTGTTTCTGTTCTGCATTTTTTTATGTAACTTCTTTTTATATCATCCAGCAAGTACTCCATCTGACGACAACCAGAAAGATGGAGCTCAGTGACACACCTAAGGGTGACGACCCAACTTGAAAGTATCTCACCATCATACTTTTCAATTTTCAAATCTTTGACGCCTTACCTTTCCAGTTAGGAAGGTCTCCTTGTTTTTAATCTTTTCACAATGATACATATATATAGAATGAAAAAGAGACAAAACCGCGCACGTATGCGCGCGACTATTACCTAGTAAAGAATAAAAAAGGCAACTTCATCCTGCCCTCCTTCCACGATAAGTAAAATGTCACTTTCCATTTTGTTTGAGTTGTTGCTGCATCGGTTCTAAAATTTCAATCATGAATCATTTGATCAAATATATTATTTTAGGATTAAAAGATGGACACTATAATTGGTCAAATATGCCCTTGATAGGTGTTTACTTTAGTGTCCCTTGAATCAAATATGTCATTCTACGTGCTATAAGCTAAGGTTTTTTAGGGTATTGATAAGTTAATGCGAGGTCCTTTTGATTCTTGACAACTCTCACACTCCTTTTTTTATGAGTTAGTATTTCTGATGTCTCTCTAGCTGAATATGATTATTGTTATCGTTATTCAGTTGGTTACTGCATAATGAAACTATTTCTGTCATGTTATGATGCTTGGTGGATTGGATGTTTGGATGTAATGTTTTGATGTCATCAAATGTGGTTTTAATTTTCAATTTTATGGGTCCATATATAGTTTACTGATTCTGATGCGCTTCTTTTTCTGAAACTCTTTCTTCCTTTTATAGCAGTCAATTGGAGACGAAAATGTGGAGCGCACCTATCACCTACTTTCGATTCTTCAAGCTGATGTTCTAACCAACGAATTAGGTTCGTAATGCTCTGTATTTTGCTACAGTTCAGTTCGTGTGTACAAGATTGTTTTTGATTGCTTCCATTGATCTGGTTCCTGGCGTGATATGAATTGTCCCTGTGATTCGAATCTGATGTCGATTAGCTAATTAACTAATTTATGGTTTTAATTGTTATCCTAAAGTTCCAAATTTTGCTCGTGCTGATTTTCTAGCAAGTTAAAGTGTAGCTGCATCTGTCGCTGTTTCTCGATTTCTCATGAATCACAGAATCAGTTTGTTCTACTTGTTAATTAGTTCTCACTTGTTAACAGTTTGCAGAAAGATGCATATGATTGTAGCTTGTGTTGATACAGGCAAGGATCTTTGATCTATAAACTAATCTTATGGATTATCACAATAGCTTGAAAGTCATTTTGGATGGCCAGGAGTACCTATGCTTTTGTTTCTTGTTTTTCTGGTGGATTATCAATTACTTACTAGACTATGGAGAATGGAAAGTCCTTGTTACAGTTGAAATTACTAACTTTTATTATTCTGGTGGATTATCAAACTATGTGTTTAAAGAATTCTAATTGTTTGCTTCTGTTTATGTGTTACAGGTGGAAATAGACAGACATGTCTTCTCTAGATGAATTGGATTAACAAGGGACGAGGCTAAAGTCAAGGTAGTATATGATAAGCTAGCTTAGCAGTTTGGTAAATTTCCTAACTGTTTTCATTATGCAGTTTATGAGATGACAGATGACATGGTAGTAGGAACACGAATATACCTGCACAAAAGACTAAGTCACATGGTAGTATAAGAAAGTTGTACTTAGTTTAAATAAGCTTCATATCCTTTTATTTTTCTGATAAGGCAGTGGAGTATGTGACCACGCTTTTGCTGATGTCTTTTGATTTATTGCCTTAATGGTAGATTTATAATCTATAATTTTGATGTGATTGAGGGTGAATTAATAATCACATGCTTCTTGAACATTTTATGATGAGCAACACGTGGGACCGGTGGAAGTGCAAATGACTTAGCCGTGAATAGTGTTGATCTGTGTTTGGGTCTGGAAATGAAAATGACTTATTATCTAGTAAAAATTGGGCCCTTAATATACTTTTGAGGAAAATATTTCTTTCATGCTAACCAAGCAAACCTATGGCATCAGCAACTTTTGTAAGTTTGAATCTCAGTTTTTCCAGCAGTCTTGACAAGGTGTGACCCTAACTTGGATTTCAAAAAAAGGAGCCTTCTAGACTTATAGTTATTTTTCTGCATAACTTTTTTTTTTAAAATTTGAAACCAAAATTTTGCTTCATTTCCCTTGTAGGAATTTTATTGAATGTCTTTTCTTCTTCTTCCTAACATTTTTTAAATCATGCATCATTTTATTTAGGCCATTTCTCACTCTTTTCAAGGCTGAAGCTTGTATATGTATTGACTTTGACAGGTTGATCAGCTGATTGGGAAACCCAATCTCTTCAAGTGTAGTATAATCTTAATCAAAACATGGTGCTTCTATAGAGCAGCCGATAGTGACTATTGTTAAGGCTGGTGGTTGCTGCGAATCCCATTTATGGATCAGTAAGTTTTGTTGCTAACCTGAAGTTAGAAGTTTACACCTTTT
Organism: Persicaria tinctoria; assembly: GCA_037127255.1. NCBI lineage: Eukaryota > Viridiplantae > Streptophyta > Magnoliopsida > Caryophyllales > Polygonaceae > Persicaria > Persicaria tinctoria. The sequence continues at coordinate 26,112,160 of JBANSL010000005.1, read as the reverse complement.
TTTTTTTGTCATAACCACTTCAAAAGCCTTTATTTTATTTTACTGATTGACTTTTTTTTCATAGTACATATATTATATTGATGGAACATGGAGCCTCATTCAATCAGTTGGTGCTCTTCAATGTGTGTTCTAATATAAAGCAAGTCTTTTCAGTGATTTACTATGTATTTATTGTATCTGGCATTTGTTTGTGCTGAAGGTTTTTTCAGCACCTTGAGCAGTACATAAAATAACTACCTTTGAGAAAACAGTAGGATTCTAGGTTAGATAAAAAAGCATTTATGGCTATGTTGTTTCCAGTCTTCATGATGTGAATGATGTTCTGAATTCCAGTTATTATCCATCTTTCTTTCGCAGGCATGGGTTCAGATATCCAACACAGGGACAACCTCGTCAGCAAAAGAAGCACCGGTGGATGGAAGCCTTGCTGGAAGTCTTGCTCATGTGACACACAAGGTTGTGTAGTGGTCATCCCTATTCACATTGATGCATTCCTTCTAGAGCTCCCTTGGGGTTTTAGAAGACCTCAAACCCAAGAGGAATTTCAGAAGGTACCTTGTAATCTTGCACCTTTGATGGTAAAAATCAATCCATAGAAGCATGGATATATATCAACCATCTTTTATCATAAAGTCATTTTAAAGTGATTGATAAGCCAAAAACTTGGTTTGTAGTTAATATCACTTGAATGTCAAACTTAGAAACTAGCTTCATGCAGCAAAGATATTTTGCCATATTTGATGTTGATCTTAGCAGATAAAAAAGGAAGTCATCTTGTAATTATTTGTAGTTTTGGACATTTTATTGTATATGCAAATTTTATAATTATGTATATTTATTGTATATAAATTATATAGTTTTTGACATTTTATTATATATGTAAATTTTGTATAATTAATGAAATTTTATTATATAGGTAAATTATGTGTATGATTTTATTTTTTTTAAAAAAAATATTGGACTTTTTAGCCCGGGTCTGAAGAATCCGGGCTAAAAAGCAGGTTTTTTTTTTAATTTTCTACCCACACTTAGCTACGGCAGCTTGCCGTGGCAAATGTGGCGTCTCTTTCTTCAGGGGTTGCTTACCGTAGCGTAGCCGTAGCTAAAATTTTTTGCTACGGCTATTTGCCGAAGCTATAAAATTTTGCCACCCCAAAATTCGCCACCCCCTTATTTGTCGTAGCTAAGCCGAAGCTAGATGCCTTTTGCCACCCTTTGAAGGCCTTTTGCCACGGCTTCTTGCCGAAGCGAATTTCATTTTTTTTTGTAGTGATTCCTCGTAGCGAACCTTAATCCATAGTAGCAATCATGCCTTTTTAGGACTCATAGGACTAAACTGGTGTGTAGAGAATCAATTACATGTTAAATACTGACTCGTAGCTTGGTGTTGCATGTATCCTGGTTAATCCTTAATCTTAATGCTACTATTAGGTTAAATCTTGACCGTGTCAGGGTTATCTAATTAGTAAGGGTTACTAGGACTCGTAGGACTAGTAATTTACACAAGATACTATTAGGTTAAATCTTGACCGTGTTAGGGTTATCTAATTAGTAAGGGTTACTAGGACTCGTAGGACTAGTAATTTACACAAGATCATGACATGAACAATAATAGGATGAAAAGAGAACTTGAAGAAGAATCGAGGATCAACTGGTCAAACTAAAGTGGATATTTATAGATGAAACTCTATTGTTAATTGCTATCTCCATTAACTTGTTCATAGTTTATTTTATTTTCTTTCTTATTTTCACCACTCTAAAACCCCCCGTTTTCTATTAATTGGTAAATAGACTTAACTTAGGAATAACTTGATTCTCTGCGAGATCGACTCGTGCTTACCATGCTACATTAGTTAGTAAGTTCGAATTTATTTTGATACGGTTTAGGCGACTAAAAACCGTCCATCACCGGACTTGGGGGACAATCACTAAATTAGGGAGAGAATTTGCGCATTCGGTGCAAATTTTCTCTTATTTCAATGGTCATAATACCTTAATGATTAAAAAAATAGTTTTAAATTCCCACAAAAAAATAGAATCTTATTTCGATAGTCATAATACTTCAAATTAATTTGAAAATAATTGATATATAAAAATTATCAACAAACCGCAAAAATCAAGAGTAATAAAACTAATATATTAATGTATATACAAAATCTTTTAATTTGTAATAATTGAAATAATTTTGGCACTAACACCTAATTTATAAATTAATTTATTAAAAAATATATGAATCTATATTCTATTGAAATAATTTTGGCACTAACACGTAGGCGAATTGCTCCAGAAACAGTTGAGTTTTATTGGATTGAAAAAAGCAGAGATTTACTCTTATATAATGATACATAACTAATGCAAATATATGACTATTTAAGAAGAACAATATATATAACATTCTAAAATAATACATATAATATTAGCTATCAATTATCCAATATTAATTTTATATATAACAAAATATGTTATGGTCTTCCATCAAATGGAATATAATATAATAAATACAAGAGACAATTTTAAAAATGAAAGGAAAGTGTACATGTAAAGATTTTAAGTTTTTTAATTAGGAAATTTAAGATTGTGTTTTAAAATGTACTTACTAAGAATAATTATTTGATAACAATGCATTTAAAAATAAAATAAAAACAAATATACGGCATAAGGTTTTTTTTTTGTCAGAATATGTGGCATAAGGTTGATATGTGGTATAATTTTATTGGCTATAAAATTAGGCGGGAAAATTTCTCACCAGAAGCTGACATGTGACAAATCAGCTTTTGTTTGAGATAGTATATATGATATATATGATATATATATGATCATATGATAGGATAGGATTGACTTTATAATTCACGTATTTATTCATTCTCGATCTTTGTGGGTATTATTCATTTTGAACCATTCAATCGATTCTTATAATATCTTTGTGGATATTATAACACACTTATGTATGTTAAAAGAAAATTAAAATTGATTCGTATAATATTCTTTAAGTGTAACTTCTTAGTATTTGGTTCAGGTCAACTAACTCGAAAATGATAGTCAAAGGATAATATATTAATGTACATACAACCTAGATCTTTTAATTTGTTATAATTGAAATAAATTTGGCACTAACACCCAATTTATAAATTAATTTATTCAAACACACACGAATCTATGTTAAATTCGACGACATATATGGAGAATTACAACTTAGTTAATGAATATATTATATATTATGAAACTAGTGTAAGTCTCGTCCTGTGTATGGAGAATACATTAATACAATATTATAATTAATTTAGGTAATTTCTAATAAATAAATAAATCTAAATATAAATCAATTTTCAACCAAAAAATAATATAGATATAAATAAAATTAGTTCGACAGATTAAAAAAACTCTAAATTTATTTTATTTAGATTCTCTCAAAATATAAATAAAATTCCCATTTACAAGGTGTTTTTTTTCTAACCTACCATTAATTGAATCTCATGTAATTTAATAGATAACTATTTTTTAAAAAGATTTTAATATTTTTTTATTAAATATATAGGCTAGATTTATTACGTTAGCTTACTAAATTATCTATCCACGGAGTAATTTTTTCCACCAAAAAATAATCTATATATAAATAAAATAGTACTTATCAAATACTACATATTTATCTATTAATATTTTGGTAAGCATGACTATGAAGTATTTTTTATTTATATTTATGTCAATTAACTAAAATATAAATATATATAGATAGATTATGGCTTATATAACTTTCTATAAACTACAATAACATATTATTTTATTATCTTTTCCTAGAATCAACTACAACGCGCCACATAAGATTTTTGTCCTCAGAATCAACCACAACGCACCACATAGAACGTTATGCATCGATTTTAGTATATGTATATGGGTAGATGTTTAAGATACATTATGAAATGGTTAGGTAACGAATATATTATGAAATATTGAAGATAAAATATTATGAAATGTCTAGAGTAAAAAAGTTATAATTTATGATTTAACTTAGAAAATGAATATATATGAAATTGTTAAGATAGAATATTATCTAATGTTATTATGAAACGTTTAAGATAAGATATTATGAAATGAATATATAATGAAGTGTAATTAGATATCTTTATATAATTTTACACAATTATCTTCACTCTAAATAAGTATTTGAAAGAAAATAAAAAATTATATAATATAAAAAACATTGTTATTATTAATTAAAAGGGAAAAATATGGTTAGTTTGTGAAGTTTCTACTCCTCGGGAGTCATACACGTACTCCTCATAAGTCAAGGAGCTGCTCCTCATAAGTCATAAGTCTGCTACTTCTGAGTCATAGTTCTACGCCTCTTGAAACACACGAATTTACAAATAAATGGATGATTTTTTTTGCGTGGTGCATATAGTAAAATTGGGGGTGTAAAGATTATCACCCATTTTAAATCAACTAGTACAGTGCATATACTCCTAATATATACGGATGATAATGCATATATTAGATAGGCATTATAGGCATTTTTAGCTTAGATAGGTTGCATTTCTTTCGTTCTTTGTTACTAAATTGCATCTTATGATTATTCTAGAAGAGTTCGGATTCTGCGCAAATTTGTGGTTATCTTGCAGATCGAATCGGGACACATGTGGGAGATGCAATATCTTGAAGAGAAGTGTAAAAGACATTGGAGAGAAGCAAGGAATAAAAGGAGCAAATCATCTCAAGCTAATCTCGGAGAGAAGACAAGAAAAACCGAAAACAAGCTTGCGGCGGCCGCCGCCAGGACCGTTGCAAAAACAATGTTGATGCTGCGGCCGCAGCATACATGCGGCGGCCGCCGCATCTGCCGCCAGCGCGGAAACGCGCCGTTTTGATTAAAAACCCTAGATGTCTTTTTGGTTTTTGTTTATGGCAGACTTTTGGATCTTTAATAAGGCCACTTTTTGGTTGTTTTTGGATCACTTCTTCTATTCTATTCTATCCATTAGACACTTTAGAAAATTTGAGCGATTTCTTCCATGAGGAACTAAACTCATCTATTCTGCCTGCAATTTGAAGCTTTATTCGGATTGATTGTGAGTTTCTAATTCTCGTTCTTATTTCCTATATTTGAATGTTTCGACTTCCTTCTGCTTGATTGTCTATTGTTTTATTCTATCTAGCCCGCGCAACTAGTTAGAATCAATTCAATTGCTAAGGTTTTGTAGATTCTTGATTGTGAACCTTAACCTAAGTAGCAAACTGGTTCTTTTAGGGCTGATTGAACTAATTGAATGAGTAGGAAGTTGAATGTGTTGTTAAATCCCTCTTTAGGGACTGCAAATACCTTGGCTAATCTCTGAACTGAAAGCTATCAATTGGGTTAAATCCTTCTTTAGGGACTGTTCGATTGATAAGGGTTTCTAGGACTGATTGGACTAGTAACTATATTAGGTCGGGACAAGGGCATTCATAGGAAACTTAATAGGACGAGAAGAAGTTACAAGGATCGCTTCAATCCAATAAAGTGGAAAATTGTAGGTAGAATTCCTTCTCCAAATTGTCTAAAAAACCAATTCCTTTACTTTGCTTTATTTACTCCGCTTTGATAAAACGCGGAACTTTCACACATAAAACCCCCCAATTTGGTTACTTTAATCAACACTTAAATCACACTCGAGTTACAAATTTCCATGTGGATCGACCTCTTGCTTATTGCTATACTTGCTATAGGTTTGAGTTTTCTTTGGCGGATCAACGATAGGTTTTACCTCCGTCAAATTTGGCGCCGTTGCCGGGGATTTTTATTAAATTCTTGTGTGTTTTTAGTGTTGATCTTGGTGTGCACCGTCTTATATGGTCCATACCCGTGCTACTAATTCGTCTTTGTTACCGTTTGATTCAGAGATTGAAAGGACCCTTGCCGCTCTAAAGCGAGAAGCTCGTGATCGCTTTCGCGAACTCCCTTTTGATCAAGAAGAACCGACAACAGAGATGGCTAACGATGCGAACCACACTCTTAAGGAGCTTTCTGCTCCTGATCTGGCACAGCAACCTCTGGCAATCCGATTTCCTGCGATAGCAGCAGGAGTCAACTTTGAGCTGAAGTCAGGGGTAGTTCATCTTCTACCCAAATTCCATGGGTTGAGTGGGGAGGACCCCCACAAGCATCTGTCTGAATTCCATAGGGTGGTGGTTGGGATGAAACCAGAGAACGTAACTGATGAGTAAATCAAGCTGAGAGCTTTTCCCTTCTCTTTGAAGGATGATGCAAATGAATGGTTCTTCTATCTACCACCTGACTCTATTTCTACCTGGGCTGAGATGAAAAGGGTCTTCTTAGAGATGTACTTCCCTGCAACAAAGCTCAATGCTTTGAAAAGGTCCATCAGCAACATTGAGCAGCACGCGACAGAGTCTATACATGAGTACTTTGAGCGCTTCAAGAAACTCTGCGCCAGCTGCCCATGCCATGGGTACTCTCAAAAGGATCTGGTCCTCTTTTTATTTAATGGGTTGACTGATATAGAGCGCAAAACAGTGAATTCTGCTTGTTGAGGAAACATGCTGAACAAGACACCTACCGCAGCTTGGGAGGTGTTTAAGGAGCTATCTGAGGGCTCCAAACAGTTCAACAAGAGCCCTCGTGCTAGGGGTGTACTCGCTGTTGATGCTCCTGTGGCTGCACTTCAGACTGATATGGCAGAGGTAAAGGAGATGATGAAACAATTGGTCATTGATAGAACTCCTCAACAATTGAAGGCATGTGGTCTTTGCAATCAATTCACTCATCCTATGGACATGTGCCCACTCCTACAAGATCCTAATTTTGATTTGAATGCCATTGGGAATTTCGCTCAACAAAGGCCTAGGCAAGGCAATTATGGAAATCCTGGTTATTTCAACAACAATAATTACAATAGGGGCTATCAACAAGGCTATGGGAACTATCAAGCCTCTTTCAATCAGCAAGGGGGGCAACAGGAAAGACCTCAACAACAATACGAACCTCGATAGGGAGGTCAGCAGCAATCAAATGGGGATAATGAGGATCCATTGCAGAAACTGTCACGATTGGTCATGAGGAATGATAAACAACAGTCAGAGCGGATGGCGAATCTAGAGAAGCAGCAATCCGATCGGATGACAAATCTTGAGAATCAAATGAGTCAGCTCATTCAAATCTTAAGTGCTAAAGAGGCAAATAGTTCAGGAAAGCTTCCGTCACAGACCATTGAGAATCCGACAAAGGAGAATGTCAGTGCTGTAACACTTAGGAGTGGCAAGGAACTGGTTGTCACAAATCAAAAGGACGATGAGGAGATAATGGACGAAGAGATAGAAATTGTTGAAGACGAAAATGGCCACACCAGCGTGCGGCGGGCGCAGCAAACATGCGGCGGCCGCAGCAACCCTGCGGTACCCGCCGCCAGGGACGACATTCACGCGGCGCCCGCCGCAGGCGATCCCGCCACCAAATCGTCTCCTGGTAAGTTTTCTCCCTTACCTCTTTCTTTTTCTCTCCCTCTTGCTCCTCCTTCTTCTTCTTCTCCTTCTTCGCCCTTACCTATGGAGAATCCAAAGCCCATTCCGCCTTTCCCGGAAGCTTTGAAAGATACAAGAAGATATGAGAATGACAAGGAAATCTTCGAGACATTCAGTAAGTGTGAGGTAAATATTCCTTTTCTTAATTTGATCAAAAGCATTCCTAGATATGCTAAATTTTTGAAGGAACTTTGCACTATCAAGCGGAACCAGAAGCTAAAAGGTAAGCAAAAGGTGAAGGTAAGCGAACATGTCACTGCTGTATTTCAAAAACGTATGCCTGAGAAGTGTAGTGATCCTGGTATGTTCGCTATTCCTTGTGTGATAGGTGATACTAAATTTGACAAAGCCATGTTAGATTTAGGAGCATCTATTAATGTTTTACCTTCTAATATTTATCATGCTTTGGGATTGGGACCTCTGAATGATACTAGGGTAGTAATTCAGCTTGCTGATCGATCTACTATCTACCCGAAAGGGATTGTTGAAGATGTCTTGGTTATGGTTGACAACTTGATATTCCCTGCTGATTTCTTTGTGATTGACATGGGTCCTGGTAACAATGAAGGCCCTATTCTGTTGGGCAGACCTTTCCTGAAAACTGCTAGGACTAAGATAGATGTCTATTCAGGATCTCTCACTATGGAATTTGATGGTCAAAGAGTTGAATATAATATCTATGATTCCATGAAATTCCCATCTGATGATTCTTCTCTATGCTTTGTGGATGTTATTGATACTATGGCACAAGATTGCTTTGATTTGGAGTGTGTTGATGAGATGCAAGTTGCTTTACATGATCCTATAGATGAAATTGCTAGAGATTATGTATTGTCATCTGACTTGCAGGAGGCTATAGTAGCTTTAGACCATCGATCTCCCACGTATGTGCCACCAAGGGGAGACCGCATCGAGCTGACCATTCCTACTGAAAAGCTTCTTCCATCTATTATCCAAGCGCCTGATGTTGAATTGAAACAACTTCCTAATCACCTTAAATATGCTTTTCTTGGTGAAAATGATACCCTGCCTGTCATTATTTCTAACAAATTGACATTTGGACAGGAGGAGCGATTGGTGACTGTTCTAAAGGAGAACAAGGAGGCGCTAGGATGGACGATATCAGACATTAAGGGCATCAGTCCTACCCTCTGCATGCATAGGATACTATTAGAGGATGATGCCAAGCCATCTAGATAACCTCAGCGGAGACTCAACCCGCCAATGATGGAAGTGGTAAAGAAGGAGGTGCTGAAGCTCCTTCAGGCAGGTATGATTTTTCCCATATCAGATAGCAAATGGGTGAGTCCTACTCAGGTTGTCCCTAAGAAGGGAGGTATTACTGTTGTTGAAAATCAGGATGGTGAATTGGTCCCTAGCAGGGTACAAACTGGATGGAGAGTCTGTATTGATTATCGTAAATTGAATGCAGTCACCCGCAAGGACCATTTCCCCCTTCCCTTTATTGATCAAATGATTGAGCGCCTTGCCGGCCGCTCCTTTTATTGCTTTTTAGATGGGTACTCAGGATATTTTCAGGTACCAATAGCACCAGAGGATCAAGAAAAAACGACATTTACATGCCCCTTTGGTACTTTTGCATATCGCAGAATGCCTTTTGGGCTATGTAACGCACCTGGGACTTTCCAACGGTGTATGGTAAGCATATTTTCTGAGTATGTGGAGCGATTTATTGAAGTATTTATGGATGACTTCACTGTGCATGGAGATGATTTTGATACTTGCCTACATCATTTGTCACTTGTGCTTAAGCGGTGCGTAGACACCAATTTAGTCCTAAACTCTGAAAAGTGTCATTTTATGGTTGAGCAAGGCATTGTGTTGGGTCATATTGTGTCTAGCAGGGGTCTTGAGGTGGATAAAGCTAAGATTGATGTCATTCAGTCTCTACCTTACCCCACCAATGTGCGCGAAATTCGCTCCTTTTTAGGCCATGCAGGGTTCTATCGCAGGTTTATTAAAGATTTTTTTAAGATTTCTGCACCTCTTTGTGATTTACTGAAAAAGGAAGTAGCTTTTGAGTTTGATGACAGGTGTAGAGTGTCCTTTGATGAGCTTAAAGGTCGCCTGACTAGCGCCCCTATAATTCAAGCACCCATATGGTCTCAACCTTTTGAGATTATGTGTGATGCTAGCGACTATGCTGTGGGGGCTGTTTTGGGACAAAAAGAAGGAAGGAGCTCTCATGTCATCTACTATGCTTCCATGACTCTGAATGGAGCGCAAAGGAACTACTCAACCACTGAGAAAGAGCTCCTGGCTGTGGTCTTTGCACTGGAGAAGTTTGGCTTCTATCTCCTAGGAGCTAAGGTAATTGTCTTCACTGATCACGCTGCTCTTCACTATTTATTAACTAAGAAAGAAGCAAAACCAAGATTGATTCGTTGGATTTTACTTTTGAGTGAATTTGACATTGAAATCAAAGATAAGAAAGGTGCAGAAAACTTAGTAGCGGATCACCTCAGCAGACTTGTCCAAGGAGAGGACAAGCCGGAAGATCAAAGACCCATTCACGGTGAGTTTCCTGACGATACATTGTTTTACTTGACTCACACTTCTTCTTTGCAGCTGCAGGAACAAACACGGACGGAAGATGCGGCGGCCGCAGCATTCATGCGGCGCCCGCCGCATAGCAGTGCGGCGCCCGCAGCACTCATGCGGCGCCCGCCGCACGCTGTTCAAGCCAGCGTTTCACCTCTTTCCCTCCCATCTGACGAGGTAAGTTATGATATTCCTGAACTTTTGATGGGTGTCCATACTCCTCGACCTTGGTTTGCAAATATGGTGAATTTCTTGGTCACGGGAGAATTTCCACCAAACTTTACAAAAGCTCAAAAGGACAAGATTCGACATGACTCTCGCTTCTATGTTTGGGATGACCCCTACCTTTGGAAACATTGTGCTGATCAGGTTATTAGGAGGTGTCTGCCAGACAATGAGGTACAATTTGTCCTTACTTTTTGTCATGCCCATGAATGTGGAGGCCACTTTGGTCCTCAAAAGACTGCTAGGAATGTTTTAGAAGCAGGTTTCTTTTGGCCTCACTTATTTAGGGATGCTAATGCCTTCTGCAAATCATGCGATAGATGTCAAAGGATTGGGAACATATCGGCAAGAAATGAAATGCCACAAACTAAGATCATATTCTGTGAAATTTTTGATGTTTGGGGTATTGATTTTATGGGTCCCTTTCCTAGCTCTTTTGGGAATATCTATATTTTGCTTGCGGTGGACTATGTCTCCAAGTGGGTGGAGGCAAAGGCCACCAGAACTGATGATTCCAAAGTAGTTGCAGATTTCCTAAAAGACACAATTTTCGCAAGATTTGGGGTGCCTAAAGCTCTAGTCAGCGACAGGGGGACACATTTATGCAATAGGACCATCACTGCCTTGTTAAAGAGGTATCATGTCATGCATAGAGTGTCCACTGCTTATCATCCTCAAACCAATGGTCAAGTGGAAGTATCAAATAGGGAGATTTAGAGCATTCTGGAGAAAACAGTGGCCCCTAATAGGAAGGATTGGAGTCTAAGGCTGAATGATGCTCTTTGGGCTTATCGGACTGCCTATAAGACTCCCATTGGTATGTCTCCCTATCGAATTGTGTTTGGGAAGGCTTGTCATCTTCCAGTGGAACTTCAGCATAAGGCATACTGGGCTGTCAAGAACTGCAATATGAGAATGAATGAAGTGGGAGAATTCAGGAAACTTCAAATGCAAGAGCTGGAGGAATTGCGTTTGGATGCATATGATAATGCAATGATCTACAAGGAGAAGGCAAGAGCTTGGCATGACAAATTTATCCTGCGGAAGGAACTCAATGTAGGAGACAAGGTCCTCCTATACCAATCACGTCTGAAACTCTTTCCAGGAAAGCTTAAATCAAGGTGGGAAGGACCCTACATCATCTCAAGGATTTTCTCTCACGGAGCAATTGAACTCTATGATCCCAAGTCTAAGGAGCTCTTTAAAGTCAATGGTCATAGGGTTAAGCCATATTTTGAAAACATTCCACATAGTGAAGATGATGAGTTGGTGCTTGCTGAACCACCCAACTAGGCCACTCAAGGGCCATCACGTCGAGCCAACGACTTGAAACGAAGGAGCTACTCGGGAGGCAACCCGAGGTAAGTTCTCTTTTCCTTTTCATCTTCATTATTTCTTAGGTAGTTTCATTAGTTAATTATTTTAGGATTAGTAACATAGGTAGTTTAAAAAAATAAATAAATAAAAAAAAAAAATCCGTTGTATAATGGCCACCTCGCTTGCGGCGGCCGCAGCAACCCATGCGGCGCCCGCCGCACAGCAAATCCCCAGCACCCCTCTCCGGCGGCGGCCGCAGCAACCCATGCGGCGCCCGCCGCATCCCAGACCCGTGATTATTTCCAAAAAAAAAAAAAATTAATTAGAAGATAGATAGATCACGGACCTCTTTCCTTCAAAACCCTACCTCTTGTCCTTTGTCCTCATTGCCGCCACACACAAAGACCCAACCTCCATTGTTACCCTCTTGCTTCCTTCTTCATCCTTTCACAATCTCCATAGCCCCTCCCAAGCTCTTTCTTTTTCTCTCCTTTTCCCCCAAATCCGACCCTCTCTCGCCGGATCCAAGCTCGCGCGCGCCCTTCCTCGCCGGATCTGCGTCACCCAGCTGCTGCGCCCGCCGCCGACGCTGCGCCCGCCGCCGCTGCTCGCCGCCGCTCCTGTGCACGAGAACTACCAACAATCAGCCCCTAATTTGATATATTCTCAATTTCAACCCCTCTTTTACAACTCTCCTGGTATGATTTCTCCCCTATTCTCTTTTAATTTCATATTTTATTTGCTATATTGAGAACTAGGTAGAGATTTGATATTGAGTTGCGTATTCATTGATTAAAGGTTGGAATTTGAGTGGGATATTTGTGTTGTTGTTCTTTAAGGGGGCTGATTTGGTATATATATAGAGCTAATTTTTGGGTTGAGGTTTGAAGTTGGATCTTTGGTTTGAAATGGTAAATTGAGTAAATTTGGGGTGTGATTGTTGATATTTGTTAAATATTCTTGAGTTTGGTTGGATGATTGAAAAGGATTTGGCTTTTTGGGTAAGTTTAATTGAAAGATTTGTGTTGGGGTTTTGATTTGAGGTTCATGAGTTACTTGAGATGTGTTGGGTGCTCTGTTGTTTGGCTTGAGTTGTATTGACAATTTGTTATTGAATGCTAGATTTGATCACCATGGTGCGTCGGTTGAGGAACGTATCTAAGGAATAGAAGAAGGCTTTCGAGATCTTCGACCTCAAGCGGTTCATACAAACGAAGTTCTTTGACGTTTCTACCCTTCAGAGACTGGGTATGTTAGATGTCACCAGTCGTATGCTCACTCATGGCGGGCTAGGGGAATTCATAGAGCGCAACGCCCCCACATACCCAGAGCTGGCGGCAGAGTTTCTGATTACTTTTGAGCGTGTGGACGCCTTTAGGGTTCGGTTCAACTTGTTGGACCAAAGTCATACGTGCACACACGACCAGCTGAGACGTGCATTTGGGATTACTCGGACCCCCTCCCCAGATTGGCAGTCCCTCTCTTCAGAGCAACAACGCTATGACTTTTGGCAGGCAGCTACTGGCACCGGATTCGATGGACATCAGGGCGAATACAACTACAAATTTGTCCATCCATGCGTACGACTGATTCACAAGGTCCTGGCCATGTCTTTCAGCGGTCAGAGCGACGTGAACAAGGTGCCTGCAGGCGATCTATCTTGGCTATGGAGCCTGGCTCCCCAGTCTCATGGTACACCGGACTGGGTTGATATTTTTATAGACAGCTGCCTCAAGATCCGCACGCAGAAGCGGAAGGGGAGAATTGGTTTGGGGGGAATGATCAGCCTGATAGCCTACCACTTTCTGCAGCCTGACCAGTGCGGTGTACCCATGTCTGGTGGGTACACTTATACGATCGATCAGCTGAAGAGGGCATATTTAATTGAGTTACCTGGTGGGCCGGGTTGCATTTGGAAGGCGGGGCAGAATGGACACCACCGCCTGACTTTGCCCATGGCCTTACCTTATGGGCCTACCAACGAGTCCCTCTACATAGCACCTGCTCAGAATGTGGTTGAGGAGGAGGAGGATGAGGACGAGTATGAGGATGATGCCCCTGCACAGACAAATTACCATATGGGGGATGCACAGCAGGCCGCTGGATCTTCTGCGGGACCTCGCTTCTCTTCTGCTGAGGATGACCCCTGGCGGGACCATTTGAGCAATGAGTTCCACCGTATGTCCTTACGCCAGGATGCCTTTGAGTTCACCCTCAACGACATCGGTCGCACTGTGCGGGAAACGGAATCCAACGTGTAAGCGATGCGGAGTGAGACGATCTACCATTTGGAGGAGATGCGGAGAGAGCAGACTTACTACTTCCGCCAGCAATACCCTCACATTCCGCCGTACCAGTCGCCGCCGTACCAGCCGCCGCCTCGGTGAGTGGTTAGTTCTACCTCCTTCACCCTGATTTTTATGTTTATTTTGGTTGTCTGTACTGTTTCAGTTAGGACACTGAAAATTTTAAGTGTGGGGGAGGAGATTTATATGTATATTATGTCAATTCTGCATTTTCTAGGACCATGTTTTATTTATGCACAACATATTAAGTTCTGTAATAATTAGTTGATTTAATTTCTGTTAAGTTTAATTTTTGTCTTTTATTTATTTAATTCTTCTGCATTTTTGGAAATTAAAAAAAATATATATTAAAAAAAAAAAATCGAAAATCCAAAAATAGAGCATGCATTGCATACATGTGTTATTCAAATACCCATCTGGCTTAGTGTGTCCTCTATTTTAAATTTCAAGCATGATTCATAAAAATCCCATGCAGTTCTGGATGTTTTGATTTTGTCTTTATTTAATTTTTGTGGAACATGAGCTAGCAAATATAATTGAGCATGTATGATTGAGCTAAAGTATGATTGAAGTCCTAAAAACATGACCCTGTGAGAATGTTTGGCCTTATTTGAATTATTTTGCTCAATTGTGTGAATTACTCGCCTAGTGTTGCTACCTCTTGGCATTGACTGCAATATCTATTTTTAAAGACCGACTCACATGTTTGTTGTTTGCGGAGTTTATGTTATATTTTGAGTCTTTTGCTGAATTTGTGAATATTTAGTGAATAAGGTGGCAATGGTTAATGTACCGAGTAACCGGGTCTACGCATGACACCCATGGGTATGATTCGCACAAAAAGGTGTTGAAAACTATCCACTAGGAAAGAAGCTTGATCATTGAGTAACCAGGTTCATTCATGACACCCATGTTTGCAACTTGCGTCAAAAGGTGTTCAAGTGAACTTCATATTAATAGGTTGAGGTGTTGATAGACCGGGGCCATTCATGACACCCATGTTTGCGCTTCGCGTAAGGAAAGCACCAAGACAAGAAAAAGAAAAAAAAAAGAGAAAAGAAAAGAAAAAAAATTGTTGCATTTTATTTTCTTTATTGTGTCCCTCAAGTAATGACATTTCGGTAGAGAATTGGTGATATGGTGGTCAATGTCTATGAGCTTAGTGTATGATTGGTTTGAGTTGAGAGTTGTATCTTAAAGCCTAAACACATGAGTGGAAAACACATTTCTGGTGAGGTTGGATAATGTCTACTTCTAAGCTTGGATCACTAAAATACATGCTATGACGTTTGTTTGCTTGGTTTATGTTTTCACCTGCTATAATGTTGCTTTTTTTATAAGGATTGAAATTTGAAGGGATTTCTTGTGGGATACATTGATTCATGTTCATTCTATCATTGCTTGAGGACAAGCAAAGGTTAAGTGTGGGGGAATTTGATAATGCATATATTAGATAGGCATTATAGGCATTTTTAGCTTAGATAGGTTGCATTTCTTTCATTCTTTGTTACTAAATTGCATCTTATGATTATTCTAGAAGAGTTCGGATTCTGCGCAAATTTGTGGTTATCTTGCAGATCGAATCAGGACACATGTGGGAGATGCAATATCTTGAAGAGAAGTGTAAAAGACATTGGAGAGAAGCAAGGAATAAAAGGAGCAAATCATCTCAAGCTAATCTCGGAGAGAAGACAAGAAAAACCGAAAACAAGCTTGCGACGGCCGCAACACCCATGCGGCGGCCGCCACCAGGACCGTTGCAAAAACAATGTTGATGCTGCGGCCGCAGCATACATGCGGCGGCCACCGCATCTGCCGCCAGCGCGGAAACGCGCCGTTTTGATTAAAAACCCTAGATGTCTTTTTGGTTTTTGTTTATGGCCGACTTTTGGATCTTTAATAAGACCACTTTTTGGTTGTTTTTGGATCACTTCTTCTATTCTATTCTATCCATTAGACACTTTAGAAAATTTGAGCGATGTCTTCCATGAGGAACTAAACTCATCTATTCTGCCTGCAATTTGAAGCTTTATTCGGATTGATTGTGAGTTTCTAATTCTCATTCAAATCAATTGGAAATGTTATGGTCCACCACCTCACCCAGACACCAATCCCATTTAATATCTTTTGTGGAGGCTTATATGCCCCAACGTATGATCCCTTTGGATCAATTGAGCCCCACAAGGCCATTCAAAAACAATTTAATTTGTCTAAACTTGGTGGAATACAATTCATAAGATGGGTTTCAACGCCTTGCCCTTTCACAGATGTTAGGATGAAATCTCATCACCTCAACGATCTCCTAGATCGATCCCTATCGATTAAACATTCCTACAAGGAGGTTCACTATCGAATAAGGTTTTCATGAATATTTGCACTTGGAATTCGTGCGGCATCCGGAGCCGTAATTTCTGGACTAATGTTGATTTTTTCTGCAAAACAAACTCTATAAATGTTCTTGCTCTCCTCGAAACTAAAACTAATAAAATTCCGCCTGATACAGTTTGGAAGAAGTGTGGCTTCTCGGGCATCGCCTTTGACCCAACTTGTGGGTTCTCGGGTGGCATCTGCTTACTGTGGAAAGATCTTCCTGTCTCTCAAGGGTCATTCGATCTAATCTCTACTAATCACCGTTTCATCCACTTCAACTATACAGATAGTATTCGAAGGACCACTATCGATTTTATTATTATATATGCTCCCCCTGATAATAGACTGAAGCGGGCTTTTTGGGAATCTGTCTCCGCTTATATCGACGTTCTCGATATTCCCTTCTGTATTATGGGGGATTTCAACGACATTGGGTGCTCGGCGGATAAGGTTTGGGGGGCGGTTACGTTGCCCTTAAGGTTCATAGGACTAAATAATCTAAAAAACAATTTAGATCTGCAGGATGTTCCTTCCTTTGGTGGGGATTTTACCTGACAGAGAAAAAAGGGTGGTCCGAATAACTGCCTCGAAAGACTTGACCGTCTTCTTATGCTCACAAATCTGCTTCCTAGTTACGATTATGTTCGTCTTCAGGTGCACCCTTTTACCCGGTCGGATCACGCCCCTATCTCGGCTGACTTCCGTAGTGACGTACGGCATAGTAATCGTCCGTTTCGTTTTGAACTGGCCTGGTCTCAAAGGGCGGACTACAAGAATATAGTGACCCAAGCTTGGCGCGTGAATCGGCCTAGTTCCCTCATGTTCAACCTTACTCAAAAATCAAAACAACTAAAATCACTTTCAAAAGGTTGGCATAAAAAGTCATTTGGGAACACTAGTAACCAGATCGTTGCAACGGATGCAGCACTTCTAGATCTACAATCTAAATTGGTCTCTAATTTCGAACCAAACGATCTCAGCCTCATGAAAAGGCTTCTCAATAAAAGGGAGCGACTGCTTGATTTTCACAGACGTTACTGGGCTCAACGGGCCAAGGTTAGACATATCAAACTCAACGACTCCAACACTGGGTACTTCCATAGGGTGGCCACAATAAAAAAAGGGAAAAAATTCATTAAAAATATTACTCTTGAGAACGGAATTCAATCGTCTGACCCAGAATTCATTCAACAACAGTTTCTGCTACAATTTACAGCTAGATTCCGCTCATCCTTAGATCCTTCGTGGCGGAATGAGGAGCTGTTGCAGGTCATCTCCCAAGATGTCTCTCCACAGGATAATGTTCTACTGACTAGGCCAGTAACGAACCTGGAAATTAAAAATGCGTTGTTTACTATGAAAGCAGATAAATCACCCGGCCCTGACGGCTTTCCGGCTGGCTTCTTCCAATCCCACTGGAAGACAGTGGGCCCCTCGGTTACTAAGGCTGTAAAAGCATTCTTTTCCTCAGGAAAACTTTTGCGACAAATCAACCACACGTTCAACACTCTTCTCCCTAAGAATGATAACCCATCGATGATCAATCATTATAGACCCATTAGTTTATGCTCAACTATTCACAAAATTATTGCAAAGGTCCTAACTGCTAGACTTGGCATGATATTTGACAAATTAATACATCCATTACAAAGCGCCTTTACTAAAGGACGTTCTATTCAAGATAATATCCTGATAGCTCACGAGATTCTGCACACGTTTAGAATAAAAAAAGGCAAGCAGGGCTTGGTAGCTCTAAAACTTGATATGGAAAAAGCTTATGACCGAATCGAATGGCCATTCTTATTCCAAGTTATGTCCAGGTTTGGTTTCGATCTTAAGTTCATCTCCTGGATTAGGGAATGTGTCTCCACGGTCTCTTACTCTCTATTAGTCAATGATGAACCATCTTCGATCATCTTACCTTCCAGAGGTTTGAGGCAGGGAGATCCTCTGTCGCCTTTTTTGTTCATACTGGCGTCAGAAGTTCTGGCTAGAAATCTGCAAGTCGCCTCCACGGTTAATAAAGATCTAGGCATCTCTTTTGGGAACTCAGTTAAGATTCCTTTCCTGGCTTTTGCTGACGACATCCTTATTTTCACCAAAGCTTCTCCAGAGGCATGTGCTGTTGTGTCAACTATTTTGGATAATTTTGTATCGCATTGGGACATAAAGTAAACTTACAGAAATCTAGCTTTCAAGTTTCCCCCAATACGAACTCAGCTTCTATCCAATCTATTACCACTACATTGGGAATTCCCCAAGCGAATAATCTGGAAAAATATCTGGGATGCCCCATTATAAATGGTCGTGTCAACAGAGACACTTTTGCGGAAGTCGTTGTGAAATCTAAAAACCAACTCACCAAGTGGAAAGCCAGTAGCCTTTCGGCCGAGGGTAGAAAAATTCTGATACAGTCAAATCTTAGCGCTCAACCTCTTTTCCTAATGCAGGCTTTTCTTCTCCCAACAAATATTCTCAATGAGCTGGATAAGGTTTACGGATCCTTCTTTTGGAATAAGAGCTCTGGGTCTCCCCCGCTTATTAGTTGGGATAAAGTATGTTCCGATACCCTAAAAGGCGGTCTAGGAATGCCCAAAGCAGAAACCATGAATATCGCTCTTCAAATGAAATTGCTTTGGAAGATTATTGCGGAACCTTCGAACATCTGGGTCCGAGTTATCTCGGAAAAATACCTGAAAGGAGCGCCTCTGCTCGATTATGTTAAAAAACAAAATACCTCTTGGCAGTGGGGTAGACTGATATCTCTCAAGAAGCTCTTCAAACCAGGGTTGCGGTGGAGTATCGGTAATGGTAGATCAATTAATTTCTGGTCGGACTGCTGGGCTTTTGACACCCCCCTTAAAGACCGTCTGTTGGGTGTACTACCAACGGAAGTGTTTAAACTCTCAGTAGCACACTTTATACTACAACCCAAAATCTGGTATGACCACAAATTGCGTCATACGCTGCACCAATACTTATCCCCTAACGATATTGCCCACATTACAAATATCCATCTCCCCACGAACGAGCTATCGGATCGTCTGTACTGGGGGCACAGCAAAGACGGATGGTTTTCAACGAACTCTGCAACAAAATTGCTCACAAGCAGTGTCGGTTCATCCTCTTTTGATGGAGGTTGGATCTGGAAGTTAGATGTCCCTAACAAAGTTAAACACTTTATGTGGAAGATCGCTAGAGATGGTCTCCCTACCAAAGATCGTCTTTTGAAATCCCACATTTCTGTCCCACAAGGCTGTGTCTTTTGTGGCAATACTGATGAGTCGCAGACCCATTTGTTCGTACATTGTCCTTCAGCAAAAGCTCTCAGGCAGAGGTTGTGTCTGCCAATGCCTAACGACATAGTGAACAGTTTCAAAAATGATCAGCTGATCCCTATTACGTCTATCTTCAAGTCTATAGGTCCTAAGCTCATGGCAAAACTAGCGCTAAGTTGGTGGGCGATTTGGTTCTTCAGGAACCAAATCGTTTTCGAGATGGCCTTGTCGGTTTCGATTCACGAAATGGTAATTTTTTACACTGCAGTGTCTCATTCCTGTTTGGAAGCAAAGGTTCTGTAGGAACCGAGGGCTCACTCTAGGTGCCCGAAAGCCGTGCACAAGGATCGTACTATCTTCCCGAACGATTGCTCCACCCAGCCTTCTTCCAGTAGGGGTTCGTCTTCCGCTCACTTGAGAAATGGGCGTTGGGATAAGCCACCGAGGAATTATTTCAAGCTAAACTTCGATGGTTCTTTGCGCTCTGATGGTTCTGCGTCCTTTGGGTTTGTTATTCGTGACTTTCAGGGCACTGTGCTGTCTTCGGGCGCGGGCCTCTGTAACGGAACGTCGGTTCTTTTTGCAGAGGCTCTTGGCCTCAAAAAAGGAATTCTAAGTTCTAAGCAACTCTGTATCTCAAATTTACTCATCGAGGGAGATAACCTCACGGTTGTACGGGCGCTCCTAGGGGATTGGAAATGCCCCTGGAACATAGAGCTCCTACAATCGGATATACTTATTGATCTTCTTTCATTTTCTAATGTTGCGATTCGTCATATTTTCAGGGAATCTAATGCTGTTGCAGATCGTCTAGCACATCTGGCCCACAGTCTCCCTGCCGACGGACGTTTAGAAGATGATCCAGAACTGAGGGTTCTCATCCGAAAGAATGCACTAGGAAGAGCGATCTCTCGGGATCGTCCGGCCTAATCTTTATCTGCTTCAAAAAAAAAAAAAACTCTTTACATTTGAGATAATAGAATGGAAATCCTTTTAGAAAAGAAATTAAACTTCTATACCATGAATCTAGGAAATTTAGAACTTAAATACAATGTTAAAGTGAGTCAAATGTCCTCTCAACTTCATCTTCTTTTATGAGACTAGAGGTCAATCTATCGTCCATAAAAAATAAGACAGTTTGTTTGTGAGACTAGCAAATGATGGCTCGAAAGAAAAGACCAATTTAGACATTAAACACATTGACCATTAAACGTAGAGCTGGCAATACCCGACCCGACTCGAGAAAACCGATCCGATTTATCCGACCCGAACCCGTTCGACACCCGAATAATTGAAAAAAAAGTTTGGATCCGAGACCGACCGAACCGATTCAAGTTAAGCCCGAACCCGAAAGCAACCCGAACCCAGTAAGAACCCGAACCTGATTATATCTGAAAGGACCAACCCGAAACCCGAAATTTCCCGACCCGAGCATAACCGAAACCCGAAATTACCCGAACCCAATTATACCCGACACCCGAAATAACCCAAACCGATTATATCCGAAATCATCAAAAATCTTAGTATTTTCCCTAAAATACTCAAAACAACCTAAGTATTTGATAACTTAATAATGGATGGTAATATTATCATGCATATAGTATAATTAAATATAATTTTGTACTCTCTCCATTAAAAAAAGTAACTTTTTAGCATTTTTTATGACGCCCAAATTATATAAATATCAATTTTTTGTTATTTTTATAATTTAGTAGTTATGAGCAATAAGTATGAAATTAATATTAAAAAAATAATATTTTATATGATTTTCACTTTTTTAAAAAATATTATAAAAAGTGAGAAGACTTGCATTTTTTTAACGAATGTAGTATTGATTAAGAATTGATAAACATTAGCTTAATCTCTATAGAAGGATAAATATCTCATAGGTAAAAAAAATGATTTATTTTATCCAATATGATTCTTGCGGGTTCGATTTGACTAAACTTAATTCAACCAAAATTGTTGTCACCAAAACCCGATTAACCCGAACCCGCTTAGACCGCAACCCGATTCACCCGAACCCGTTTAGACCGACACACCCGATTCACCCAAACTCGTTTAGACCGAAACCCGATTCGCCCGAACCAAATAGGACCCGAAAAGCCGATTGTATCCGATAAACTAATGCCCGAATAAACCAAAGGAGATTAAAATCACCCGAAATTACCCGATTGCCACCTCTAATTAAACGTTGTGAATTTAAAATCAAAGGAGATTATATTTGGATGACTTTTTTCTGACCGAAGATTTCGCACTGCTTCAATGGATGGATTTGAAAGACAATCGACTTTACAAATTTAGGGCCAAGGTGACCCTTTTTAACCGCACCTTTTTGTGATTTATGTAGATGCGCTTTTAAGGCTTATTTATAGAAGTGAAGCAAAATGCCGTGTATATGAATTTAAGGTTCCTATACTTGCTTTGTCTATCTCTCATATCTTTTTTTGCTGATGAATATGTTGTTTTTGCTAGGGCAACATATCAAAAGGGTTTAAAATTTGTTCAACAACAACAAGAATATCATTGTCCTAATGTATCTTACAATTAAGTAGGTTATGTGAGTGTTTGTGATAAACCAAAAAATCACAACACCACAAGTGAAAAGGATAAAGAGGAAAACCTGTCGTT
The DNA here is from genome assembly GCA_037127255.1 of Persicaria tinctoria. NCBI lineage: Eukaryota > Viridiplantae > Streptophyta > Magnoliopsida > Caryophyllales > Polygonaceae > Persicaria > Persicaria tinctoria. The sequence continues at coordinate 26,089,959 of JBANSL010000005.1, read as the reverse complement.
GTTCTTGCCAAAGAATACTCAAACTCACAACTAGTATAGTGTGTAAGCAAGATGTCGATCCACAGGAAAATCTATCAATTCAAGTGCAAGTTTAATCGCTAATAGAGAATATGGGGGGGGGGGGGGTTGGTGTGTAAAAGGTCCGCCTTTTATCAAAGCGGAAGTAAGCAAACAAAGGAAATTGGTTTTAGAATTCAGTGGAGATCAATAGGTTCACCTTCAATTTATCACTTCGATTGATGAATTCGATCCTTCTTTCATCCTCTAGTTCTTGTCTTTTCCTATCAATGTTCTTGTCCAGATCTTAGTTAAATTACTAGTCCTACGAGTCCTAGCAACCCTTATCTCTAAATAAACCTAACAGGGTTAAGATTCAACCTAGAGATAACATTAAGATTATGAATTAACCAAGGTACACATAATATCAAGCTACGAGTCGATATTCAACATGTATTCAACTTCCTACACATCCAATTAGTCCTACGAGTCCTAAAGGGATATGATTGCCACTTGGGTTAAGGTTCGCTACGAGGAATCTACAAAACCCTAGCAATTGAATGAATCTACTCTAACTAGTTGATCAGGCCAGAGAGAATAAAACACATTCAAGTAATTAAGCACAAGGAAGTCAAAACATTGCAATAGGAATAAGAACTAGATTAAGAAACTCACAATTCAACAATCAAAATTCCAAACTGTAGGCGAAACCTCGAGAGTTTAGTTGTTCATGCTCAACGGCGCTCTCAACAATGGGATAATGTGCATAAGGTTCTAAACTAGAAAAGTCTTATAAAGCCTTTAACAAGTCGGCCAAAGAATAAAACAAAAACCCTAATTAAAGTCCAATTCTGAACGGCGTGTTTCTGCGAGGGCCGCGGGGCAGCCACCCTAGGCCGCGGGGCGGCCGGCGATTAGCGAAAATCTTCGTCCGAGCTTCGGGCCGCGGGGCGGCTTTTACTGTTCACAGCGATTTTTCCTCTTCGAATTTGGTCCCGATGTCAACACAAAAGTTGTAGATCTCGAAAAGAGCTTTCCAACGCATGGTGATAATAGTCAATCGGATAACCGAGACCTCCAGAAAGTGCGAAACAAGTTTAGCATGTTTGGCGACAACTTTTGCTGACTTGTTATTCACTTAGACTCTCGAAATTCGACTCCGCTCCCGTGCTCTTCACTTTTCCTCCTCCTAGTCACTCTTCCTTCATCCATGAGCTTCCTCATTCCTCGTCGGATCCACATATACCTGAAATAATCCATAAAAGCGTATAGATTCCGACTCCACCAACAAAACGAGTATAAATGCAAATCTAGCTTAAACTATGCATTATGCACATCTAAATCATGCTAAATGCAACCTAATATGCCTACCTAAATGCATGCTATCAGTCGACCCGTGGGTTTGGTAGGTTAGGGTCCGGATTGGGATATCCTAACCCATCAGACCAGTCGACCAGACAGTTCGGATTCATCGTACCGATGAGTGCAACCCGTGGTCATCTCTAGACCATATATAGAGTAGAAAACAGAAAGAAACACAATAAATTATCACTTAAACTACCTCTTAGTATGAATGAGTTCCTACATACACGCGCCAATTCCTGAAGTGTTGGACAAGTCTGCTCTCGGTCGATCATCATCTTTGAATGGTTCGGTGTACACCAATCGGTACAAATCCCGCTTCGAGAAAAAACAAAAAGAATAGAAAAAATTGTAAGGCTCTTTAGGTCTCAAAAAACTCATCTTTGTGACTTAGTGGCAGAGCTAGGATTTCGGTCGGGGGTGCTAAAAAATATTTTTTTTTTGTATGCCTATTAAGAAGGTTTTAAAAAAATTGAAAAAGCATTAAAATTGTTAATTATTTATGATATTTTTTTTATTTAAATAGTTGAGAGAAAAAAAATATAGAAAACAAAATCAAGAATAATTACTTTTAAAACAATATTGAAAGAAAATGTTAAATATAAAATTTAAATGTAACAATTGTAATTAAAATAATTGTGAGGAATACAGATATAATAAAACAAATAAAATGATGAAAGGTTAAGGATTTGAATCTAAGACTTTTTTATTCTCCTTCCTTTTTGTGCCACTTGAGCTAGATACCACTTTTGCTTCAAGTATCATTCAAAGATGTTATATTACTTTAAAATACTATATATATAATTATTATTTTTTATATTTTTTTAGACCATCAACTCCGCCCCTGCCTGTGCTTGGTTCTCTATTTACAGAAGAAATGAATTGAGCCTCAGAAGTGCATGCAAGCCAAAGCCTTCGACCCATCTAATTTACAAGGACTAGAATGGACATTCTTGCCAAATTTACAAGCACACTACAATTGCCGGAAATGATTTAGAAAACCCAGGGATCACATATCAGGCTACACAAACGTATCTCGCACATATCCTAGCTATCTCTCCCATTCAACCTCTTGATTGGTCCGAAAACCCAGGGATCACATATCTGTTGGTTTGGTTTGGTTATGTTCCTTGCAACACCCGTGATCGAGCCCACTTTCTTGATCCCTCTTATCTACTCGGATTTAGTCGTACCAAGGCCCAAAATGTCTCTGCAGAGGTAGTGTTTCTTGGATTCTGGGCACCACTTACCTACACAACTAGACAAATTTCAACCAACATATTAGCAGCGTAGTGTTGTTGCAGGAGGATGGCAAGTATGAAATAAATATAAATATGAAATCAAACTGACTCCCTGTATCAGCAAATAAATACAAGACTTCCTCCCGTTGTAGTAGAAGGCAGTCAGGATCGATCCACGAGGAAGCGTGTCAGCGCCCGCCTTTCCAGTTCCAGATCTCAACAGAAAATAAACCAGACAAACAGAAATAACAGATAAAAAAAGAAGATAAAGCAAAGCACAGAAATCTGGTCGATATCGACTACAGTTACTCGATATCGACTAACATTGCTCAATATCGACTGACAACAGAAAAATAACTCAAAGGCAAAATCTTGGTCGATATCGACTAAAGGAACTCGATATCGACTTGTGCAGAAACTTAAAAATCGAAACTTGTGGAATTTAATCAATAAAATAAAAGACTTCCAAGATCAGAGCTTCAACACTACAACGATAACCATGTAAAATAACACATAAAGGCATAAAAGATCATGTTTTTCATCAAATAACTTTCGTTATTAACAAATAGGAAGATAGAGGCTTTCGCATAAACCCTAATTGTTACTAACCCTTTTCTCATAATAAGTCCAAGTTGCATTAAGAACACTTTCTCTTCAATAATACAAACAAGGATCCCCTTCAACTTTCGCAAAAGAATCATGCTTGTAGGGATAGAAGACGAATTGCATTCAAAAGATTGTACCTTTACCGCATCACCTCAAATGGCTACCGTCGGGCTCACCCCGACCCTAGAAGTTGGGTGACTACTCGCTCTATCTTCATCATGAATAAAGACATCAATAATAAAAGAAAATAACTTTGCATTAAATAAACTAAAAGAAAGCTTACAACTGAACAAGCCAAATCCGCTATCGCCTCTCCACCTTGCTCGCCACAAGCTCTCTCTCTCTCTCTCTCTCTCTCTCTCTCTCTATGTAACTAATTGTGTATGAAATTGAATGACTAGAAATCAGCCCCTAAGGCTCTATTTATAGGCTTCATTCCCTAGATAATTAGGAAATAAACTCTATCTATATCTATATCTATTTATCTAAATACTTAAAGATAAAACTTGGAAACAAAGGAAATTAATCAAAAAGGACTATATCTAATGTAGATAAATATCTTCTCTTGACTTGTTAGATCTTGATAGAATTTTCTCTTGCGGATATCACCATTGGATTTGGGATAGAAGCTTAACAAGACCCGGACTAGCCCAAAATCGGCCGCTGTGGTCCAGTCGATATCGACTACAGTCACTCGATCTCGATCTGGTATTTTCTCAGCTCACTTCAGCAACTCGATCTCGGCTCCAAGTTGCATGTCGACTTAGTTTTACTGGATATCGAGTATGTTAACTCGATATCGACCAACATCTTCCTTCTTCAGCTTATCTGGATCGATTTCTGGAATCTTGCTCGATATTGGGTTACTCGATATTGACTGGAGGTAGTCGATATCGACCAACTTCTTCTCAACTTAGCCGATTCTGGGCAACTCTGGTGGAAATCGACTGTTTTACTCGAAATCGACTAAGCTTGGTCGAAATCGACCAAATGGTGTCGAGTCGGTTTTCTTGTTTCCAGCTCGATTTGTCCGGGTTCCGCTACTGCTTGATCTCGGACTTTGTGTAGTTGACTGAGAGCTTTTCCTCCTTTCTTAGAATTGCTGTAAATTGCCTCGATTTCTGCGAAATTAAATAGAAACTAGTGTAGATTCCATAATTTGCAAATAAACATAAACTACATAGATTCTGAACTATTCTAGCCCAAATGTATGAAATGCATGCAGAAAATGATATAAAATTATGTATAAAACATGGCAAATTAGGCTCACAACAAACACCCCATACTTAAGCTTGCTTGTCCTCAAGCAATACTTTTAATTGTCATTCAGGGGAAGAAATCAAAACTCTCAACATATTAGATTCATTCTCATACGTCACTGTAATCAATTACCATCCTCGAAAAGGTACTAGTGTCACAAATCCATGCATGTGCAATTAAAAAGCAACATCTACTCATAAAAAGAAGGTTATGCAAAACGATTCATAAGTCACAAAGCATTAATAATCAAGAGGACTTTAATTTAAGCTCAGATAAGGAGTAGATTGGTAAAAGGCTAAAGGTGAGCAATTTTTGGCCATGTGGTGCTAATGATCTGAGAAAATGGAGTACTTTCCAAACTTTCATACCACATTCCTTCTTCATAAGATTTCTCACCTTTCTCTCATGGCTCATTGCTTTTTTCAATATTATGCTTTTACATCTCTAACCTCATCACTGCCTTCTTGCGAGTCGCAAACATGGGCGTCATGAATGGACCCGGATACTTAGTGCTTTGGACTCCTCACATTGTGTCCCATCTCGCCAAACTATTATCTCAGCGAGCAGGGTCGATCTACCTTTATCTCCGGAGGTGATCGGATTTTCTTTCACTCATTAAATTTTCCATATATTTCAAACAATTTCCCACCATACTCCAATAATAATAACAACACAACAACCATATAGTAATCTCCATAATGTAACACCATTCTCAACATAATCCTCGGATAGGAAATAAGGTAAAGAATAGGCAATATTTAGATCATGTGGAGCATAATATGAAATTAGGCACAATATGGCTTTTGTGATGCATAAGCATGAGTAAGGCTAGGATATAAACAATATGAGCATTATATGGAAATATAAAGTCCTCCATCCTTTTATTATGCAACATGTCAAAAGCAACATCAAATTTTACCTCCTTTCATGGTTTTTATAAAAAATATGCACTTCATTGTGACTTCCCTTTACTAGGCAATTTCATGCTATATCTCTAAAGAATCCAATTTTGCATCATCGAGTTTAATAAAGCTTCCATGACATTAATCAAAAAATTCAAACGGGGGTGATAAAAACAGACTTTGGAAAACATGCATATAAGCACATAAATCAAATATGAATTCCAAAATAGCCATGTATTAGCAATTCAAGAAATAATGCACAAATATGGTCAAATAAATCAAATATGCATAAAGTAAGCCCTTTCCCGACCCCATACATAAACATTACAGTGTCCTCACTATAAAAAAAACACAAAATAAGGGTAAAGAAAGAAACTCACTAGACTGGCGTGCAGGATCTCAAAAATCGAGTGCTTGTGCTGCTCCTTGTCCCTGAAAAAATTAGAAGAGAAATACCCACAATAGAAAATAATGTCCAAAACCAAAAATAAAAGCAACAATGTCCAAAAATCCCAAAAATAAATGTCTATTTACAAGCTCTAGACCTTATAGTCGCTAGGCCGACTTTTCTCCATTAAGCTCAAGGTGGCATTTGCAGGCCCCATGTAGCTCGGGCTTCAAACAGGACTCCATTCTTGTCCATCAGCTGCAGTCCGCCTGAATGGATCTTGTTCACAGTGAAAGGGCCCATCTTCTTCTGTTTGAACTTTTTAGGAAACCAATGATCACTTGATTTGGCAACATAGACTTTGTCAGCAACTTCATACTCTTTAGGCTCATCATTGGAAATCCTACATAAGCGCACATGCCAAGGCAAACCTCTCCCATGTATAGATAAATCATTTATTGAAATAGGAGAAGAAAGATCCATACCTTGGCTTACCTTCGCAGAATCGGATATCGGAAGCTCCTGAGGGTCTGGTCGATATCGAGTAGAGGCACTCGATATCGAGTTGTGTTGCTCTTCTGGTGGAATATCAGTCGAATTCGAGGAGGATTGGTCGATTTTGCCAGGTCGATATCGAGTAAGGTCACTCGATATCGAGTTACCTGTCTCAAAATCGGTTGGCTTCTGCTCAACAGGAGGAATCGACTTGTCATAGGTAGGTCGATATCGACCAGGTTGGGTCGATATCAAGTGCTCTGACTCGATTTTCCTCTGCTCAATTTCTGGTGGGGTCAACTCAACATGGGTGGGTCGATTTCGACTTGGTGAGGTCGATACCGAGTCATATTCTGGGCCCGTTGATTTCTCCTAGTCGATATTGACGCCATACTTAAGACCTGGCAAGGCATCCAAAAAATAGTTAGTCCAAATCGACGTACCTTGGTCTATGTCGAGTGGATTCTCAGTTTCCTCGTTCAGGATGGTCATGATCTCTTCCACCTGGTCTTTCATATCCCTTTTTTCCAGCTCTTCGGGAGTCATATTTCTTACCTTAGGCTCCCCGCAAGTAATGTAACCAGTTGATGTAGATTTTACCTCTTCCATGGGACATGTATGTCTTTCAGTCTTATTGAAGGAATACTCAATTACCTCATCGCTGATGTTGAAAGTGAGCACTCCCTTCCTTACGCTTGTGTTGGCATCCACCGTCGCCAAGAAGGGCCTTCTTAGAATAATTGGACAAGTAGGGTCCTCCGCCATATCAATAACTAGAAAATCAGCAGGGACGAACAACTTACCTACTTGTACTGGCACATTGTCCACCATGCCTGTTGGGATGACCACCGTGTTGTTTGCCATATAAAGCTTAGCATCCACAGGCTCTAAGGCACCTATCTTAATCTTGGACCATATTGATAGAGGCATTATACTCACACTGGCTCCAAGATCACATAATGCATTAAATCTATATTGACTAAATCTAATGGTTATAGCAAACTTACCTGGATCTGGCCTTTTCTCAAGAACGTCCATTCGCCTACACTCCTTTGCGATCTCCGCCATTGACCGCTTTTTGCTCAAGATCTCCTTAAGGAACTTTACATAAGATGACATCTCATTAAGAGCTTCTGTGAAGGGTATGGTGACATTGAGCCTCTAAAGCATCTTGATGAAGCGCTGGAACTTCTTTTCTGGAGGATCCTTTAGAGATTTTGTTGGGAAAGGCAGCTTTTTCTTCGTTGGAGGTGCTGAAGGCTGGTCGACGTCGAGTACATGTTGGTCGACATCGAGTCGGTGCTGGTCGATATCGACTACAGTGGTCGACTTCGGCTTGGGTTGCACGTTCTAGTCGACATCGAGTTGATGCTAGTCGATGTCGAGTACGTTTTGGTCGATGTCGACTGGCTTGCTCGATGTCGAGTTGTCTCCTGCATCTTCTCCTTCCGTGCTGGGCATTTGCATCTGTCTTCCACTCCTTAGATTCATTGCAGCTACTTGCCCCGCATATTTGCCCTTAGGGTTGGGCTTAGAAGATCCAAGGAGCGTTCCTGACTGTGTGGGGACGCCTGCTGCTAGCTGGCCAATCTGTGTGTGTCAATCGATTTCCTCCAGATATCGATTTCCCCAAGCCTAGAGTTAACACCATGCATCTGAGTGTGGATGGAATTGATAGACTGCTTGGTGTCTGAATGGTTCCTCCGCATCTCCTCAAGGATGGTCTGCAGGTCATCCTTCTTTTCTTCTCTGTCAGGGTGACCAGGTGCTCTATAGGGAGGGGGATTCTGATGCTGGGGCTGGCGATAGTAGCTCCAGTTCTGGTTCTGATGCGGCCCTGAGTAATGTCCCCCCAGTATACCTTACCTCTTTGTGGGTCTCTCCTTGATGTACTTGATCAACGTGTGGGCACGCAGTAGTGTTGTGCCTCACAGACCCACATTCCAAGCAAGGCTTATCCTTAGACAGAAACTTAACTTGCTTGGTGAGACGACGTACCTGATCGTTGTGAAACTGGTCCCTGACTTCTGGATCAACTTCTTTTGGTGGCACATACAACGGCATAGATGGGACATGCCTTTCATACCTTTCATCAGAAGCGGCCGCAAAAGTCCCATAAGTGTTGTCGTAGTTGGCCAGTGTCTCAAATACCCCACATGCTCGGCGTGGAGTGTATCCAAAATACTCATAGTTGGTGTAGTTGTTGATCCTATCTTTAGTAGGCGCATACAGGCAGTTGAAGATGATCTCCTGGATGACGTAGGGTGGTTGGCCATGAGTAGGACAGGATTTCAGAAGCCTCTTGTAGGGCTCCTAGACTTGTGCTAGCGGTTCCCCTGACTTTTGTCTGAAAGCCGTGATTTGTTGTCTGAGGGCAGCTGTCTTTGCAGGAGGAAATAACTTGTTGAGGAAAACGTCCTGTAGCTCGTTCCCAGTGCGAATTAATCGTGCAGGCAATCCTTCCAGCCATTGTTGGGTTATTCCTACAAGGGACCAACGAAAAGCCTTTAGTTTTAGATATTCAAGATTGGCACCATCAGCTATAGCTTTGCATAAGTCTATAAAAGTGGTGACATGCTCTAAAGGACATTCATTTATTCTTCCCCTAAATTGACTCCTTCTAATTTCAGTAATAAAAGAAGGACGAATTTCAAAGTTTATAGCAGGAAGAATGGTCGTTGATTCTGGAACTTCCAGAGTAGGATGCAGATACTCCTTTGCGTTGGCTGGGACATGCCCAATCCTCTCCTCAAGTTCCCTTCTCGCGTTGACTTTGCAATCTACCCTTGCCTCCCACCGTTGTTGGTTCTGTGCATATTATGCCTCTCGTCGGGCGTGTTCAGCTTCTCTGGTCGTGAATGCCTCAATCTGTTGCCGGAGTTGCTCAAGCTCCTGTGTAGGTGTGAGCGGGACCACATTCTCGTTGTCGGATGTCGACATGAGTCTCTTCCTAAGCCTTTGATGACGATGGAAAAATCGCTCAGGCTCGAGAATTGGGTCTATATGCGTGCGATCAGTTCTTCGCATCCACCTGAAAAATAAAAGCAAAAAGAAACAAGTAAAAAGGAACTAAAAATAGAAAGAAAGAGAAAGAAAAGAAATAGAAATTAAAAGGGCGCGATTGATGGCCTCCCCGGCAACGGCGCCAATTTGTTGTTGCAGGAGGATGGTCAAGTATGAAATAAATATAAATATGAAATCAAACTGACTCCATGTATCAGCAAATAAATACAAGACTTCCTCCCGATGTAGTAGAAGGCAGTCAGGATCGATCCACGAGGAAGCGTGTCAGCGCCCGCCTTTTGCAGTTGCAGATCTCAACAGAAAATAAACTAGACAAATGGAAATAACAGAGAAAAACAAAAAATAAAGCAAAACACAGAAAACTGGTCGATATCGACTACAGTTACTTGATATCGACTAAGAAAATGGACTAACAGTGTTCAATATCGATTGAAAAGCAGAAAAATACCTCAAAGGCAAAATCTTGGTCGATATCGACTAAAGCAACTCGATATCGACTTGTGCATAAACTTAAAAATGGAAACTTGTGGAATTTAATCAATAAAATAAAAGACTTCCAAGATCAGGGCTTCAACACCACAACGATAACCACGTAAAATAACACACAAAGGCATAAAAGATCATGTTTTTCATCAAATAACTTTCGTTATTAACAAATAGAAAGATAGAGGCTTTCACATAAACCCTAATTGTTACTAACCATTTTCACATAATCAATCCAAGTTGCATTAAGATCACTTTCGCTTCAATAATACAAACAAGGATCACCTTCAACTTTCGCAAAAGAATCATGCTACGGATAGAAGACGAATTGCATTCAAAAGATTGTACCTTTACCGCATCACCTCACATGGCTACCGTCGGGCTCACCCCGACCCTAGAAGTTGGGTGACTACTCTCTCTCTCTCTCTCTCTCTCTCTCTCTCTCTCTCTCTCTCTCTCTCTCTCTCTCTCTCTCTCTCTCTATGTAACTAATTGTGTATGAAATTGAATGACTAGAAATCAGCCCCTAAGACTCTATTTATAGGCTTCATTCCCCAGATAATTAGGAAAGAAACTCTATCTATATCTATATCTATTTATCTAAATACTTAAAGATAAAACTTGGAAATAAAGGAAATAAATCAACAAGGACTATATCTAATGTAAGTAAATATCTTCTCTTGATAATATTTGATCTTGCGTATATCACCATTAGATTCGGGATAGAACCTTAACAAGACCCGGACTAGCTTGAAATCAGCCGATGTGGTCCAGTCACTCGATCTCGACCTGGTATTTTCTCAGCTCACTTCAGCAACTCGATCTCGGATCCAGGATGCATGTCGACTTGGTTTTACTCGATATCGAGTATCTTAACTCGATATCGACCAACGTCTTCCTTCTTCAGCTTCTCTGGATCGATTTCTGGAATCTTGCTCGATATGGGGTTACTCGATATCGACCAACTTCTTCTCAGCTTAGCCGATTCTGGGCAACTCTGGTGGAAATTGACTGTTTTACTCGAAATCGACTAAGCTTGGTCGAAATCGACCAAATGGTATCGAGTCGGTTTTCTTGTTTCCAGCTTGATTTGTCCGGGTTCCGCTACTGCTTGATCTCGGACTTTCTGTAGTTCACTTCGAGCTTTTCCTCCTTTCTTAGAATTGCTGTAAATTGCCTCGATTTATGCGAAATTAAATAGAAACTGGTCTAGATTCCATAATTTGCAAATAAACGTAAAATACATAGATTCTGAACTATTTTAGCCCATATGTATGAAATGCATGCAGAAAATGATATAAAAGTATGTATAAAACATGGCAAATTAGGCTCACAACATGTAGTTGCTTTTCCAATACAGTTGTCAATTGTAAAACGTTCCTTGCAGTATCTTCTGTTGAAAACCGCCCTCTATCGCCTTAGATCTACCTTGAAGTGCACATACCAAAGCCTCAAATTTGACTGGTGAGGCAGTTTTCGTTGATCATCAATCTCTCTCGTTTTTTTCTTTTCCTTTTTGGTGATGAGTTGTACAAGTCTTTAGTCCGAATCCTCATCTATTCATGTTTTTTACATCCATTAGTATATGTATACCCCTCGGAATCCCATATTTGAAATTCTCCAAATTTTGAATCCCGTTTGGGTATGATCCGACCCTTGTCTAGCACATCATCAACAATATTAGAGGTAATTCGTCGAGCTCATATCGACTATGATGTTTTACGTAGGCAAGATTTGTGTAAGTTGTTGGACTTGTTGCCTTTTAGAAAGTTATGATTTATGGGTAATCCCTATAATTAAGGCAAATAAACTTAATAACTAGGTTGATGTTTCTATAATTTCCATATATATTCAAGCAATGTTTTGGTGATTTCCGACACTTGATATGTTGTGCTTTGTTTGTCAAAACTCCACAGTTGTTGTTGAAGTGTAGCATAGTGGTGTTGCAAGTGACTTTTCTCATTTGCACTTCTGTATTTCTTTTTTTCGTGTTGTTCTATCTCCATGAGTAATAAATATGCCTTCATCTATAGAAAACATGAATGACAACGTACATATTGCAAAGTAGTGATTTTCATTTTTAAAAATAACTACGGTTTTTGCTTGAGAGATACAACGGAAACCGAAATCCCAAAAACGTTATCAATCTCGTTGAAATTAAATTTGTTGAAAAAAATTATTAGGAGTTTGTTTTCGATTCTTTCCTTTGTGTTTTCAATCTCACAATAATTAATTGCAGATAAACTCATTAAACATAAGTGAGATTATAGCATATGCTTGTCAATGCTCTACGCGTTTAAGACATAAGTTCGCCTAATTTTTACGAGGTAACATGAAGAACATTGACCAAGGTAGTTAAACTTCATTTAAACAAAATTTATTTCCAAGACCAGAGCTCGCAGGAGGATGGTGGAGGGAAATTGAAAAGAAAAAAAGGAGGAAATGAATTTTAGGATTGCTACAATGAATAATACGGCCTATAAATTAATAGGCGTAAAGGGTAGGTTAATTTCATTGTCAAATGAAAGTGAAAATGGTTAGTAAAGATAAACACATCCTCGACATTAAATATCTTAGTTTCTAATATAGAGTCGATGTTATTTTGTTTATAAAAAAAAGTCATCGATTTTATGCATAAAAGATCTCCGACTTCTATTTCTTTCCTACGTAAGTTTTATGGATCTATCTATATACATATACTAAAACCGATGTATTGGTGCCTGCGTGGCGGCGCGTGAGTGAATCTGCCTACATGGCGGCGCGTGAGTGCGTCTCGCAAAGCTTTCTCCCGTCAAAAAAGAAATCTAATAAAAATAATTATTTTATTTTACCATTAACACATATAATTAGATAGATGGAATATCTTTTAAAAGAGTAAATATTATATAAGGAAAAACCTTTATCAATATAATTAAACGTAGTAGTAGTAATAATAAAAATAATTAATAAAACTAATTTTTATAGTCATACTTTCCAAAAATATTAATAGATAAATATTTAATATTTGATAGGTGCTATTTTATTTTTATTTAGATTATTTTTTGTGGAAAGAATTATTTATATCAAAATCAATCATTTAATAATTGTTATTTTATATCGATCTATATTATTTTTTGAGGACAAAATAAATAATTAAAATATTATATAGCCATATATATATGTAGCCACAATCCATCCTTATATAGATATTTTAGTAATCTAATGTAATAACTATATACTACATATTTAATAAAAAAGAATATTAAAATATTTTTAAAAATCAACTATCTAAGTAAATTACATGAGAATTAATTAACCATAGACTAGAAAAAAAATTTACGTAATACCTTATAAATGTGAATTTTATTTATATTTTGAGAGAATCTAATTAAAAGATATTTAGATTATTTATAACATATCGAACTAATTTTATTTATATTTATATTATTTTTGAAGGAAAAAAAAATTATACTACGCCACATCTTTCAAACACGGGTTTTAGGGTTTCTCTATAAGCAGAAAGCTACGTTCATATATCCTTGGTATATGAAAGAGAGATGGGGATATATGTTGCAAATGCATGGTTGGTTTATTACGGAAAAAAAACATTCATATATCCTTTAATTTTAACAAAATCTGTAATTGCACCCCATTTTTCGAATGGATTTAGCTTTACTCAACATAGAAACAATGATAATTTCCGTGTGAAATGTACAGAATAGCTACTTTGTATCCCATAATTGCAGTCTTCTCAATGAACTGATGCCGAGGTTTTAGTTTATACCAATAATAGTAAATCTCATATACGACGGTTCAGAGTTGCAATTCAAGGTAAGAGACAACTCCTGCTTTTACATTCATGCTTCCTTGTCTTATACTGTTCTGGCAATGCTTTGTATTTTGCTCTACTTGGTAGCGCAATGGTAGTTACTAATGTTGAGTACTATGACCTGCATCATATAAATTCATTGTTGTAGGTTAATGCAATCAGGAGAAGTGAAGCAGCTAAAATTTCCCAACTATGGAATGAAATTATGAATAGCTTCCGTGAGGAGGACCTTATCAATGACAAGAAAGCCCCTTCAGCAGCACTCTTGCTATTAGGTAATACAACATCTTAATCACTTGTTATCTCGTTTGTATAGGGAGATGGGTCTTTTACTAGTTCCATGTGCCTCTGAGCTTAGCTTGACTGTAATTCAATGGCCACCTTTCTTGCTTGCAGGCAAGGTGAGAATAAAACTAGATAAACTTATAATATGGATTCAAGTGCTTAATTGTGCTATCGATTGATGTTCTAGTCGACATCTTATTGGCCACCTTTCTTGCTTCCAGTTGGCTTCCGGCGGTCCAGCCCATTCCTTTGGCCCATATCATGGTACTTATCCTTCTATGCAAATCCCAATATCATTGGACATGGTTGTTGAGTAGTTCTGCATAAAGCTTTCCTTATCCTTTAGATATTTTCAGTTAGATCGGGTGGATCAAATGCTATCCTATAGTTGTAGCCTACATATCTGCTTCATTTTTCCATTTTTCTCCTTTTCCTGTGAAATTTAAAATGTAAGATTGATCTGCATGTACATCTTGATCCATAATTTTATAAACAAACTACTTATCTTTGCTGGTCTAATAGGCCATTGTGTTTTAGCTGCTTCTTTTATTCTCTTAAATGAAAAAAATTTAATCTGGATGTCCTTAACTGATAGTGAAATAGGGAAATTGAAAAAGGTTAGTAACAACTTTATTGAGTCAAGAGTAAGGTTCTTTTTTTATTCCAAAACACGGATAAATTAAAGCCACAAATCCATTGATTAGTTTGTTAATCTGTCTAGTTCATTTCCTGGCAGTATTTTCTTTTTTTAAATAATCCTTGTTCTCTCTAACTATGAAAAGTAAGGTTCTTTTTTTATTCCAAAACATGGATAAATTAAAGCCATAAATCCATTGATTAGTTTGTTAATCTGTCTAGTTCATTTCCTGGCAGTATTTTCTTTTTTTAAATAATCCTTGTTCTATCTAACTATGATAGTATGATCTAGTGAAATCAGGTTCATGACTAATTGGGTCATATGTGCCGTTATTTTCATGCTTGGAAGCATAAATTTTATATTGGAATGTATTCCATAAAGTTCTTTCACTTCAATCCTTCAACTAAATCATCCATTGTGATACTTCACAGGTCTTCTTGATTATTAGACGAGGCCTAAAGTGATGCAGTGCTTTGACAAAGAACCAAACCTTGTTCAATTTGTTTAAGGTAAACAATGAATACTTCCCTCTCTCGTGATATTACATTACACTCTTTTTCAATTTGTTGAGATCATCGGAAATTCAAACTTGTGCATTATCGGAGTACTATAAGCCTTAGTCCATAGCACAAAAAGTCTAATAAAACTTATCTTGTATTTTTAATATATCAGAACTTCTCCATTTCTAAGATTTAATCGTGGTAATGGCTTTCTTATGCATTGATAGGTCTTCCAAAAAATACTTAAAAGGCATATGCTACAAAACCCTTTGCCAAGCTGCCAAAGGGTGGCACAAGGATTGTTGCTGTTGGTACAGGAATAGATGGACAAATAAAGGTTCATGCTATATATGTTTCCAGGGTTACTTGACTTCTTGCTTTTCCAATTTGATGGACGTGTTTTAACTTGTATATTTGCTTCTGTTGAGCACCACATCTTTTGTCGTAATCCTAATACTCCGACTTGGCAACATGTTTTTGTTATATACCTTCAATGTTTAATCTAACGTTTTGGAAGATTGTATTATGGTTGTAATTATTTGTGAAATGGTTATCATTGATTACATTAATGAAAGTAAGGAAGAAATAGTTGAAATAGGAAAAATAGGGGCAATGACTTACCATTGGCCACTGTATCTTGCCGTCGCAAACAGGGAAAACAAGGGAAGATGCCTAATAAGCTTAGCAACGGCATCTTGCCGTCGCAACTGTAAAAAAAAAGCTAAAATACTTGCCACGGCATATTCCCGTCGCATGATTAGAAATAAAGCGCCAAAATTTTGGCGGGAAGAATTTAGTAGCCACGGTAACTACCCGTCGCAACGATTTTGGGTTGGCTTCGCCAGCCTTTGCTGAATGCCGTCGCTACAGCCGTGGCAATCATCCTAGCCACGGCAAAGCCCGTGGCTACACTCTTTTGCCACCCAAGGTTTCCCCACGGCTGGTTTCCCGTGGTTATAGCCGTGGCTACCACCTTTTTGCCACGGCAAATGGCCTTTTCGCCACGGCAAGTAGCCGTTGCTAATATGTTTTTTTTTTGTAGTGAATCAAACGTGTTGGAATTTTTTTTTATCACCTACGCCTATGAAGTTGAAGACATGAAGAAAGAGGGTGGGGCCTCTTCCCACTTTCCCTGTACCCCATTTCAGCCTATATAGGCTATATATATATGATAGAGTATATTTTAGTCATGTTTTTAATATAGATTTGCATAGTAATTTAAAGCATTTTTACCTATTTTATAGCTTAATTTGTATTATTTGCTTTTCGGAGTCTACACTAGTGCTTTTACATATTTCAGGTATTTTCGAGCTAGATCGGATCGTATGAATTTGGAAGATCATCATAACTTATGAGATTATTTTTCAATTTGGAAATCAAGATGGGCCTGTGTGAATCGATACTTGGGCTGATCATCAATTGAGATATGCGCGGCTCCCGGAAGTGTCCTCCCGAAGTGTTGAGTTACCATATACATTTATATCGAAATAGGTAGATTCTCTAACCATATAGCCACTCTTCATGGCTGATATGAAACAAATCAAACCTAAATAGACTTGTGAAACCCTAGAAAATATAATAATAATATAATATAATAATTGTATCTTCGGACTTAAAGTCGGTTTTGCTGAACACGGGGTAACGGCGGGTGCCGATCCTAATAGTGACCACTTCCTTCTTTTGCTTCGATGTTGTGCTTCCTTTGTGTTCTTTTCTATGATTGATCATAATGTTAGGAATTGCATATATGCTATGAATTCGTTGGTTTTTTCTAGATAGCAAACGAAGCTCTTGAATTGGTGATATTTCTATGTCTTTGAAGTGCATGATTTCGATTGATCTATGTCGATATATATATATATATATATATATATATATATATATATATATATATATATATATATATATATATATATATATATATATATATATATATATATATATATATATATATATATATATATATATATATGTGTTATAGGGTCGAATAGGGTTATTCTGTTTGCCTTCTATTTACATTGAATCGACATGCCAATTGGTCTTAGAACTTGAGTGTTTAATGCTATTCTTTAGTGATATTGAATAAGAAGATTGTATCTTTGCGTATCTATAAACTTTAGTCCAAGTCGACATATGCTTAGAAATATCTATTGAATTAATCCTATGATCTTGAACTTCATCCATTGTCGAGAATTATGGGGGGGGGGGGGGGGGTATATAGAAATTCGGGTGCAACCCAAATCACTAAAACCACTCAAATCTTGGTATCGATACGACTTCGAATCAAGAGGATAACCAAAAGGGTCGAACTCAAATATATAAAAAACAAATAAAATGTGTTGTACAATTATTTACGCAATTTTGTCCAACACATATGTATTTATAGAAGAAAAAAATGCGTATCTTAGAAGCTAAAACCAATCTTATAATTAAGCTAGGTAAAGATAAAAGATATAAAATAATACTGGGTATTACACAAAATTATTTTGATCAAAATCATTGATAACAAAATTTTGAAAAATTATAAAAATGTTATAATTGATGATCCATATTAGGGGTGTGCATAACCGCGTATCCGACACGACACGTTAAGGTTGAAAATGCCGATTAGAACACGATCTGAATAATACCGGGTATCCGACACGAAAACACGAAATGGTTCCGTGTCGGATACCGCGTAACCCGCCACGAACCATTTGTTAATTAAAACCTATTGAAAACTGAGATCGATGTTGTTGCAAGCCAGTAGATAATGAGTTGAAAACAAGCATGAAGCAATAATTTGATATATATAAGCTCTCCAGTTAACAACAATATACCAAAACACATTGAAAATATTCAAATAACCTACATTTAACAATCATATACACCAAATTGAAAACTTTTAAACTTGGTTAAACCCTAATCGGGACAAATCGGAGAGAAAGAAAGGGCAAATCGGGACACTTATTGCCTTGGGTCGGCTTTACCAGATTTGGAGAGAAAGAGAGACGGTGGATCTAGAGGCTTATCACCTTCGACGAGTCAAGTCGAGTCGCCTTCACTGGATTTGGAGAGAAAGAGAGAGGGCCTCCACCGAGTCGCCTTCGCCGGATCTGGAGAGAAAGAGAGAGGGCGGATCTAGGTACTTCACGATTATCACCTTCACCGAGTCAAGTTGAGTCGCCTTCGCTGGATATGGAGAGAAAGAGAGAGGGCCTCCACCGAGTCGCCTTCGCCGGATCTGGAGAGAAAGAGAGGGCAGATCTGGGGACTTCACGATTTCAGTGGATTTGGAGAGAAAAATAGAGATTGAATTTGCAGTATTGGAGAGAGAGAGAAAGAGTGAGTTTGTGTGGCTTCTAGTTCTAATTTACTGTATCAGCTAGGGTTTGGGCCTTTGGGGTTGGCAATACTTAAGAAAGAAAATAAGACAAAAAGGGATTTTTTTTAATTAAAAAAAAAACGCAGCCTTGCCCCAAAAAATTGGTGGGATGAGGAATTGAATCCACGCCTATTGCATTTAAAACCAAATGAGCCAATTCATTTAGATGTTACATGGGAGACTATAAAATACTAGTACTATAATTTTAGTACCGAACCATGAAAAAATTAAAAAATTAAACGGTTCGTGTCGGGTATCCGACAAGGCGATTTGCCCGACCCGAACACGAACCGTTTACAACCGTGTTTTCTCGGTTCGTGTCATTATCGTGTCGTGTTTTTTCGGTTTCGGGTTTTTTCGTGTCGGGTTGCCGTGTTTTCTTGTCGTGTTTTCGGTTTCGGATTTTTCTGCACACCCCTAATCCATATACATTTTGGAAAAATATTTTTAAAAAATAAAAAAAATATTTTTCTCAACAATAAATATGAGAAGAAATCACAAAATAATATTTTTGTCAGAATTGTTTGTGAAAGCATAATTTTGTTTAAAATATTTTTTTATGGATATGCATGAATCATCAATTATAATATTATTACTTCCTATAGTTTCAAAATGTCTTTTTTTATTAATAGTTTTTACGATTTTTCTATCCCATGCCCTAAGGGAATATGATAATAGCACTAATTTGGAAATGTTTTTTTTTTATAATTGAGATTCAGGACTTCAATTACTAATAGGCCTAAAACTTTTTGGCATAAGGGTATACTTCTATTTAATTTATTTTATTTTATTTTGTGTTCACACGCCTCCTCTAGCTGAATTGAAAGCGGAAAATCATGGAAGAAAAAGAAGAGCAGCATGGGTGTGCTCTCCTTTTTCTTCCATGAATCTCTGCCTTCAATTCGGATAGAGGAGGCGTGCAAAAATGGAAGATTGTTAAACTTGAACCCAAAATCTTGGTTCATTTACTCAAATTCCACTAACTAAAATAAACATATATTGTGTTATTTATTTGTTTTTTATACTCTTGTTGATGTCGTGCAATTATCGATGACTCTTGGTGACATTGAGGACAACATGAAGGTTCCATTCGATGGTCCTGTCACTCGTGCAAGGGCCAAGGAGATTCAAATTGCAACTAAAGCCTTTCTTGTCCGTCACCATGGAACTTTAGAGTAAGAGTTCAGGCCACCCTGGATCACTTGGCTCAAGGTTACACCACCAGCACAAGAAGTGAGCTTGCGTCCACACACGGAGCTCATGAAGACTCGTCAGCATCCCCCATGATTCAACCATACTCGGCTTGGTCTTGGAGCACTCGACATCCCTTTGGGCCGAGTGGGCCGAGAACCTTGTCGACAAGGATGGGCCGAGTTACTCTTTTGCATGGGCCGAATTATATTAGTTAATTATGTTATTATTTTATGCAATTTAGATAAATAAGGTGGAATTAATTATATCTCTTCTAGATATTTATCTTAGATATCTATCTTTATTAGGAAATATTTATCTTAGATTTATTTCATTTATCTTTAGATATAATAAATCTATCCAAACCCCTTTCCTTTGCAAGGAAGGATTGGTTAGATCTCCCATAGTTTTCTAAATATTCATGTTATATATGCACGTTGAAATTAGTTAGATTGAATTAGAATTGAGAACCCCTTTATGGATTAAAGGGTTCTTGGTTATCAATCCAAAACACTATCATTGTTCTTGTGTTCTTGAGAGTTTTCGGCAACCACAACCCCATCACCCTCACTGTTCTCGTCGAGATCGAGAAAACCAAAGCCCTCAACCAAACCGAGAAGCTATCGCAACCAGAGAAGCCAGCCCTTGGTGTCATCCGCGAGCAGATCCGCTCCCAGCGAGCGTGGACGTCCCCAGGCGCCTCGCTCCCGCGCTCTCGCTCATGCGCACTCGCTCGCCCTCGCTCTCGCGCTCTCGCTCATGCGCACTCGCTCGCCCTCGCTCTCGCTAGCGCTCCCGAGCTGCTCGCCAAGCTCTCGCAACCTGTGTCCTGTGTGCCCAGTCCCCGCGCAACCCGACCTCGTTTCTCCCTCGTTTTCCCTTATTGATTTCTGTCGCTATTTCTTAGTTAGAAATTGCTGGAATTTTTATCAAGTGTAAACTGTCGCTATTCCAGAATTTTAATCACTTGTTTAAATTGTTCCAAATTCAGGAGATATCAAAGAGCATTGCAAGATCAGGAAAATATACGGCGTGGTTCTTGATCTTGAGCCCACAAGCGAAGGATCGAGTACCCAAACGTATTAAGTGGTATCGGATTTCAGGTTAATGCAAGTTCTTTACTCTCTTGATTTCTTATTTGAATGATTTATTTTTCGTGCCTATTTTTCACCATAGCCGCTGCATAAAAGTTAAATCTTTATTATTCACCCATCAAAATTGGCACTTTATTTTTGTTATTCTTTGTTTGGATCTTTAATTTCGAAGATATTGAGTTCTTGACTGCAAGTTGTGATCTTTTATTCCTAGTTGCTACATATCATGACTATGACTGTGATTCTTGAATTAAAAGCATTATATGAACTTGCACCACTAGAGAACCCTAATTTCTCCAGTTTCTAGCCTATTTTCCCTATTTTCTTTATTTTTTCTTACTTTTAGATCATCGTAGCTTGTTATTTTTATTTTTTTTTCTCTTGCTCTTATTTTCGGTTACTGCATATTATTTACAGCAGCTAATTCATAGCCAAAAAAAAAAAACAGAAAAAGCCGAGCGCTTCAAAAAAAAAAAAAAAAAAAGAAAGAGAAGTTTAGTATACATTACATTGTTGAGTTAGTAACTCTTCCCTTGTTATTTCTTTTCTTGCTACATGTTAGATGATCTGATCGGTTTTAAGCATTACAAAAGAACCCTACTTTGTGTGATTTTGTGTTGTGCCGACACTGGAGCCTTGGTCACACCCCTCTTTTTCTGAACCGTGTTGCAACCGTCAGATAATAGTTGACGGAGTGTGTGCACTTGATTGCCCTTGTGATTGCTATTTTCGATTATTACACATTCATATTATTCAAGCATCACATTGTAGTTCTTATTCTTTACACATTAAGCCGCTTGTTTCTACTTGCTATCCTTGATATCCGACTTGTGGCTGATTTAATTTGCAAATTCGATTTCTACTTGCTGTCTTCAATATTGCAAAATTATGTGTCTAGGGGAATTGCTTGAATATAGTGCCTTGTTTTCTCGCTCTTGATTTCTAAAACTTGAATCACTCTTAGGAATCACTAGAGCTTGCATTACTTGGTTTTTGGTCTTTGCTTCGGTTACTTGTTGCTCTTCTGATATTGTAGGAACATGGCAGCCGAAAGCACCCTCCTACTACCCCTAGCCCTATTTCTGATGAGACCTTGGAGCGTATTATTCAAGCCACTACTAAAGCTTCTATGGCCGAACATAGAGAACTCTTCGAAGCTGCTGAGGAGCGTTGGAACACGCACTTCCACGATCAGTTGGCCCAACAAGCTAGCCTGGTTACTACTCGTGCTATAAATGGTGTTCTGCGACATCTGGAGGAGTTGAAACAACATGAGGCTTCTGTTTCTACACCCCCGGGTGGTATGCCGCCTCCTACAGACCCTACACCTCTGACAGATTCCACTCCACCTACAGGTAATGCGGCACCTCCAGGTCAGACTTCTTATTCTGTTAAACCTCCCCCTTCTGGTCAATTACATTTTAAGCTTAAGTCTGCTACTCCTAACCCTTTCAATTGAGAGAATGACAACGATCATCTGACGGGCTTCAATGGTAACCAAGATTGTCGTGAGGCCACACCCCCACAACATCACCAGCAAGGGAGGACAAATCAGCGTCATCAGCAGCCGATCCACACCCGTTCTAACTGGGATGACAGCTGCAAGTTGTTGTGAGCCCAATTTGCCATGTTTTACACTTAATTTTATATCGATTTCTGCATACATTGCATACATTTGGGTTAGAATAATACAGAATCTGTGTAGTTTACACTTATTTGCAATATATGGAGGTCTACACAAGTTTTGGTTATATTTCGCAGAAATCGGACGCACTTTGAAGCTTAAAGGAAACTCATGGAGAAGCTAAGGATGTTGCAGCTGGAGAAAACGCCATTTTTCACCATTCTTCATTCTAAATCAAGCTTTGATGTCTTCATGAGAGTTGTAGCCCTCGGAAAGAGATTTCCAAAGCATGGTCATATGCGTCAATCCGACAAACGAGGACTCAGGAAAGTGCGTTTCAAGAACAGAACAGAAAGCTGAGAGAACTCTACTCGAGACCGACAAGCCTCTACTCGATCTCGACAAGGGCTGTTCGACCACACCTGGTCGAGTAGGGCTGGTCGAGGACACTGAGTCAGAGACAACCCGACTCCCGGAACCCTACTCGATCTCGAGTAGACTTGGTCGAGATCGACGAGCCATGTCCGGAGTCGACGAGCGGTGCCGAGCCGAGAAGCCGAAGACGAAGACGCATACCACCTCTACTCGAGACAGAGTAGGGCTACTCGAGATCGACTAGACCTCCGAGCCATGTCCGAGCCTTGTCGAGCACCGGCTACTCGAGACAGACGAGGGCTACTAGAGATAGACGAGGGCTACTCGAGATCGACAAGGCCGTGGTCGAGGTCGAGTAGACCCAGTTTCTAGAAACGCTTCGTCGTGACAAGTCCTACTCGGTTTAGCTTTACTTGGGCATGAAGGAATCCGAGAATGGCCGAAGATCTATCCAAAGTTGATCAAAGTCTATCTATGGAAGGAGATCTATCAAGACATGAAGACTTACCCTATTTAGTTTTATCTTTTCCTTTTAGATTTAATTCCTTAAAACAATTTATTTATCTTTAAGGCTTTTAGATATAGATTTAGATAGAGATAGATATCTTCTTTCCTAGAATAGCTAGGGAATGAAGGCTATAAATAAAGCCCATGGGGCTCAGTTTTATTCATCATTCAAGACACAGTTAGTTAGTTCCACAGAGAAGTTTAGGGGTTCTAAGGTTTTTAGGGTTTTGGCTTTCTGCGAAAGTTGATTGCCAGGATTGTAAAAGGCTTTTGAATATAGTTAATGCAAGTTTCTTTTTATACATCAATGTCTGCAATTGCAATGAGGCGCGAGTAGTCCACCCACTTCTGGGGCTGGGGTGAGCCCGACAGTGGCCATGTGAGGCGATGCGATAAAGGTCAGATCTTTTTGTGCGATTCATCTTCTATCCCTATGAGCATGATTCTTTTGCGAGAGTTGAAGGTGATCCTTGTTTGTGTTATTGAAGCGAAAGTGATCTTAATGCAACTTGGATTAATTATGTGAAAAAGGGTTAGTAACAATTTGGGTTTATGCGAAAGCCTCTATATTCCTATTTGTTAATGACGAAAGTTATTTGATGGAAAGCATGATCTTTTGTGCCTTTATGTGTTACTTTGCATGGTTATCGTTGTGGTGTTGAAACCCTGGCTTTGGAAGTCTTTTATTATATTGAGTTTATTTCTGTCGGAAAATCTGAGTTTTGGTTCGAAATTCTGCAAATTTAAAGTTTCTGTCTTTTACTGCCTCTTGTCGAGGTCGAGTAGCCTTTGCTTTTGCTTTACTTTCCGTTTTTGCTTTGTCTTTGCTTTATTTCTTGCTTTGTTCATTGCTTTTATTTTGTTTGCCCTTGCCGGGTTTATTTGTTTCTTTCCTTTCTTTCTTTCTGTCTTTCTGCTGCTTCTGTGAGAATTTACAGCTACCTAAGAACTGCTGACGTGCTTCCTCGTGGATTCGATCCTGATTTTCTCTTACTACAACGGGAGGAAATCTTGTATTTATTTGCTGAGACAGGGAAGTCAGTCTGAACTATATTTGATATCTATTTCAATACTTGATTAACTCCTGCAACAACAAATTGGCGTCGTTGCCGGGGAGGATATCAATCGCGACTTAGGTAGTCAGTTCTCACTGTTTCTTTGAGTTACTTTTTCAGGTGTATGCGCCGTTCTGGTATCCCACCTGAATACTACGGTTTAGAAGAACCAGAGCGCCTTCTACACATCAGAAATAGACTTCAAAGAGCCATGGCGGACGCTGAAACACAGGAGCAGCTGATCGCTAGGCTTACCAGGGATCTAGCCGTCAGGGATGCTGATCTCGCCGCTGAGAGAGCAGAAAAGGAACAAGCACAAGCTGAGCTTGCCCAATATCCAACCACTGCTGAGGATTATATGCATCCCACGCTCGTCGTGCCTGAATCGGCGATTCTAATCCCTGATAACTCTTTTGAAATTCGCACTCAATTTCTTATAGAGCTTAAAAATAATGCCTTTTACGGCAGATTTAATGAGTGTCCTCTTGAACATATTACTAATTTTCATGATATGTGTCGTACTCTTGCAGAAGGCACAACCTTGGAATATGTCAAGATGAAATCTTTTCGCTGGTCTCTCGCTGGGCCTGCACTGAAATGGCTGGAAGGGCTGAAAGCAAGATCACTCACAACCTGGGCCCAAGTAGAGCAAGAGTTTCTGAACAAATTCTTCCCACCGGCCAAAACAGCACATCTCCGTCAGAAAATCACCGCCTTTAAACAGCAGAAAGGGGAACCGCTGGCAAGGGCATGAGAGCGCTACAAGGAACTTCTGCGATCTTGCCCTACTTATGGACAGCCACCCTACATCATTCAGGAGATCTTCTTCAACTCTCTTAACCAAGTCACTAAGGACAGAATCAACAATTATACTCACTACGAGTATCTGACGATGCCGCCAAGTGACGCATGGGGTGTGCTAGAGAAGCTCACCAACTACGACAACAAATATGGGTCTACGGCAACTTATGAAGCGAACCCATACGCCAGGCCAGCACCATCTATGCCTCTCTATGAGCCAGCAAAGGAAATTGATCCTGATGTTAGAGAGCAATACTACAGAGACCAGAATAGGAAGCTCATCAAGCAAGTAAAATATCTCTTTGTCAACCAGCCTTGCATAGAATGCGGATCGCAAAGGCACACTACTCCTGAGTGCCCACACACAGAGCAAGTCAGATTGGCAGAGCACCATGAGGATGCAGCTTACGCAGGGGGTCCCAATCGCTACATGGGGGACCAAAGGTTTCAGCAACCACAGTGGAACCAAGGAGTCCCTAGGAACCCCCCGCCCTACAGAGCTCCAGGACATCCTGAAAGGGACCAGAAAAAGGATGATATCCAGACAGTCCTGGAGGAGATGCGGAGAAATCACGCTGAAACTAGGCAATCTTTCAACTCCGTCTATACTCAGATGCAAGGTGTCAACTCTAGGCTTGGGGAAATTGATATCTGGCGGAAATCAATTGATACACAGATTGGTCAGCTAGCAGCGGGAATTCCCAGACAGTCAGACGCTCTCCCTGGATCTTCAGAACCAAATCCGAAGGGAAAGACTGGACACATCGCTGCTGTAAAACTCAGAAGCGGCCATCAACTTCAAGAGCCAGAGGTCGGAAAGTAGCAGAACAGCGAGGAACAGCAAGTCGAGGTCGACAAACCCGTCGTCGATCTCGACCAGAGCCTAGTCGACCTCGACAAAGGTCTACTCGAGGTCGAGGAGAATCTTCAGAAATCCTCGTCTGTACAGCCCAGCAACTCGACGTCGCCAAATCTAGTCGAAGTCGACAAGCCTGTAGTCGACATCGAGGAGCCCCTGGTCGACATAGAGAAGTCTGCAGCAACTCCGACGTCTGTTCTCGCTCCGACTCAGAAAAAGAAGCTGCCTTTCCCAACAAAATCTCTAAAGGACCCGGCGGAGAAAAAGTTTCAGCGCTTCATCAAGATGCTTCAGAAGCTCAATGTCACCAACCCCTTCACAGAAGCTCTCAATGAAATGCCGTCCTATGTCAAGTTCCTGAAAGAGATTCTGAGCAAAAAGCGATCGATGGCAGAAATCACAGAGGAGTGCAGCCAGCTAGACATATTGGAGAAGAGGCCGGATCCAGGTAAGTTTGCTATAACTATTGGATTTGGTCCATACAAAATTAATGCCCTATGTGATCTTGGAGCTAGTGTCAGCATTATGCCTTTAACGATTTGGTCCAAGATTAAGATAGGTGCCCTGGAGCCTGTGGATGCTAGACTTTACATGGCCAACAACACGGTGGTCATTCCGACAGGCATGGTGGAAAATGTCCCAGTACAAGTAGGTAAATTCTTCGTCCCTGCTGATTTCTTAATTGTTGATATGCAAGAAGATCCTGCTTGTCCAATTATTCTAGGGAGACCATTCTTGGCGACGGTGGATGCCAACATAAGCGTAAGGAAAGGAGTGCTCACCTTCAACATCAGCGACGAAGTGATTGAGTATTCCTTCAACAAAACTGAAAGATATACGGGTCCGATGGAAGAGGTCAAATCTATCTCAGCTGGCTACATCACCTGCGGGGAACCCAAGGTCAGGAATATGACCCCTGAGTAGCTGGAAAAGAGGGACATGGAGGCCCAGGTGGAGGAGATCATGGCAATTCTCAAGGAGAACACAGGAGCTAAGTATGGGGTCAAGATCGACCAGGGCTCCTCGACATCGAGTAGAACCCTAGTCGATCTCGACCAGACCAAGGCGACTCCACCAGCACCAACTTCGTCGAGCAGCAAACCGGAGGAACCAGCCCTACTCGAGATCGACAAAGATCTTGTCGAGGTCGACCAAAACTCAGGGAGACCAGACCTGTCTTCCTCGACGCTGCCAACTCAAGGACCAGAGCCCTTGTCAATCTCGAGGAAGCTACTCGATGTCGACCAGCACTCGGAGCCACCAGTCCCTGCTTCCTCGACGCCGCAGCAACCAGGAGAGAAACCCTCGTCGATCTCGACAAGGCTCGTCGAGGTCGACCACCAATCGGCGCCATCAGACCCTGTTTTCTCGAGGAGCAAGCCACCAGAGCCAGAGTCTTCGTCGAGGTCGACCAGTCTTGTCGATGTCGACAAGCCCCCTTCATCGACTTCTTCCTCCTCGATCCAGCCACCAGGACCAGATCCCTTGTCGAGGTCGACCAGCCAACTCGAGGTCGACAAGACCTGTTCTTCCTGGACTTCTGACTCTTCAACCAGACCACCACCAGGACCAGCAGACTCATCGATCTCGAGGAGCCCTAGTCGAGATCGACCAAACACCGTGGTGCCCGATTCCGTTTCTGCGAAGGTAAGCCAAGGTATGGATCTTTCTTCTCCTATTTCCATTAAAGATTTATCTATACATGGGAGAGGTTTGCCTTGGTATGTGCGATTGTGCAGGATTTCCAATGACGAGCCTAAAGAGTATGAAGTTGGAGACAAGCTCTATGTCTCTAAGTCAAAGGATCATTGGTTTCCAAACAAATTCAACAAGAAGCGGATGGGACCGTTCGTGGTGAACAAGATCCATTCTGGAGGATTACAGCTGATGGACAAAAATGGAGTCTTATTTGAGGCCCAGGCTACATGGGCTCTGCAGATGCCACCTTGAGCATTAATGAAAGTCGGCCTAGCGACTCTAAAATCTAGAGCATGTACATAGACTTTTTAGGACATTTGAGACTTTGTTTTTGGTTTTGAACATTGTTTTTGGTTTTTGTTGTTTCTATTGTTGGTATATGTCTTCTACTTTTCAGGTCCATGGATAGAATCAAAGCTATAGTCATACTCAGACTAGGAGGTGCTCCATTCAAAATTTTGCAGCTCTGCACACATGTCTTGTGAGTTTCTTTCTTTACCCTTTACCTTGTTCTTTTACAGTGAGGACACTGTAATGTTTAAGTATGGGGTGGTGAAAGGGCTTACTTTATGCATATTTGATTTTATTTGACATTATGTGTGCATTTTTAAGGTTTATTTCTTGAAATTTCTTATGCATGGCTATTTTGGAATGCATTATTTGATTTATGTGCTTATATGCATGTTTTCCAAAGTTTTGAAAAATGACCCCCATTGAAAATTTTGATTAATGTCATGGAAGCTTATATTGACCCTGCTCTCTGAGATAATAGTTTGGAGAGATGGGACACATTGTGAGGAGTCCAAAGCACTAAGTATCTGGGGCCATTCATGACACCCATGTTTGCGACTCCCATCTCTCCAAACTATTAATCAAAATTTTCAATGGGGGTCATTTTTCAAAACTTTGGAAAACATGCATATAAGCACATAAATCAAATAATGCATTCCAAAATAGCCATGCATAAGAAATTTCAAGAAATAAACCTTAAAAATGCACACATAATGTCAAATAAAATCAAATATGGGTTCGCTTCATAAGTTGCCGTAGACCCATATTTGTTGTCGTAGTTGGTGAGCTTCTCTAGCACACCCCATGCGTCACTTGGCGGCATCGTCAGATACTCGTAGTGAGTATAATTGTTGATTCTGTCCTTAGTGACTTGGTTAAGAGAGTTGAAGAAGATCTCCTGAATGATGTAGGGTGGCTGTCCATGAGTAGGGAAAGATCGCAGAAGTTCCTTGTAGCGCTCCCATGCCCTTGCCAGCGGTTCCCCTTTCTGCTGTTTAAAGGCGGTGATTTTCTGACGGAGATGTGCTGTTTTGGCCGGTGGGAAGAATTTGTTCAGAAACTCTTGCTCTACTTGGGCCCAGGTTGTGAGTGATCTTGCTTTCAGCCCTTCCAGCCATTTCAGTGCAGGCCCAGCGAGAGACCAGCGAAAAGATTTCATCTTGACATATTCCAAGGTTGTGCCTTCTGCAAGAGTACGACACATATCATGAAAATTAGTAATATGTTCAAGAGGACACTCATTAAATCTGCCGTAAAAGGCATTATTTTTAAGCTCTATAAGAAATTGAGTGCGAATTTCAAAAGAATTATCAGGGATTAGAATCGCCGATTCAGGCACGACGAGCGTGGGATGCATATAATCCTCAGCAGTGGTTGGATATTGGGCAAGCTCAGCTTGTGCTTGTTCCTTTTCTGCTCTCTCAGCGGCGAGAGCAGCATCCCTGGCGGCTAGATCCCTGGTAAGCCTAGCGATCAGCTGCTCCTGTGTTTCAGCGTCCGCCATGGCTCTTTGAAGTCTATTTCTGATGTGTAGAAGGCGCTCTGGTTCTTCTAAACCGTAGTATTCAGGTGGGATACCAGAACGGCGCATACACCTGAAAAGTAACTCAAAGAAACAGTGAGAACTGACTACCTAAGGCGCGATTGATAGCCTCCCCGGCAACGGCGCCAATTTGTTGTTGCAGGAGTAGGTCAAGTATTGAAATAGAAAATAAAGTTCAGATAGACTCCCCTGTCTCAACAAATAAATACAAGACTCCTCCCGTTGTAGTAAGAGAAAAGTCAGGATCGAATCCACGAGGAAGCACGTCAGCAGTTCTCAGGTAGCTGTAAATCTCACAGAAACAGCAGCAGAAAGACAGAAACACAAGCAGAAATAGAAAGAAACAACTAAACCCGGCAAGGGCAACTAAAACCAAAACAAATAAGCAAAACAAAGACAGAAATAAAAGCAAAACAAAGATGAAAGCAAAGACAGAAAGTAACTCGAGGACACAGAAGCTGGTCGATCTCGACAAGCTGTCCTCCAGGTCGACAAGACAGTAATGAAAACAGAAAGTAAAGAACAAAAGCAATCAACTCGACAAAATCAGGCAACTCGTCCTCGACAAGCACTACTCGACTTCGACAAAGAAAGGTAAAGATAGAAACTTGAAAATCGATAAAGACAAAAGCAAATCAACTCGACCTAGACGAAGCCCTACTCGACTTCGACCACGATTCCTCGAGATCGACAAGATCTCCTCTAGGTCGACTAAAACAGTAAAAGACAGAAATTTAAATTGCAGAATTTCGAAATACAGAACTTAGAGAAACGAGGTAAATTCAATATATTAAAAGACCTCCAAGGCTAGGGTTTCAACACCACAACGGTAACCATGCAAAACAATACATAAAGGCATAAAAGATCATGCTTTCCATTAAATAACTTTCGTCATTAACAACTAGGCATATAGAGGCTCTCGCATAAACCCTAATTGTTACTAACCCTTTTTCACATAATTAATCCAAGTTGCATTAAGATCACTTTCGCTTCAATAACACAAACAAGGATCACCTTCAACTCTCGCAAAAGAATCATGCTCTTAGGGATAGAAGACAAATCGCATAAAAATCTGACCTTTATCGCATCGCCTCACATGGCCACCGTCGGGCTCACCCCAGCCCCAGAAGTGGGTGGACTACTCACGCCTCATTGCAATCGCAGACATTGAATTGATGAAAGAAACTTGCATTAAAAACTAAATTCAAAGCCTTTACAATCCTGGCAATCAACTTTCGCAAACCGCCAAAACCTTAAAAACCTCAAACTCCTAAAACTGTATCTGAGTGGAACTAACTACTTCTCTTCGGAATTGGATCTGAACTGAAATCGAATGAATGAAAAACCAGCCCCTAGGGCTTTATTTATAGCCTTCATTCCCTAGCTATTCTAGGAAAGAAGATATCTATCTATATCTAAAATTATATCTACTTGCTTTAAAGATAAAATGTTTAATGGAATTAAATCCATAAGGGAAAAGATAAAACTAAATATGGAAATATGTCTTCATGTTGATAGATCTTGCTCCTTGATGATAGAACTTGATAGATCGGATAGAATCTTCGGCCAAGTCGACTCCTTCGCGCCCAAGGAATCCAAATCCTAGTCGAACAGCTCATGTCGAGAAGATTCTGGAACTGGCTCTAGTCGACTTCGAGGAAGCTTCGTCGACCTCGACAAGAGTGGCTCGTCGAGTGGACTTCCTCGGGTTGGTGTGCTCGATGTGGCTCGGACTGGGCTCTTGGTGCTTGTCGACCTCGAGTAAGGTTGTGGTCTGCGTCTTTGTCCTCGGCTTCTCGGCTTGCTCTTCTCCTCGTCGACTCCGGGCATGACTTAGGGTTTTTGTCGACCTCGACCAGTGGCTCGTCGAGATCGAGTAAGGTCCCGGAGTCTGGGTTGTCTGGCTTGCTCGATCAGGTCTTGTCGATCAAGGTTGGTCGGCCAAGTCTTGTCTAGGTCGAGTAGACTTACTCGAGATCGAGTAGACCTGACTCCTAGACTTGTTCCGCTGCTTTGACCTTGGACTTCTGTAGTGGTTTTCCGAGCTTTTCCGACCTTCTGTAGAATTGCTGTAAAACGCCTCGATTTCTGCGATTTAAACAGAAACTGGTGTAGATTCCATAATTTGGCAAATAAACATAAATTACACAGATTCTATACTATATAATCCCAAATGAATGCAATGTATACAGAAATCGATATAAAAGTTGCTGTAAAACATGGCAGATTCCGCTCACAACACAAGTCCGCAACAATAATGATCTTTATGAGACGCCGCATTTGGAGGATGCCTACCATGAGGTAAATCCTAACTTTGATGATTTACCCCCTCCTAATTTTGGTCATCCTAGATTTGATAATGCTCAAGCTATTCAGAGACGTGATGTTAAGCTTAAATTAGAAACCTTTGATGGAAACACTAATCCTGAAGCTTATCTTGTTTGGGAAAATCATACTGACTATCTGCTTGAACATTTACGCTATGAGGAAACGGAGAAGTTGGAAGTTGTTATATTGCATTTAGTAGGTAAAGGTCGCACCTGGTAGTTCCGCACTCGTGAGATCCGCCGTCGTCAGGACAAGCAACCTGTTGAAACCTGGCCACAACTTCGCTATCTCCTGAAGAAGAGACATGTGCCTGAGGAATACACGGAGTCCCTGAGGATGCAGCTCGCATCCTGCCGCCAAGGAGCTTGCTCTCCTAATGACTTCAGAGATGAGCTTCAACGACTCTCCCATCAGGCTAATGTTTATCTTACTGAAAGTGCTTTGTGTACTCAATTTCTTGCTGGTCTTAATATTTCTATTAAAAATCCTTTATCTATCCATTCCATTAGAGATATTAACACTTTGTCTCATAAAGCACAACTTCTGTATGAACAACAACAGCAACGACTTCGGCAATAGAGGACTAGATTCGACCAGACCTCTCAAGGTCGCGGGTTTGTTCCCTTTAACCCTTTTAGTCAATCTAAACCTTCCACTTCTAACCCTTCTATGCAGCAAAAGGGAGTTTCCAACTCACCTCAAGAGGGTTATCAGGTTGAAACTAGAAGAGTTCCTGCACCCTCTACAGATCGCAACAAAGATATCCGTTGCTTCACTTGTGGTGGTTCTGGGCATGTCTCTCGCAATTGCCCTTAGAAAAAGAAGGTTCTTCTCAATGACTTGGGAGACCATTACTATGAGGAGGAGACTGTTGAAGACCGTGTAATTTCGAGTGAAGTGGAGGAGGACCAGCCGTCTGAGTCTATTGCGGAGATCGATACTCAAGAGTACGACAACTTGCTTTGCATTATCAATCGGCGGGTCCTACACATTCAGGAATCTCCCAAGGCTGATCAAAGGGAGAACATCTTCTACACTAGGTGTGTGGTTCGCGAGGCTACCTTAAGCGTCATCATCGACGGTGGGAGTTGCTGCAATCTCATCAGTGAAAAGGTAGTGGATTTCCTCCATTTAACTACTACTCCTAGAGCTACTCACTATGGTTTAAATGGTATTACTGATGATGGATCTAATATAATGGTCACCAAACAATGTTTAGTTTCCCTTTCAATTGGATCATATCATGATAAAATATTATGTGATGTTGCTCGCATGGATTGTAGTCATATATTATTGGGTCGTCCTTGGTTATATGATCGTTCTGTTCTTCATGATGGTCGTGCGAATACATATATGCCTTCACTTTTGATGGGAGGAGAGTTACTCTCCTACCCCTTTGGCCACAAACTATTCGGAAGGACCAGGTTCGCAAGAAGCAACAACAGGACGCCCAGAAGGAAGCTCAAAGGAAGGAGAAGCTCAAGGAGAGCTCAGCACAACAGGCCGCACCCGCGGCCTAAACTGCCGCGCCTGCGACACCTCCGGCCGCACCTGCAGCCCCCTCGGCACCACCTCCTTCCCACTCGGCGTCCACTCAGCCCTCTTCTGCATCACTTAAGGGCTCTGTAGAACGTCGATCACTGGTTTCTCAACCTCAGAAAGGGACCATCACATGGAATGCTCATCGACCTCATATTCTCCTAGTAGTGAAACAGGTATTACTTAATGTTGAATTGAGTCATATTCCTGCACCTATTGCTGCTCTTCCTCAGGATTATTTAGATGTGCTTCCAGCTGAACTACCCCAAGGCTTGCCTCCTATTAGAGGAATTGAGCACCAGATTGACTTTATGCCTGGGGCAGCCTTGCCTAATCGCACCGCTTATAGTCCTGAGGAGACAAAGGAGCTTCAACGCCAAGTCACGGAGTTGATGGATAAGGGCTTTGTGCGAGAAAGCCTATCTCCCTGTGTTGTGCCTGTCATTTTGGTTCCAAAGAAGGATGGCTCCTAGCGCATGTGTGTTGATTGTCGCGCAATCAACCAAATAACGGTTAAGTATCGCCACCCTATTCCTCGTTTAGATGATATGCTTGATGAACTTCATGGTGCTTGTATTTTTTCTAAAATTGACCTTAGAAGCGGTTATCATCAAATTAGGATGAAACAGGGTGATGAATGGAAAACGACTTTTAAAACTAATGCACCTTCTACTTTTATGAGCCTTATGAACCATGTGCTTAGAAGACACTTAGGAAAATTTGTCGTTGTCTATTTTGATGATATCTTAATCTATAGAAAGAATATGCATGATCACTTAAGTCACTTAAAATTGGTTTTTGATTGTCTTAGGAAAGAAAAATTATATGCCAATTTAAAGAAGTGTTCTTTTGCATCCGAGTCTACCATTTTTCTTGGTTTTGTAGTGACTGCATCTGGATTGAAGGTGGATGAGGAGAAGATTCGTGCTATTCAGGAGTGGGCCCAGCCGCATACACCCACTCATGTCCGCTCATTCTTGGGCCTTGCTGGTTTCAATCGACGTTTTGTCAAGGATTTCAGCTTGATTGCCGCCCCCCTACATGAGCTGACAAAGAAAGACGTGAAACCTTAGCAGGACTTAAGGAACATTACTTTTGGCCTAAAATGTCTAATTATGTGCTGAGAATTGTCAAAAGTTGTGTTACATGTGCTAAGGCCAAATCGAAATCTAATGCTAATGGTCTATATCAACCTTTGCCTATTGCTAATGCACCCTGGGAAGATGTTTCTATGGATTTTATTGTAGGATTTCCTAGAACTTCTAAGGGTCATGATTCTATCTTTGTTGTTCTAGACATATTTTCCAAAATGGCTCATTTTATTCCATGTCATAAAACTGATGATGCTATTCATGTTGCTAATTTGTTCTTCAAAGATGTTGTTCGCTTACATGGATTGCCATTATCTATTGTTTCTGACCGTGATCCTAAATTTTTAAGGTCTTTTTGGAAAACTCTATGGTCTAAATTGGGTACAAAATTGCTATTTTCTACTTCTTGTCACCCACAAACTGATGGCCACACTGAGGTCACAAATAGAACTCTTGGGGCTCTCCTTAGAGTCATGCTGCGTACTAACCTCCGGAGGTGGGAAGAATGCCTACCATTTGTAGAATTTGCATATAACAGGTCTAGGTACTCTGCAACAAAGCTAACCCCCTTCGAAGTAGTGTATGGCCGAAACCCCCTTACCCCTGTGGACATGATGCCTCGGCCATATAAGGAAAAGGAGAGCGTAGATGCAGCTAAGCAAGTGGACTTCATCAAGCGCTTGTATGAGCGTACCAAGGCGTAGCTGGAGAGGAAGACTGCACAATACAAGGCCGCGAAGGACAAGCATCGCAAGGATGTGCAGTTCAACGTTGGTGATCTGGTCTGGCTGCATCTCAGGAAGGAAAGGTTTCCGCAACAACGGAAGTCTAAGCTGGACCCCAGGGGAGATGGACCATTCAGAGTGGTTCAGAAGATGGGCCCTAATGCATACAAGCTGGATCTCCCTGTCGATAAGTACAGCGTCCATTCCACATTCAACGCTGCCGGCCTATCCTTGTTCGTGCCTGACGATGACTCTGACGACGATTTGAGGACAAATCGAAGTCAAGTGGAGGAGAATGATGTTGTGCAATTATCGATGACTCCTGGTGACATTGAAGACAACATGAAGCTTCCATTCGATGGTCCTGTCACTCATGCAAGGGCCAAGAAGATTCAAATTGCAACTAAAGCCTTTCTTGTCCGTCACCATGGAACTTTAGAGAAAGGGTTCAGGCCACCCTGGATCACTTGGCTCAAGGTTACACCACCAGCACAAGAAGTGAGCTTGCGTCCACACACAGAGCTCATGAAGACTCGTCAGCATCCCCCATGACTCCACCATACTCGACTTGATTCCGAAAGGAGCTTTGCGATTACCTTAGACGATCT
This sequence comes from Persicaria tinctoria, assembly GCA_037127255.1. NCBI lineage: Eukaryota > Viridiplantae > Streptophyta > Magnoliopsida > Caryophyllales > Polygonaceae > Persicaria > Persicaria tinctoria. Next base: position 26,054,278 of record JBANSL010000005.1, on the reverse strand, counting down.
ACTTTCAAAAAACTCAGACAATGACACGAATATCAATATTAATCTATTAAAGCGTCGTCGTGGTGATCCCTTACCCTAGATTTTCCTCGTATCCATTGTTTACTGCCAATTTTGTATAGTTGTTTCCTTTTAGTTGGTTACTTTCTTCATTAATATAAACATTTATTCTCTCGTATTTTCTTGGCTTAGTTAAATTTGTCTGAATTAGCAATCTATACCACATAGTCCCTGTGGATACGACACTCGATATACTACAATTGAACCCGTACACTTGCGGTGTAGGTTTTAGTCTATCAAATCACACTATTGATAACAATGAAAGTAAACAAAGAAAATAATGTATTACTCCCTGGCAGCGGCGCCAAAATTTGGTGGAGGCAAAAGTGTCGTGTGCTTCACCTCCCCAAAGATGATAAAAATCCAAACTTATTACTCAGTAGAAGCGGTAAGTCCAGATGTTGATCCACGAGGAGAATATTTTCCCTGTGTACTTTAATTGCTAACAAAAGGGAAGAGATCAAGTGTAACCGAATTTAAAGTAATCGAACTAAGCAAACAAGATAAACGTAGCAATGATTAATTGATGTAATCAATAAGAATGAGATAGTTCCACCGGTAATTCTTCAACAATGGTTAGGTTATTGATCTTTGACTCTATTCTAATTATTCTTAGTAGATTAATCCGACTAGCGTTCACTCCCAAAGTTTTTGGCAATTAGGCAATACCAAGTTCTCAAGAAATTAAGAATAGAAGTTCCATTCTCCTACTCCAAACCACGCAAGAATTGTTATTAACGCAACTGTTAATATCCCATAGGGCTGTGTATAATACCCGACATGACACGGTTAACCGTGTCGGGTACCTGAAACCGTTAACGTCGAAAACATCGATTTGAACACGATACGACTAATACCAGATATTCGACGCGAAATATGAACTGGTTCCGTGTCAGATATCCGTGTAATCCGACACGAACCGTTTGTTAAATTTTTTATTTTTTTCTGAAATTATTGGAACACAATAGCCCTCGACGACCTGGAAGGGTGTTGGATGGAGCCTGGAGGCGGAGGGAAAGGCATTTGCCGAATCCATAGAGGTTTGGGAAGTGGTGGAGTAGTCGGCGGAGAAGACGACAAATATCTGGTGGTGATTAGCGCTTGGGCCAAAAAAATCTCGCCGCAGATTGAGAGATCCATCCAAATCTGAAATTGACGGGGGTTGAAGGAGAATATTTTTTTATAACTAGAGAGATTAAGGGGCATCTGACATTAGGGCCAAAGAAATATCGTCGGAGACGGAGAGATTTGGCCAGATCTGAAGTTGAGAGAGGTTGAGGAAGATGGTTGTCTAATAATAAGAAAGTAGAGAGGTTGAGAACAATTTGGATTTGAGGGAGAGAGGCTAATCTAAATCTGGAGATTGCTTCGAATCTCTGAGTTGAAGGGGGGGGGGGGGGGGGGAGAGAGAGAGAGAGAGAGGGGCGACAGAGGTGTGAAGAAACCCAATGGAAGATTAATCTGGAGAGAATGGAGTCTTTAGGGTTTAGTAAAAAAAAAATGAAAGAAAAAAAGGCTGAGTTGGAGTCGAACTCCCGACCTCCGATCTAACACAAGCCTATAAAAGAGGTCACTTGCCATTTGAGCCATTTCAACATTATGTCCTTCTAGAAAACTATAATACGTACTAATATTACATTTTTTTCTGTTTTAAAAAAACTAAACAATTTGTGTCGGGTATCTGATAGCATGCATTTAGGTAGGCATAATAGGTTGCATTTAGCTTAGTTAAGATGCATTTCATGGATGGATTAAGCATGATTTGCATATTAGTTCTCTATGTTGTCGGAGTCGGAATCTACACACTTTTATTGATTATTTCAGGTAATGGTAGATCCGAGGAGAAGACATGAGTTGATAACGCATTTGATGAGAATGTCTAGTTGATCGAAGAAGCTTACATGAAGATCTCAAGAGGTCATGAGAAGAAGAAGCGAACCTAAACGAAGAACAAGTCTGCAGAAATTGTCGCCAGACATGCTGAACTTGTTTTGCACTTTCTGGAGGCCTCGGTTGTCCGATCGACTATTATGACCATGCGTTGGAAAGCTCTTTCAGAGAGCTACAACTTTCATGTTGACGTCGAGAGCTAATTCGAGACGGAATTTTCGGGAAATGCTATCTGGCGCGGCCGCGCTGCACTTGGCGCGCCCGCGCTGCTACCCGACGCGACCACGCTGCTAGGAGGAAGTGGCCGCGCTGATACACCAAATGGAAGAGTTGAAGACGAGGCTGGCGCGCCCGCGCTGCACTTGGCGCGCCCGCGTCGGTCCTGGAGTCGGATTCTTATCCGATTCTGTTATCTTATTAGTTTTAATATTTTATTATTATAATTGTACGGGATGTTAAACCCGATTTTATTAGGTTATATAGGCCGAGAAGGCAGTAGAGAATCATGAGGTTATTTTCCAGAGACATATTTTCCTTTTGCATTATCTCACAAACCCTATGGAGAACTAACTCTCCTTTGTTGCACTTGGTTCTTTGAAGCCTTCAATTGATTTGGTTGTGAGTATTCTACTCTTGTTCGTCCTTTGTTAATTGTTTCGATCTCCTGAGCTTATTGCTTGATTGCTTATTATTGATTTATCTAGATTGATCACCTAGGTTTATCGATCCTAGTCATACTGCTAGGGTTTCCAATTCCAGGTCTTGGGTTGTAGATTCATTGTAGCAAACACAATCTCCATACGCGGTCGCTTGTGGTAGATTGTGAGGGAGATTCGATTACAGGCTATTTTAACGGGTTGTTAGAATCGCTTGTATCTCATTATAATTCATGCTTTAATGCTATTGCTTTATTATTTGGTGAAGGTTTTCCCTTGTAATTTAGTGATAAGTGCTTTTAGGACTGGTAGGACTAAAAGCTATTACACGATCTGAATTGAGAACAATTACTGGACATTAGAACTTGAGACTCATAGAATGCGATGATGAACCATCTTAATTGTTGTGCGGATAATTACCTGGTGTGATACCTTTCCATCATATATTCACAACCTTTACTTGCAACTTGTTCTGTTACTATTTCTCACACACAAAACTCCCCCTTTAATCAATTACTTTTGGTAATAATACTTGCTCTTACAACTGATTCTGTTTCCCTGTGGGTTCGACCCTAACTTACCTACTATACTTGTTATAGTTTGCATCTTAGGAATTTACTTTGATTTGGCATAACGACTTTAGGCCTGTCAAATTTGGCGCCGTTGCCGGGGAAACGGTTAATCTTTGTTCTTGTTTGTCTTATTACCTGTGTGTTTGTCTTGTGTGTTAATTTAGCTACTAACTTTTGTTGTGAACCTATCTTACGGTTCACAACACATATGCTACTAACAGTTTAACATGTTGAGATTATCGCAGTTCGAAGGTGAAGATTTTCACCTATATCTCGATAGGTTGCAGAGGTGTGTGGACATCCGCAATGTGCGGGGTTTCCATGATAGTTTGCGAGATATGGTTGTCTGCGTTGTAGAGGGAATGAATGCTGAGACAAAGGCACGTGATATATATATGAGCGGAGGAAGTCTAGTAGGGTTAGGTTTGATGGGAATTTGGGATCTTATCTGCTACATGGGTCACCAGGCCTTGCAGGAAGTGTCATTTGCCCAAGAACCTCAACCGATGGATTACTTTTACGCACCTTCGGATGATCTATCCATGTCCTCTTATGAGGAGAATGAGCAATTGTGTCAGCAGATCGCGGAATTGGGTGAACGAGTGCACCAAATGGTCCAAGTGGGGAATGAGATACCAACTTGTGAAGCAGGTGAACTACCGTCTCAACCGGTGGTTAACCTGGTAGAGAGCCTCACCACGAACACCCTAGGGAGTGGCAAGGACCTGTTTGTCACACCTAAGGGAAGCTCAGAAAGTCATGAAGATGAAGGTTATTGCGTGCTTCCTATTCCTCCCTCATTGAGTTCATCTGAGTCTACTCCGCTACCTCCCATACCCTTGAGCTATGAGCATGATAATGTTTTGGCGGAGGAGGATATGTTCGCAGACGATGACAGTTTCTTCAGCGATGAAGAGGAGAGTACACTACTTCCTGACATGGAGTGTCATGAGTCGACGCATGAGATCCCATGTGATTTATTGTCTCCTTCATTCGATGAGATTGTCTCGAGCTCGCCTATCAAGGAACCAAGTCCGAAGCTAATTTCTGTGGCTCCTGAGCAAAGAATTGATATCTTTTGCAATGGTGAGAAGTTCAGTGATTATGTTGATCCTTGGGCTCATTATTTTGACATACCGCCAATGGAACTGAATTGGTGGTTCTACATACCCGCGGCAGAGATTCACACTCGGACATATGAGGAGTTGAGGACATACTTTAACTTCAACTTATTCGTATGTAGTGCCCGCTTACCTAGATGGTGTGCACAAGAGTTTGATTTGCTGCTGAGGGCACTGACGATGTCTGAATGAGTCTTAAATGGACAACTAAAATGTCGAGCCAGCGACATGAAACAAAGGCGCTGCTTGGGAGGCAACCCGAGGTAAGTTTTTCTTTCTTTTTCTTTTTTTCTTTTCCTTCACCCTGATTATATTTGATTTACTTTTGTTGTCTTTATTGTTTCATTGAGGACAATGAAAACTTTAAGTGTGGGGGAGAGGAATTCTATATATATATGCATATAGGAGATCATATTTAAATTTATGCATCATGTTTAATTTCTGTAATCATTTTTATTAATTTTTGTTTATTTTCGTATTAAAAAAAAAAATTAAAATTTCAAAAATCCAAAAATAGAGCATGCATTTCATACATATGTGTTATTCAAATACCCATCTTGCTTAGTTTGTCCTCTATTTTAAATTTCAAGCATGATTCATAAAAATCCCATGGAGTTCTGGATGTTTTGATTATTATCTGTATTTGATTTTTGTGGGATATGAGCTAGCAAATATAATTGAGCATGTATGATTGAGCTAAAGTATGATTGAAGTCCTAAAAACATGACTATGTGAGAATATTTGGCCTTATTTGATTTTTTTGCTCAATTGTGTGAATTACTCGCTTAGTGTTGCTACCTCTTGGTATTGACTGCAGTATCTATTTTTAAAGACCGACTCACATGTTTGTTGCTTGCGGAGTTTATGTTATATTTTGAGTCTTTTGCTGAATTTGTGAATATTTAGTGAATAAGGTGGCAATGGTTAATGCACTTAGTAACCGGATCTATGCATGACACCCATGGGTATGATTCGCGCAAAAAGGTGTTGAAAACTATCCACTAGGAAAGAAGCTTGACCATTGAGTAACCAGGTTCATTCATGACACCCATGTTTGCAACTTGCGTCAAAAGGTGTTCAAGTGGACTTCATATTAGTAGTTGAGGTGTTGATAGACCGGGGCCATTCATGACACCCATGTTTGCGCTTCGCGTAAGGAAAGCACCAAGACAAGAAAAAGAAAAAAAAAAGAGAGAGAAAAGAAAAGAAAAAAAAACAATTGTTGCATTTTATTTTCTTTATTGTGTCCCGCAAGTAATGACATTTCGGTAGAGAATTGGTGATATGGTGGTCAATGTCTATGAGCTTAGTGCATGAATGGTTTGAGTTGAGAGTTGTACTTAAAAGCCTAAACACATGAGTGAAACACATATTTCTGGTGAGGTTGGATGACGTCTACTTCTAAGCTTTGATCACTGGAATACATGCTATGACGTTTGTTTGCTTGGTTTGTGTTTTCACCTGCTATGATGTTGCTTTTTGATAAGGTTGAAACTTGAAGGTATTTCCTGTGGGATGCGTTGATTCATTTTCATTCTATCATTGCTTGAGGACAAGCAAAGGTTAAGTGTGGGGGAGTTTGATAGCATGCATTTAGGTAGGCATAATAGGTTGCATTTAGCTTAGTTAAGATGCATTTCATGGATGGATTAAGCATGATTTGCATATTAGTTCTCTATGTTGTCGGAGTCGGAATCTACACACTTTTATTGATTATTTCAGGTAATGGTAGATCCGAGGAGAAGACATGAGTTGATAACGCATTTGATGAGAATGTCTAGTTGATCGAAGAAGCTTACATGAAGATCTCAAGAGGTCATGAGAAGAAGAAGCGAACCTAAACGAAGAACAAGTCTGCAGAAATTGTCGCCAGACATGCTGAACTTGTTTTGCACTTTCTGGAGGCCTCGGTTGTCCGATCGACTATTATGACCATGCGTTGGAAAGCTCTTTCAGAGAGCTACAACTTTCATGTTGACGTCGAGAGCTAATTCGAGACGGAATTTTCGGGAAATGCTATCTGGCGCGGCCGCGCTGCACTTGGCGCGCCCGCGCTGCTACCCGACGCGACCACGCTGCTAGGAGGAAGTGGCCGCGCTGATACACCAAATGGAAGAGTTGAAGACGAGGCTGGCGCGCCCGCGCTGCACTTGGCGCGCCCGCGTCGGTCCTGGAGTCGGATTCTTATCCGATTCTGTTATCTTATTAGTTTTAATATTTTATTATTATAATTGTACGGGATGTTAAACCCGATTTTATTAGGTTATATAGGCCGAGAAGGCAGTAGAGAATCATGAGGTTATTTTCCAGAGACATATTTTCCTTTTGCATTATCTCACAAACCCTATGGAGAACTAACTCTCCTTTGTTGCACTTGGTTCTTTGAAGCCTTCAATTGATTTGGTTGTGAGTATTCTACTCTTGTTCGTCCTTTGTTAATTGTTTCGATCTCCTGAGCTTATTGCTTGATTGCTTATTATTGATTTATCTAGATTGATCACCTAGGTTTATCGATACTAGTCATACTGCTAGGGTTTCCAATTCCAGGTCTTGGGTTGTAGATTCATTGTAGCAAACACAATCTCCATACGCGGTCGCTTGTGGTAGATTGTGAGGGAGATTCGATTACAGGCTATTTTAACGGGTTGTTAGAATCGCTTGTATCTCATTATAATTCATGCTTTAATGCTATTGCTTTATTATTTGGTGAAGGTTTTCCCTTGTAATTTAGTGATAAGTGCTTTTAGGACTGGTAGGACTAAAAGCTATTACACGATCTGAATTGAGAACAATTACTGGACATTAGAACTTGAGACTCATAGAATGCGATGATGAACCATCTTAATTGTTGTGCGGATAATTACCTGGTGTGATACCTTTCCATCATATATTCACAACCTTTACTTGCAACTTGTTCTGTTACTATTTCTCACACACAAAACTCCCCCTTTAATCAGTTACTTTTGGTAATAATACTTGCTCTTACAACTGATTCTGTTTCCCTGTGGGTTCGACCCTAACTTACCTACTATACTTGTTATAGTTTGCATCTTAGGAATTTACTTTGATTTGGCATAACGACTTTAGGCCTGTCAGTATCCGATAAGAGGATAGGCCTGATCCGAACATGAATAATTTAATGTCGTGTTTTAGTGGTTCATGTCATTTTTGCATCGTGCCTTTTCGGTTTGGTGTTTTTTCATATCGTGTTGTTGTGTTTTCGTGTCGTATCAGTTGTATCGGGTTCTTCTGCACACCTCTAATATCCCACACACACAATTGATGCTTTCACGGGATAAATTGATTGTGTTTGCTACTTAGAGTCAATCGATTCTCATGAAATAATCAAACCCTAGGAAGAAAGAAAATTTCGTCAAGGTAGCTAAGCAAGAAGGAATGCCTACAATCAAACAATAGAAGAACAAAGATATTGAATCAACGATAGAATAATATAGAAATCAAGTCTCACAAATCATCTAACTATGTTTCTGAATCATAGGCTAAACAAAGAGGTTTAGTTCCTCATACCAAAGTAAGAAACCATTGTCTTCTCTCTCAATCTATTCATTGACAACTCCCAACAACTTCTAGAAATTAGGCATTGAGAAAGTATTAAAAGTCGGCCAAAAGAAAACCCTAAAAACATAACATAATGTTCCAAAGATAGAATTCGAGTAATCTCGTGTTTGCCTGGACCGGCGGGAGCCGCTTGAATATCGATGGGCACCGCTCCATCAGTAGTTCTTCAATTCTTCGGTTCTGCTTCTTTGCTAAGATCCTCTACTGATGTCTTTTTGCCTTGAAAACTCTTCCTCCAGCTCCTAGCAAGCCCACCATTCTCGACCCCAGAAAAGCCATTCCTTCGACAATCAAGACCCAAAGACAAGAACAGAAGCAAAAAGACTCAAGGACACCAAGATTATACTCGATATCGACCAAGAACAAACAAGACTCGATAAAATAATGTAAAAGACCGATAGATTGGGTGACTCGACCTAAGATAGAAGGAGATAAAGACCCCAGGCCTCCTAAGAGGGTAGGAACCAAATATCAACGACTATAAAACCCGCCTCTACAACCTTACACAACAAAGCGGACAACTTGGAGGCAAAAGGAGGGGACTTGTGATTACCAAGATCACCAAGCTCTCGCGAGGTTGATGAACTCAATGTGTTTGACACAAGAGAAACTTTTATAAAAATTCAATCAGTTGTTCTACAGAGGAGAACGCCAAATATATAAAACCCTAGCAAGGGAATTTCGGCCAATCTAATTAATTAAAAAGAATTAATTAAAATACCCTAAAAGTTTCCTAAAAGGATGATTTTCACGAATATACCAATTCACACCCAACTTTGCAAAAATAACCATGGGGTAGATTACTTGCATGGGAATGACAAAATGTCATTTTTGCAAAAAATTTGGGCACCTCCCAACAGTTTGAAGGTAACCAAGAGGGAGAGAGAGGACGAGAGAGAGGGACCCACTTTAATTGTTTTAAACTAATTTTTGGCCATTTTTATTTCATCTATCTATAGATACCCACTTTATACATGTTTATAAAAAAATATTTCGAAGTAAAGTTGGGCCTACATCGTATCTTGATCTCAATTTACGATTTACGCTTACTAGCCAGTAACTACTGTTGCCTAGCCACTTACTACGGTCTCTTAGCCAATATAAGACTAACCCCTGTTCAACCCTACGCTTAACCTTGGTGTCCGACGAGGCAAAGAGTTGCCGTGGCCGGAGTGAACCCCCTCCATCCATCTCTACCACCCTTCCTCCACAAATCTCCCTCCATCTCCACAAATCCGACCGACCTCCACACATTTCCATTTTTCCTTTCATAAAATCCAAAAATAAAACGAGAAAGAGAAGAGGAAGAACCACCACGACCGCCACCCTCCACCCCACCGCCGTCAGCCTCAGGCCTCCACTTCCCCTTCTTCCTTCTCCTGTTCGGCTGTTGTGAACCCTCTCTCTCCCTCACTCTCCCTCAATTGCTTTGTCTTAAATCCCGCCCAAACACATCTCCAAAATTTCAAAATCCCGCAAAAAAAAAAAGAAACAATTACGATTTACGCTTACTAGCCAGTAACTACTTTTTCCTAGCCACTAACTACGATCTCTTAGCCAATATAAGACTAACCCCTGTTCAACCCTCCACTGTTCAACCATCCGCTTCACCTTGGTGTCCGGCGAGGCAAAGAGTTATCGTGGCCGAAGTGAACCCCATCCATCCATCTCTACCACTCTTCCTCCATAAATCTCCCCCCATCTCCATAAATCCGACCGACTTCCAGACATTTCCATTTCCCCTTTCACAAAATCCAAAAAAAAAAAAAGAAGAGGAAGAGTCACCATGACCGTCGCCCTACACCCCGCCGCCATCAGCCTCAGGCCTTCACTTCCCCTTCTTCATTCTCCTGTTCAGCTGTTATGTACTCTCTCTCCCTCCCTCTCCCTCCTTTGTTGTGTCATAAATCCCGCCCAAACCACCTCCAAAATTTTAAACTCCCTCCAAAAATTTTAACCCACTATAATGGGTAAGGGTGACATGTTATTTTTGCAAATAAAAGTTACTTTTTGACATTTAACTAATTTTTTATGGGGTAGAGAGATTTTTGCAAAGGGGAGGATAAAGTGGTATATTGGCTACAATTTTCTCTTCCTAAAATAACTTAAGTAGAAAAGTTACCAAAATAGGAAATATAACAAGGGTTCAAGACTTAGAGAAACTCGGCTCTAACTCGGCTTAAGGTGGCTCGGCCACAAGGCCTATACACATGTAGCTCTTCAATGTAGGCTCAGGGTGTTGAACAATGCTCGAGATTAAGGCATGACTCACAAACATGAAAGAGTCGCGTTGAAACTTATTAGCTCGGGCTCGAGTCATTGGTCCGTCTCCTAAGATGATTGGCGTGTCCGGAGGTGTAGAAGATGGTCCCGCATCAACATCCCCTTCTTGGAAAGGATTCGACCACGAATCCAAGTCCTCGTCAGCGGCAAGATATGGAATGAGATCCGCGACGTTAAAAGTAGCACTCACGCCATAAGTTCCAGGAAGCTCCAGCTTGTAGGCATTTTCACCCACCTTCTGTAGAACCTTGAAAGGTCCATCTCCTCGTGGTGCAATCTTACTCTTCCTCTCATTGGGAAACCTCTCCTTCCTCAAGTGCACCCACACTAGATCCCCAGGCTGGAACATCACCAATCTGCGCCCCTTGTTGGCCTTATTGACGTTGTACTCAGCCTTCCATATAAGCTGTTGACGCGTCCGTTCATGTAGCTCCTTAACTAACTCAACATGCTTACCTGCATTAAAAGACTCATTCTCTCTCATAGGATATGGAGTAAGATCAAAAGTGGTTAGTGGATTAACACCATATACACATTGAAAAGGAGTGATTTTGGTTGAGGAATGCAATGTCTTATTGTATGCAAACTCCACATGAGGTAAGACGTCTTCCCAAAGCTTCAAATTCTTTACTAATATGACTCTAAGAATAGTGGTTAAGGTTCTATTGGTCACCTCAGTTTGGCCATCAGTTTGGGGGTGACTAGAGGTAGAGAATAATAATCTAGTTCCCAATTTGTTCCACAATGTACGCCAAAAATGACTTAAGAACTTAACATCCCTATCACTCACTATGGTTTTCGGCACTCCATGCAACCTAACTACCTCTCTAAAGAACAAGTTAGCAACATTGGTAGCATCATCAGTGTTATGGCATGATATAAAGTGAGCCATCTTAGAAAATCTATCTACCACCACAAATATAGAATCCCTCCCCTTCTTAGTTCTAGGCAATCCCACAATAAAGTCCATAGAAATATCTTCCCAAGGGGCTGAGAGTATAGGGAGTGGTGTGTACAATCCATGGGGCATAAGCTTAGACTTGGCCTTTAAACAGTCAATACATCTCTTAATTAAGGCAATGTTCTACATTCCTAAGCATATGGGGCCAATAGAAGTGTGACTTAAGTGTATGATAGGACTTATCTCTCCCAAAATGAGCCATTAAACCTCCACTATGGGCTTCATTCACCAATAATAACTGAAGAGAACACCTAGGTATGCACACTTGGTCTTTTCTAAACAAGAATCCATCAAAGATATAAAATTGGTCGGTAGGACCCTTATCTAGACACTTTCGAAAAACTTCCCCAAAATCAGCATCATTAGCATACAATTCCTTAATGTATACAAAGCCTAAGACTCTAGAATCCAAAGTGGTCAAACGGACATGTCTCCTAGATAAAGCATCAGCAACCACATTGTCTTTTCCTTTCTTATACTTTATAACATAAGGAAATGTTTCAATAAATTCCATCCACCTACCATGCCTCCTATCAAGTTTATCTTGGCACTTAAAATGTTTTAAGGATTCATGATCAGTCCTAAGTATAAACTCTCTAGGCCAAAGGTAATGGGACCATGTCTTAAGGACTCTAAACAATGCATATAATTCCTTGTCATAAGTAGAGTAATTAAGACATGCACATTTCAACTTTTCAGAAAAGAAGGCTATAGGCTTACCTTCTTGCATGGGGACTCCTCCAACTCCAACTCCGCTAGCATCACATTCAACCTCGAAAGGCCGAGTGAAATCAGGCAGAGCCAGCAATGGGGCTTGCGTGAGCTTCTCCTTGAGATGTCGGAACATATCCTCCTGAGCTGGACCCCACTTGAACTCACAACGCTTCTTTGTGAGCTCTGTAAGAGGGGTTGCGATGGAGCTGAAGTCGCGCACAAAACGTCTGTAGAAGCTCGCCAATCCCTGGAAAATGCGCACATGGCCAATGGTAGTTGGCATCAACCACTCTTGTATAGCCTTGATCTTCGCCTCATCGACACACAGTCCATTAGAGCTCACTACAAAACCCAAAAAAAGACACTTGATTAATACGTAATTCACATTTCTTAAGATCGGCATACAAGTGTTCTAATCTAAGTGTAAAAAGTACTTCCCTTAAATGTGCTTCATGTTCCTTAGGTGATTTAATATAGATAAGAATGTCATCAAAATATACAACAACAAATTTACCTACGAAATTTATAAGCACATGATTCATTAACCTCATGAAAGTACTAGGTGCGTTTGTCAAGCCAAAAGGCATAACTAACCATTCATAGAGTCCAAATTTTGTTTTAAAGGCCGTTTTCCATTCATCGCATTCCTTTATCCTAATCTGATGGTAACCGCTTTTTAAATCAATTTTAGAGAAGATAGAGGAACCATGCAACTCATCTAACATGTCATCTAAGCGGGGTATAGGATGGCGATATTTGACAGTTATGTTGTTAATGGCCCTACAATCTACACACATTCTCCAAGAACCATATTTCTTAGGGACTAACAACATAGGCACAACACATGGACTCAAACTTTCCCTAATGTATCGCTTGTCCAACAGTTCCTGGACTTGGGATTGAACCTCTTAGGTTTTAGTGGGATTCATTCTGTAAGCAGGCCTATTAGGCAAAGAAGCCCCTGGAATAAGATCAATGTGATGCTCAGATCCTCTAACATGGTGTAGGCCTGCTGGTATGTCCTCGGGCAATACATCGTTATACTCTTCAATAAGAGATAGGATGTGAGGAGGGAGGGTAGCTCTAAGCTACTCACTCAACATGTTCAACCCTTTGCATAGGAGCATGAGGGTTGTTTCCCCATCCGCAAACTCGTCCAAAAATGTACTCTTGGAAGACAAATATACCTCTCTAGGCCGAGTAGGGGTAGACACATGGCTCCACTAAGCCTCCTTATCTAACTCACCTTTACTTACCTTCCGCTTCTCAATCTCATCAGCCACATGGGTTAGCGTCATAGGCTTGAGAACAACATTCTTTCCCTGAAAAGTAAAGGAATATCTGTTAGTACAACCTTCATGCAAGACCTTACGATCAAATTGCCAAGGACGACCTAATAAGATATGACAAGCTTGCATAGGTACTATATCACATAACACATCATCTTCATAACGTCCTAATTTGATATGCACTTTAACTTGCCTATTCACTTTCAAATTACCACAATCATTCATCCAATGCAATCTATAAGGCCTAGGATGCTGAATAGTAGGAAGGTGTAATTTATCAATCATTTCCTGACAAGATAAGTTACAACAACATCCCCCATCAATGATCACATTAACCACCTTACCCTTAACTAAGCATCTAGTATGAAACAGATTCTCACGTTGATGTCATCACACGATGCAGGAACAATACTTAAGACTCTCCTAACAATCAATGATTCTCCATGTTCATAATCAATGCCCTCATCATCTTCATCATAAGTAAGCAGGTTATGGTTTTGATCATTATCATTAGCATGCTCTTCATTTTCATCACAAGAATTGTCAGAAACATATTCGCCTAAATGATTAATCATGAGAGTTTTCTTATTGGGACAATCCTTCATAACATGACCTCTACCCTGACATTTAAATCACACAATGTCCCTAGATCTAGTAGTAGATGGTTTAGGATTACTCCCTTTGGGGCCAGTAGATACCCTAGACGAATCTCGTCCAGTCCAAGACGCCTTACCCTTGTCGAGGGCCGGTTGGGTAGCTCGGCCATCACCTCGGCCTTGGGATTGGTTTGGCTGAGACGTGTAGCCTCCGTCAGACCGCCCCTGAGGCTGCTGGGGCCGGCTTTGGCGCCATGGTTGGGGCTGCCCATTCATCATCCTTCTGCCTTGTTTCCTGTATCTAGCTCTACGTTCAACGTTAATAGCCAAATGTAACAACTCAGTAGGAGTAGAGTAAGGAAAACAATCAATGTCATGAGCTAAGGCGGGATGCAAAATACGAAGAAACCTAGCATTTGTATCCTCATAATGTTCCACAACATTAGCTCGAGCCATCATTTCTTTCATAATATTAAAGGTTTCCTCAACAGATTTATTACCTTGTTTAAGGTTTTCTAAGCGTTGTCTAAGCTCTCTAGCATAATGTTGAGGGACAAACCTACTTCTCATTAAAGCTTTCAATTGGTTCCAAGAAGCGATAGGCGCATCAAGGGCTCTTCTTCTTTCCTTGATCAAATTATCCCACCAAATAAGAGAAAACCCTTGAAATTCTAAAGAAGCCAATTGAACCTTTTTAGTTTCAGAAAAATTGTGACAATTCTAGATTTGATCCATTTTTGTCTCCCAGTCAATATATGCATCTGGATCTGTCTTACCATCAAAGGAAGGAATCTTTACCTTTACCTTACATATGCCGTCCTGATCAGGATCTCTAGGGTCACGGTATTGGTATCGACCTCCCCTGTCGTTCCGCCTCGGGCATTGCTCCCAATAGTCCTCCTCTTGGAAGTCATCGTCACACTCCGAGTAGTAGAACTCCTCTTGGAAGCCACAACCTCTTCCTCTTCCTCTTCCTTGCCCCTCCACATTAACAAATCTATTATTTCTACCATATCTCTCCCCTCGTGGAGAGTTGTTCTCTTCAAATACAGGATTATTCAAATTAGGGTTAGGAGGAGGGTTAGGATTTCAGACTTCCCTTTCATCATTAGGCGTAACGTTACGCCTTTGATTACCTTGACCACCAAGGTGATTAGAACCCGTTGGTCTAGCCTCCAACGCCGTCAGCCTATCCATGATCGCCGCCAAGGTGGTGTTAAGAGTGTTCATTGTGTTGTTGAACACCGTGGAGGATACAGTTGCTTTGCAATTGTTGTCATCGTTGCCATTGTTGACATTGTTCCCGTTGTTAACCTACTGAGAAATTGCAAATAAAGACAAACACGGAACTATGTCAAGATTAGCAAAATAGAAACAATCTCATAAGTGTTTCTCTCACACTCTTTCTCTCTAATTGGTATGACAAGCTTGTTGGGGCAATCTGCTTTGGGCAAATTAACACTCAAGCAAAAACTTAAGAATGCAAGGCAAGAGATCACGAGAAAGAACATGAAACAAGCAACCGAAAATCCAACAGAACAAAAGTATCGACTCGATACTAGGTGGTATCGACTCGGTAGGAGGAGGGGTACCGACTCGGTATGACGACAATGGACAAAGGGGTCAATATCGACCGACTGACTCGAAATCGACTCAATAAAGGCCACTCGACGGACACTCGACGGACACTCAACACAGCAAGAAGACCACTCGATCAGTACAAGAAGCACTCGGCAGAAGCTCAAGTACTCGATATTGGGCAGGAAGGACTCGACTAACACAAAATAAGAAAAGAAAATTAAGGAAAATAAAAGAAATACTTGGACCTTTACCTCTTTTTTATTCAAACCCCTAGCAAGGACATTGTAGTTGCAAGGTAGGGCTTAAAAAAAATTGTGTTTTGGGAGGTATGTGTTTAAGGTTTTTTCAAGTAGGGCTATGAAATTTTCACCAAGAATGGTCCTTGAAGTTTCTTGCACTAGACTCGACAATCCTTATCTTTTTTTTAAGCTACTTCTGCCCCTAGTGAATTTTATCCTACTAGGTCAAAGTTTGAATTTTTTTTTTTGACAATTTCAAACTATTTTTTTTTTTACTAATGCAACAAAACTATCTATTAAATAAAGGACTCTCGAAAATTATATGATAAGGTGAAAGAAAATAAAATATGTAGACGTATGAAATATATATAATTGAGGTTTGGCTAAAATTGGAAAATAAATCTATATATGCCTTTATAATCTATGATAGATATAATTGCTTAAATCTACCAACTTTAGAATTTAAATAAAGCAATTAAATTAGATAGAACAAAGATAGACTAAGGTAGCCAAAGATAGAACAACACAAACTAGGGTTTGTGACTTGCAAGGTGCGGCCGAATGGGTTGTTGTCGAGCAAGGGATGTCGACAACTTCTAAAAGGAATCGACTGCACTTGTTGAGGGTCATGGCTAGGCTGTGTTTGGGCTAGGTGCAACACAACAATCACAAACAAGAGTTAGTAATAATCAAATTCAAAAATGCAAGAAGTAAAAACCAAGAACAAGAAAGACTCTATTTTTGTAGTTTTTGTGTTTAGGGAAACAAAAGACACAACTTTTGATGTCAGAAACCAAAGCTCTGATGCCAATTTGATACGGGGTTAACCGTAGGATGGCCCGATCGTCGACAATCAAGACTCAAAGACAAGAACCGAAGCAAAAGATTCAAGAACACAAAGATTATACTCGATGTCGACCATGAACAAACAAGATTCGACAAAATAATGTAAAAGACCGATAGATTGGGTGATTCGAACTAATGTAGAACGATATAAAGACCCCAGGCCTCCTAAGAGGGTAGGAACCAAATATCAACGACTATAAAGCCCGCCTCTACAACCTTACACAACGAAGGGGACAACTTGGAGGCACAAGGAGGGGACTAGTGATTACCAGCATCACCATGCTCTCGCGAGGTTTATGAAATCAAAGCAAACCAAGCAAGATCTATAACCGATTGTGCAATCGATGAGCAACGCTTCGAATCGATTGACTTTAGAACGCTCAATGTGTTTGACACGAGAGAAACTTTTATAAAAATTCAACTAGTTGTTCTACAGAGGAGAACGCCGAATATATAAAACTCTAGCAAGGGAATTTCGGCCAAACTAATTAATTAAAAAGAATTAATTAAAATACCCTAAAAGTTTCATAAAATAACTTAAGTAGAAAAGTTACCGAAATAGGAAATATAACAACGGTTCAAGACTTAGAGAAACTCGGCTCCAACCCGGCTTAAGGTGGCCCGGCCACAAGGCCTATACACATGTAGCTCTTCAATGTAGGCTCGGGGAGTTAAACCGTGCTCGAGAACAAGGCAAGACTTAGAAACATGAAGTTGTCGCGTTGAAGCTTCTTAGCTCGGGCTCGAGTCATTGGTCCATCTCCTAAGATGATCGGCGTGTCGGGAGGTGTAGAAGATCGCTTCACACTATCTCTCGAGCGTTGAAACACAAATTTGCAATCAAGCTAAAAAAGCATGTAGATTCCACACTCGAGAACCAAACACTAACAATGCAATTTACTTAATAAACATGCAATATGTACACCCAAATGCAATAAAAACCTAGCTATAACGCCTATATATCTAAAATATGCATTATCAAACTCCTCCACACTTAAGCTCTTGCTTGTCCTCAATCAAATCAGAACAAAACATAAATCACGCATCACAGAGACAGAATCTTCATGTATCGCTTCCTCAAAAGCAACATCTCAAATCCAAATAGGATCAAATGGAAATGTGAAACAATGTCATGCCTTGCATATATAAGACATCCAACAACAAGTGAATCATCCATTCAACCTCACAGGGAATGTGTTTCCAAATGCTCTCAAAGTGTATAGGCTATGTAAATGCATCTCTCAACTCAATCCATATGTAAAAAGCTACAAAGACATTGATACTTATATTACCATATTCTCCATCGAAAAATGATGTTGCAAACAGAATCCATCAAGAGGTCTTTCGCTCAATGGAGACCTTCATAGAAGGTTCCATTCGGCGGGGTGTAGTGGGGCTTGGTAAAGACATATAGGGCATGGAATGACTTTGGCCTTGTGGTTCTCAAATTCGGGAACTAGATTACCAAAAATATGCTAAACCACTCAAACAAAATCACTCAAAAGACACATTCACCTGTCTATCATAGATTACAAACATCATCTCTCAACTCATCAATCCAATCTCCCAAAAAAAGCATAGGGTCTTTCTAAAAAAACTTTCATAAACTTCTTTCTTTTCTTTTCTTTTCTATTTTTTTCTTTCTTTTTCGGTATTTTTTATTGAATAAAAATCAATACATAAATCAAAATAACTAGAGCCAAAACTATACAAAATGTGAGAACTCTCTCCAACTCATCATATGAACTCATAACTGTCAAAGCAAAGCCATAATCCTCTCATCCACTCAACATAGGCAAACCAAATCCAACTCTCAACATATATCATTGCATCTAAGATAGTACACCTATTATGCCGAGCCAAATACACATGTTTTGGAAGTAGTTGGATTGGAACGACGTTCAACAGGACTCGTTGTCGGACTCCATCCCCATGATCGAGGCTAAGATCGACATCATCAACTTTCTCCAAAGATACAAATGTGGTGAAGTACCCAAGGGCGAGCTGGCTAGAGTGGTAACTATGCTCGCGGACATCCAGTTTTATGCAACCACCAACCTAGTTCCACCCGATCCCCCTAAGCTGACAAGGGGCAAACCTCGGGGACGAGGGCGTTGTAACCCCTGTCAAACTAACCCCTTGGCATGGGAGAGAACGAAATCGGCTGAACGACACCGCCAGGAGTGAGGCCAATCACCGTGTCCACGCGGAAGAGGTTGCGGACGTGGTCGTGGCCGTGTCCCAAAAGTCTACACGGATGTGTTGCGCGATGAAGATACGGCTTCCAATATCGTCGACGCGGATGCCCCACCTACCCTAACGGTTGTGCAAACGCATTTCCCCTGGGAAGACGAAGATATCGACTCATTTATGACAATCTTCATCACCAGAGTGAAGAACGTCGGTGCGGACGACCATTGCAGATATCGACCATTTGCTGAGCTCCTTGGTATGTCGGAGGACCAATGGAAAGAAGTTCGCCTCGCCCTCGCGCATGAGATGATTGAGCATCGATAAATTTATAGCCACGAACCACGACTGGACGACTACATTTTCAATTGTACCTTTCTTGGCCCATCAGCTGAGCAACTGTACTGGATGGAGTGTCCAATGATTGGTTTCGTCTTCGCCACCTGATTTCAAGTGTTGTTGGTGGTCTTCAACAGAAACTATTTGATGCTTCTACTCCCTCTCAACTACTCCCCCATATAAGGCAAATTTGGTAATATACATCATCAACAGCAGAACCCATTGGGTGCCGATGAGCTACAAATTACCTTACATATTTATTCCCCGACTACACAACCACAAATACTAACGCATACAATTTACTCTGTCCATAGGTATGGTTGGGTGATGACTCCACGCTCCCACCCATATACTCCTAGTGGTACCAATACCGACAACAAAGCGTTTTTCAATGGGATCAACCCTTTATGACAAAAATCGACCAATACCATCCCTTTCGACTTCGAGATGGACCCCCCTATTCTAATTATGATTTTCCTAGGTGTTACTTGTGATACTATCTTATATTTACGACAACTATACTTCAAAACACTTATTCCGAGGATTATATATGATTTTTTATGTTTTTGTCGCGTTCTTAACTAATTCTTACTTAACCAACATTATGTGAAGTTATTTTACCAACTCTAAGGTATATACAGTGAGCAAAGTAATACCGCATACCGAATAACATATTATTTGTCATACCACATAACATTGTTCGCAATAGCCCGCAACCTCATACGGACTAAAACTGTTCGCGACACGTTGTTTGGCCCGATGCCCTGGGAGGTCCGTAAATGGTTGTGTAGCCCGTTCCGCAGATGGTTGCGAAGCTAAGCGGTGTATCTAGTAAAAATTAGGGGTGTATTTAACAACCCCCTAATTATATTATCATCATCCATATAGAAAGCTTACCCTAATCATATTTGGTGATCAGTTGAGGAGACTAGACTGGCGATCTATTTGGTTAGTTGTTTATTTTTACGATTCCTGTCTCTTTCCTTTTGTAAAGTTGGTGTGCTCTCCATTTGACCAAACTTGTGAAACCTTGCCTACTGTAGTTTTAAATTATGAATCAATCTTTTGATAGTCGGACAGTTAGTTACTCAACATTGCAAGAATAAATGGTTACGGAAGAGACGAGAAATGGTAAGTGTGATTTGTATGGATTTCTATTAATCTTCATTCATTTTTATCCTTATCAACTCGAAAGTTGGAAATCAAGTTTGTGTTGAACATAATTTTTGAATTTAAGCATTACTGCTATCTTATGATCGAGCAACTAGCAAATATTTTTTGTTAGACAATTGAAATCATCCAATTTTCAGAAGCTATGAAGAGGTGTTTGGATTTCTATGGAATGATTCTGAAGAGCATTGATAATGACTTTCGAGTTAGAGTATTTCCCAGAAATTATTTAGGTTGCTTTATATTAATTAAATTTGATCCATTGTATTAATGGAGGACCATCCCAAGCACCACCCAATGCACCTCATTTTGGAGATGGACCTATCACAAAGTCCCGAGCTAAGAAGATAAGAGAGGAAATTAACTCCTTCATCATCCACCATATGAAGTTGGTGCCACCAAAGGAGCCCGATGGTGACATCATCATGTTGCTTGAAACCGCACCATTCTTGGGCTCGACTATGGGTGATTTAGCCACCACCCATACTTAGCTTTTCATTTGATTACTTTGTTTTTGACTTTGTGTTTTGGGCCTTTGTTTGGGTTTAGTAGGACTTGTTGAGATTTTTTGTTTTTAGGTCCTTGCTTTTGGGCTGATTTTCTCTCTTATTTAAGACTTATAAACTCTCATTTGAAGACACTTTTGAACATTGTTTATGAAAACCTAGCTGGTTTCACTATCCAAACGTGAGAGCTTCATGTCTTGTGTGCATGAGTGATGCATTTAGTTCGGTTGTACTTGGTTTTGTCAATTTCCCAAAGATTGGTAATTCCGGGATGAGCACGACCCTAGCCATGGTTGTGTAAGGTTGTATAGGGTTGGTTTTGGTGTCATTCAAGTTGGTTCTTGGTGCATTGTCCCAAAAGGTCTTCTTGTTGTTCACCAAGGTTGATTCCTCTTATCTTTTCCCTTTCATTTCCCTTTATTTTATTTTTCTGTTTTTCCCCTTCACTTGGTCGAGCCTTGTTCCCAAGGTTTAATCTCCCTTTTGCTACGTTTTCTTGTGTAACTTGTACCTCTTCTTTGTGTTCTTGTGAGTCCGAGTCCACAACATCAAGAAGGTCGGGAAAACAATGGCTAACACCGCATCATGTATTATACACATTTTTTTTAACGGATGTGTTAAGTAATGATTGATTATGTATATTCTAGCTTACTATTGGTGTGTTTAGCAAAACAACAACAACAACAACAGCAGCAGCAGCAGCAACAACAACAACAACAACAACAACAACAACAACAACAAAAACAACAACAACAACAACAACAACAACCCAATCTATCCCGCTAAAGCATGGTCTAGGAAGTCCGGATATACACACACTCTTTTCCCGAACAAGTCGAGAGAGTGTTTCCGATAGACCTAGAACAATAGGATACAAGAATTACAAGCAAGCACGACTCGTAGAAGTAAAGCATAATCATAAAAGAATATGGTAGAAGACATAAATGATGCAAGGACCAAAGTAAAAAAAACATCACTGCCCAAAACTCTATAAATATACAGTCCGAATGCACTTCCTCTAGTGATCCCTATCCGAATTCATATCTTCCGACAGGTTTAGAAGATTGAGATCATGACGAATGACCTCCATCCAACTCTTCTTCGATCTCCCTCTCCCTCTACAGATATCTCCAAGATCTAAACTCTCACACCACCACACAATCTGACCAAACCAACACAATCTGTACTCCCGTAATTTATCCGTTATACTAACAACTCCAACCTTGCTCCTAATAATGTCCTCATTTATGATGTTGTCAAGTCTCGTGTGTCCACTCATCTAGCACAACATTCTCATCTCCGCCACTGACAGCCTACCTCGGATGTCAATATATTTACCCCTTATCAATTTTAAATGAGATGTCAAATTTACTACGAATCTGTCACTTTTACTATAATGTAATTTTACTTCGGTTAGATTAAATTACCACGGTTAAAGAGTGATTACCACATACCAATTTACTACGGTTCATCGTATTTACCACAGTTTGTTATGTGTTTATACTACAAACCTTTTTACCTCGGTTTTGTTGTTTTTACCACGATTTGATTGAACGTGGTAAGCAGATTTACCATAGTCACTTTTACCACGGTTCATAACCGTGGTATATAGGGCACACGGAATCGTTGTAAAAGAGGCTTTTTGTACTAGTGTTTTCTGACGGATTTCAAACCTATCATTTTAAATTTTTTTCACTTGCAACTCTCCATTATTTAAGTTTTGTGGTTGCTCGACTTTCACGCTTTCTAATGCATCAACGCATATATATTACTACCTCCATTTGAAAATATAAGTCCGTTGACTTTTTGACCCGTGTTTTAAGGAATTAAAACATATACAAAATAATATTTTTTTAAATTAATATTTTACATAGTCTTATATATATTACTAATAAGTGAAGAATATATACGGTGATGAATAATAATCTAGAAGGGGGGGGGGGGGATGAATAGAGTATGCCTGATTTTTGCAAAACAAAACTTTTGAGGATTTTTAAAGCAGCTTGTCAAGACCTTGATATAACTATCAAATCTTGGCAAAGTAAAATTGAACAATGTAAAGTAAATGCGGAATTTAAATAGATGAGCACATGAATTGTTAACGATGTTTGACACGAACTTGACATATGTCCCCACCTAAGGTTATCCAACCCGTACGATTCAAACCACTTCTAATTTTACTTTCTTGAGCCTAAAACTTCCTGAAAGACTGCCCTTCTTCGATTTATACAAAGCCTCACTAGACTTTATGATACTCTGTATGTAAAATGAATGACTTGTACAATAAGCGCTTATGTTTCCTTCAACTCTAATAAATGAACAACACTAGACTTTATGAGAACGTAAGAGAGAAACTGGAGTGACAAATGCTTAAGAAGACTTGATCACTTTTGAATGAATGCTTGCTCAGTTCTGGTGTATATATATATATACACACACACACACATATGTATATATATATATATACATATGTGTATATATACATATGTGTGTGTGTGTATATATATATATATATGTGTGTGTATATATGTATATATATGTGTATATATATACATATACATATATACATATGTATATATACATATGTATATGTCTATGTATATGTGTGTGTGTGTGTA
This sequence comes from Persicaria tinctoria, assembly GCA_037127255.1. NCBI lineage: Eukaryota > Viridiplantae > Streptophyta > Magnoliopsida > Caryophyllales > Polygonaceae > Persicaria > Persicaria tinctoria. Next base: position 26,031,071 of record JBANSL010000005.1, on the reverse strand, counting down.
GTTTGTGTAACAATAGGTGGAATTGGATCGTTGAGCTTGTTCCTTTCTGACCTTCTAATCGTGTCCACACTTCATTAGCATCCTTTGACATCTTCGCATACATTATAAGTAGAATCAAGGCAAAATCCCCTCAAATTAACAAAGACCAAAGAAAACGGATGCAATTTTTTCGATCAAGAAAGGTAGAGCAAAATAGAAATATGATAAAGAAATTATCATATAGCCTGACTAAATAGCTAAGAATTTATCTAACATATGCATACGGCAAATTATGATTCACAATCCCTTTATAAAATGCAAATAATGAGACAATGTTACTTATTATTAGGTGGTTTATTGCTTTCTATGACCACTGTTTCTTAATTGATCTTTTCTCTTCTTGTTTGGAAGTCAATTAAACACTTCCATCATCTTATCAACAAAACATGCTGAGTGCATTTGTAGAAAGCTTGTCTAATAAATTAATCTGACCAGAGACTGCAAGAGTATAAATAAAAGAGAGAAGTGATGCACTATTTATAATTTAGATCTTTCAAGATTATGAGCTTTATTTCCTCAAAAGATTCATATATAACTCCTTACAATTAATTGTTTTTATGGAGAGTACCCGGTTTTACACACACCAATACACGCAATAACTAAATATACCTATCTATGTATAAATCACACGAGCTAAATCATTTGTGTTTTCTGAAACACAGAAATGGATATATACAACAACAATATCGGCAGAATCAAATACCTTTCCCTGACACATATATGGGAATAAAAGCACCTCTGGCAGACAGGCACTGACTTGCAAGTTCAACATAGCAAAAGGCAGAAAGCCCTGCTATACCAGCAATCAAGAAAGAGAAAGTAAGGGTTGGCCCTCAATGTTCTCTTGCCATTGTCCCCACAAGAATGTAAACTACAGCTCCAATTGTAGAGCCAACTCCTGATAGATGAAATCAAACCATTCATTGGTAAGTAAGCTCACATGATTTCTGGTGAAAACATTAACTCTTCTCCTGAATTGAAGACCTTGTTAAATAAATACTACTAATAACAAACTGTGAGTAAATTGCAATTGATGATCCAGAAGTGATTTATCCCCTAAAAGATTGTTTTGCACATTCGTCAATGCCATAAAACAAATTGAAAAGATACCTAACTTATAAAAAATCTATCAGGTGCACACTTTCAAGTTTCAACAATCTGAATTGAAAGCAAATATTGGAAGTCCTACGGAAAAGTAATACAAACTATGGTTTCCTTTGATGACCCTTAATGGATTGATATCAATTTTTGGATGACCCTTAATGGATTGATTATCAACCTTCATAATACTTTGAAGCTTTAAGGGGAATTGAGAGAACATCGAAGGAAATACAATCATCATTGCTTCAAAAGGGCAACTTAATTACAATAACCTTCTTTAAGATTTGCTAGCTCTCATCAATTTCACCCATCAAAGCTTGAATTTAGTTAAAACAATCTTTAAAATTAGCTTGATAACATTTAAGCCTTCCAATTCAACCATTCAAAATAATCTTTTATTGATCATAATCATTAAAATTAGCTCAATAAAGTAGTTAAATTAATAAAGGACAACAAGTCAGGGATATACAGGGTTTGTCAAATCATTTCCATTCAGAATTACAAGTGGAAGCAAATCTCTGCTAATCAGTCAATTCCTACATCCAACCAATTAATTAATCATGCGATTATAATAGTTAAAGCTTTAAGTACAACCCACTCAAGAAATTAAACCCTAATTATCCTCAAGACCTCAACATATTCAAATCTCAACAATTCCTGCATCCATTAAGCAATGCGATAACTGAGCTCGTCATGTAAAAATCAGAAACTAACCCAATATCCATTAGAGTTGATTTTTTCCTAGTAAAGCATAAGAAATCTTAAAAGAAATTCAAAATCTACCCATTGAGGAGAGAGCATAAACTCACTTGGTAAGGTTTTTCAGATTGAATCCAGAAACCCTATCTGAAATATTGATCCTGAAATCATCATCTAGACTTTAAAGCTACTTCACAGACCAACATGCCTCACCAGATTCATTCAAGTGCATTTAATTCATAATGGCAAACCCAAAAACCATCTGGCAAGTATTACAGAAACAGTCCTTGAATCTAATCAATCCATAATATCCGGGCCTGATATCGATCGAACACTCACCATAGACCGAATCAAATGGAGAATACTTGATTAATACCCAATTGGTGTACCATTAGAGTGCATGTGAGAGTCAAAGAGTCACAGGGCCAAACGAGAAGCAAGCCTACATGAAAATCCCGAACTGTAGTTTGTAAACTCAAAAAAAAATCCCAAATTTAGAGACAAAATTGCACCAAAAAAAAAACAATCTCATTGATAACATTATTGCGATTTACTAACTCAGTTTCCAATTAAGATAGTTATTACGGAGTATTGAACAATCTCATTATTGGACACTGTTGCTCTGTGTTCTATGTTTCTTGACACAATAAAATATTAACTGAACCCATCTTATAGCATGACATGTTAATATGATTCACATAAAAATAATACCTGAGAATTTTGAACAAGCACATCACTTGAAGGAAGATAAGGGGCTACAGTAAGCGTTTTATTGATGAAGTGTACACGGCCTTGCAATTTTTTCTCCGTCACAAAGTTCCTCAGCTCTGCCTCAAACTTTGTTTGTGCGTTGATGTCACTTCCAACTAATATTGCATGCATAGGAGGCACCTGTAGTTTCTTTTCTTTAATAATCTGCAGAATTTCATGGAATGCAATGAAGAAACAGACCCTGACCCTTTCCACGAGACACGCCTGCAACTGGAATCAAACATAAATAAATAACAGAACAACAAATGAATAGGTAACAACTTGATTTCCATCCACTGATTTTTTGGCAGATTATTTTCAAGAAGGCATTAATGATTGATTGAGCAAATGAGGTGAGTGGCAACACACTATTTATGATAGAAAAGAGAAGATCGTCATTCTGAACTCCAAGGGATTCACGGATATGCTCACGCAAGACTCTCTTAGCCACACTATTTCCAGCAACTTCAATCAGCTCCTTGCTATTTCCAATGTATACAACAAATGTTTCTGGCATCTTAATACTACAAATATGAGAACATCCCATGATAAGGGGAAAAGGAACTCAAAAGCAACTAAAATGAAGCATACACAAGCATGCAGTCACTTTCGATTACATTTGAAGACAAACTAAACATATATGATTCTCTTCACAATGTATGATTGAAGAAAGAACAGCATTTACAGGCCATATATTTACAGTTTTTGGCTGAATGCTTCATTCGTCAGAATTATTGTTTTCCTGGATGTTTTCATTTGATGTGAGCAAGTGGCGCTAAGAACACTTTGAAACATAGCTACTGAACAAACTGGTCTTATGTAACATCTCAAAGGGAATGGAAGCATAATTTAATGGAAGTATAATTTTGGAATGATGGGAATGCATAGTTATTGGATATTTGGATACTCTCGGAAAGAGCTAGAACGGGATATTTCCTGAACTTTAGTAGAATGTAATCTTTTTGGAACAACATGGTTGAATACAGTTCTGTCAAAGGGTTCTTTGCAAATTGAAATCAAAGGAATTCCTACAGTCCCTAAATTCCCAAATCCAACCCTAAATTAAGAGGATACCAAATCAAACCCTCAATGAAGAGAATAGAAGAAAATGGAGATTTAGATCAAAGAAGTTAATAAAAAAACCCTAGAAATAAAATTAAGGCGATGAGAAATTGAGAGGGGATCAAACCTTTGAATGGTTAGACGTTATTGAGAGGCGACGATGATGGATCACTGAAGAGGTCGGGAAGAGATGGAGGCGGGGCGGTGATTCTGACAAAGGGATTGAACGGATGAGAGAGGCAAAGTGGTGGTGTTGTCGGCGGCGGAGGCTCGACAATGAGAACCGGGACAAGAGGTGGTGGTGGCTGTTGTCGGCGGGGAAGAAGAAAGAACAGAGACTGGAAAGAGGCGGTGGCTTTTGGGTGGTATACAACTGGTACAAAGCAAATACAAACCCAAAAAAACCCTTAAATTAATTCCACACTGATGAAGAAATTAAGGGGCAAAAACGTAATTAGCATTAAGGAACAGTATAGGTGAACTTGGGCATTTATATAGTAATGATATATATATATATATATTACTTCTCCTTCAAAGATGGGGGAGGGAGAGCCGTTTGAATTTGAATTCTTTCCAAACAAATTGGAATTTCTTCCGAAACAAATCTTTCCAAATCATTGGCCTCCAATCTTCTCCATAATCATGCATATACTCTTTGGAAGATCTAATGGGGCCATGATTTCCCCTTTTCCTTATATAGCTATCACTACTAGAATTATGTTATTTAACATCGGACAATTAACATCGTCCAGAAAAGCTGGTGATGTTAAATAAATTTTTAACATCGGCTAAAATGATAATGATGTTGAAAACATAATAGACATCACACTGATTTTATTGACCGATGTTAAAAAAAAATTTAGGAAAAAGTTAAACGCGCGGGATTGAAATCTGGAGTACGTAAAATCCCGCCCATCTCAAATACACGCGGGCGAATTTAACACTTAGAATTTTTTTAAAGTTTGAGTTTGGTTCTTACAAAAAATTAAAACACAACCCAATATTTCTAACACTTGGAAAAAAAAATGGAATTATTTGCAAAACAAAAGAATAGAAACCCTAAACAGACGCCCCTTCCCTCTTGTTCCCAGTTTCCTTCTCCTCCTGAACACCGCTATTTCACTCTCATCTCTCTCAATATCGCTGCCATTGGAGGCTTGAGTTTCCCTCCGAGCTGCCCATGAATCCTACTATTCACCCTCTTCCTCCTCTCATTCGAGGTCTGAGAGAGCCCCATGTCCTTCCTCTTCCATGTTTTTTCTCCTCCGACTTCCCCATGGATCTGGCGCCCTTTCGCCGACTGCTGCTCTGACTGTCGAGAAAGGAGCCGCCTCCTGCCTCTCCCGACTTGGATCTCGACCTAGTCGGCGCTGTGCTCGTCGTCAGCCTCTCCCCTGCTTCGCCGGACCTGCAAAGCTGCAAACAGAAGCTACCATGACTTGGACAACCCTGAGTTCGTGGGTCTGAGAAGGTCCACAAGCCCTAGATCTACTCTTTATCCATGGAGAAAAGTGTCGATTCTCTCTTCCCTCTATCAGGTAAACCACATTTCAAACCCTAGAAATTATTCAATCCTAATCAGATTTCAATTCTCCTCTTCTATTTGATTGCTTAATTCTCCCCTTCTATTTGATTGCTTAATTTCACTGAAAATGCACAGATGGTAATGGTTTCTGGATGCATACTTTCTATACAGATAGATTTTTATTTGGGTCAGAACCAATTACAATACAGTCTTACAACAAAATTTTACAGTTCATTTCCTTTTCTAGTACCTTGGAATATAAAAACTTGAACACATTGAGCACATTCCACGACCTGTTTTTGGGGAAGATATAGTGTGTTTCTCTTTATCAAAAAATTGAGAATTGTCTTAAAAGTATCATCATTGTATATAACACTTGATATTGATTTGTCAAAACCACTTAGTTATTTTCATAATATGAGAATAAAGCTTAACCCCAATTGTTTTCACCAAAAAAAAAAAACAGCTTAACCCAACTGATGTCACAGACAATCTCCACTCAATTATTGTTAATGGCTCTATTTTTCTATCAACATGCTACTCAGGGAAGTGTTATCTTAAACATTCTCTCAAAATACTCAGAAGGTAATAGTTAGAAAATTGCTGCCTTTACTCTTGTTCTAGCATCTTTTTTAACTCAAGTGACTTTTTTTTATGTGTTTGTGAACAGCTTTTCCTTCAATGATTGAAGGCAAGAATGAAGAGATATCTACATCTGAGCTATATGGTGGAGCTCGTATACACTACATTTTCTAGTTAATTTTTGTTAAGAGTTTAGAGGTGTGTTTTGACTATCATTTGTCACTCTCTATTTGAGTTTTGAGGATTGCTTAACTTTGCATTTCCTAATTAAATTTTGTGCATTAGTATGTAAGAAAAATATGTACATCATCTGTTATACTAAGAAAAATATGTACATCCTTTTTTGTTTCTACACTATCTACATCAGCTGTTAGAAATTAAAATGTAATTTGAGTCAACGGTATAAACAACATACTCACGACTAGTATACCTGTGCTTGGGAGTCCACTTTCTCCCATATACTTCCAGTTTTTCCTTGACAAGGTGATTCTTAAGAGGGTCTTTTCTCTGCTATTGTATGTTCCTCTTTTTTCAAGTCAAATTGTTTACTTATATGATAAATATAACAGACATAATCTATTATTTACAAGTCCATATTCTTGTGTTTATATATGTATACTTAACTAACCTTGCCCTTCAATTTTTGCAGTTGGCGTCATCTCTCGGTCCCCGATTCTGTCTCGACATTTTCAGGTGCAAGCTGATATCAGAAACTGGGGCCCAACAAGTAGGATAACCTCTTCTTCCCTCTTCTTTTACAAGATTGTTTAATCTCAAATTGACCAAAGTGGTGTACTATAAAAGCATATATAATGAGAAGACTTATCTATTATGAGTATTAGGGAATTGGTATCACAACTGAAGGAATTCGTGTTGTGCCTCTATCCAACTTCTAGTGTGTCTGTTTCTTCCGAATAATTTGGAGTTATAGTGACTTGATTTGTATGGCCGTTACATAGTCAGCTTATTATGATGTTAGTAGATGTTATTCAATCATTCCCTTTCCATTCATGTCAGCATTTTGTATTGAGGTTATTATATGGTGTCCCTACTCACGAATTTTTTACAAACTTAAGCCTGTGATAGTGGATTAAAATCAGTTTTACTAAGCACAAATGCAGTCTGAGTCTAAATTATGTCGGGGCTAATAATACAAATTGTTCTCTGAACAAAGACAATCTCAACTTCAATATTGCAAGTATGACACACTTAGGTTTTATTTCATATGCTTTTTTGGATACTCAAGCAGTCCAAATGGTTCTTCTAGAGGTTCCTTCCCTCTAAAATAAGGCAAGATTTTGTGTTCCTTGAGATTATAAAATCTTGCCAATTTTCCTTTTCACTGCTTGCATGTCACATTTCTTGGAATCTTGAGAACAAGTATTTCATGGAAATTTGGCACCATTAATAAGCTCCCTATCTGATATGTTTAATACTATTATTAACGTGTTCTTAGCATAAATCCGGGGCTGCTAGCTACTGCAAGTTTGTTAGCCGGGAGATGAGTAAAGATGAAGCACTACTGAAGGTGCATTTCATGGCATACTTTTCCTTGATTGTTTTTACTATGTTGTATTCATTTCCAACAACATCTGTTTCTGTTTTTCAGGTAATACTTTCTCCCATTGATTCTGTAGCAGATACATATCGTGCTCTACTGTGAGAGGGAGCCCCTTCGGAATTCCAAAGAATTCTCGAGCTCAAGGTTTGTTATTTGTCTTCATCATTTACTCATTCAAGGGGGATTGAATCTAATTTATCCTAACTCGTTAGCTTGCAATCACAAGTACTAAATCAATTGCAACCAATAGTTAATGAGTACAGTAGTGGCTCCAAGTTTAAGCCATTGCTTATTGTTTGCATAATTGCATTTGCTTATTGATCTTTTCTTGGATAGAGATGAATTTGTTATTCTCCCTCCTTTCCCTTTTATAGCTAAGTTCATCATCATACTTGTGAGAACTGAGCTTTGTGGTTGTAGTTATGTGTCCGTGTCTGTGTGTTTTGCTTTTCACTGGCTATACAAATTTGATCTAATTTATTGATGATGACAGATTCTTGTTATTATTTTTGTCTTGCTAATGGAGCTAAGGGACTTGAAACACTTTATCTTAATTTGTGTGCAAACTTTGCAACTCAGTGTTGCTCATTCATATGGATTCTTTTCGTTGAAATGATGTATTTTCGAGCATGTTTGTGTTCATTACAGCATGTTAGTTAACTAGGCTTATATGATCATGTGCTTTACATTTGCCTAAACTTCTATTTTTAGTGTTTTATTTCGAGCTATTTGTTATATGTTTTTTTTTGGTATTGTGTAAGAACATTTTATCTAATTTAAAGCCTATTAGCTCAAATGGTAGAGCGTTGTGTTCAGACACAAAGATGCGGGTTCAAATCCCGCGTAGGCTACGATAATAATAAAAAAAACTACAAATGTGCTATTTAACATCAGGTAATAGCCGAAGTCTTTTGGAAAAAAAAAATTGATGTCTATGTGGGTGATGTTAAAAGTAAAAAAATTTTAACATCGGGTAATAGCTGATGTCTTTGTGTGTTATAACATCGGGTATATTTTATAATCGATATTATAACATATGAACAACATCGGATTTAAAAATATAACCGATGTTATAACATACAAAGACATCGGCTATTATCCGATGTTAAAAAGTTTTGACTTTTTACATCACCCACATAGACATCGATTTTTTTTTTAAAGACATCGGCTATTACCCGATGTTAAATGACAAAATTCTAGTAGTGTATCCATCTTTCCTGAAATACAATTCAAATAATCTTTCCACATAATAAAAGTTAAGAGATCATACATATATATTAAATATGGTCCAATCTAAGATGATTTCTGTATGGCCCAATGAATGACCCATAAATAATCTTGGCCCAAACGATTGGCCTTGAATCAATTCCAACACTGAAACAGATCAACACATAGACAGAATAATATTCGATCACACATTTTAGTCCTGGTTTCAAGACCTTGAAACCAGGCCTTCTGTTTTGTCTTTCATCACCCTTAAAACCAACCTGCAAGTTAGTCTCAAGATCTTACAATCAAGGTGGAGTTTTTAGGAAATTCTTCACTTTCAAAACCAGGAGGCTGAGAAACATAAACTTCTTCTTCTAAGAACCCGTTTAGAAATGCAAATTTGACATCCATTTGAAATAACTTAATTCCCATATAAGAGGCAAAAGCGAGTAATATACGTATATCCTCTAACCTTGCTACGGGAGAAAAAGTCTCCTCGTAGTCTATACTTTCTTCTTGGTTGTAGCCTTGAGTCACAAGTCTTGCCTTGTTTCGAATGATCTTGCCTCCTTCATCCAATTTGTTCCTAAACACCCACCGAGTTCCAAATGACTGATTGGTGCTTTAGCCTAGGTAGGAGAGTCCAAACTTTATTTTTTTCAAACTCATTTAGCTCGCTTTGCATAGCCGTGATCCAATCAGAGTCCTTGAGTGCTTCGGCCTGAGTCTTTGGTTCTACAAGGGAGACAAAAGCAGAGAAAGCACATACATTTTTTAATCTAGATCGAGTTTGGATACCGGACAATGGATCTGATATGATGTCTTGAGCTGAGTCTGATAAAACATGCTTGACCTTTCGTTGCTTTGGTCCTTGATCATTCACGACAGCATTGGGTCTCTCCTCAAGGTCTTGAGAGACGGTATTGGAGTTGGATTCATCATTGCTTGTGTTGCTCACATCCGGGCTTTATAGCTGCTTCTCAAGGTCTTGAGATAGCTCGTTTGTATCTTGGATTTGCTCTTGCATGTTGCGTTCTTGGTCATTCTTGTTTTCATATTTGTCTTGTTCTTCTCCATCAGAATCATGTTGATTTAGATTTAGATCTGCAAAACTTTCACTTAACACACCATTATTGCTTTCGTTGACTACCACATGGATACTCTCCTCAACAATTTTGGTGCGCTTGTTATAAATTCTATAAGCTTTCCTATTAGAAGAATAACCAAGAAATATACCTTCGTCGCTACGAACCTCAAACTTCCCAATGTTATTTTTCCATTATTATGAACAAAGCAAGTACATCCAAAAGGTTTGAAATAGGAAATGTTAGGTTTTTTTCCTTCGAAAAGTTCATAACGAGTTTTCTTTAAAATGGGACGAATCAAACAACGGTTCAAAATATAGTTAGCCGTATTTACAACCTCGGCCCATTAATACATTTGTGCCAGATTACAAGTACTCATCTCAAGTGTCTCTTTGTTTTTGACTTTACACTTGTGCCAGTCAAAGCAAAATATAGTTAGCCGTATTTACAACCTCATGTCTCTTTGTTTTTGACTTTACACTTGTGCCAGTCAAAGCAAACTTTGTTTTCCCTATCACAGAACTGAGAGACACTTAGAAGATTATATTTTAGACAGTTAACAAGATATACATCTTTAATGCAACTTTTAGAATTACTACTGATGTTACCTATACCAATAATATTGCGCTTCCCTTTATCACCAAGAGTAATTGTTCCAATGGTTTGCTCATTTAGATCATGAAATAGAGATTTATTCCCACTCATGTGCCGAGAGCATCCACTGCCCATAATCCATTTTGGCTCCTTGTTCTTGGTGATATCCTGCAAGACAAACATCAACCTTTCCGGCTAGACCAATAAATAGATTTAGATTCATAATGGGGATAGACCATGTTGGGTAGTATGGTCCCTTTAGGAACCCAAACTTGTCTTATCTGTTCATTTAGGCACACTGGAAATGTATATCAGGAGGACTGGACATTAAGCTTCTTACCACTTCCTCAAGATCTTGGATTTTGGATCCCTCATGCTCAGCCATTAGACAAAGGTTTGCTGGATCTCCTTCCGTGTCTGAGTCGCTTGAGGAATCTAAGTCACTCCAAGTGGCTAGCATAGTTTTCTTTCTTTGCTTATTCCTCTTGAATTTATTCCTTTTCTTCATAGGACATTCCTTCACAAGATGATTTGTTTCGCCACCTTCAAAGCATGTTAGAACTTCCGGCTTTTCGGATGAGTTGGAGGACTTACCTTTGAACTTAGATGATCTAGTGTTGTCTCGATTAGAGAAGTGATTTTTCATCTTCAGGATTCATGCTAGTCCTTGAGCGATAGGAGCGAAAGAATCATCCTCATCATCACTTTAATCATCATCGGTTTGTGCTTCTTCTTTCTTTTCTTTGAGGGCAAGATTTTTTGTTGTCGAGGGAAGTTCTCCATCTTCTTCATTTATGATCATCTCATGTGTAATGAGCTTTCCAAGTAAGTCATCTAGCGGCAGTATGGTAAGTTCTTGAGCTTCCTCAATTGTAGTAACCTCAGGACCCCACTTGGTTTTAGGGAGGACCCTAAGAACCTTCCTTACCGTCTCAGTATTAGAGAAGTTATTTCCAAGTGAATCCAGGTTATTCACAATTTGAGTGAATCTCGTGAACATTTCCTTTACTGATTCATCAGGATTCATCTTGAAGAGCTCATACTGCCGAAGAAAAATGTTAATCTTCCTCTCATTGACTTGGCTAGTTCCTTCGTAGGTGACCACCAACTTGTCCCAAATCTCCTTGGCACTCTTGCAAGAAGAAACACGGTTAAATTCATTAGCATCAAGTCCACAATATAACAAATTCGTAGCTTTAAATTTTTTTGTGACATTCTCCAAATCTGTTTGAGTATATTTGTCTTCAAGCTTCTCGACTTCTTTTTCGGTAGCGTCGGTCTTCTTTGGAATGCGTGGTCCCTTCTTGACCAAATCTCACATCTCTAGATCTTGATCTATGACGAACATCTGCATCGAAGATCTCCAATGAATAAAGTTATTGGCACAGAATAGAGGAGGTCGGTTGGTTGATCTCCCTTGGGAAAATCCTCCATCACCTATGGTAGACATGATAAAAACTCACAAGATTGTTAGATCAAACAGTGAGTCAAGCTCTGATACCAATTGAAGAGTCTATAAGGCGATGAATAATACTATAGAAGGGGGATGAATAGAGTATGCTTGATTTTTGTAAAATAAAACATGTGAGGATTTTCAAAGCATTTTGTCAAGACCTTGATATAACTATCAAATCTTGACAAAGTAAAATCGAACATGTAAAGTAAATGCGGAATGTAAATAGATGAACACACGAATTGTTAACGAGGTTCGGCACAAACTTGGCCTATGTTCCCGCCGAGGGATATTTAACCCGTAGGATTCAAACCCCTTCTTATTTCACTTCTTTTAGCCTAGAACTTCCTAGAATAACTACCCTTCTTCTACACAAAACCTCACTACTTCTATTCTAACACTCAACCTTACAAGTGAAATAAAAGCTCTCACCACACACCAGAGTGTGCCTCATATCAAGTATATGATACTCTGTATGTAAAATGAATGACTTGTACGATAAGCGCTTGTCCCTCAACTGTAAAAAATGAACAACACTAGACTTTATGAGAACGTAAGAGAGAAACTGGAGTGACGAATGCTTAAGAAGACTTGATCGCTTTTGAATGAATGCTTGCTCAGTTCTTGTAGATCATCTTCTTGCACCCGTATATATATAGTTGTTCTCCTTCAAAGATGGGGAGGGAGATTCGTTTGAATTTGACTTCGTTCCAAACAAATTTTAATTCCTTCCGAATCAAATATTTCCAAATCCTTGGCCTACAATCTTGTCCATGACAATGCATATACTCTTTGGAAGATATGATGGAGTCGTGATTTCCCCTTTTCCTTATATAACTCTCCATCTTTCCTGAAATACTATCCAAAGAATCTTTCCACATAATAGAAGGTAAGAGATCATACATATATATTAAATATGGTACAATGCAAGATGATTTCTTTATGGCCCAATGAAAGTCCCATAAATAATCTTGGCTCAAAAGATCGGTCTTGAATCAATTCCTACAATTAAACGAATCAACACATAGGCGGAATAATATTCTATCACACATTTTAGTCCTGGTTTCAAGACTTTGAAACCAGGCCTTCTATTTGGTCTTTCATCACCCTTAAAACCAACCTGCAAGTTAGTCTCAAGATCTTATAATCAATGTGGAGTTGTTAGGATTGAGTGGTGATGTAGACGATGATCAGATATGTTAGTCTTGGTTATGGGCCGTGTGTCTTGTTTTGTTAGTTTGGACCGGCCCATTTTGTAACACTGGGGCTATGCTTTATAAGCATTTGTCTCATCTGTATTACACAATTTATTCAATTCAACATAGATACAAACACTCTCTCTCCCAAGCCCGTTTCCCTCCGCAACTGACATTCTTGATCTTCCTTGGAAGCTTGAGCTGGCATTCCAAATCCTACATGGTATCAGAGCAGAGATCTTGATCTCGTCTATCGCTTGTTTTGCTTTCATCGTTCTCTGGTTTTTCTTCCGCGATTTCATTTCCTTTCGTTTATTTTTTATTATGATCTTGGATCTGTGATTTTTCCATGGCTAACCACGAAATCAGAATTGAGCCTAATGATCCTTACTACTTGCATCCGAGTGACAGTCCAGGCACTATTATTATCACTCTTGTTTTTTATGGGCTATGTTTTGGAGAATGGAGACGATTTGTCGTCATCGCACTATCTACGAAACACAAGCTGGGGTTTCTGAACGGTGACATTTCGAGGCCGGATCCTGCATCTCCGAAGCTCATCTACTGGAAACGATGCAACTATATGGTCATCGCTTGGATCTTGAATAACTTGAATCCTGAAATCAAAAGAAGCGTGATCGATCTATAACGAGTCTGCACATGGAATTTGGCGTGCCCTTGAGTCTCCATATGGGAAGGTTAGAGGAACTCAGATGTTCGTGATTAAGAGGAATATTAGCAGGGCTGAACAAGGTACGAGAACCTTTCCTGCGTATTTTACAAAACTTAAAGCTCTATGGGATGAATTAGATAGTATTCGAAGAGTACATGTGTGTACTTGTGGTGTTGCTCCTGAAATGATGAAATATGAGGAAAATGAAAGGCTAATTGAATTGTTGATGGGGTGAATGACGCGTATCTAGATGCTAGAGCTTCAATTCTCATGATGGATCCTCTCCCTAGTCTAGATAGTGTTTATTCTCTCATTTATGGGAAGGAATGTGAGAGGGAAGCTAAGAATGATAAAGATGTGGTTGAGGGATTGTCGTCCCATGTTAGTGCTTAAAGCACACCGAAGGGTGGATCTGCAGATGGTGCATCTATGTATGCCAAAACTCAGTCCCATGGATCTTCCAAGAACAACTTGCATGGGACTTCACATGGTGGAATTGGACGAAACAGTCATGAAAGGAAGCCATTATTATGCACCAACTGTAAGAAAACTAATCATACATTTGAAAGGTGCTACTTCTTGAATGGTTTTCAACCAAGTTATGGTAAAGACAAAGACAAGAAGGCTTCAGGGGATGGCAAGTTTGCAAGATCAGTTGCACGGAGGAAAGCTCCTTCATATTTCACTTCTTCACAACTTGCTCAAATTATAAGCATGTTGCAATCAACAGGAGTGGGCGCTCAAGATCGTCAATCTGTTGCAGATGACTTTGCTGGTTTCTTAGGTACCTTGTTCACAACACAGATTATGAATGGCATTACTTGGATTGTGGATAGTGGGGCTAGTGGCCACATATGTGGTGATGTTGCCATGTTCACAACCACTTTTCCCCTTTCCAAACCTTTTGTTGACACCCTTCCCACTGCCGTGACTACAAACTATCAATACAGCTATGCCAGTTGAGGTTATGGTGGGTTTGAAACTAGACAATGTGCACTTCATTCCTAGTTTCAAATGCAACCTCATGTCAGTGGGAAAGATGGTAAGGGACTTGCATTGTTTTGTGTTGTTTACAGAAAAGGGATGTTATATGTAGGGTCCTACTATGAGGGCGCCTATGAAGATTGGTGATCGAGTTAGAGATCTTTTTCTATGCCAACCTTCAAGCCATGAGAAGAAGATAGTACTTTCTGATTTCAATAATGTAGCTGCTTCAGTGGATGCTGATTTGTGGCACAAACGGTTGAGGCATCTGCCTTCCTACAAACTTCAAAGTTTACCTTTTGTTCATCTTCTTTTGAGTTGCTATGCTCTAGACCCCCTGATTATGAGTCTATCAGATGCTTTGGAAGTTTATGTTTTGCAACCACTCCCAAAGCCCACAGAGATAAGTTTTCTCCTTGAGTTATGTCGTATGTCATGCTAGGGTTTCCTGTTGGAAAGAAAGGTTATAAACTTTTGTGTCTTGACAACAAAGAAATCATTCATTCCTGGGATTTGGTGTGTCGGGAACGTGTGTTTCCTTATCATAGTACTCATATAGACACTTGTTTAGACTCTCCATCTTTCTCCATTACAAGAGATTCTTTTTCATATGATGAGCCAGTTGAAGTCTCTTCACCTTAGCCAAGTGACTTGCTTGCAGCTTCTCATCTTGATCATGTTATTCCTGCAGTTGGAGAAAGGAGATCATCAAGAGTTAGTCGTCCTCCCACCTATCTTTCTGACTATGTATGTGGGCATGCTTGTGCCAACATTGCTACTTGTTTCCATACCATAACCTCTACTGTCATCTTTCCAGTTTCTTCACTTCCTTATGATGATCATCCTGATTGTGAGCCTTTTTCCTATGAAGAAGCTTGTAGATATCAGGACTGATAGAATGTTATGACTGCTGAGTTTGATACTCTTAATCCCAATAAGACATGGTTGGTTGTTCCTTTGCCAAAAGGAAAGAGAGCAATTGGACGTCAGTGGGTTTTCAAGGTCAAACGAAAGGCTAATGGGAGTCTGGAACGATACAAAGCAAGGTTAGTGGTGAAAGGGTATACATAGAAGGATGGTGTTGATTTCACTGAAACCTTCTCTCCCGTTGTCAAGATGGCAGCAGTTCGAGCTCTGATTGATGTAGCTCTCAAAAGAAATTGGAAGATTTTGCAATTGGATGTCAACAACGCGTTTTTGCATGGATCTTTGGATGAGGAAGTATGCATGAAATTGCCCCCAGGTCTCACTGTTAATGGTGAGAATATGGTTTGCAGACTGCAGAAGTCCCTATACGGGCTTAAACAAGCCTCTCGGAAATGGTATGATCGGTTGTCTTTGGCTCTACAAGCCAAGGGTTATCACCAGTCAAAGAATGATTATTCTTTCTTTCATAAGAAAGGATCTACATGGACTGTTTTTGTTGGGATTTATGTTGATGATTTACTTCACACTGGGAGTGACACAACTAAACTGGAGAGCCCTAAGGCATTTCTGGATGCCGAGTTTTGAATCAAGGATCTAGGGGATTTGCATTTTTTCCTTGGAATTGAGTTTCTTCGCACTTCTGATCGATGGCCTATTTTTTACTCAGCGTCGCTTTATTCATGAGCTTCTTAAGGAGTTTCCACACCTGGGTTCTTCTGTCGGTAGTCCTTTGGATCCCCAACTCCGATTGTCACCCACTGATGGAGTTTTGCTTGATAATCCCACAATATATAGACGGATTGTGGGTAAGCTCAATTTCCTTGTTCATACTCGCCCAGATTTAGCATTCACTTGTGCAGTCAGTTTATTCAGAAGCCTCACACCATCCATTTAAATTTTGCTCTTCATGTTCTTCATTATCTTCATGGGACGACTTACAAAGGGTTGTTGATGTCTTCTTCACATGATTTTCAGCTTCAAGCTTTTTGTGATGCCGTTGTGCGCCTAATTTGCCATGTGTACACTTACTTTTATATCGATTTCTGTAAACATTTCATGCATTTGGGTTAGTACAGTATAGATTCTATGTATTTTACACTTATTTGCCAAATTATGGAGTTTACACTAGTTTTTGATTAATTTTGCAGAAATCAGACGCACTTTGGAGCTTAAAGGAAAGTCATGAAGAAGCTCGGGATGGTGCAGCTGGAGAAAAGCCCACTTTTCACCATTCATCATTCTGAATCAAACTTTGATGTCTTCATGAGAGTTGTATTCCTCGAAAAGATCTTTCCAACGCATACTCATATGCGTTAATTGGACAAACGAGGACCCGGGAAAGTGCGTTTAAAGAACAGAGCAGAATGCTGAGAGCTAACAGTTCTACTCGACGTCGACCACTTCTAGTCGAAGTCAAGTACTCCAGAGCCTAGAATTCCACAGGAAGTCGAGCAGAGCCACTCAAGAGCAAAGAGCTACTCCACATCGAGTACACATGTCGAGTCCAGATGATGCCCAAGCTCGAGTACAATCCAAGGGGAGAAAATGCTAGTCGACGTCGAGTACATCTACTCGATGTCGAGTACAATCAAAACGAGTCCGAGTCCGAGATCGAGTTGTGCCGAGAAGATAGAATTGCTTGCAAGAGAAGATATGTGGAATTCTATCCACCCACATCAAGATCTATCAAGTCGAGAAGGGATCTATCCACATTAGTCCTAGTTTCCTTTTAGATTTATTCCCTTTATCATAATATTTTATCTTATGTTATTAGATAGAAAGTTTTATATATAGATATAGTTGTTTCTTCCTAGATTAGCTAGAGGGAGAACACAATAAACAAGGCCTTAGGGGCTGGATTTTAGAATTATCCAAGCCAAGCCACAAGAGAACACATAGAGAGAGATATCAAGTAGGGGGGAGAGAGAGAGAGAGAGAGAGAGAGAGAGAGAGAGAGAGAGAGAGAGAGAGAGAGAGAGAGAGAGAGAGAGAGAGAGAGAGTGATAAAGACTTAGAGCCGAGTGGAGTTGGAGTTTGTCGAGAGACGTTTTGGCTTTGTTCGGTTGTATGTTTTCTTTTAGTTTATTAATGCAATTTATTTTCCAGAAATTATTGATATGTTTATCCATGATGAAAAGCGAGTAGTCCCCCATCTTCTAGGGCCGGGGTGAGCCCGACAGTGGTCATGTAAGGTAATGCGCTAAAGGTACAATCTTTTGATGTGATTTCGTCTTCTAACCCTATGAGCGTGATTCTTTTGCGAAAGTTGAAAGTGATCCTTCTTTGTGTTATTGAAGTCAGAGTGATCTTAATACAACTTGGATTAATTATGTGAAAAAGGGTTAGTAACAATTAGGGTTTATGCGAAAGCCTCTATTTTCCTATTTGTTAATAACGAAAGTTATTTGTTGAAAATGCATAATCTTTTATACCTTATGTATTATTTTATGTGGTTATCGTTGTGGTGTTGAAACCCTGATCTTGGAAGTCTTAGTTTATTGGTTTATTTCCCATCAGTTTCGTGTTCTATCTTGCGAAAGTTACGAATTTTGTTCTGATGTGTACTCGACATCGACAACAGGTAGTCGACATCGAGTAAGTTCTCATCGACGTCGAGGAGTTTTAGTCGACATCAACCAGCTTTCTTTCGTTTTCATTTCTGTTTGCTTCTATTACAGTTTCTGATCGATGGTGTGGTCGAAGTCGAGCACACTGGTCGACGTCAAGTAGTCTTCTGGACGAGATTGTACTGAGACTTGGAACTAAAAAGGTGGGCGCTGACACGCTTCCTCGTGGATCGATCATGACTAGCTTTTACTATAATGGGAGGAAGTCTTGTATTTCTTTTACTATAATGGGAGGAAGTCTTGTATTTCCAGAATCACCGATCGTTCTTCCCCATGTTAATTATGAAATTCGTCATTCTTTTATTACTGAAATTAGGAGGAGTCAATTTAGGGGAAGGCTCAATGAATGTCCTTTAGAGCACGTTACCACTTTTCTAGATTTATGTGAAGCAATATGTGATGGTGCTAATCTAGAATATCTCAAACTAAAGGCTTTTCGTTGGTCTCTTGCAGGAATAACCTCATAGTAGCTTGAAGGATTGCCAACACAGTCAATTCGCACTTGGAACGAATTACAAGATCTGTTCCTCAATAAGTTCTTTCCTCATGAAAAGACACCTTCTCTTAGACAACAAATCATGGCTTTCAGACAAAAGCCATGAGAACTGCTGGCACAGGTCTGGGAGCGCTACAAAAGGCTTCTGAAATCATCCCCTACGCATGGACAGCAACCCTACGTCATCTAGAAGATCATCTTCAATTGCCTGGATGCGCCTAGTAAGGATCGGATCAACAACTACACTACATATAGGTATCTCGAGTACACCCAGGGCATGCTTGGGAGACTTTTGAGACGCGGGCCAACTACGACAATACATATGAGACTTCTGCGGCCTCTGCTGACGAAAGGTATGAAAGGCTTGCCCCATCTATGCCATTGTATGTGCCACCAAGGCTTGGGGAAATTGATATCTAGCGGAAATCTATGGAGACCCAGATGGGACAGCGGGCAACATCCGTCCCCAATCAATTAGGTACAACTGAACCTAACCATAAGGGTAAATCTACAGGACAAGGGGCTGCCATGAATCTAAGAAGTGGGTGACGGACACAAACGCCCGCGCAAAATTCAGACGGAGAAGCTGCTGAGAAGTACTCGACATCGAGTAAACCACTCGACGTCCACCACAATTTACTCGACATCGACCAGCCTGAAGTCGACATCGACCAGAACGAAAAGCCTGCCCAGAAGTTGACCACTGTACTCGATGTCGAGGACCCTCTAGTTGACGTTGATGAGCCTTCTGCCCCTGTCAACCACCCTTCAGCACCTCCGATGAAGAAGAAGTTGTCTTTCCCAATAAAATCTCCAAAGGATCCAGCAGAGAAGAAGTTCCATTGGTTCGTGAAGATGCTTCAGAGGCTCAATGTCCCCCTTCTATTTACAGAAGCCCTTCATTAGATGTTATCCTACGTCTAGTTCCTCAAGAAGATTCTAAGCAAAAAGCGGTCGATGGCTGAGATCGCAGAGGAGTACAACTAGGTGGACGTTCTAGAGAAAAGGCCATATCCAGGTAAATTTGCTATAACCATTGGATTTGGTCAATATAAATTTAATGCCTTATGTGACTTGGGAGCCAGTGTGAGTATAATGCCTTTATCAATCTAGTCCAAAGTAAAGATAGGTGCCTTAGAGCTTGTGGATGCAAAGTTATACATGGCGAACAACACGGTGGTCATCCCAACATGCATGGTAGACAATATACCAGTGCAAGTAGGTAAGTTCTTTGTCCCTGCTGATTTCTTAATTATTGTTATGGTAGAGGACCCTACTTGTCTAATCATTCTAGGAAGGCACTTCTTAGCGACGGTGGATGCCATCATAAGCGTAAGGAAGGGAGTACTAACTTTCAAAATCAGCGATGAGGTAATTGAGTATTCCTTTAATAAAACTGAAAGGCACACAAGTCCCATGAAAGAGGTCAAATCAATATTAGCCAGGTACATCACTTGCGGGGAGTCAAAGGTAAGAAATATGACTCCCGATGAGCTGGAAAAGTGGGATATGGAAGCCAAGGTGGAGGAGATCATGGCCATCCTAAACGACGATGCAGATGATCTACTCGACATCGACCAAGGTAAGTCGATATCGACTAACTTCTTTTCGGATGCCTTGCCAGGATTCAAGTATGGGGTCAATGTCGACCAGAAGTACTCGACGTCGAGTACTCTAGTCGACGTCGACCAAATCCTGAGCCCACCACCGACTATAGCACCATCGAGTAAGCCACCCGAGGCTGAGCAGTATTCGACGTCGACCAGCACCCTTCTTCCTCGACTCCGCCTTCCTCGATTAGCAACCCACCCCATCCAAAAAAGTACTCGACGTCGAGTACCTTACTCGACGTCCACCCAATACATGGGTCCCCGACTTCCCTTTCTTCGACCAACAATCCACCAGACACAGTACAGTCCTCGACGTCAAGTACTTGTACTTGAAGTCAAGTAGGCCCCGAGGTTCCCGAATCCGATTTCGCAAAGGTAAGCCAAGGTATGGATGTCTCTTCTCATATTTCAATTAAAGATTTATCTATATATGGGAGAGGTTTGCCTTGGTATGTGAGATTATGCAGGGTTTCCAATGATGATCCCAAGGAGTATGAAGTAGGAGACAAAGTCTATGTCGCCAAATCAAAGGATCACTGGTTTCCCAACAAGTTCAACCAGAAGATGGGACTTTTCACGGTGAACAAGATCCATTCAGGAGGACTACAACTGATGGTCAAAATCGAGTCTTGTTTGAAGCCCAAGCTACATGGGCCCTGCAGATGCCACCTTGAGATTAACGGAGAAGAGTCGGCCTAGCGACTTCGAGTAAGTGTACTCGAAGTCGACCACACCTCCTCGAAGTCGACCACTCCTCCTCGACATCGACCACTTCTGCAGCGAAATTGCACTCGATTTCGACGATCAGCACACTTGTCTAGTTAGTTTCTTTCTTTACCCTTGTTTTTATACAGTGATGACATTGTAATGTTTAAGTATGGGGTGGGGGAAGGGCTTACTTTGTGCATATTTGATTTTATTTGACATTATTTGTGCATTATTTCTTAAATTGCTTATACATGGCTAATTTGGATTTCATACTTGATTTATGTGCTTATACGTTTGTTTTCCAAAGTTTGAAAAAAAAAATCACCCCTATTGAAAATTTTGATTAGTGTAATGGAAGTTATAATTAAACTCGACGATGAAAAATTAGATTCATTAGAGATATAGCATGAAATTGCCTAGTAAAGAGAAGTCACAATAAAATGCATATTTTATTTAAAACCATGAAAGGAGGTAAAATTTGATGTGTCTTTTGGCATATTGCATGATAAGAGGATGGAGGACTTTATATTTCCATATAATGCTCATATTGTTATGTTCCTCAGCCATACCTATGCTTATGCATCACAAAAGCCATATTATGCCTTATTTCAATTAATGCTCCACATGATCTAAATATTGCTCATTCTTTACCTTATTTCCATCCGGGGATTATGTTGAGAATGATGTCACACTATGGAGATATTATCATATGGTTGTTGTGTTGTTATCATTATTGGAGTTTGGCAGGAAATTGAAAAGATATGGAAAATTAAATGAGTGAAAGAAAATCCAGTCACCTCATGAAATAAAGGTAGATCGACCCTACATGCGTCGAGATAATAGCTCCGCAAGATGGGACACCAAGGTTAGGAGTCCGAAGCACTAAGTATCCAGGGACATTCATGATACCCATGTTTGTGACTCGTGAGAAGGAAGTGCTGAGGTTAGAGAGGTAAAAGCATAATATTGAAAAAACCATTGAGCGAATGACAGGAAGGTGAAAAATCAAAGGAAGAAGGAATGTGGTATGAAAAGTTTGGAAAATACTCCATTTTCCCGGATCATTAGCACCACATTGTCAAAAACTGCCCACCTTTAGCCTTTTACCAATCTACTCCTTATTGAGCTTAATTAAAGTCCTCTTGATTATTAATGCTGCTTTGTCACTTATGAATTATTTTTGCATAACTCTCATTTTGTGTGCGAAGTTGCTTTTATTCACAAACATAAATTTGCGACATTAGTACCTTTTCGAGGATGGTAATTGACTACTGGGACATATGAGAATGAATCTAAGATGTTGAGAGTTTGAATTCTTCCCCTGAATGACAATTAAAAGTATTGTTTGAGGACAAACAAGCTTAACTATGAGGTGTTTGTTGTGCGCCTAATTTGTCATGTTTTACACTTACTTTTATATCAGTTTCTGTAAACATTTCATGCATTTGGGTTAGAAAAGTACAGATTCTATGTAGTTTACACTTATTTACCAAATTATGGAGTCTACGCTAGTTTTTGTTTAATTTCGCAGAAATCGAACGCACTTTGGAGCTTAAAGGAAAGTCATGAAGAAGCTAAGGATGGTGCAGCTAGAGAAAAGCCCACTTTTCACCATTCATCATTCTGAATCAAGCTTTGATGTCTTCATGAGAGTTGTAGTCCTTGAAAAGAGCTTTTCAATGCATACTCATATGCATCAATCGGACGAACAAGGACTCGGGAAAGTGCGTTTCAAAAAAAGAGCAGAATGCCAAGAGCTGACAATTCTACCCGATGTCGACCACTTCTAGTCGAAGTCGAGTACTCCAGAGCCCAGAATTCCACACGAAGTCGAGCAGAGCCACTCGAGAGCCTAGAGCTACTCATCGTCGAGTACATTTAGTCAACGTCGAGTACACATGTCGAGTCTAGATGATGCTCAAGCTCGAGTACAATCTGATGGGAGAAAATGCTAGTCGACGTCGAGTACATCTACTCGATGTGTGCCAAGAAGATCGAGTTGTGCCAAGAAGATAGAATTGCTTACAAGAGAATATATGTGGAATTCTATCCATCCACATCAAGATCTATCAAGTCAAGAAGGGATCTATCCACATTAGTCCTAGTTTCCTTTTAGATTTATTTCCTTTATCATAATATTTTATCTTATGTTATTAGATAGAAAGTTTTAGATATAGATATAGTTGTTCCTTCCTAGATTAGCTAGAGGAAGAACACTATAAATAAGGCCTTAGGGGCTGGATTTTAGAATTATCCAAGCAAAGCCACAAGAAAACACATAGAGAGAGATAACGAGTGGGAGACAGAGAGACTTGGAGCCGAGTGGAGTTGGATTTTGTCGAGAGACGTTTTGGCTTTGTTCGGTTGTAAGTTTTCTTTTAGTTTATCAATGCAATTTATTTTCCAGAAATTATTGAAGTTTTATCCATGATGAAAAGCGAGTAGTCCCCCAACTTCTATGGTCGGGGTGAGCCCGACGGTGGCCATGTAAGGTAATGCGCTAAAGGTACAATCTTTTGATGCGATTTTGTCTTCTACCCCTATGAGCATGATTCTTTTGCGAAAGTTGAAGGTGATCCTTGTTTGTGTTATTGAAGCGAAAGTGATCTTAATACAACTAGGATTAATTATGTGAAAAAGGGTTAGTAACAATTAGGGTTTATGCGAAAGCCTCTATTTTCTTATTTGTTAATAATTAAAGTTAGTTGATGAAAAGGCATGATCTTTTATACCTTATGTATTATTTTATGTGGTTATCGTTGTGGTGTTGAAACTCTGATCTTGGAAGTCTTTAGTTTATTGGTTTATTTCCCATCAGTTTCGTGTTCTGTCTTTTGAAAGTTAAAAATTTTGTTCCGTTGTATACTCGACATCGACAACAGGTAGTCGACATCGAGTAAGTTCTCGTCGACGTCGAGGAGTTTTAGTCAACATCGACCAGCTTTCTTTCGTTTTCGTTTCTGTTTGTTTCTGTTACAGTTTCTGATCGATGGTGTGGTCGACGTCGAGGACACTGGTCGACGTCGGGTACTCTTCTGGTCGAGATCGTACTGAGACTTGGAACTGAAATGGCGGGCGCTGATACGCTTCCTCGTGGATCGATCCTGACTAACTTCTACTACAACGGGAGGAAGTCTTGTACGGAGTATTTATTTGCAGAGACATGGAGTCAATTTGATTTCATATTTTATATTTATTTTCATACTTGACCATCCTCCTGCAACAACAAATGCCGACTGGGCTGGGTGCCCTTTCTCTAGGCGTTCTATAAGTGGATATTTGGTTTTTCTGGGCTCGAGTTTGCTCTCATCGAAGTCCAAAAAGCAGACTTCAGCTTCACTCTCTTTTGCTTAAGCTGAATACCATTCTATTCGCCGAGTGTGCACTGAGCTTGCTTGGCTCAGTCGATTTCTTGCTGAGCTCGATGTCCCACACATTGCTCCCATTCCTGTGCGTTGTGACAATCAAGCTGTAATTTATATTACCAAGAACCCGGTTTTTCATGAGAGAATTGAACCAAGCATATCGGTTATTGGATTGTTATTTTGCCTTAGAAAAATTTCTTGAAGGAATGATTTCTCTTTGTCACATCTCCCCTTGTTCTCAGCTCGCTGATTTCCTCACCAAGAACGTTGTCGGAGTTTGTCTTCAGCCGCTGCTTCGTCGGATTGGCTTGGTGAACTCCACGCCTTTTTCTTGAGGGGGAGTTTTAGGATTAAGTGGTGATGTAGACGATGATCAGATATGTTAGTCTTGGTTATGGGCCTTGTGTCTTGTGTTGTTAGTTTGGACCGGCCCATTTTGTAACACTCAGACTATGCTTTATAAGCATTTGCCTCAGCTGTATTACACAGTTCATTCAATTCAACATAGTATGAACACACTCTCCCAATTCCGTTTCTCTCCTCAACTGACATTCTTGAGCTTCCTTGGAAGCTTGAGCTCACATTTCAAATCCTACAGGAGTCCTCAATAAGTATATGGATTATGTACAAAATTTAATAAAAAAATATTATTTTATATAGTTTTTAACTCTTAAAAATGTGCTAAAAAGTGAACGAAAACTTATATTTACAAACGAAGGTATTACATTTTAGACGATTGATTCAATCTCCCCAAATCGCGTAGGTCATCTACCTAATCTCTCCCACCAATAAAAGATATAACACTGAATATTTGGCTTTTGTTGAGGTTGTTTCTTTGTAGGCGTGGCCCTGTTGCACTATCCTAATCTTTTCTTATAAAATACGGAGTATTAAATAATAAAAAAATGGAGTCAAAATCTGTATGTTCTGTTATCCATTTGTGCTTAGCAGACGAGGGACATATCTGATATCCCCAGCATAAGCATATAATTCAGCTCATTATTGCACACGCTTACATAAATCCACAATACGTATAATTAAGCTCTTTATTGCACACGCTTGCATTATTTATTTATTAATTATTGGTTACATATTGGTATCTTTTTTTTTTTTTTTTTTTTACATTAGGCAAAAACTTGGATGTACTAACGACATCCATGATCATCTCGCAAGATAATGTTCTAGAACTCACAACAACAAGTGCTCAAAATAAAATTACAATTAAACTTAGATTTGGCAATAAAATCAGTTGCACCACTGACCTCTCTATAGCAATGTTGAAAACTGATGCTCTCAAAATCTCTTCTAAATAAAAGGATCTCTTGGACAATTTGAGTGACCTCCCATGGACTATTGTTCGCATGATTGATGGTGTCGATGATGATCGCACAATCACTCTCAAGTATCAATTTACGGATCCCCATCTCCGTTGTCAATCTTAAACCTGTATAAACAGCAAGAGCTTCTGCCAAAATGACAGAACCCATCCAAACATTGCATTTATGTATCCGAATAACCTGACCATCATTATTCCTCACAACATAACTAACCTGTGGTTGAGTATCACTTTTCACCGAAGCGTCAACATTGATCTTAACTACATCTATTGGAGGACATTTCCACGTCATTTTATCAGGAGGCCTAGCATGTTTAGGTAATTTTGTTATAATCTGACCTTTATTCCAACAAGAGATATTATCAATAGCTCGAGTTAACGCAAAGATCATAACTGTATCAAAAGTATTGCGGAAAATAATTCTATTTCTGAGCTCCCAAATTGAATGCCATAAATGACATAAATATGTAAAATCTAGATTAAGAGCCCTAGTATTTAGAATATTCTCTTGAACATCACTTGTTAAATTTGGCATAATGAAACATTTGTTCAACTTAACACCTAGATTTTGAATAAGGGATTTTGTAATTTGGCAATTAAACAATAAATGATTTGTATCTTCAATATCAGAATTACAAAGAGAAAAAGTACTAGGAACTCTATTTATATATCTATTTAACCGGACAGTCGTGGGCAGGATATCCAAGAAAATTTTCCAAATAAAATTTTTAATATTCGGAGGGATATTAAGTTTCCAAATCCAATCTGCTGGAATTTTCGTCGTATTCCTAGTTTTATAAAGCGAGGTAGTGGATTTAACAGAAAGTTGTCCATTATTACTGTAAATCCAAATTAACTTGTCTGGCATGGGTGGTTTTCTGGTGTGAAGAATGGTGGGTCGTAGTGGCATGGGTGGTTTTCGGGTATGGAAAGGGAAAATCGGTGGCTAGGGTTTCCAATTATGTGACAGGGGTTTTTGAATTGGGTGAGAGAGGTTTCTAATTAGGAGGGAAGGGGTTAGGGCAATGGTCGGGGAACTATGGAAAGGGGAAATCGGTGGTTAAAGTTTCGAATTGGGTGACAGGGGTTTCCAATTCGGAGTGAAGAGTTTCGAATTTTTTTGTGGTAGTAGGTGGAATAGGGGAAATGACGAAATGTGGAAATTGGGATATGTGGATGTTGTAGGTTGGTGATTGAAAAAGGATTGAGGTATTGGTTGTGTTTGATTTGAAATTTGATAGTATGAAATTCATAAGAAGTGACATGGGTTTCGATTTGAGTGACAAGGGTATCCAATTGAATGAGAAGGGATTAAATATTTGTTTTTGTACTTCGATAAGGGGATGTTTTTGGTGGTCGATTTAAGAAGGATAGGGAAAATTGACATGAGATTTGAATTAAGGTATTGCCTGTGTTTGATTTGGAAATTGTTTAGTGACAGGGGTTTAATGACATGTGTTTGTTTGTCTGTTGAGCGAGGATCTAGCATTATGTGACAAGGGGAGATGAATATAAGTTGAAAACTGATTTTGTTCGTCTGACTGAAATTGTAGGAAACAAATGTTGAGGACAAGGAATCTGAGGTCCAATAAGCGGGAGCCCCAATATTTAGTCCCGGAAAATAGACACTTCCGGGCACGGGTGAACCAGGGATCAAGATTATCGATGCTAACCAACATCGACGACTATGTCGACCCCGTTGACTGGGATAAGCTCCTTGACTCGCAGTTGAGTGGGGTTATGCAGTTGGCGGACCATGTCAAATTCTCGTCACAACTGATGCATTATGTACTCCAGCGCCAGTTTGAGACTGAGAACAGCGGGAGACCTGGTACATGATAAAGGGGAAGCTCTGGAGGTTCTCGATCAAGGAGTTCGCCTTAGTTACCGGGTTGTGGTGCAATCAACCAAGAGGGGCTGAGATGGTGGACGACGACAAAGCTATAAAGGACTTTTTCTCAAACGAGAGGATGGCGGTGTGGGAGCTGAAGAATGAAGTGAAGAGCTCACTGTTGGCGGAGTGGAGCACGCGAAAAAGATTTAAGCTAGTGCTTCCCTTCATTGTGGAAGGAGTGTTGCTGGAGGGGGAACCCAGAGATTCTGTCGAGATATTTATTCTTAATTACTTTATACCAAATATTATCTGGATCGGCCATGATTCTCCACAGAAGTTTCATTTGCATGCCAATATTAATTTGCTTAGCCGATTTAAAACCTAACCCACCATCTTTTTTAGGAGTGCACAGATGTTCCCAACTAATTAGAGGATGATAGTTATCAGATTGAATTTTATTCCAAAAGAAATTTTTGTTGATCTGATCAAATTTTTGTAGAACTCCTTTTGGAAGAAGAAATGATTGCATTAAATAATTTGTTTTAGAATTTAAATTTGCCTGAATTAGTACCGATCTACCAGCTTGAGAGAGAGCGTTAGATTTCCACTTGGAGAGCTGCTTTTTAAGACTATTAATCGCCTCATCAAACAAGACATTACTAACCATACCACTAATAAGTGGAATACCTAGGTATTTTTCCATAGACTTCGTAATTGGAATATTTAGCTGTTGAGCAAGGGATTGGGCTTTACTGACAGGAATATTTTTAGAAACTTGTAAAGAACTTTTATTATAATTTATAGTTAATCCAGACATATTGGAGAAAGTATTTAGAAGATTTCTAATCGTATGAAGACTTAAATCATCAGCTCGTCCAAAAATTAGGGTGTCATCTTCAAAGGAAAGAAATGGAATAGGATCACTATTATTTGTAAGTTTGATTCCAACCAAAGGGTCACATTCCAAAGATTCTTGTTGCAACATTCTCCCTAATAGTTCCATAACCAATACAAAAATATATGGTGCAAGAGGATCTCCTTGTCGAATTCCCCTATGAGTATGAAATGTACGGCCCATCAAATTATTAATTAAAACTGAAAAGCTAGTTTTAGTTAGGCATGTCATAACCCAATCAATCCATCTAGAATCAAAACCAAATTTATTTAGAATGATGCGAATAAAACTCCAGCTTATTTTGTCATAAGTTTTCTCCATATCTAACTTTAATGCCATCCACCCAGCTTTACCTTTTTTGTTATGAAAAGAGTGGAAAACCTCATGAGCTATTAGTATATTATCTCGAATATTTCTACCTTGTACAAAAGCTCCTTGAAAAGGATTAATAATACGTGGTAATATAGGCTTTAAACGATTAGCCAAAATTTTCGAAATAACCTTATAAATAGTATTGCACAGACTAATCGGACGGTAATGGTTAATATTATTGGACGCATCAATTTGAGGAATAAGTGCAATGAAGGTTGAATTTACTTCATTGAGTAGCACACCAGAATGAAAAAAAAGATTTAACAGCTTTGCAAACTAATTTACCGACAATATCCCAATATTTTTTATAGAACTCTGGTGGAAAACCATCAGGACCTGGAGACTTATCATCTGTCATTGAAAAAAGGGTATCCTTAATTTCTTCATCTGAAACATGTTGTGTCAAAATTCTATTTTCAGATTCAGTAATGGTCTGATCAATTAAATTTAGGAAATATAGATTACTACTAACCGATGTGTTATTAGAAATAAATCTTAAATTCAGTTGTAATTTCATCTCTTATTTGATCCTCATCCTCAATTACTAAACCATCTTTATTTGTAAAATTACGAGTGATATTTTTAGAATTTCTTATTTTAGATACTGATTGGTAATATTTAGCATTTCTATCTCCAAATCTTAAAAATTTTGATTTTTCTCGTTGTTTCCATAAGGCATTATTAAAGTCCATAAGAGCCTCACGTTTACTTAACAACCTATTACGCCTAATATTTATGGTATCATTTGAATTCCCACTAATTTGTTGTTTTTGAAGTAACATAAGCTGATCTTCAATATCTTTTATCTGTCGAAAATTATTATTAGGGTGAGACTTACACAAGATCTTTGTATTTTTTTAAGTAGTTTCTGTTTTTGTAGAAGTGTAAACATAAACGACCCATGAAGCTTATTCTGCCAAGTTGATTTAACTAACCTGATATAGTTATCATTACTAGTCCAAGACATTTCAAATTTAAACGGTGAACCAGCCCTAATTTTCATATTTCCTATGGACATAGATATTAAAGAATGATCTGAAGTCGTAAAAGGATGATTGTGTACTGACAAATTAGGGAAATGTGTTAAGATATCGGTATATATGTACCATTACTCTATCCAATCGCTCATAGATATTATCAATAGGATTTTGACTCTTCCTCCACCTTATTGGACTACTAGTACAAGAGATCGTATGCACATCTAACTCTTCCATAATTTGTCGAATTCGCATAAATCTATTTGCCTGCGGAACTAGCCCGCCAATTTTGTCAGAAACTGTTTTGATTTCATTGAAATCTCCCATAATCAAACATGGGAGAGATTGGTTATGAATAACAACGAATAACTCACGAACAAGTTATTCATTGACAAATGACAACCCGATAATAATCATATTTCAAATCATAAATTTTAATTATTTTAATGTTTCTTTTAATTAAATTTTACGGTCGATAATTTTTTTTGTTATAGAATCTTTCACAATTTTTCGATAGTCATTTAAGATGCCTAAAATAAGTAAATTGTTAGAAAAAAAAAACGTTTTTTTTTTGGCTCTAACTTATTTTTATAATTAATTTTTGAAATCGGGTATTCACAAATAGATTATTTTTCCTAACTTCATAAAAAAAGACTTTTGCAAGCCTTAAATCATTCAAATTATAATAAGGGTCTTCTAGGTTGTATAAAATAAATATAGATGTCAAATATCATTTTGATTTTTTTTTCCTTCAATATTTGAAGCCAAACACCCAGAAATTAATCTTAAAAGAGTGTTTATTTATTTATTCAAATTTCATATTTGCTTTTCTAAAAATTCTTCAATTTTTGTATGTAGATATTAAAATGTTCTTTTTTTTTTAACTATTCCTAATAGTCATTTAAGATGTTTAGAATAAATATAATTTCTATCTGAAAAAATCTTAGGTTAAAAATTTAGATAGATGAACATGTAGAATGTGTAGAGTTAGTATAGATTTATTCATTTTCGATAATTATTTTTTCTACAATTTTTTAAGGATAACATGTGCAAAAATAATCTCTTCTTAAAATTAATGATGTTTCGCTTCCATCTCCAAAAATATTTAAAAAATTTCAAGAAAAAAGATGTATATACCATATAGTATGGAAATTTTGAAAAGAAATAGGATTTTGAGAATCATTGATTTTTATAATTACTTTTTATTTTGACATTTAATTAAAATATCTATCCATTACTAATATTACTCATAAATATAATATTGGAAACAAATATTTAAACTTCCCTTAATAATATCGATTAATAAGAAAAGAAACTTTCGAATAGTATGAAAATAGGAAGCAAATATGTTTAAAATAGGAAACGTGTATTTTAAAATTTCATCAATAATATTGATCAATAAGAAAATCTCATTTGAATAAAAAAAATTAAGTTTAATTGTGGGTGTGACACGTCAGTAAAATGCTAGTAGAATTAGTATTATTAACAGATTTTTATTTTGATATTTGAATTAATTGTCTAGACAATTTTGGTACGATTGTGATAAATATAATATAGGAAACAAATATTTAAACTTTCCTTAATAACATCGATTAAGAAGAAAAGAAACTTTTAATTAAAAAATTCAACTTTAATTTATAGAGCGACACGTCAGCAAAATGCTAGTAGAATTAGTAATATTAATAGATAGATAATAGATAATCAATAGATCATATATATACCTTTAGCGTTTAGGATAAAAAGACCGAAACTATTTTGGGAATCTTTCCCAATTTAGAATCTTTTTATTCCTAATAATTATTTTAATTAAAATGTTATATTTAATCTATATATTATATTTTTTATTTCAATATTATTTTAAAAATAATCCTTCACCTTTTTTTTTTTTTATTATATCATAATTCCTCACAATTATATATATTTATTTGTTATATTATATAATTATTCCTACCAATTATTTTTATAATTACTTTTTCTATATTTTTGGATTCTCTCAACTATTTAAATAAAATATCATAAATAAATAAAAAATTTTTTTTTTATATATTTTAAAAGAAAATCTTTTGAATAGGTATATACACCAAAAAAATTTATTTCACGAATTTTTTTTAAATCGCACATCCTGGCCAAAATTCTGGCTTCATAATTGGTTGGGATCACAATTGATTTCGAAAGAAAATACAAGACCAAAATATAAAAATTATTACATAAAATTGGTACACATTGGCTTAATTTTTTGTATTAGAAAGTACTCCGTATATTATGACAATATAAATCTAAAAATAAAATAATCCCTCTACAACTTTTATTTTGTACAGCCCCATTGGGAATTTTTAAATTTTAATATATTGCAATACAGCGAAGCAGAGTGACATATATTGTAGTACGTACGTGTGATATTTATATATAATATATTATTGCATTAGTTAGAGCAGCGGTATAGTTTCCCCACGGGCCACACCTCTATTGAAGACAAAACAAAGGCTTATAATTTGTACTAACTTTGACTAAATCTCTAAAAGCTATTTAATTTTTTTTTTATCTTAGTCCAGTTAGATAGATTTGACATATTAAGATAAATGTGAGTGAGGGTGTATGCTTTCGTGTGTGCACTTGAGTAAAGGGTATTATATCTTACCTAACAAATTGCTATGAGCTGTATATAAGGACAAGCCTCTGTTATAAATTCTCCAATGAATCAGAAATCATGGAATTGCCTCACCTCTCTCGATCTCTTTCATGTTGCATTCTTTGTTCCATCTAGCTAATGATTTCTGTCTCTTATCACATAATTTCTGTATTATTCTATCGTCAAAACCATCTCATATATCATATCAATCAACATGGCATCAGAGCAATACCTGTGATTTCTACCAATGGCAAATCAAACCGAAGAAGGAGCAGTCACCATCGATCACATAGATTAACTCTCCGTTCACCATTCAGATAATCCTAATTACATCTTATCTACTTGCTTGCTGGACGGGACCAACTTTGGACACTGGAAACGTTCAGTAGAAGTATCTCTAATGGCCAAGAACAAGCTTGGTTTTTTCACTGGAACGTGCATAAAACCGACGACAGATCCTCTCCGTATGCATTAATGGGAATGATGCAAAAATATGGTAATTTCTTGGTTCGCTCACTCTATTACTAAAGATACTGCTGAAGCTGTGTTGTATTCGCGCTCTGCGAGTCAAATTTGGAGAGATCTTGTTGCCAGACTTGGATGTTCTAGTAGAACCAGGATATACCAAGTTCAAAAGGAAATTTTTGTGATATAACAAGGAACCCTTGATATTGCTTCTTATTTCACAAAATTTAAGATGATCTGGGATAAATATGCGTTGTTGATTGAAAATGACTCTTGTCTTTGTGGTTCCGATCTCGATCCCTATGTTGAAACTTATTCAAGACCAACGGGTTATCCAGTTTTTAATGGGATTGAACGAATCTTACAATGTGGTGAGAGGCGACATTTTGATGATGTCGCCTCCTCCAAACCTTGAGGAATCCTATCAGTTCCTTATTCAGGAGGAACAACAACGTGGTATGAGCAAGTCTAATGTCCCTAAGGACAGTGAAGCTGCTGCATTTTCTTCTCAGCGGTTCAAAACTTCTGGAGGCAGTTCTAAGAAACTTACGTATTGTGACCATTGCAAGGTAATTGTCATCTGATTGAGAAATGTTGGAAAATCCATGGATATCCAACTAGTGCTTCCTTTGGTGCTTTTTGTGATCATTGCAAGTTGGGAGGCCATACCACTGAGAAGTGTTGGAAACTTCACAGATATCCAACCAATTCCTCTTGCTCTCGTCTTTTCTATGATCATTGCAAATCCGTTGGCCATGTCATTGAGAAATGCTAGAAGTTGCACGGCTATCCATCTGGTATGCAACAGTCTAATTCATCTGTTGCTAATCAAGGGAAAGGAAGAAAGGTTGATGTTGCAAGTACTAGTTCACTGGATGCTGCTATCACCAACTCTCAGTATCAACAACTTTTGGCCATTCTTCATAATCGTGAAGTGCAAGACCCTGCTGCATTATTGGCTAGTATGAGTACTTGTCTCTTTTCTTCTATGTGAAATTCAACTTGGATTCTTGATAGTAGAGCAACTAACCACATTACTCCTCATATTACATAGTTTTCATCCTATAAACCTCTCCATGAACCTTCATTCATGACTATGCCTAATGGAATACGTGCTCTTATTCTTCACAAAGGCATAGTCCACATTTCCTCTAACATCACTCTTCAAGATATTCTTCATGTCCCTGACTTTCAATTTAATCTTATTTCCATCAAAAAGATGACAAGAGACATTAATTCTAATGTTCTTTTTACTCCCAATTCATGTATCATTCAGGACCCTTTGATGAGGAGACCGTTGGTGATTGGAGGTGAAGCGAAAGGGTTTTACATTGCAAACAAATCATATGAGATGGACCTCAATCCTACCTTAACTATTGTTCTTCAAGCTTCTTTTTCCCCATGTAATAAAGACACCTCGTTTGACAGTACTATATTTCGAAACACTGTGTATGTTACTTACAATGTTGAGTTGCTACACTGCTGTTTGGGGCATGTTCCTCTTTCCCAATTGTGTTTTGTGGATGATGTTGTTTCTAAGTCTAATTTGAATCCCATTTGTCAAATCTACCCTCACGCCAAACACCACAGAACACCCTTTCCTTCTCGCCAACATCAATCTTCATACCCATTTCATCTGGTTTATTTTGACACTTGGGGACCCTATAAATAGCCAACTCACAATGGATTTCGTTACTTCCTTACATTGGTTGATGACTTTACTAAATGCACATGGACCTATCTTATGTCTTCCAAAACAAATTCTTGGCATATTATTCAGCAATTTGTCTCCCTTGTTTCAACACAATTTCACACAAAGATCAAAGCCTCTCAATTACACAATGCTGCTGAATTCCTTGACAAAAACGGAGTCGTCGAGAGAAAACATCGTCACCTTCTTGAGGTGGCTCGTGCTCTGAAATTTCGATCCAATGTTCCTCTGAAATTCTGGGGACAAAGTTTCCTCACTGCCACCTACTTGATCAACCGAACCCTATTGCCATCCATTTCCAATAAAATACCATATGAGTTGTTTTTTCATAAGCCCCCATCATACTCACGTATTTGAGGGTCTTCGGTTGCTTGTGCTTCGCTAGCCCATGAAAGCGAGGAAGGGACAAGTTTCAACCTCATGCTCATCCATCGGTTTTCCTTGGTTATGCATGTGGGAAAAGTGCTTACACAATCCTTGATCATACAACTCAGCAACTCTTACAGTCTCGGGATGTTCCCTTCTTTGAGTACAATTTCCCCTTTTGTTCCATGAGTTTAGATCACAATATTGTCACTCTACCTGTTCCTGCTACCTCCTTTCCTCATACAATTTTTCGTCCATAAACTACACCTATCCAACCTCCTCCAAATACTCCTGATCAACCTCCTCCAACCCCACCTTCTCAACCTTCCCCTCCTACTGTCATACCCGATCCCCCTGTTCCTCTCCGAGGATCCACTAGAACATCTAACCCTCTATCATACCTCAATGATTATGTTTGCAATGGTTGCTCTTCTACTTTCTTTACTTCACCTTCCCTTGCTCTTTTCTCTCACACCTCATCCTACACAGAACCTACCTCCTACAAAGGTTCTTCAAAGGATCCTTGTTGGCTTTTAGCCATGAAGAAAGAAATAGATGATTTTTCCACTAACAATACATGGTCAATTGTTCCTTTGCCTCTAGGAAAGAAGCCAATTGGCAGCGAATGGGTTTTTAGAATCAAACGCAAAGCTGATGGGACTCTTGAGCGCTACAAGGCTCGCTTAGTTGCCAAGTTATAGATTACCATGAGACTTTTTCCCCTGTTGTCAAGATGACAACTATTCGCCTCATCATCACTATGGTTGCTACCAAGTCCTGGCCTTTATTTCAAATGGATGTAAAAAACGCTTTCTTTCATGGTGATCTCCATGAGGATGTTTACATGACTATGTCCGAAGGCATTCCTAATCCTCCCAATCTAGTTTGCAAAGTTCAGAAGTCTCTTTGTGGACTAAAACAAGCCAGCAGACAGTGGTTCTCAAAGCTCACAGATGCTCTTGTCTCTCTTCAATTTGTGCTATCAAAACTGGACTACTCCTTCTTCATCAAGAAGAATGGTTCACAGATCACAGTGGTTGTTGTCTATGTAGATGATCTCCTTGTTACTAGATCTGACTCTGTAGAGTTTGCTCGTTTAAAACTCCTTCTTGATGCTCAGTTCAGCATAAAGGATCTCGGAGAGCTTCATTATTTCTTAGGCTTGAAAGTGAGTCACAACAATCATGGTGTTCATCTCTCACAACCAAAATTCAGTCAGGAATTACTCATAGAAGCTTCTTTTTAGGTTGACAAACCTACCCTCACTCATTCGCCAATGAACACGAAACTTGTTCCTCATGAAGGTGAGCTCCTAGTTGATGCTCTAAACTATCGACATATGGTTGGAAAGCTTAACTTCCTCACAAATACAAGGCATGATCTCTCTTTTGTTGTGCAAACGCTCAAGTCAATTTATGCAAGCACCTCGTGTTCCTCATTTGCTTGCTTTACATCGCACCATACGGTACATTGCAAGAACACTTTCTCATGGTATCACTCTCAAAGGTTTTGATTCTTCTTGTGTTGCTGCCTTTACTGATTCTGATTGGGCGTCATGTGCATACACACGTTGATCTGTTACTAGCTTTGTAATCCTTCTTGGTCAGTCTGCCATCAGTTGGAAATCAAAGAATTAAGGGGTTATGTCTCGTAGTTCCACAAAGGCCGAGTATCGTGCCACAACTCAGACAGTTGCAGAGATTACTTGGATTGTCCGTTTGCTTGAGGAACTTGATCTTCATCCAATCAAGCCAGCTACCTTGTATTGCGACAATGCCTCTGCTCTACAGATTGCTTGCAATCCAATTTTTCATGAAAGGACGAAACATATAGAGATCGATTGCCATTTCACACGTGAGAAAGTGTTGGATGGCTTATAAAACTTATGTCATATCCCCACAAGTTCACAAGTAGCTCATGTCTTGACAAAGATACTTCCTTCACATCAACAAAAGGTTCTTCTGTCCAAACCCGGGTTGTCTCCACCCCGAGTTTGAGAGGGGGGGAGGGGGTGTGTTAAGATAAATGTGGGTGAGGGTGTATGCTTTCGTGTGTGCACCTGAGTACAGGGTATTATATCTTACCCAACAAATTGCTATGAGTTGTATATAAGTAGAAGCCTCTGTAACAAATTCTCCAATGAATAAGAAATTATAGAATTGCCTCACCTCTCTCGCTCTCTTACATGTTGCATTCTCTGTTCCCTCTCGCTAATGATTTATGTCTCTTAGCACATAATTTATATAGGGGGGGACAATCCGCACGGTGAAAATATCGCCATTGACACGGTGGCGGCCACGGTTTCAGAAACCGTGAGAATGGTATGCGATGGTTTTCAAAACCGTCGCCATAAGTCTCCATTTTTCTCTCATCACCTCGAGCGGACACAGTTTCTAAAACCGTGGGAGGCGTCCTGAGAAAATAGCCTACCTATTGAATGGAAATGGGAACTTATGTCGACGGTTTTCAAAACCGTCGCCATAAACGTTCCCACAGTTTCTAAAACCGTGGCCGATCATTAGGGTGAAGGGGTAAATGTGACTCATGGCGACGGTTTTCAAAACCGTCGCATAAATAGTTTCACGGTTTTAGAAAACGTGGCCGCCACCGTGTAAATAGCGATAAATTGACGGTGTCAATAGCAATACTGTTTATATACTGTTATATCATCAAAATCATCTCGATCATCCTATCAATCAACATGACACATTAAAATTATTTTAATGGGTCTAAATTGATTGAAGGAGAAGTATCTGTAAAAATTTTCATTTTAATTGGAGTAGATTAATTTCCAATTGGAGGCCTAGCACTTGTGGTTTTCGACAGAGGAAATGTGCGGTTCGATGTCATCTTTGGTTTTCTAAAATGTTTCTTCTCAACTTTAATTTGGTGTGGCGAAATATATGGGACTTGCCAATTTCGATCGCTATTTACTGTAAATTGATGCTTACCTTTTCCATTTTCATTTTCCATTTTGAAAAAAGTACACTTAGGTAATTCATATAGGTAAGTTCTAATTTGACCATTTTTAATAGGAAAATTCCATTTTTTTATTTCAATTCATATAATCCAAAATCCAAAACCTAACACAGTTTCTCAATTCTCATTATTTTCAATTTATTAGAATTGAATTCTTAAAAAATTAATTTCCCGGTAACTATACTTCCCACCTTTAACCAAACGAACCCTAAAGCAACCCCAACAGATTCTCCATATTGGGTTTTTGGAGAATATTGAGGTTGATTTTGGTCCTACAGCTTCTCCATTACATTCTCCAAAATAGAGAATGGGGAAAAGAAATGGAGATGATTCCCTAAATTTGGAGAAAACTCTATATATTTTGGAGTAAACTCCATAATGGAGAATCGGTTGGAATTCAACCCCAAAAAAGTTCAGAATATGTGACCTATAATTCTCCATTTTAGGGATTTTTTTAGAGAACCGGTTGGACAAATAAAAATCATCTTTAACCCCTTTCTCTTCCCATCCTGAATCTTCCAAAATATCAGATTCCAATCCAGAAAAAATTATCAATTAATAAACATATATACAAGTATATATAACACTATCCAAATTCGTTACGTTCCTATATTAATACGGATCGATCAAGTAGTGAGTTTGACTAGTTCAAAAGATATATAGCATCATTTATCAGAAATTAATTATAAAGGTTGACCTACCTCCACTGCCGGTGGCGGTTGGCATTTAACATATATTATTCCTTTATCCATTTTTAAGCAATCCATATTTTTAAAAGTAAATTAATATTTTTTCTGGAATAAAAATTGGCAATCGGTACATTCCCTAAGAATATAGGTTAAAAAAAGTCTTTTTTAATTTTATTTACCTTTCCATTAAAATTAAGCCCCTTCAAATTATTTTTATTTGAATGTACATATGGTAATTCACTTACGAGAACAAGCAGGGCGAAGCCAGAATTTTTTTAGTAGGAGGCAAGATTATATATATACGGTGTCGTTGTAGATTAAAGTAGCATAACGATTATGTAATATGATAATTATACATTAAATGATATTATTTTAAGATAACATATATCACTTCGATATATGATAAAGCTTTGTTATTTTTTCTTCATTAAAAATATAAATAAATATAAATAAATAAATAAAAGTCGAAGATCAAAAAGAAAACAATCAAAATAAGGATGTAAAACACAATAAATAAACATTGAGTCAATATTTAACTTGGTGTATTCTTAATATGTAATACTCCGTAGCGTATAACTAATATAAATTTTTTTAACTTGCGTAACTTCTTACCAAGTTATCAAAATAAGTAATATAACATATGATTTCAAAGCTCTCGAGGTGATTTATAATATGCGAATGTCAATTTTAAGTAAAATATAAAAGTATTTAAAATAAAATTAAAGTTATTAATACACCTACAATTTTCAAACATTCATAACTTTTTACTCAGATATCAGATTAGGGTGTATTATATTTCTAAACGAAGCTAGCGGCGAGAAGAATACACATAGACAATTTGTCAAATGATAGGAGAGACACGTGCTCCCATGCCCCCTTTGGCTCCGCCTCTGAGAACGATAGGTTCATCTAATACCAGATCTCCTGACCCATTGTATAAAGTGAATATATGATCGACTAATATAATCACTAATAATAATAATTACTATGATTTTGTCCACCGTTACATTATCCTTAATTGAATATATGTATATCTAGTAAGAAATTGAAAAAAGGGGTCGAAATCAGAATGTACTGTTGAGCATTTGGTGCATAGCAGATGAGGAACATACGCCATTAATTAATTAATAAATAATGGAATGGAGCCAATTTCCGCTAAAAAACAAACGCACGCGTATCCTTGTTGGTTTCTCACTTCAATACTATCCAATCGTCGGTTACCTTTTAAATTCATTCATATATCGAATAATTAGCTATAGGTTTTTTTTTTTTTTTTTTTTTTTTTTTTTTTTTTTTTTTTTTTACAGTAGTAAAAAAGTAGGATGTCAGAAGATAATCCTTGATTATCATGGCGGATAATTTTACAAAATTCCCTACTCATAGAGAGGTTATATAGATTAAGTTCAGTACTATTTTTAGCTAGGAAGTCTGCAGTCGAATTTTATTCTCTGTAGCAATGTTGCACCAGAACATAAGTGAACTCCTGTATCAATCTTGAGATCTTCTCTGTAAGTCTCATGATCTCTCAGTGAGGTGTGTTGACTTTTGTGATAGCCTTTATAACTTCTAAGTTATCTCCTTCTACGATGATCCTTCTCCAGCCTCTAGCAAGGAATAGTTCTAGTCCTCTACAAACAGTCAGGGATTCTGTTTGAATTACATATCCCTTCGTAACCTTTTGCTGAAAGAAATCTTTTATTTTCCCATTCCAATCACGGACAATACCCCTAACCTGGCAATCCCCCGAAGATTTAACCGATCCGTCTACATTAATTTTGTAGATGGCCATCGAGGGCTTTGTCCATTTGTTAACTTTCCATTTAGGATTAGATTGTTTTGTACGTGGGATCCTTTTGGCTTGCTTTCTCCCATTCAACAATACTCTTGATAGCTTTCCGAGCAAGAGTATCTGCATTATCTAGGCCTTTACCTTTTAATATAGAAGAGTTTCTGGCTTCCCAAATCGTTTGCCATATTATGCATATGTGCACTTCAAAGTGGGAATGTTCTTCTTATCTGTTCCAAGTCTGATGTTGTTGTTGATGAGTTTTTCAGGCCTAGAAAAGCTTTTCCCGTAAGTTGTTCATATTTTTTGAAAATTTCTTTTGTTATCGGACTATTTACTAGGAGAATGTCTAAATCTTCATTCCCTAGGTCACACAATGCGCATTGTGCTGGAACTTGT
Organism: Persicaria tinctoria; assembly: GCA_037127255.1. Taxonomy (NCBI): domain Eukaryota; kingdom Viridiplantae; phylum Streptophyta; class Magnoliopsida; order Caryophyllales; family Polygonaceae; genus Persicaria; species Persicaria tinctoria. Next base: position 25,990,387 of record JBANSL010000005.1, on the reverse strand, counting down.
TAAAAAAATCTATTAAGACGTTCTTTTGTCGCTAGACCATCAATCGCAATTTTAATTTCCAGATGAAATTTTGGGTCCTAATTAGAGGCATACAGAGATTCTAGATCCAAGAATTGCCTCATGCAGTTGTCATTGGAGGTTGTAGCATTGCTTTGACAGATTTAGTAGAGTAATTACCTTGTCTGTCAAGCTTCCATATTAATTTATCCGGGGTATTCCACTCAGGGATTTGAATTTGGTTTATTTTGTCAGCAATTTGAGCAAGGAAAAGATGTCTAATTAGACTATCATTCCATTTCTTGTCAATAGTGAGCAGATGTGCAACCTTCATATCGGGGTCGTTGGTGTTTTTGTAGCTATCTAATTTAGTATCCTTAAGCTACGAGTCAGACCAGACATTGATTTTTGAGCCATCCCCTATTAACCAGAAAAGGCCCTTTTGAAAGATTTCTCTGAGGTGCAGCAGTCTACCAAATTGACAGGATGTGTTTTGAATGTTCATGTCTTGGATTTTGTTATTTCTAAGATACTTTTCATTGATTACTTTAACCCATATATTGTCAGGTTGGGTGTAAATTTTCCAGAGAAGTTTCATTTGAAGGCTAATGTTACGCTCTTTAGCAGATTGGATACCCAGACCACCTTGGTCTTTAGACATGCAAATTTTATTCCATCTGATCAGAGGATGGTACTTGTCAGCATGGCTCTTATTCCAGAAAAAGTTTTTATTTATTTGGTCAATTTTGGTTAGAACACCTTTCGGAAGAAGGAAATTTTGCATGAGATAGTTTGTTTGGGAACATAGATTTTGCTTTAATTAGAGTTACTCTACCAGCTTGGGAAAGCGAGGAAGCTTTCCATCGAGATAGTTGTTTTTAAAGTTGTTGTAGAGTTTATTCAAAAATGCGATTCTATACTCTTCCACTTACTATAGGAGTTCCTAAGTACTTTTCCATGCCTCTGGCTACAGGTATATGCATTTTTCGAGCGAGATCAGTGGCCTTTGCTGGGCATACATTTTTCGAGAATTGGATGGAACTTTTCTGGTAATTGATAGTTAGGCCCGAGAGATTAGAGAAAGAGTTAATCATGTTTGTGATTGTGTCAAGACTTTTGTGTGAGGCCTTGGCAAAAATGAGGGTATCATCTGCAAATGTTAATAGGGGAATCGGGTTACCTTGGGGGGATAATTTAATTCCAACTAGAGCGTCTTCTAGGCAGGATTTTGCAAATAGTTCTCTAGCTAGGTTTTCCATTACTATAATGAAAACGTAGGGAGCCAAATGGTCACCTTGTCTGAGTAACCTATCGGGTCTAAATGGTTTACCAGGGCTATTGTTAACGAGGACAGATAGAGTTGTTGTCGAAAGAGAGTTCATGACCCATTTGAACCATTGAGGATGAAACCCCAGTTTGTTGAGGGAGGCCTGAATATATTTCCAGCTTACCTTGTCGTAGGCTTTTTCCATATCATGTTTTATCGCCATCCATCCACTTTTCCCCTTTTGTTCTTTTGGAAAGTGTGAAATATTTCATGTGCAATAAGAGTATTATCTTGAACCGATCTACCTTCCACAAAAGCTCCCTGGAAAGGGTTGATAATGGATGGTATGATTGGCTTGAGTCTATTGGCTATTATTTTAGATATAATTTTATAGATTGTGTTACATAGGCTGATGGGTCGGTGATGGTGAATAGTTGTTGGTGTTTCTACTTTGGGAATAAGGGTTAAAAAGGTCTGGTTTATTTCTTTTAGGATGGTGCCAGAATGGAAGAAAGCTCTAACTGCTTTGCAGACAGAGTCTCCCAAAATATGCCAATATTTAGTGTAAAATTCCGGAGAATAGCCATATAAACCTGGCGACTTATTTTCAGCCATGCTAGTGACTGTTTCATTGATTTCCCTGTTCGTTGGAATTTTAATTAGGCATTCGTTTTGCTCATCAGTAATTTCTTTGTTTAAATACCTAAGTTGTTGTGGGTTTACATCCGGTGTATTTGGACAAAGGAACCTTTCAGCCATTTCCTTTGAGATTTGGTCTTGAATCTGACTTCTGTTAGTAATCAAAATGCCATTTTTAGATGTGAAGCTAGAGGTTGAATTCCTGCTACATCGAATTTTCACTTTAGTTTGATAGTATCTTGTGTTCTTATCGATTAGTTGTAAGTGTCTAGTTCTAGCTAGTTGCTTCCAAAATTTGTAACTATAAATTTGTAACTATAATTAAGCTATAGTTGAAAGTACCTTCCTCCAACACAATACATATGAATAGTTTTAAAGCCGGTAACGTAATAATTTCACCTTGGAAAAATTTTACATGATTTTAATCGAACATTGAATGTGTAAAAGTTGACACGATTTAATCAATCATGCTTTTATTTAATTTCTGTGATCGGTTGTTGAAGATGGGAAATTAAAATGAATTCAACGTTGAGAATATGATAAATCTCGAATTTATGTGGATGCATGATTCATTCGCATCTTATTAATTATTCTCTTAAGAAATAATATAGACATGTAGAAATATTACGTGTATAAGCAAGGTAACTTCAGTTTTAATTTTAATGTAAAAAACACTCAAATTTGGTGGTTTTGTGTTACTTAATTTTATAATTTATGGCATGGGTAGTTTTGAATAAGTTTGTATTAAAGTTACATCGATCAATTTATCTACAAAAATCTGTTGAAAATATAATAATACAGGAAATAAATGTGAATTGACATATGAAAATTAAACTAATAGAGATCAATAGATTTATCCGATCCATTGACATTGAATTAATGATCACATTTACTATTTATATTGAAATTGTTGAGGACCCAAAGGTTCTCGTGGACATATTTTGACAATAACAAACTCTAATATTTGACATCTTTGGTTGAGTTCTACTTGAAGGACTTAGACAGGTGTGTGCCCTTAATTAAAGGGCGAATCAAAATCACCACATAACAATCTATAAATTAACCACTTCAAAAAAAATAAAAAAATTACCAGATAACAAACACAATTATAGAGAAGGTTGTCCTAGTAAAGTTGTCATTGAAAGACAAAACTGCCTACTAGTACTAACGGAGAGACAAAACTGCCTACTAGCACTTTAGATCACATGGAAGAGATAAAATATATTATTGTACATCAGAAGTTTCCATATTCATGAAGTTTTTTTACTGAAATATTTTATAGAAGATAAAATATCGGAATTGTTATTTACACGGTGATTTTCTCGCTAATTACACGAGAAACACTTGCAATAGCGTATTACGGGTTCGCGGAATAAAAAGTGAAAATTAATATTTGGCGTCCGCGAAGTACGGGTTCGCTGGAAATCTGGGAAAGCTAATCTCTCTCCTCGACTCAACAATGGCGCTCTCACAGAGAGATGCTCCACCACGGTAGGTGCTCGCCTTCCTCACAACCTCAGTCGCCCAGTCTACCACCACCTCTCCGAAGAGATCTCCGACCGTGTCGCCGCCGACCTCAATCCCCGCGCCGCCTACCACTGTCTCATCTTCTGCGCCTCGCCGTCCACCAGTACTTTGCCTTCCTCGTCTCCGGCCTCATCTCCTCCCTCTTCCTCTCCTTCCGCCTCTCCTCCCTCCGGTAGCCCCGACGTCGCGAGATGGAAAGTCGGGTCACATTAAGTTTTATTATGATAAATATTTTTTTATTTATCTTAATTATTGACTATTACATTCATTTATTTATTTATATTAAAGTCTCACTATGGTGTAAATCATGCTATTTGAGTGTTTAAAAATAAGAAAACTAGAGTAATCATAAGGATGAGTCGAGTCTTATTCGGATTGGGTTCGACTTTTGTCTATGTTCGTGTCTATTCAGGTATCGGGTCAAAATGAGTCGAGCTTGAGACTGGGTTCAAGTTGTGCATATAACACTAGATTTTCGGGTTTCGATCGAATCTAAATTCGGGTGGATCCAGTCGGGTTATCAGATCAGGTTAGATTTTGCCAACTCTAATGATATGTCTGCAAAACAATACTCCCTCCATTAATTAAAACTTGATGCTTTACTATTCACGCACATTTTTTTAGGTGTTAAAAACTATATAAAATATTAAAACTTTTAATAATTTTTAAGTAATTTCATACTTATTTCAATTAAGTATGAATTTACAAAAACAAATGTAAAAAAATGTTAATATTTTAGTCCCTTCGATAGGATTTATTTGATGTTTTAGAGAAATACACAAAGATTAAGAAATGTCACTTCTACCTTTAAATATCAATAAAATAATTTTTACTCACTCATTATATTTATTATGCACAAATGTAATTTGTTAAACTAAAAAAAAGTACAAATTATATTGATAGTAGTGCAAAAGTAAAAGAAAGTGTAATTATTACTTCTAAAACATCAAATATTGTTGATCAAATTTCACCTCCTAAAACATAAAATAAATCCGATCGGATGGAGTATATATCATTCTAAAAAAGCATGCATAAATAGTAGGGTTGGCATGGTACGATAACCAGCAAAAAATGGTGAGTACCAAGTACCAACCACCAACTGGTGGTACTTAAATTTTCATACCACGTACAAACACAAGTCGTGGTTACCACGACTTGTGGTAACCATGACTTGTGGTTACCACGACTTGTGGTAACCATGACTTGTGGTTACCATCGGTACATTACCATGGTTACCATGCTGTAATTCTGTTTGTATTTTTTTGAAATCGAATCCCCTTTGCTATCGTCCGGTAGCCATCAAAGTTATCGAACGAAAAAATATGGTTACCAAAAATAATATGGTTACCACCTGTTAAAAGTTCAAATAAATCAAGTTCACAAACAATAAAACATTAGAATAAAAATCAAAACAGTAGAAATGACCAATTTGTGTTTGTCTGTTTGAACGAACTAACGAAGAGACTAGAAACAGTATAAAGGACCTATTTAGGTCAAAATCAAAACACAAAATATAAACTAAAAACTTAAAACTTAAAGGTCAAAACAATAAAACATTAAATAATAATAATAATTAAAAAATATATATACTCGGTAACTATATATGGTAACTATGACATTCAGATTTTATTACCATTACCCTACCACCTTCGTGTGGTTACCACCACGATGGTTACCGCCATGTCGGTTATCACAACTGTGGTTACAAACATAATCGGTTTGTGCTTGATAATGGTACGTGGTTGATATAATAATTTGCGTACCATTTGCCTACCCTAATGAATAGTAAACAACAAGTTTTCAATAACAGAGAGGAAGTATATAGTTATAGTTATTGGTCATATGGATAATTAATGAGTTTATGGCCGATATCTTGTTATATATATATATATATAAAAGGAAAGAAATTCGATTCTCTAGACATGCCTAGAGAAACCGAGATCCCAAACAAGCCGGGAGATGAACTAACCATCATGTACAACCCGAAGCAAATGATTGAAATAAAATAACAAGAAGCAAATGACGGAATTGAAAAAGCAAAAATAAAGTACAAGCCATATATCAACACATCAAACAAAAGGCTAGTAGAACCAACGACCGACCGACCAAACGAAAGACGCTCACAGAGAACTCTGGGGATGATCACTAACTAACACCTCAACACAGACTCTAAACAGAATCAACATGCATCATCGCATATCCACGACGTCTACAAGCTCGACAAACTAGTCACCGTTCACATGAAACCTGTACCACACAAAGAAAAGCAAAGTACATGCCAACCCACAGTTTAAAACTCTAGTCATACCATTGCCAAAACAAATCCCAAAAACCCGCAGGCATCTTGGCCGATGTCTTGTTGAAGCTTAAGAAGAAAGGAACATAAATTACTCAAGGAAAAAATAATAATGATATTTCGAAAATTCGATAGAGTGAAAAGAAACCATCTTAGGGGAACATTTTATATGTTTCATTAAAACTGATATCTCCACCAAACATCAAATTAATCACATGATATATGTAATTAGGGTGATCGCATTCATTAAATAAAATGATTTTTTTCAATAAACAAAAAACTCGTCTTAAATTGAATTTCTGTTAATGGTTAATTATTTAGAGTTTCTTATGCATAGACCATACATTTTCAATTAACTTAAGTGCTCTCCTAATAGCCTCTCAGTTCTAAACTTCTTTTAAGGGAAAAGAACAAACAATGGTGCAGTAACAAGTGTTTAAGTGCTAATAAGAAAATGCATAGGTTCATTGGAAGTCCAAATCTCTTGATACACCTTAGTGTTGGCACCTAGATATATCACTAACCAGTCAATTCAACAAAAATCCTTCTTTAACAGCTTTTGTTTAGGCCATATACTCTACCACCATAGTAAGCCATATTAGTCATTATAAGTTTTAAGGTAGCCTCCCAAAAGTGAAGACATAATCGGTCATAAATCTTCAAATGTTCACATCTCTAGCATAATGAATGGCTTCCATAAATGATCCTGGATATAGGCTAACCAGGCACAATAGATCACTTCCATAAATGAGACTAATGTTAGTTGTTTGCTTGGATACTTGAATCGCCTCTTTACAATGCTAGCATAAAGAGAATCAAAACATTTACTCCTCCTTCTTTGACTAGGGCTCTGTATGGTACCAAACAACAACTTCAACTAGTTTTTAATTTGGAGCTTTTGATTTTGATATTATATAGGTCTAAATGAAATAAATATAATATTTGTTTAAATAACGTACTTTTGAAATCGGAGCTTTTCACCAGCTATTCACCCAAGTGATGACTTGTCAAGGCAAGTGTCAGCAGATAAGAGCTGAATCAGAATGTTGATAAAGATCAATACACCCAGCTCCCTATGTCCGCGGATACCAAGCTTTTTAGAACTTTTGATTTCTTTTCACAAGTTTGCATTAGCTACCCTAACAATTACGTTTACTAAAAATCATACCAACTTATTGGCATATATTTAAGTACATAAATAATCTATCAACATCAGCTATCTCATGAAATGTGTGACTACGGGATGGACTGCAATAAAACTCGATATGAAAAAAGCATATGACAGAGTAGACTGGCAATTCACGAAATCAGTTCTCCAGAGATTTGGTTTCCACCAAAGATTTGTAGACATTATTATGGAATGTGTGACTATGGTCTCCTTATCTGTATTACTAAACAATGGTCCAACTGATCTTTTCAAACCAACGAGGGGCTTGAGGCAAGGGGACCCCCTTTCCCCCTTTCTTTTGCTTCTAGGTGCATAAATTCTTGCTCGAAAACCATCGATGTAAGCCGAGTCAAATCATAAGAGTGTCGGATTTAAGTTTGGTCACATCGGCCCCTGCGTTCCATTCATGGCCTTTGCAGACGATATAATAATATTTTCCAAAGAAAGTAACTCTGCATGTATAAAAGTAAAAGAAATAATTGAAGACTACTGTAAATTTTCAGGGCAAAAAGTAAACTACCATAAGTCATCCTTTAAAACCACTCCGGGAATTCTTAGATCAAGAGCACGAGAAATAGAAGGAATTCTTAACATACCCCTAGAACGAAATCTGGAAAAGTACCTGGGTTGCCCGATCATAAATGGGAGGGTCACCAAAGAAACCTTTGGTGAAATAATATGCAAATCAAAAGATCAGCTAAGCAAATGGCGTGCAAACGCCCTATCACAACAATGCAGAGCATCCCTAATAGCATCAAACCTGTCATCAAAACCTTTATAATCGATGCAGAGCTTCATGCTCCCAGTGGTGGTCCACAAACAACTAGATCAAATCAACAGAACATTCTTTTGGAACAAAGACGCACAACATAGTCCGGTCATCTGTTGGGATAAAATATGTAAGTCAAAAGCGGGTGGAGGATTAGGTCTACGGAAAACTAGAGACATGAATGAAGTGCTCCAATTAAAACTTCTATGGAAAATCCTGGCAGAAACAGAGAATAATTGGGTCAAAATCATACAATACAAATATTTAAAAGAAAGCCACATCCTTACATATGCCAGAAAAGGCAATGCCTCTTGGCAATGGTCAAAACTAAGTTCACTAATTTCGAAATTTAAATCGGGGCTCATCTGGCTGGTGGGGGATGGGAGATTAATTAAGTTTTGGAAAGACAACTGGGTAACTACGACACCTCTTATAGATAGAATTAACTCTCAACATAACATTAATCTGAATGACTCTGTAAATGAGTCATAATAGGTAGACAATGGTGGAGGGAAAAGCTCATTGTTGTTCTCCTAGTCGCTCTAACAGAAGAAATTGTGAAAATCCCCTTGCCAACCAACCCCTTTGCGGACAGATTGTATTGGTGGCCTGCCAAAAAGGGTTGGTTTACAACGTCAAGTGCCTACAACTTAATCTCATCCACACCACAAAGATTATCTGATGAATTTTCTTGGATCTGGAAAATGGATGTCGCTCCAAAAGTTAAAAACTTTTTATGGAAAATGGATGATATTCACTTATTCATAGAATGCCCTATCAATAATTTCCAACAACAATTTCCCAGAGAAATATCTCACAAGATTAACTCTTTACTATCGGAGAATAGAGACAAGGATCAGATTTTACAAATTTGTTCTACTCTTCCGATGGAGAGGAAACAACATGTAGCAATTAGGTGGTGGACGTACTATTTGGTTTATTAGAAATAAAACTATTTTTAGAAATGTTAACATCCCCTCTGTGAAGGGTTTTAAGAAAATGATCAGGGATAATATTGAAAATTGGAAAAGGGCTAACAAATGGAACGTGTCTGACAAAGAAGATCTAGTAAAACAGAATGGGGAAAAAGGTCACACCAAAAATAATAAAAAACTCTACCGTTGGAAAAAACCTCATGAGGGTAGGTAAAAATTAAACTCCGACGGATTATTTAAATCGAATTCAAACAGCTCAATTGGTTACATAATTAGGGACTGGCTGGTCAATCCTATTAGCATTGATGGAAATGTTATTGGTGGACAATCTCCCCTTATGGCAGAAGCGCTAGCGCTTCGTCTTGGGGTGGAAATGGTTAGGGAATTTTACAACGCTGCGTTTCATTTATAGCTCGCTTACCTTTGGAGAGCCTCCAACTCCTGGATGCTTGCAACGCTTCGTTTCATTTATAGCTCACCTATATATGTGAAGCTGGAGCTAGGGTTGCCTCATTCTTCTGGTCCGACTCTTCAGGCAGTCCAAACCCTAAGAGAGAGAGAGAGAGAGGAGGCGACGGAGAGAGAAAGCTAGGGTTTCCTCCAACCCAGCTCCGGCGAAGCTCACGGTGGTCCGATCTAGAGCGAATCTCACTCTGATACTCTAGATCTCGGTTCTAGGAAGAAGAAGAAGGTCCTTTGCCCTTTGTTTAGGCGAAGTTCCCTTCTCTGGTTGAATCCGACGAAGATCTGACTCTGTTCTTCAGATCTAGGGTGTCCTCATTTTTTACTTGCTTTGTTCTTGCTTCTCTCGTGCATACTCGTCTTGTATTGTGTATTTATGTCTTTGTTTGCCTTAGTCTAGATCTAGGGAAACCTGTTCTGTAACCTTGCTATTTGATTATTGGATTGAGATCTCAAGCCGATCCGGGTGAGGCTCCGTGGACGTAGGCTCCGACCTAACCATGTAAAACTGCTTATTGATTGCTTGTTTACTTTCTTGTTGTGATTTCTATTTGCATACCCCGTTCTTGGCTTTCGATCTGTAAAGCCGAGGACGTTTGGGAATTACACAGGCGAGTTAGAGTCTGTGTGGGTGAGTATATAGCAAGCTACCCAGACAATTATTAAACCTTTGAGGTGAGTACCAAACTTGCTAATACAGAAAAACCGTGCACCAAGTGAAAGCGAACAAAGGTTGGGACCTAAGGCTTTACTTGTAGAGTAGGCGATGACTCAAGTAAGAAGGAAGGTATATAAAAGACACTATAATGTAGCCATCTATTCAAATTGACACCGAATAAATTCACTAGTACAAATTTTCAATTATATCACATAACCCTAATATCATGGACCTAATATATCCGTGATATTAGGCCTTTTTAAGCCGGCAAAATAAAAATTTAATAGGTAAAGACCTAATATCACGGATTTAAAAAAAACCGGAATATTAGGGGTAGATTCTAAAATGTAATAAAATCAAATATTACGGGGAAAAAATGTGAAACACGCCCGGGATATTAGATGTAATATCCCGGAATAATATCCCGGATTGAAAAAAAAGGGATATTTGGGTGATATTTTATAATTTCTGATTTTTTACCCAGAGTTTCACACTTTCACTTCGTCTCTCTCGCGTCTTGTGTGCATCGTTCTCTCTCGTCCTTGCAGACACCACACCGCCGTCTCTCTCCTCTCTCGCTGTCCTCGACTCTCTCTCTCTCTCTCTCTCTCTCTCTCTCTCTCTCTCTCTCTCTCTCTCTCTCTCTCTCTCTCTCTCTCGTCTCGCCGTCCTCGCCTCTCTCGCTGTGTCAACTTCCGGTGTCGTCCCTCAATTCACCGTCCTCCGACCTGCAATATTTTCTCACTGTCCTCCGCAACAGTGGCTCTGGTGTCGACTCTCTCTCTCTCTCTCTCTCTCTCTCTCTCTCTCTCTCGCCATCCTCTCGACTCTCTCTCTCTCTTGTCTCGCCGTCATCCGACCTGCAATCTCCTGCAAGAGTGGCTCTGGTGTCGTCCCTCAATTCGCCAGCTCCGCCAGATCTGGTTGTGCAAATCTCCAGTTAGGGTTTTAATTTGGTAAGTACATATCGAATTCAATCTATAGTTAGGGTTTTGTCGGTTCTTGAATTCAATGTGTAGTTAGGGTTATGCAACTGCTGATTATCTTCTTTTTTGTCTGTATTGTCGGTTCCACCAAAGCTTCAAGGCCTGTCATACATGAATGTTACAGAAACAATCAATTCAGGCGAGCATTTCAGATAACGAGCTACATACTCTACCCCCTTAAACCGTCAATCCCAATAGGGCTAGTATGAAGCTAGGCATAGTTTTGTTCAAGAGACTAGGCCCTGACCAATTTCAGACCATGTTTCTGGTTTTGATTTTGTTTTCATTTTGAATTTTATGTTATTGATTTAAGGTATTTGGTCTTTGCTTTATGTTTTGCCGCAACTCGCTCCTTCTCTTTGAGTGTTTATCCTTAAACCTAATTTGTAGTTCGTGTTTTGTTTTTGTTCATCTTGTTTATGATTTATATTTGGTCTTCAATTGGAATGGTACGTTATTGATTTCAGACCGAGCTGCCGCCTGCTCTTGTTGAGAATATGACAAAGGACAAGTGAATTATGAATTAGATTAAAAATTCCAATTGAGAATAGAGTAAATCTACAACATACGTAATGAAATCAAAATTAACTTCAAATAAGGAATTTAGAAATAGGAAAACAAGGGACGAAATGGAGTTTGGCTGTCGCCTGGTATGATGGTGTTGCTCTACCTGAACAGGGATTACTTTAAGCTTTATTGGGGAGGTTTAATTCTGTTTTCTTTTAAAATGAAAGTATCTTCTGCATTGCTTTTCACTTACTGATAGGTGTTCTGATAATAAAATCAAAGCTCACGAGTCTTAACTCGTTTTCTTGACAAAAAACTCCGTATGATTGCTTGACTTTGGCTAACTGTCACCTTGTGGTGTGCATGTTGGTTCATAATATAAAAAAATATGGTGCCATTTAGATTGAGGGCTCATGATCGAGTTGTGTCCCAGCAAATTAGTTGGAAGAATGACAAGCGCGCACAAGAACATTGCTATGAAGGTTGTATTGGGGGGAATATTAGGCTGGTTGTTGGAGGTTGGTTGATCACATAGATCATCTAGCTCTTTACATAAGGCACGTACATCAATCCAGGCTATGCATTATCACTTTGAACTCAATTAATGGGTTTAAGGACTTAATGTTATAACCCACATTGTTTTTACTATATAATTTTATTTTTCCTTTGGCAAATAATATTTTGAAAAACATTTTATTTTTCCTTTAGCAAATAATATTTTGAAAAACAAATTTCATGTTCTCATGTTTCTGCTTTTATGAAAAATACTTATTTTCAAGTGTTTTGATTGGGTTTGATAGATTTTGATTCTAGGCCAAGGGCATTTCATACTGTTTTTTTTCTTTAAAAAAAAGTGTTTGATTACCATGGTGGTGTGTTGATTCCTTTTTTTTTTAAGAGGGAGATTTTAGTATAACTCACATTATTGTTAAGAGGGGGATTTGAATTGAGAGGTGTTTGAGGAAATCACACTATAAAAAGCCATTTCCTGGACTATCTTTGCCTAGTTGTTTGTTGATGCTGCGCTCGTTGTGGATCCTCAAAATTCATGCATTGCAACATGTGAATGTTGTGCAAGTTCCACGTAAAGCTTATGGTTGATGAACCAATTCAGTTAGTTCTCCCTGTTCCCCTTTCACTATGAATATTGTACTTTAAGATATAATGGTAATTTGGTAGTTCACTTTATTGCAATGGATCAAGTGGACTTGTAGACAGTTAATATCTTCACTTGTATCTGTATGGTATGAGCCTCTTATCTGAGAACATGAAGACAACCTAGCTTTGCAATGAGCCCATATATAACATGTGTTTCTGTTGGTAAAAGTCCCATGGTTAGTTCTTGAACTTTATTCTTTTACTCTCAATTAATGACCAATCTAAATCCGATCCTGGTTCAACTTACTTATCTTTTTACAGGTTTATAAATTCAACCATATACCATGAATACCCGAAAACAATGTAAGACACTGCCTACCTTCACTGAAGAGGAACTTAAGATGGTGAAAGCCGTCTATGAATTTACCTTCACTGAAGAGGAACTTAAGATGGTGAAAGTCGTCTATGAATTTTATGGGCATTCAGTCACTAAAACACGCCTTTATAGAGAAAGCGACACCTCTTGGTTTCTATGACGACTAGAATCCTTCATTTGCTTGTAAGCTATTCACACTCCTATGCTGATTAACTTCCGTTATTGATTAATAATGTTATTATAAACTGCAGCAATACTGCAATACATATATGGCTTAGTTGTTGCTAATTTTGAATATTCCTATTGCATTGAACCGGTGTTTGTAGTACAACTATTATATTTAACGATTTTCTAAGGGTTCGTCCTTCATTATCTTGTAGTACAAGTATATTAGTATCTTTTGGCCACAAGCTAACTGATATTCATAATCGAAGCATATAAACTGTATTTAGCTTATTTTCACAAGTTATTAGCATTAGCTACCTTATCATCTTATCATGTGAAACACATTCTTTAGTCTATAAGTGTTTGTTACTCTAGGTGAAGATGATCGTGGTATCTCCTTTGGACAAGTTATTATTTAAGAGGATGTCATGTGACTTCTTAATGTTCTTCCTATACTAAGAAGGGTGCAGTGGTTGCTTTGGTTTTGCATCACCTTCACATTCGAATCAGATTCTTGATCTTTTCTGGCTTGTGATTTGTAGTAAATTTTTAAAATTGCTTAACTATTTCGTATCTACTTTTATGCTTTTTTTTGTTAGAACGGGAAATTGCTAGTGCTTTCTGCTTTATCAGCAACAAAAGCTAATAAAACTCATTCCTTTGACTGTTTTTTTCCTTTAATTGCTTCATCGGACATTGCCTCTGACCATGATCCCATTCATCAAACTTAAACGTTGCTAAATGCTTTTTTTATTTAACATGCTTGCTCAATTACCAGGGTTGTTCTGCTCTTCATGTTTTCTTAATGACGGTTAGAATCAGATTGTTTATGTCAAATTCGTATTAGAGAATTTGTGGCTGAAAAGATGAGGTATATTCTGTATTAATTTATCTTCTCTCCATTATGTGGCTGGGATGTCAACTTCCACCTATCTCAAGTAATTTACTCTGACAAGGACCATAGGGTTAATAGAGATATTACAGTTGGACTTGTCATAAGGGAGCTACTCAACTTAGCCGAGTACAATATTCATATGGCAAAGGTACTTTGTGGAAGGCATAATATGTAATCAATTGTATAGCATTCTCCACTTCCATCCCTATTCTCCAATCTTGGCAGGATTCATCTCACATGATCACAATATCTGCAAAAGCTACAACTGAAGTTGCCATCTCTCTTATTAAAACATTCTCAAGTGAAGAGTCTAAAGTACTTTTAGAGCTTATTAGTGTAGTTGATGCACTTGCGCGCCAAGGTAACCTCTTACACCTACATTTGTTTAATCAAATTACTTTATGTTTTCATTTCCAGTGTGATCTTTTGGATGAAATGTTTTGTGTCCATTAAAATCGTCTTGAATGGTTATTTCCTTCTCAGTTCAACTACAAGTACCAAACCTTTTTCCTCGTAGAAACATAAAAAGGTTGATTTATTTGTGTGAATGGGCTTTTGAAATTAGAAACATATGAGATGTAGCAAAATTTTATCGATGTCTTTCTGTTTCTACAGATCTTGCTGTGAAAATGGGGGCGAAGGTGAATCTTTAGCTTTTCTAAGAGCCAAGCACGAGGACTGAAGGGTGTGCACACATCGACATCGATTTTGTTTCGTTTGTTGGATTTTCTTGTAGATTTGAGTTAATTTCCATTTCAGCGTGCAATTTCAACTTCATGTTTGTACTAGAACAAATAAACTACCCGTGGGTGTGCAGCTAGTATATATAAAAAAGGGAATTTCCTAGCCCAGGCCATTTTGTCGGGCTGTAAATGCATTTTTTTTTCTTTTATAAAGAAGCTTTATAGCCCGGTTCAAATAAAACCGGGCTGGAAAGTCACTTTTTTTAATTAAAAAAGGGGCCTAATATCACAGGCATGTCTAGAGGGCATCCGTGATATTAGGATGTAACATGAAAAAAAACTAACCCTAATATCACGGGCGTGTCTAGAGGGCATCCGTGATATTAGGCTGTAATATGAAAAAAACCCACAGCTAATATCACAGGCGTGTCTAGATTCAGTCCGTGATATTAGGGTGCCATGCCTATTAGCCCACTTAGCTAAAGCCCGGGCGTGTGTTTTTTTAAATTCGTGATATTAGGCCCTAAATATCCGTGATATTAGACCAATTGTGTACTAGTGATTCCAAATCACCTAGAAACACATAAAACATGAGTGTAGCCCTCTATTCTAAAAACAAAATAAAAAACTATATAAAAGACGTGCAAAACATATAAAAATAACTTAGAGAGCCTAAGTCTAAACATGAATGTCGAATCCTAAGGAGCATCCAGTTCAGACTTAGAAGCGCCTATAAACATGAATGTCGAATCCCAAGGAGCATCCAACACTCAATTGTAGGTTATTTTGGGGGAAGAATGGTTAGGAATTGAATGCGTAATTAGTGTAGAGTTAGGGGTTAATTTGGTTGGGTACGTGACTGCCGTTGGGCTTACTTTTCAACCGTCTAACCACACTTGTATTAGTGGATGAACCCGAAATTAATAAAGTGTACCAATTCAATTAGTGTAAAGTCATGAAAGCACCGTCGGAATGAATCTCAGAAAAAGAAATGTCGAATTCCGGCATTAATATGAAGT
Source organism: Persicaria tinctoria (assembly GCA_037127255.1). NCBI lineage: Eukaryota > Viridiplantae > Streptophyta > Magnoliopsida > Caryophyllales > Polygonaceae > Persicaria > Persicaria tinctoria. The sequence goes on along the minus strand of JBANSL010000005.1, from coordinate 25,974,940 downwards.
AGGACACACATGAGATCATGTAGGGATGGGATCGACTAGCTAGCAGTTACCTTTCTCCTCCTCCTCCTCCTCCGTGTTAGCTTTGTGTCAATTTCATAACCAGATCATCAGTACGAACTACGAAGCCAGCAAGCTCCTACAACACCTCCTCACCAAACCCCTCACGCATATTTTATTCATTAGGCCAGCAAACCAATTATCTTAATTAAATATTCCCCCCACGAAATTTAAATATTTATTCAATTTCCATTGGTGGACCAATCAATTGGGAACTTTCCTTTTTGATCCCCTCACTACCACTACTGAATGAAATGCTTTATATAAATACTGGAAGCTCTTGAGTGTCACCACACCCCCAACAAATTCAAGTTTTTTTTTTTTAGATCTCTGATCTTTGCTGCAAATTCAATCTTGGGATTTGGTCTTGCTTGATTTGTTTAGCTTGAGTTTTTGTGATCGATCATGATGAAGGTTGAGACTGAAGCTAACAACTTGCTCTCCAAAATAGCAACAAGTGATGGGCATGGTGAAGAATCTGCTTATTTTGATGGCTGGAAGGCTTACAACAATGACCCCTTTCACCCCTCCAAGAACCCTCATGGGGTTATCCAGATGGGTCTTGCTGAAAATCAGGTACTTATTTTTTTATGTTTCAAATTTATATTTCATGGGTTAACGTTGAGGATATATAGGAAATAAAAGAGATTTTCGTTAACCAGAAAAATTTTATATGAAAAATATATGTGAATAAAAGTCTTACAAATGAATCCTAATCCAAAACTAGATTAATAGATTTATTTTCCCTCTTTTCATTTTTGCATTTTTAAAAAACAAAACAAAGGTTAATTAATCCTTACCTTAAAATTTGGTGAGAATTTATTATTATTATTTCAATAGTTTTACAATTTACAAAATTGTTCATATATACCTTACCAACAATTTATTATTGCAGATGTGCTTTGACTTGGTCCAAGACTGGATGCTGACAAACCCAACAGCTTCCATCTGCACACCTGAAGGAGTGAACAATTTCAGGGAAATGGCAAACTTTCAAGACTACCATGGCCTGCCTGAGTTCAGAAATGTAACCAAATCTCTTCCTGTTTTTTTATTTTGAGTTTTGGGAAATTGGAGCTCTAAAGGTATATATGACTGTGTTATGTAGGCTGTTGCAAGGTTCATGGAGAAAGTCAGAGGAGACAGGGTTAAGTTCGACCCGGACCGAATAGTGATGAGCGGTGGTGCCACTGGCGCCCATGAGTTGATGGCTTTTTGCTTGGCTGATCCTGGTGATGCCTTCTTGGTTCCTACTCCTTACTATCCTGGGTATGCTTACTTGTACTTATCGAATCCGTCTTAATTATGTTCGTAACTCCATTATTAGTTAACTCCATGGAAATGAATCCAATAATGCTAACCATACTATAGAAATCACACAGCTCACATTATTGAATCTCAGTTGAAGCACAGTGTTAGCGCGGTTTCCATTGGCGAAAACTCAAATTATTGGATGATGACCCTTGTTGTTATTTGCTTGTCACATGTTTTTTTGGCATTACTATCTTGTCATCTTACAATAACCAACAAACTATTGGCAACTTTTTATGACAGGTTTGATAGGGACTTGAGATGGAGAACCGGAGTGCAGCTTCTGCCAATCGAAACTATGAGCTCTAACAACTTCAAGATCACAAAAGCTGCCCTGGAAGACGCTTACGAAAAAGCCTTAGAAGCCGAAATCAAAGTGAAGGGAGTGCTCATCACCAACCCTTCTAACCCTCTAGGCACAGTCCTTGACAATGACACTCTAAAGCTCCTCCTGTCGTTCATCAACGAGAAGCAAATCCACCTGATTTGCGACGAGATTTACTCAGCCACTGTCTTCTCGGACCAGCCTAGTCGGTTCAGAAGCATAGCCGAGGTGATGGAACAGGAAGACATGGTGGGGTCTTGCAACCGCGACCTCATACACATCGTCTATAGCCTCTCCAAGGACATGGGCTTCCCCGGCTTTAGGGTTGGGATTGTCTACTCCTACAATGATGCTGTTGTTAACTGTGCTAGGAAGATGTCGAGCTTCGGCCTTGTCTCTTCCCAGACCCAACATTTGATCGCGTCCATGCTTTCGGATGACGATTTCGTTGACAAGTACCTCAGTGAGAGCAAGAAAAGGCTGGCCACAAGATACAAGTTTTTCACTTGGGGACTTTCAATGGTATGTGACCAAGTCTTATCATGTCATAAGAAATCTTCCTTTTTAAAAAGACGCTCAGTCAGTACTAAAACCACACGTGTAATATTGTTTAGGTGGGGATTTCCAACCTGAAGAGCAATGGAGGGCTGTTCCTATGGATGGACTTGCGGAGGCTCCTGCAAGAGCCGACTGTGGAGTCGGAGCTGTCGCTGTGGCGGGTCATAGTCAACGACGTGAAGCTGAACGTCTCCCCAGGGTCGTCGTTCCATTGCTCGGAAGCAGGGTGGTTCAGGGTCTGCTTCGCGAACATGGACGACAGGACGGTGGATGTGGCGCTGAGGAGGATCCGGAGCTTCATGAGGAAGGGCGAGGAGGCGGCGGCGGCAGCGGCTGGAGAGAGCAAGCAGCCGAGGAATATGGCCGCGAGGAAGAAGAAGTGCTGGCAGATGGACCTCCAGCTGAGGCTATCGGCGAGGCGGCTGGAGGATGTGATGATGATGGGTGGCCAGGTGATGTCTCCTCACTCCCCATTGCCTCTCTCCCCCCTTGTCAGGGCAAGGACTTGAGATTCAAGGCGCGCACGTACGCAACAGAAATGATAAATATTTGTTTAATAATTAGTTTTCGGATATAAATTGAAACAAAATTAAATAAGCTTCATTTCATCATACGGAGTATATGACAAGGAATTGAAGTGTAGTACGTTTTTTCGTAATTAAGTCAATGTGTCTTTCGGGTTTGAATCAAACAAGGATGATTTAGACTGCTGCATAACTTAAATTTGTAAGGCTGTACGATAATAGTGTGATCCGATTTACCCTTTTTTTTTGTGGTTTATATATGTTTAGTTTGTTTTTTTTTTTTTTTTTTTTTGGTGATGTTGAAGTTAATTGTGAACATTTGATGTTTATAAGGCAATGTAAAAGCACCGACTGTGTAAGAAAAATGAAATATATTTGTGTTATTAACTATGTGGCGTTTTCTAGCTAGTTTAATTACTTGAAATATTTGGAATATTTTTTTTTTAATTTAGAACCAACGTGCCAATGATCAATCATTCAACAATACATCATAAAGCTCAACAAGCTAAGATCATTCAACATCAATACATGATAGATCGAGCTGATCAAGCTCATTCAACATCAATACACCACCTACCCACCAAACTCGAGATCTGCCATTTGAAGATCCGCCAATAGATGAGCCCCTTGTTTGCTTCTTGTACGTATACTCAGCTGCATCGCTGGAAATATATCGAAACCCTTAGAATTACCCTACCTATTGTACTTATCTCTCCCAACGGCATCAAACATTTGTTGAGCTAGCATAGACACTATTGGCAATCTGAGCTATAACATACCCTCCCCACACCCCTTTATACCTCGGTCACAGTTATGTCGTAGTTGATCTTCACTTCCCCTATCTCTACACTTGTCTCCCCAGCTGCTGCAACACGTTATTCGACTTTCCACCCTCTGCTAGCTGGAGCTCATTGAGGTCCCTTTTAGTACACCTCCAAGCATTTGTTCTGGTTGTTGCACCACCCCCTTGAATATTCTTAAGTTACATGCCCTCCAGGCTGCAGCTTGCGAAATCAGTGCCCACCTAATCCAGCACACGCACACACACACATATGCACCCTCTACAAACGTTTCTCGGAAGACCCTTAAGCTTCCACACACTCATCCACATATTCTCAACACTTGAACCGACCTTGTCCTGTTAACTTTGTATTTGGTGAAATTGATGATTTGATTAGTTGAAATTTGGGAACAAAATCAGAGAATTGGAGAAGAAATTGAAAAACGGATGAACTCCATTAGAGCAAGATTAGAGCTCATAGTTTGTTGAAACTGTTACAACTGATCTAAAATCTATTGAACAAATGACATGTCTTATTTATATTACAATGAATGGGCTTAACTGCTGGCCCATAACTATGAAAGCTTATACAAACAAAATGTAAAACCCCAAACATAACTCTCTACACCCCCCCCCCCCCCCCCCCCCCCTCAAGCTGCAGAAGGTGAACCTCTGGGAAGCATTCCAAGCTTGCCAAGAAGAAGTTCTTGTTGGGCAGAAGGTAAGATTTTCGTGAACACATCAGCAAGTTGATCAACTGTGGGGATGTAAGACAACTGAATGAGCCCTTCCAAGACCTTGTCACGAGTAAAGTGACAATCGATTTCAATATGCTTAGTACGTTCATGGAAGATGGGGTTTTTGGCGATTTGTAAAGCTGAGATGTTGTCACAGAACAAGGTGACTGGGGATAGGGAATTGATGTCTAGATCTTCAAGCAAATGAACCATCCAAGTAACTTCAGTGGCAGCTTGTGCCATTGCTCAATATTCAGCCTTTGCTGAACTCCTGGAAACCACACTTTGCTTCTTTGATTTCCAGATCACATGAGAATCCCCAAGGAGAAGCACATAACGCATCGGCTAACAGGACATGATGCCTAGTCGGAATCCGAGTAAGAAGTGAGTTTGGGCGAGTCACACCCATTGAGAGTGATGCCTCTATCAGGGGTACCTTTAACATACCGAAGAGTGTGTAAAAGGGCGTCCAAATGAGGGGTATAAGGATCTTGCATAAACTGGCTTAGGCTCTGAATAGCGAAGCAGAGATCAGGCCTAGTGTGTGTCAAAATTTTGAGCTTGCCCGGCCACCATCATTCTATAAAATGTGGGATTACTCAACGAACAAAAGCTAGTCGATCTCGAGTGAAGGTACTTGACGTCGACCACTGTAGAACTCAACGTCGACTAGTTTCGTTGATATCGAGTAATGCATAATCAAAATTCGTAACTTCAAATCAAAATTGGACGAAAGTAAACACGAAATAGGTGGGAATAAAATCAATAAAATAAAGGACTTCCAAGATCGGGGGTATCAACACCACAACGATAACCATATAAAATAATGCATAAAGGTATAAAAGATCATGCCTTTTCATCAAATAACTGTGGTTATTAACAAATAGGAAGATAGAGGCTTTTGCATAAACCCTAATTGTTACTAACCTTTTTCAGATAATTAATCCAAGTTCCATTGAGATGACTTTTGCTTTAATAACACAAACAAGGATCACCTTTAACTTTCGGAAAAGAATCATAGGGGTAGAAGACGAAATCGCATCAAAAGATTGTACCTTTATCGCATCACGTTACATGGCTACCGTTGGGCGCACCCAAACCCTAGAAGTTGGGTGACTACTTGCTTCTCATCATAACAAACATCAATATCATAAAGGAAATAACTACTTGCATTAAATAAAACTGAAGAAAGTACAAACCGAACAAAGCCAGATCACTTCATCTCTCTTGCTCCACTCGGCCTCTCTCTCTCTCTCTCTCTCTCTCTCTCTCTCTCTCTCTCTCTCTCTCTCTCTCTCTCTCTCTCTCTCGAAACTCTATGCTTGTGGATTGGATTGGATTGTTGGATGATTCTAAAAAAACCAGCCCCTAAATCCTTATTTATAGTAATCAATCCCCGCTATTCAAGGAAAGAATACTTTATCTATATCTAAAACTTCCTATCTAAAAACATAAGATAAATCTTAAAGATAAAGGAAATAAATCTAATAAGGAAATTATACTAATGTGGATAAATCCCTCTTGAACTTGATAGATCTTCATGTGGATGGATAGAATTCCACATATCTTCACTTGCAAGTAGTCTATCTTGTCGTACTACACTCGATCTCGGACTCGGATTCGTCACTGAGGTACACGACTTTGACTAGACGTAGTCGACGTCGACTAACACTTTCTTCTCCCGGGTTGCACTCGAGCTCGGGCGCTTGGTGGTCTTGAAGTGTGTACTCGACATCGAGTAGGGTTACTCGACGTCGAGTAGCTCTGGGCTCCTTGAGTGAATCTCTACTCGACTTCGTGAAGTTCTGGCCTGATGTACTCGACATCGACTAGGGTTAGTCGACATCGACTAGAACTGTGTCGAGTGCTCTGTCTTGCTTCTTGCTCGATTTGTCCTTGCTCATCTTCTCCTTGACCTCGGACTTTCTGTAGTTGACTTCGAGTTTTCCATCCTTTCTCCGAATTACCGTAAATTCCCTCCATTTCTGCTAAATTAAACAGAAATTAGTGTAGACTCCATAATTTGGAAAATAAGCATAAACTACATAGAATATGTACAATTCTAACCCAAATGCATGAAATGTATACAGAAATCGATATAAAAGTGTATGTAAAACATGACGAATTAGGCTCACAATAATTCCTAGACCTGCACCACCCTTTTCTCATGCCTTAAGACCCGATCGTTAGTGCGAAGATGAACAAATTCTATATGATATATTTGCTCATTGTGAGGTAAATATTCCGCTTTTAAATTTTATTAAAACTATGCCACGCTATGCTAAGTTTTTAAAAGAATTATGCACTATGAAAATAAAGCAAAGGATGAGAAGAAAGGAAAATGTAAGTTTGAATGAGAATGTTTCCGCTATGTTACAGAAAAGATTGCCTGAAAAGTGTGGTGACCCAAGTATGTTCACTATTCCATGTGCAATTAGTAATACTAAATTTACTAAAGCTATGTTGGATTTTGGAGCTTCAATTAATGTCATGTCATACAATTTGTACATGTTTTTTGGTCTAAATGCTTTGTCGGAAACTGGTGTTACTATACAACTCGCCGATCGTTCTAGTATTAAACCTAGAGGTGTTGTTGAAGATGTTTTAATTAAAGTTAATGAATTGATATTTCCTGCTGATTTCTTTATATTAGTTAATGAATTAATTAAAGTTAATGAATTGATATTAGATATTTCCTGCTGTTTCAGGGTACGCATGAAACCCCAATTATCTTGGGAAGACAATTCTTGCGAACCGCTAAGACTAAGATTGATTGTTTTGAAGGTTCACTAACCATGGAGATTGATGGTAGAAACATTGAATTTTCTATTTTTGAGCCTATTACTCTTTCTCCTAATGATTCTTTTGATGTTATTGATGCTAATAATGTTGATTGCAGGGATGAATTTAATGATTTGGTAGATGCTTCTAAGCAAAAAGAATTATTGAATAATGAGTTTTCTAACAATGTGAAGTTTGAATTAAGGAAAGAAGAAATTGATATGAATATTGAGAAATTGTATAGTCCACATGAAAATGTGCCTAATCCAAATGAACCTATTATTCTTCCATATGAGAAATTCATTCTTAATAATGTTGAGGTTTTCGCAATTTCAGGGTAACCTCTAGGAGACATTCACATTAAGGAAAAGGGATTGATTGATGAAAAGGATGAATGCTTTGGAAAAATTCCTAAGTTTCCCTCTCTTGTCAAGAAAAGGTCAAGTGTGGAGGACCTTGATGGGGTAACTTGAACAAGAAGAGCAAAAAGTCGAGTCAAAGACGTGAAACAAATGCGCTTCTTAGGAGGCAAACCAAGGTAAAGTTGGTAATATTATTTAATTTTTGCATTAGTTTTTCAATTCAATAAAGTAGGACTTTTCTATTTGCTGCATATTGGTATGACTTTGTATGAGAACTCACTTGTAGACAAATTTGATCGATTTAAATTATGGATTTGGAGTTATGGCTGATCGACGCCCGCCGCCCCATAACTGACACTTGTCATTGTTGCCAAGTGACGCAGTTTTGGTTTTTGGTAACTTGGAATGGGAGGACATATTAAGTTGTATTTATTTTCTATCTTCATATCTATATCTATATCCATATTTATATTTATATCTATAATATATTTATTTATCTATATATCATATATCTACCCATAGTTAGATTTATCTATCTTATGCATAGTTAGATTTATCTATCTTATGCATATTTAGATCTATCTATATATTATTGATCTATATACATATCTATATAATATATCTATCTATATTTATATATTTATCTATCTATTGAGATTATATCTATCTAAATATATATTACATCTACCTTATTATATTTTATCTATCCATCTAATATTATAGATTTTATATCTTATAGATTATTCCCTTTCCTATTCCAAAATCATATACTTGCCAATTCCTATTTTGTGACCATTCAAGCCTTTGTCTTCAAATAAACACAAGAACCCTATTATCCTACTTAAATCTTAATTCCAAAACCTCAGTCTTGTGTTTTCTATCAATGTGAAGTTTGAATTAAGGAAAGAAGAAATTGATATGAATATTGAGAAATTGTTTAGTCCACATGAAAATGTGCCTAATCCAAATGAATCTATTATTCTTCCCTATGAGAAATTAATTTCTAACAATGTTGAGGTTTTTACAATTTCAGTGCACCCTCTAGGAGAAATTCATATTAAGAAAAAGGGATTGATTGATAAAAATGATGAATGCTTTGGAGAAATTCCTAAGGTTCCCCCTCTTGTCAAGAAAATGTCAAGTGTGGAGGACCTTGATGGAGTAACTTGAACAAGAAGAGCAAAACATCGAGTCAAAGAAGTGAAACAAAAGCGCTTCTTGGGAGGCAACCCAAGGTAAAGTAGGTAATATTATTTAATTTTCGCATTAGTTTTTCAATTCAATAAACTATAACTTTTCTATTTGCTGCATATTGGTATAACTTTGTGTGAAAACTCGCTTGTAGGCAAATTTGATCGATTTAAATTATAGATTTGGAGTTATGGCTGATCGGTGCCCGCCGACCCATAACTGGAACCCGTCGTTGTCGCCAAGTGACGCGGTTTTGGTTTTTGGTAACCCAGAACGAGAGGACATATTTAGTTATATTTATTTTCTATCTTAATATCTATAATATATCTATACCCATATTCATATTTATATCTAGAATATATTTATTATCTATATACCATATATCTATCTATAGTTAGATTTATCTATCTTATGCATATTTACATCGATCTATATATTATTGATCTATATACATATCTATATAATATATCTATCTATATTTATATATTTATCTATCTATTGAGATTATATCTATCAAAATATATATTATATCTACCTTATTATATTTTATCTATCTATCTATCTAATATTGTTTATTTTCAATCTTAGAGATTATTCCCTTTCCTTTCAAAAAATCTTATACTTGTCACTTCCTATTTTGTGACCATTTTAGCCTTTGTCTCCAAATAAACACAAGAACCCTATTATCCTACTTAAATCCTAATTCCAAAACCTAAGCCTTGTGTTTTAATCAAAAGCCTTTCTTTCAATCACCCATCAAACACACTATTTTCTGACCATTCAAGCCTTTGTCGCCAAATAAACACAAGAAGCCTATTATCCTACTTAAATTTTAATTCCAAAACCTAAGCCTTGTGTTTCAATCAAAAGCCTTTCTTTCAATCACCCATCAAACTTCATCACTACCCTTCAACCATCAAAATCTGATTCTGTTCACACCATTCATATTCTTACCATTAAGGAAAGACCTTGAAACCAAGTTTTGATCATCAATTAGCAATTTTGAAGGATTTTGGAAGTCAAATCCTCGATGCCTAAACTCGGATTCCCCGTTCAACACCACCGACGCCGCTAGGGGTGGGCATCATTATTTGTAATTGAAAAACTGTTTTGAAAAATTGAAAAATTATTAAATTTTACGGTTAATTATTTTGAAATAACGGGATATTTCAATTCGGTTAATTGATTTTCTTTCTATCTTCAATTCAAAACAATTACAATTAATTGCACCAATTAATTGATTAATTGGTCCATCTATTAAAAGATCATGTTTTTACAGATACCATTCTCGATCTCTATGTCGCTTTCTCTCTCTCTCCTCCTCCTCTCTTTCTTTCCCTGATACCTTCTGGATCTCTCCATCGCCGGATCTTCCCCCTTTACCTTCTCCCTCACACCATCAGCGACTCTGGACAATTGACGATGGAAGAGGAAAAACTCACATCCTCCATGGATGCTTTCGACTCCCTCTTGCGCGTCTTCGTCGCCTCCCACTTACTCTTCCCCCAATTCTGGTCCACTCCCTCCTCGTCTTCATCGTCTCCCCCAATTCCGTCGTCTTCGTCGTATTCGATTGGACCGAGCAGGTCGTTCCGGGTGAGTCCGACTGCGGCGATCTTCTCCCTTATCTGCCTCAACTCTCTCTTGCACGTTTGGAGCGACGGTTGACCTAATTCAGAAAATTTTCCACCGGAATCCGAATTCGACTTCGAAATTGATGGATAAGAGCTTTATAGTTGCAGGGAGAAGATAAAGCAGCAACCACTTTCGTTTATTCCGAATTGCCGCTTCAGATTTCAGAACGAAAGTGGCTGGCAATTAAACGCCACTGGATGAAGATGAAGTAGTGGCCGCCGGATGAAGATGGACTTCAGAAAGACAAGCAGCAACCAATTCGGAATTCAGATCTTCCTGTTTGATTTTGTTGAAGTCGATGGATTGTTGCAAGGATATGGGATGAGAGAGGGGAGAAGAAACAAAAATGGAAAGAGAAGTGTAGCAATCAGAGGCATTCAATTGTAATTTTTCATTTGTTTCAATTACCAATTAACCGGTTAATTGTATAGAAACTGCAATTAATTGTTTTGAATTAGTTGCTAATTTCAGTTCAAATAATATTATTGAACTTTAGTATTTGGAAATAGCAATTAATTGCTAAGCAATTAATGGAAATGCTAATTAATTGCATATGCCCACCCCTAGATGCCGCCGCCCCCAAAATCGCCGCCCGTCGTCGTGTCCAGTAGGTTGTTCTTTGTCGATTCTTGTGAGTTTTTTTGTGTTCTTCGATTGTTTTGTGCACCATGAAAGGGTGTCCTAGGAGAACTATGTTGGTTTACTTTAATGATATCGAGAAGGATTGTTGGAATGAGCTTGGAAAGTGAATCTATGTGCAAACTAGGTTCTTTAATGCGGATGCTTTGAGACGTTTGGGTTTGCTAGATTCGGTTATGACTTTGATGTCGCATGGTGGGATGAAAGAATTTGTTAGTAGGAATGCACCCACCTATCCATATCTAGTTAAGTAGTTCTTAACCACTTTGGAGTTGCAGTCGCCTAATGATATTCGCTTCAAATTAAGGGGAAGAGAGTGTTGTGCTAAAAAAGAATCAATTGCTTGTGCCTTTGGGATAACGAGGAAGAGTTCGAGAAAGTGGGAGTGTGCCATGATTTCTCTAAAGTCAACGGAGAATTGGAGAAGTACGATGGGGATGCCTGAGGAATTTGGAAGTGCTAGATTTGATGATATGATCACACACCCCGCTCTTCGTCCTTGTCTGCGGGTTTTGGGCTCTACTTTGTTTGACTCTCAGGATACCACTGTTCTTCATCTGGGTATGGTTGACTTGCTCTATTGCCTGACTCCTGAGGCTACAATAGTTCCTGATTGGGTGCAGTTGTTTCTAAGAAATTGTGAGAAAGTTCGCTCAAACTGTCGCGAGAGCCACCTTCTAGTTATTCATTTTGGAGGCATGATCATCATGTTGGCCCTGTATTATGGAATTGATATGAGCCCATTAAAGCCTCGGAGTTCTTCCTACACTTTTGACATCGACACACTTGTGTCTGCACACATGATTGAAAATGTTCAATTGTCGTACGAAAAAGAGAGATTTCCCTAGTTATCCGAACCTCAGCAAGCTCATCATCTCTATCTACCGACCATCTTACCTGTGGGTCCCACTCTGGTTGATTTCCGTATGCACCACATCGGAGCTGATAATGAATTACAGAGATATGCTTATCATCTAGTCACCCCTGAGATCGACATTGAAGAGATAGAGATTGAGTTGTCATTGCTGGTTGTTCATGACAGCACGCGTAGTACATGCCTGGAGTAAAAATTGGCAGATTTTGAGACACAGCAGGAAGCGCAACTGAAGGAATTAGCTCAGGTACAGGATAATCTGGCAGGAAAGATTGATCAATTTCAGAATATTTGTGTTAGTATATTACATAATTTTCAGCATTCAGGATCCCTGATAATGAATATTTCATCCAAGCATTATAGGTGTTTCTTACTGCTATTAGGTATTGGTTTTGTTATGTTTTGAGTCCAGTTCCGTTTATTGCTTGTGAAGTATTCGAGTTCGGAATCTATGCGTTTTTAGGGTTTATTCTAAAGAATTACATTCCGACCTTGGATGGACTTTGGGAGGAGCTTAAGAAACATGTTTTGAAGCATATGGAGGCTAGGGAAGAGCTAAGGAGGACCAAGGAGGCACGACATTAGAATTCGTTGAAGGAAATTGAGGGACGTTGAACACTGCAGAGACTGCGCCCTCCACCCCTTGCACGGCGCCCGCCGTGACCCCAGATCTCGGATACGCGGTTTTGGATCTGAAGACTATTATTTTATATTATTTTCTAGTATTTCCTACTAGGGTTTTGCCGACCCTTGTGAGACTTATTTAGGTTTTTTTTTCAGTTTATTTTGTCGTGTGGAGTTATTATTGTGAGACTATGAGCACAATTAGAGAGAGAGAGAGAGAGAGAGAGAGAGAGAGAGAGAATTGGTCTATGAGTTGCTAAACTCATAACTTCCCTTGTGATTCGAAGACATGGTTGTTTGGATTGTGAGGATTTGATTCTATTTGAGTATTCATGTTCTTAGTTAACTCTAGCTATGAACTCGTTGTTGTTTTCTCGATAACAAGCAAAGGTATTGGTGATAGTGATGTCTCTTTGTCTTTTTAGTGGATGATTTCAATTGATCTATGTTGAGGATATTCGATTAGGGGTGAGTTCGGTATGCGTCTATTAGTCTTAATTGTGTAGAGCCAATGTGCCAGTTGGTCTTGATTACTTGAGTTCTTAATGCTATTTATTAGTGATATTGAATAAGATGAGTGAATCTCTACGGATCTCTCAACTTTAGTCAAGTAGACCTAGGAATATGAATAATTGATAGGTCAATCCGAGGACCATGAATTCCAAACATTGTCAAAACATTACAGGTGAAATGTTCTTTCTACTTTGATATCAATTTTCTCTGTGATCTGCAATCTAGTTACTTTTACATATTTGCTACTTGTCAAAAGATCATTGCTTTGCTTTAAGAGTCTTGTCTAGAGTTATTGAATAGGAAATCGCTTCTCCATGTGGGTTCGACATCGAACTTCATCGCTATACTAGTAGTTATTTGGTTTATCAAGTGATTGGTTGCCTAATCTATTGGTTGTGTGTTTAAGTTTGGATTTTATTACTATTTAGCAAAGGGCAAAAGTGCCAACGTAGTTCGTCCCGCACCTAACTGTTGGCGATGTTGCTGGGGAGAAGAAAGGCGTTTGCTTTTCTTTAACTCTTTCAATTACTCTTTTCTTTGAGTTTGTTGTGTCTTTGTATGGTTCAAACTGGATCTTCTAATTCATCGCCTTTGTCTTTTGATCCCGAGATTGAAAGATCTCTTAGGTTGAAGAAGAAGCTTGTGTTTGAGACAGACGAAAAGATGGAAAACGTTGTTGTTAATCCACCAAGAAGGACCTTGAGAAACTTAAAGGAACCTGATTTGAGTGCTCAACCACTTGCAATTAGTCTTCCTGATCTCCCTGAGGGTTCAAGATTTGAGTTCAAGTCGAATTGGTCATCTATTTTGCCTTACTTTCATGGATTGCCTTGGGAAGAACCGAACAAGCACATTGCTACCTTTGTGAGCGGGTGTGATAGACTGAGACCTCAACGCTTGTTTGGCGACCAATTGATGTTGAGAGTGTTCCCCTTTACCTTGAAAGATGATGCAAGCGATTGGCTTTACTACCTACCCCCAGAAAGCATTACTACTTGGGTTCAATTGAAGAAAGCTTTCCTGCAAAAGTACTTTCCTGTGACTCTCTTCAACAAAGTTAAGAAGAAGTTGTCCAGTATTAAGCAATCACGTACGGAGAGTCTTATGAGTATGTTGAGCGGTTCAAGAAGATTAAGGGTAGTTGTCTGCAACATGATATACCCGAGGATGATCTAGTACTATATCTTCATGAAGGCATGCTTGACGCCGACAGGAATTTCTTCAATGCTACTAGCGGAGGAGATATTTAGGATAAAACACCTCAGGAAGCAATGCAGATTTTTGAAGGGTTGGCTAATGCATCTGATGCCGTGCAATTATCGATGACTCCTGGTGACATTGAGGACAACATGAAGGTTCCATTCGATGGTCCTGTCACTCGGGCAAGGGCCAAGAAGATTCAAATTGCAACGAAAGCCTTTCTTGTCCGTCACCATGGAACTTTAGAGCAAGGGTTCAGGCCACCCTGGATCACTTGGCTCTAGGCTACACCACCAGCACAGGAAGTGAGCCTGCGTCCACACACGGAGCTCATGAAGACTCGTCTGCACCCACCATGAGCCAACCATACTCGGCATGGTCTTAGCCACTCGACACTCCCATGGGCCGAGTGGGCCTGGATCCTTGTCGATATAGGTGGGCCGAGTTACTCTTGTGCATGGGCCAGATTATCTTAGTTAATTAAACTTATTATTTTATGCAACTTAGATAAATAAGGTGGAATTAATTATATCTCTTCTAGATATAATCCTTGGCCACCAAGTTATTGAATTTCTATCTTTATTAGGAAATATTTATCTTAGATTTATTTCATTTATCTTTAGCTAGAATAAATCTATCCAAACCCCTTTCCTTTGGAAGGAAGGATTGGATAGATCTCCCATAGTTTTCTATATATACATGTTATGCACCTTTGAATTAATTAGATTGAATTAGAATTGAGAAACCCCTTTTTGGATTAAAGGGTTCTCGATTATCAATCCCAAAAGCTTTCATGTTCTCGAGATTTTCGGCAATCACACAACAGCCCTCACCCTCACCTTGTTCGTCGAAATCGAGCACAAACCCAAGCCATCAACCCTAACCGAGGAGCTGTCACAACCCAGGAAGCACAGGCCTTGGCGTCTCTCACAACCAGGCTCGCTCCCAGCGAGCGCGGAAGCCTCTGCTGCGCTTGCGCAGACGCCCTCGCTGTCGCACCCGCTGGCCCTCGCTCGTCTTCGCTCCGCGCATCCCCAATCGCCAGCACCTTCGCTCCCAGCGAGAGCAGTCCTCGCGCATCCGGACACTCCCGCGCTCACTCCCGCACGCACACCCTGAGGCCGAGAGCCTGTGTGTCCAGCAACCTCGCACGCCCAGTCCCTTGCTTCTCTCTCGCTTCCCTTGCTTTATTTTTGTCGCTAAATTCTGAAGTCTTTATTGCTGGAATTTTACTAAGTCCTAAACTGTCGCTATTCCAGAATTTTAATTACTTGTTTAAATTGTTCCAAATTCGGGAGATATCAAAGAGCGTTGCATGATCTAGCAAATATACGGCGTGGTTCTTGATCTTGAGCCCACAGGCGAAGGATCGGGTATCCCAAACGTATCAAGTGGTATCAGATTTCAGGTTAATGCAAGTTCTTTACTCTCTTGATTTCTTATTTGAGTGATTTATTTTTCGTGCCTATTTTTCACCATAGCCGCTGCATAAAAGTTAAATCTTTATTATTCACCCATAAAAATTGGCACTTTATTTTTGTTATTCTTTGTTTGAATCTTTAATTTCGAAGATATTGAGTTCTTGACTGCAAGTTGTGATCTTTTATTCATAGTTGCTACATATCATGCCTATGACTGTGATTCTTGGATTAAAAGCATTATATGAACTTGCACCACTAAAGAACCCTAATTTCTCCAGTTTCTAGCCTATTTTCCCTATTTTCTTCATTTTTTGCTTACTTTTAGATCATCGTAGCTTGTTATTTTTATTTTTTTTCTCTTATTTTCGGTTAATGCATTTTATTTACAGCAGCTATTTCATAGGCAAAAAAAAAAAAACAGAAAAAGCTTAGAGCTTAAAAAAAACAAAAAAAAAAGAGAAAGAAAGAGAAGTTTAAGCATACATTACATTGTTGAGTTAGTAACTCTTCCCTTGTTAATTCTTTTCTTGCTACATGTTAGATGATCTGATCGGTTTTAAGCATTACAAAAGAACCCTACTTGTGTGATTTTGTGCTGTGCCGACACAAGAGCCTTGGTCACACCCCTCTTTTTCTGAACCGTGTTGCAACCGTCAGATAATAGTTGACGGAGTGTGTGCACTTGATTGCCCTTGTGATTGCTATTGTCAATTATTACACATTCATATTATTCAAGCATCACATTGTAGATCTTATTCTATCCACATTAAGCTGCTTGTTTATACTTGCTATCCTTGATATCCGACTTGTGGCTGATTTAATTTGCAATTTGGATTATTACTTACTGTCTTCAATATTGCAAAATTCTGTGTCCAGGGGAATTGCTTGAATATTGTGCCTTGTTTTCTCGCTCTTTGATTTTTAAAACTTGAATCACTCTTAGGAATCACTAGAGCTTGCATTACTTGGTTTCTGGTCTTTGCTTCGGTTACTTGTTGCTCTTCTGATATTATAGGAACATGGCAGCCGAAAGTACCCCCCTACTACCCCTAGCCCTATTTCTGATGAGACCTTGGAGCGTATTATTCAGGCCACTACTAAAGTTTCTATGGACGAACATAGACAACTCCTCGAAGCTGCTGAGGAGCGTTGGAACAAGCGCTTCGACGATCAGTTGGCCCAACAAGCTAGCCTGGTTACTACTCGGTCTATCAATGGGGTTCTGCGACATCTTGAGGAGCTGAAACACCAGGAGGCTTCTGGTTCTACTGACGGTACTCCTCCAACAGACCATACCCCCCCTACAGGTAATCCGTCACCTGCAGGTAACACCTCTTATTCTGTTAAACCTCCCCCTTCTGGTCAATTACATTTTAAGCTTCGGTCTGCTCCTTCTAATCCTTTCAATGGAGAGAATAACAACGATCATCTAGCGGGCTTCAATGGTAACCAAGATCGTCGTGAGGCCACACCCCCACAACATCACCAGCAAGGGAGGACAAATCAGCGTCATCAGCAGCCGTTGCACACCCGTTCTAACTAGGATGACAGCCGCAGCAATAATGATCTTTATGAGACGCCACATTCGGAGGATGCTTACCATGAGGTAAATCCTAACTTTGATGATTTACCCCCTCCTAATTTTGGTCATCCTAGATTTGATAATGCTCAAGCTATTCAGAGACGTGATGTTAAGCTTAAATTAGAAACCTTCGATGCTAACACTGATCCTGAAGCTTATCTTGTTTGGGAAAATCATACTGACTATCTGCTTGAACATTTACGCTATGAGGAAACAGAGAAGTTGGAAGTTGTTATATTGCATTTAGTAGGTAAAGCTTGCACCTGGTGGTTCCGCACTCGTGAGATGCGTCGTCATCAGGACAAGCAACCTGTTGAAACCTGGCCACAACTTCGCTATCTCTTGAAGAAGAGACATGTGCCTAAGGAATACACGGAGTCGATGAGGATGTAGCTGGCGTCCTGCCGACAAGGAACTCGCTCTCCTAATGACTACAGAGATGAACTTGAACGGCTCTCCCATCAGGCTAATGTTTATCTTATTGAACGTGCTTTGTGTACTCAATTTCTTGCTGGTCTTAATATTTCTATTAAAAATCCTTTATCTATCCATTCCATTAGAGATATTAACACTTTGTCTCATAAAGCACATCTTCTGTATGAACAACAGCAGCAGCAGCTATGGCAACAGAGGACTAGATTCGACCAGACCTCTCAAGATCGCAGGTTTGTTCCCTTTAACCCCTCTAGTCAATCTAAACCTTCTACTTCTAACCCTTCTATGCAGCAAAAGGGAGTTTCCAACTCACCTCAACAAGGTTATCAGGTGGAAACTAGAAAAGTTGTTGCACCCTCTACAAATCGCAACAAAGATATCCGCTGCTTCACTTGTGGTGGTTCTGGGCATGTCTCTCGCAATTGCCCTCAAAAAAGGAAGGTTCTTCTCAATGATTTGGGAGACCATTACTATGAGGGGGAGACTGTTGAGGACCATGTAATTTCGAGTGAAGAGGAGGAGGACCAGCCGTCTGACCCTATTGAGAAGATCGATACTTCAGAGTACGACAACTTGCTTTGAATTATCAATTGGCGGGTCCTACACATTTAGGAATCTCCGATGGGTGATCAAATGGAGACCATCTTCCACACTAGGTGTGTGGTTTGCGAGGCTACCTTAAGCGTCATCATCGACGGTGGGAGTTGCTGCAATCTCATCAGTGAAAACGTAGTGGATTTCCTCCATTTAACTACTACTCCTAGAGCGACTCACTATGGATTAAATGGCATTACTGACGATGGATCTGATATAATGATCACCAAACAATGTTTAGTTTCCCTTTCTATTGGAACATATCATGATAAAATATTATGTGATGTTGCTCGCATGGATTGTAGTCATATATTATTAGGTCGTCCTTGTTTATATGATCGTTCTGTTCTTCATGATGGTCGTGCGAATACATATGCCTTCACTTTTGATGGGAGGAGAGTTACTCTCCTACCCCTTTCGCCACAAACTATTTTGAAGGACCAGGTTCGCAAGAAGCAACAACAGGACGCCCAGAAGGAAGCTGAAAGAAAGGGGAATCTCAAAGAGAGCTCGGCAAGCCCACAGGCCGCCCCCGCGGCCCCACCAGCCACCCCTGCAGCCCCCTCGGCACCACCCCATTCCCACTCGGCGTCCACTCAGCCCTCTTCTGCATCACTAAAGGGCTTTGTAGAACGTCGATCACTGGTCTCTCAACCTCAGAAAGGGACCATCACATGGAATGCTCATCGACCTCATATTCTCCTGGTAATGAAACAGGTATTACTTAATATTGAATTGAGTCATATTCCTGCACCTATTGCTGCTCTTCTACAGGATTATCTAGATGTGCTTCTAGCTGAACTACCCCAAGGCTTGCCCCCTATTAGAGGTATTGAGCACCATATTGACTTTGTGCCTAGGGCAGCCTTGCCCAATCGCGCCGCTTATAGAGCTAGTCCTGAGGAGACAAAGGAGTTGCAACGCCAAGTCACAGAATTGATGGATAAGGGCTTTGTGCGAGAAAGCCTATCTCCCTGTGTCGTGCCTGTCATTTTGGTTCCAAAGAAGGATGGCTCATGGCGCATGTGTGTTGATTGTCGCGCAATCAACCAAATAACGGTTAAGTATCGTCACCCTATTCCTCATTTAGACGATATGCTTGATGAACTTCATGGTGCTTGTATTTTTTCTAAAATTGACCTTAGAGGTGGATATTATCAAATTAGGATGAAACAGGGTGATGAATGGAAAACGGCTTTTAAAACTAAGTATGGCTTATATGAATGGTTAGTAATGCCTTTTGGTTTAACAAATGCACCTTCTACTTTTATGAGGCTTATGAACCATGTGCTTAGAAGACACTTAGGAAAATTTGCCGTCGTCTATTTTGACGATATCTTAATCTATAGCAAGAATATGCATGATCACTTAAGTCACTTAAAATTTGTTTTTGATTGTCTTAGGAAAGAAAAATTATATGTCAATTTAAAGAAGTGTTCTTTTGCATCCGAGTCTACCATTTTTCTTGGTTTTGTAGTGACTGCACCTGGATTGAAGATGAATGAGGAGAAGATTCGTGCTATTCAGGAGTGGGCCAGGCCGAATACACCCACTCATGTCCGCTCATTCTTGGGCCTTGCTTGGTTCTATCGACGTTTTGTCAAGGATTTCAGCCTGATTGCCGCCCCCCTACATGAGCTGACAAAGAAAGATGTGATATTTCACTGGACAGACTCACATCAAAAGGCTTTCGACGCCCTCAAGGATCTCCTGACACACGCCCCAGTGCTGCAATTACCTGACTTTGCTCAACCTTTTAAGCTCGAGTGTGACGCTTCTGGCACTGGCATTGGAGGGGTCCTACTGCAGAACAAGCGTCCCATCGCCTACTTCAGCGAAAAGTTAGGCTCCGCTAAGCTCAACTATTCTACCTATGACAAGGAGCTATTTGCACTGGTTCGCTGCTTACAGACTTGGCAACATTATCTCTAGCCTAAGGATTTTGTGATTCATTCGGATCATGAAGCTCTAAAGTACCTCAAGGGACAAGCAGTGCTCAGCAGGTGACTTGCTCGATGGGTGGAGTTTTTAGAGACCTTTTTCTATGTGGTTCACCACAAGAAGGGAAAGGATAATGTGGTAGCTGACGCGCTATCACGCAGGTATGTCCTCCCAAACCATATGGATGCACATGTTTTGGGTTTTGCTTTGATAAAGGAACTGTATGCTTCTGATGGTTTCTTTAAATCTATATATGCTCAATGTGTGTCTAAAGGTGAAGTTGATTCATTTTTTCTTGATAATGGTTATTTGTTTAAGATGGGCAAGCTTTGTATCCCATCTTCTTCTATTCGCCGATTGTTAACTTAAGAAATTCATGAATCTAGAGGACATGGTGGTTTCGAAAAAACCTTAGCTGGACTGAAGGAACATTACTTTTGGCCTAAAATGTCTAATTATGTGCTGAGATTTGTCAAAAGGTCTGTTATATGTGCTAAAGCCAAATCGAAATCTAATGCTAATGGTCTATATCAACCTTTGCCTATTGCTAATGCACCCTGTGAAGATGTTTCTATGGACTTTATTGTAGGATTACCTAGAACTCCTAAGGGTCATGATTCTGTTTTTGTTGTTGTAGACAGATTTTCCAAAATGGCTCATTTTATTCCATGTCACAAAACTGATGATGCTATTCATGTTGCTAATTTATTCTTCAAAGATGTTGTTCGCTTACATGGATTGCCATTATCTATTATTTCTGACCGTGATCCTAAATTTTTAAGCTCTTTTTGGAAAACTCTATGGTCTAAATTGGGTAGAAAATTGCTATTTTCTACTTCTTGTCACCCACAAACTGATGGCCAAACTGAGGTCACAAATAGAACTCTTGGGACTCTCCTTAGAGTCATGCTGCGAACTAACCTCCGGAGGTGGGAAGAATGCCTACCATTTGTAGAATTTGCATATAACAGGTCTAGGCACTCTACAACAAAGCTGAGCCTCTTCGAAGTGGTATATGGCCGAAATCCACTAACTCTTGTGGACATGATGCCTCGGCCATATAAGGAAAAGGAGAGCGTGGATGCAGCTAAGCAAGTGGACTTCATCAAGCGCTTGCCTGAGCGTACCAAGGCGCAGCTGGAGAGGAAGACTGTGCAATACAAGGCCGCGAAGGACAAGCATCGCAAGGATGTGCAGTTCAACGTTGGTGATCTGGTCTGGCTGCATCTCAGGAAGGAAAGGTTTCTGCAACAACGGAAATCTAAGCTAGACCTCAGGGGAGATGGACCATTCAGAGTGGTTCAGAAGATGAGTCCTAATGCATACAAGCTGGATCTCCGTGCCGATAAGTACAACGTCCATTCTATATTCAACGTCGTCGATCTATCCTTGTTCGTGCCCGACGATGACTCTGATGACGATTTGAGGACAAATCGAAGTCAAGTGGAGGAGAATGATGTCGTGCAATTATCGATGACTCCTGGTGACATTGAGGACAACATGAAGGTTCCATTCGATGGTCCTGTCACTCGGGCAAGGGCCAAGAAGATTCAAATTGCAACTAAACATTTTCTTGTCCGTCACCATGGAACTTTAGAGCAAAGGTTCAGGCCACCCTGGATCACTTGGCTCAAGGTTACACCACCAGCACAGGAAGTGAGGTTGCGTCCACACACAGAGCTCATGAAGATTCGTCTGCACCCACCATGAGCCAACCATACTCGGCATGGTCTTGCCCACTCGACACTCCCATGGGCCGAGTGGGTTTGGATCCTTGTCGACATAGGTGGGCCGAGTTACTCTTGTGCATGGGCCAGATTATCTTAGTTAATTAATGTTTTTATTTTATGCAACTTAGATAAATAAGGTGGAATTAATTATATCTCTTCTAGATATAATCCTTGGCCACCAAGTTATTGAATTTCTATCTTTATTAGGAAATATTTATCTTAGATTTATTTCATTTATCTTTAGCTAGAATAAATCTATCCAAACCCCTTTCCTTTGCAAGGAAGGATTGGATAGATCTCCCATAGTTTTCTATATATACATGTTATGCACCTTTGAATTAATTAGATTGAATTAGAATTGAGAAACCCCTTTTTGGATTAAAGGGTTCTCGATTATCAATCCCAAAAGTTTTCATGTTCTTGAGATTTTCGGCAATCACACAACAGCCCTCACCCTCACCTTGTTCGTCGACATCGAGCACAAACCCAAGCCATCAACCCTAACCGAGGAGCTGTCGTAACCCAGGAAGCACAGGCCTCAGCGTCGCTCGCAACCAAGCTCGCTCCCAGCGAGCGCGGAAGCCTCTGCTTCGCTTGCGCAGACGCCCTCGCCATCGCTCCCGCGCACCCGCTGGCCCTCGCTCGTCTTCGCTCCGTGCATCCCCAATCGCCAGGACCTTCGCTCCTAGTGAGAGCAGTCCTCGCGCATCCGGACACTCCCGCGCTCACTCCCGCACGCACACCCTAAGGCCGAGAGCATGTGTGCCCAGCAACCTCGCGCGCCCAGTTCCTTGCTTCTCTCTCGCTTCCCTTGCTTTATTTCTGTCGCTAAATTCTGAAGTCTTTATTGCTGGAATTTTACTAAATCCTAAACTGTCGCTATTCCAGAATTTTAATTACTTGTTTAAATTGTTTCAAATTCAGGAGATATCAAAGAGCATTGCAAGATCCAGAAAATATACAGCGTGGTTCTTGATCTTGAGCCCACAGGCGAAGGATCGGGTATCCCAAACGTATCAGCATCGCAACAACATGGGAGACACCAAGGAGTTAGAGGAGTTCATAAGTTGGATAGTTTGAGAGATGGACACAAGGATGATATCGATAGGCTTATGGAGATGGTGAACAAGATGGTTATGCAAATGAATCAACCCCATCAGCCTAGACCTTGTGGAGTTTGTGGAGATCCAACTCGTCCGAATGATAAGTGTCCCTTGATTCAGGAGGACACCGCTGAAGTGAATGCTATGGATTATGGACCTCGCTGCAACTTTGGTAACAATTATAATCAGAGCAACAAGTTCCTATTTAGAGAGGACGATATGAGAATCTTCCTAGAAACACTCAACAAGATGACAGAGATGAGACATTGATGTTGTTATTGGACAAGATGAATGTTCAAGAGAAGTTGTTGAGTCAAATGTCTAAGGAGATTGGTGAATTGAAAGTGAAAGATTCAGGAAAGTTGCCATCACATGTGGTAGTGAATCCGAAGGAGAATGTTAGCGCCATGATCCTTAGAGGAGGTAAACAAGTAAATGTACCCACTAGGAATGTTGAAGAGAGGCCTAGAGAAGAAGTTGATTTGGGAAATAAGGAGGAAGAGACGAAATTAGAGACGCATTGCATAGACGACACCCGCCGCCCCTCACCACGGCGCCCACCCCCACCTCCATTGACGGATCCGACTTCTGACGTTGTTCAGTCTCCGAAGAAAGCTTCTAAAAAGTAGTCTTTTGAGGTTTCAAGACCTGCACCACCCTTTCCTCGTGCCTTAAGATCTGATCTTAAGTGGGAAGATGAACAAATTGTTTATGACACCTTTGCTTATTGTGAGGTAAATATTCCACTTTTCAATTTGATTAAAATTGTGCCTCGCTATGTGAAATTCTTGAAAGAGCTATGCACGATGAAGTGCAAGAAAATGATGAGAAAGAAAGAAAAGGTAAGTTTAACTGAGAATTTTTATGCTTTGCTTCAGAAACGATTGCCTAAAAAATGCGGAGATCCAGGTATCTTCACTATACCATGTGCAATAGGTAATGCTAGATTCACCAAAGCTTTGTTAGACCTAGGTGCTTCAATCACTGTTATGTCTTATAACTTTTACGTGTTTTTAGGTCTCAATTCATTATCTGAAACTGGTGTTACTATACAACTCGCTGATCGTTCTAGTATTAAGCCTAGAGGAGTTGTTGAAGAAGTTTTGGTTAAGGTGAATGATTTGACTTTTCCATCTGATTTCTTCATTCTAGACATGGAACAAGGTATGTCTGAAACCCCGATTATCTTGGGAAGGCCATTCATGCAAACGGCTAAGACTAAGATTGATTTTTTTGAAGGTTCACTAACTATGGAGTTTGTTGGTAGAAAGATTAAGTTTTCTATATTTGAGCCTATTGTTTTTTCTGCCAATGATTCTGTAGATTTTCTTGACTCTGATGAAACTAATCACATGAATGAATCAAATACTTTGTTAGATACTTCTGTTGAAAATGAATCTATGAATCTTGAATTATCTCATAAAGATGAAATTGGATTAGGGAAAGATGACATTGAAACGAAAATTGAGGATTTGTTTAAGTCGCATGAAAATGTGTCTCATTCAAATGATTCTATTGCTATTCCCTATGAAAATTCAGTTTCTAATAATGTTGAGGTTAGTGCAATTGCATAACAACTTCCCGGAGTTACTCATTTCAAGAAGGAATAAATGGATGCAATTGATGGATATGTCGGAGAAGTTCCTAAAGTTCCACCTCTTGTTTTGAAAAGGACAAGTGTGGGAGATCTTGGTGGAATAACTTGATCAAGAATGCATCACGTTGAGCCAAAGACGTGAAACAAAGGAGCTTTTTAGGAGGCAACCCAAGGCAATTAGGTAGTATTTCTATTTTTGCATTTAGTTTTCAATTCAATAAAGTAGGATCAATCGTGTTGCCAAATTTCGGAAGTTACGGTAAGTGAAACCGATGTTGAGATTGAGTTTGATTTGATTTAATAGATGGGGTCACATTTTGTGGACACGGCGCCCGCCACCCTAGCAACGACGCCCGCCGCCTGACTGTCTGCCCGACGAATCCGAATTTTGGTAAACTTGGAAGGGAAGTTTCTATCTTTTTAGTTTTGGTTATTTCCATACTAGGGTTAGTTTATTTTTATATTTTCTAGGATTAGATTATTTTTCCTTTTTTGCTCTAGGATTAGATTATTCTCTATCTATCTTAGGTTAGTATTTTATCTTTTACTTATCTTTTATTATTTTAGGACTAGATTTTTCTTTTTTGGATTAATTTCCTTATTCCCTATGATTAGCTTTCTATCTTTTCTATTTCTATTCTATCTAAATCTAATATTTTTTCCTTTTTCTTTTGTGATAGATATTCCTTCCAACTCACCAATATATTGTTACTCCTTATTTTTTGATCAATCAACTTGCTCAAGAGGAATCTCAAGAATACCAAAAGCCTACTGAAATCCAATCCAACTTCCTAAAGTCTTGTGTTTCAATTGATTATGTCCATCAAAACACTTTCCCCTATCACCCAACATCCACAAAATTCAATCTTTTCCCATTATATTCCCTTACCTATCACAAACGAACCCTTTGAAACCAAGTTGTTCGAGAAAGTTTGAAGTTTGGAGGAGTGGACGTCGATTTTCTAACGTTTTCACTCGGATTCGTGGTTCTGCGTATATGGCGCCCGCCGCCACTGCCACGACACCCGTCGCCTCTACAGCAGAAGGATCGTTGGCTCAATCTTGAAGAGAGACGGTATGAATCCACCATATTCTTTCATCCCCTAGCGTTGAAGAAAATGGGAATATATGAGGATGTCTATCGACTCCTGCGAGATGGGGGATTGGAATATTTCTTGGATGTGTCTGCTTATACCTATCCAGCATTAGTGCGAGAGTTCTTGGCTACCCTAGATTATCGTTCTGATATGGAGATTTGTTTTCCGCTGAAGAATCGGAAGTTCGTGGTCACTAAGGATCTCATTGCACAGGCCTTTGGTGTTACTGAGTGGCCTGCTGATGTCGGTGCTCGAAATCCTCTTGATTTTTGGAAGGAGGCTATTGCAGTGTTCGCTGAATATGATGAAGACCGTTGTGCAACCATGATCACTTATCCTGCGTTGAGGTTATGTTATTTGGTACTCTGCAACTCTTTCTTGGGTGTAGAGAATTCGTCCGTTGTTACTGTGAGAGTCTGGACATATATTTGCTGCTTGATCTCGGGAGGGGTGTATATCCTTGACTGGGTTCAGCTATATTTGGGAAACTGTATGGAGGTGACTAGGGCTACTTATGTGAGGCCGTGGCACGTTATTGTTTTCGGAGGCCTGATATCGCTTATTGCTCGCCGAGTAGGTGTATGTCTTGATGGTTTACAGCGCCTCAATGATAAGAACATTTACAATCTTGCCAACTTGCAAATGGTAGGGCATGATTGAGTGGGCCCAGCGACCAGATATAGGACTTGGTATTTTAAATCGAAGTCGGGACCAGGAGAGGATCATCACAATTATCTGCCTACGGACATACCACAGTGTCTGACGATGTCAGATTTCAATCTCTATCACAACAAGTTTCCATTAGATCCTGCGGAGAAGAGTTGGTCCAAGCAATGGCATTTTGTTGATGATGAGGCCACTGATGATGAGGTTGCAACTGATGAGATTATTGATGAGGATGCTGGCGTTTTGCCTGTTGAGATAACAGACGTTGCAGAAGAAGTTGAGGTCATCGAAGAGAAAGAATAAGTTGTTGAAGAAGATGTCGAGCCGACATATGCTACTTTGATTGATATTGAGCGTCGATTTGTTGATTTTGAGGCGAGCACGGCTGAAAAGCTCGCCAGTCTTGCGGAGAAGCTCTCTAGTCTTCATAACGCCGTGTTGATTACCCTTCAGGACATCTATCAGCGGTCTGGACCCCAGACCCCGCCTTCCCAGTAATTGGTCAGTCATTTGCTTCTTTCAAACCCTTTATTTTTATATTTTCATTGCTCCTTTTTGTGTTTCTATGCATTGAGGACAATGCAATATGTAAGTGTAGGGGTGGGGGGGGGGGGGGGGGGGGGGGTGGAGATTGAAGGGAATTAGTTAGGTTAGTCCATGTTTAAATTTCTGTTTGTCTTTGAATTTTTGCTTTCGAGTCTTTGTTTTTTCATTTATGTTATTTCTTTTATGTTAAAGAAAACGTAAAAAATGAACAAAAAAAATTGAAAAATGTCTAAAATATGAAGAAAAAAAGTGAGTCTTTTTTTGTTGGTTTGCATATTGTGTTATCAAAGATACCCATCTAATTTGAGTTTGTCTTGGCATGATCTTATAATTCCCATGGAATTCTGGAATGATTTAATCTTATCATGCAAATTGGTTTTTATATGAAATATGATTAAGCGTATATAATTGAGCATGTATGATCTAAGTTTGGGAGTATGCTTAGAATTCAACAACAGTTTGTCCCAGTGAGATATTTTTGGCTTATAAGGAATACATCTTTATTCCTTTTGCTTTCTTGTGTGATATACTATTCCTATGCATTTATCATTGAGTATTGCCATGGTGATCTATTTTCAACAACATGTTCAATGCTTGATAAGTTCAAATGATAGAGACAACCTTTTAGCCACATATTTGTCCATGCCTACCTTACGTTATGTCTTGCTTTGAAGCCAATTTGAGCCTTTAGCCTTTTTATTGTTAGCTTCATAAAATTATTATTCCAAGCCTATGATGAGCCTTACCCTTATTATAGGGGGATTGAGATTTTGAGTGGGTTATGGAATCTATTTTGGAGATTAAGGAGAATGAAGGTAAAGTGTGATTTTATTGTTTATGGTTTTGAGAAGATGTAATGTTATGTGCTTATTTAGTCCCTCATGTTTATGCATTTGATTTTCATATAGTTATAAAAAAAATTAGAAAAAAGAGCCATTTATCTTATGATTACATAATGAGGAAGAATTGAGATTTATGTTGGTTATGAGATACATTAGTTGGGTGTTGAGATTGCATGATATGTAAGATGATGAGATTTGAGATTTTTGGCGTTATTTTGATGATATTGAGAGATGTTGTGCATTTGTGAGCTTGATTTATTGAGTTGGTTTGTGTTATTTTGTGAGTTTTGGAATCTTGTTTTCCCAGAATTTATTGCACCACATTATCAAATACAATTCCTTATCCTTATGTTTCTACCAAGCCCTATTACAACCCCGTCGAATGGAATCTTCTATGAAGGTTTCCATTGAGCGAAAGTCCTCTTGATGTTCTTATTTTTGCATTGACGTATCCGGTAGAGATTTTATAATATAAATGTCAATATTTGAGTTGATGCTTGTATATGGAATTGAGGTGATTGTGTTCTTAAAGCCTAAACACATTATAGTGAGAGGATACACATTTTATCCTTGGTAAGGTTGATTTTTGAGCATGCAAGCAACTTGATCCCATATATACATGTTATGACGTTTGTATGTTTGGTTATATTTTCACTATTGATGATGTTGCTTTTGATGAGTAAAGTTATGAAGGATTTCCTATGGGATGCGTAGATGATGTTTTTCCTTATGGTTGCTTGAGTACAAGCAAGAGTTAAGTGTGGGGGGGATTTGATAATGCATATTTCATTATAGGTGTTTCTTATTGCTATTAGGTATTAGTTATGTTATGTTTTTAGTCTAGTTCCGTTTATTGCTTGTGAAGTATTCGAGTTTGGAATCTTTGCGTTTTAGTGTTTATTCTACAGAATTACATTCCGACCTTGGATGGACTTTGGGAGGAGCTTAAGAAGCATGTTTTGGAGCATATGGAGGTTGAGTAAGAGCTAAGCAAGAGCAATGTTGTGAGCCTAATTCGCCATGTTTTACATTAACTTTTATATCGATTTCTGTATACATTTCATGCATTCGGGTAAGAATAGTACAAATTCTATGTAGTTTACACTTATTTGCCAAATTATGGAGTCTACACTAGTTTCTGTTTAATTTCACAGAAATTGAGGCAATTTACAGCAATTCAGAGAAAGGATGGAAAGCTCCAAGTCTACTAAAAAAAGTTCAAGGTCAAGAAGCAGCGGAACTAGGAAAATCGAGCAAATGACGAGAAAGACCAACTCGACAAGGTTGGTCGACATCGACCACTTTGGTCGATATCGAGTAACTTCCAAGTCGAATTCCATGCGAAGTCGAGCAGAACACTCGAGGAGCCCGAAGTTGGTCAACGTCAAGTAAACAACTCGATGTTGAGTTAAGTTGACAAGCCCACAAGATGCTCGAGCTCGAGTGCAACCCCGGAGAAGAATCCTACTCGACGTCGAGGAGTTTGGTCGACGTCGAGGACATTCCAGAAGCAGTCCGAGTCTAAGATCAAGTTTTCCAAGAAGATAGAGTTACTTGCAAGCCAAGATTTGAGATTAGGGCTGGGCATCCGGTCTGGATCGGACCGGACGGGACCGGAAAATTTAAAAACATGGACCGCGGATCGGACCGGGACCAGAATATATGGTCCCGGGTTTTCCGGTCCGCGGACCATTTGGACCGTTTAGACCGGTTTTCCAAAAGTCCCATGTTTGCATTTAAGTAAAATCGAAACTCTAAAGCCGAGAAATGTGAAAACACATTCATGATTTCAATCATTCATGGAGTTTACTGCTGCAATTTTTTAAAGTGCAAATGGAATTTCCTCCTATCTCATATACATATATAAAACCTAGATCCAAAAATTTTAAATTACAAATTGAAATTTCTCTAAACTAGATCTGAAACCAGGACTTGAATGTTTAAGATTTCTCCAAATCTAAAGACTAAAATCGACCTTACCTTTGTATAAATATGAAAATATACATAAATCCTAGATCTGGAAAAAGAGTGAAGAGAGATGCCCAGACGATTGGCCGGTGGGGACGAGCAATAGTAGACTATGGTTCGACGGTGGTGATGGGCGTTGGCGACAGGCGAGGGCGAGAGAGTCACCCGCGGTGGCTACTGGTAAGAGGCTAGACTGAGGGCGGCTGGTTACGTGCGAGTGTGAACTGTGAAGAGGGTGAAGAGAGAGAGAGAGAGAGAGAGAGAGAGAGAGAGAGAGAGAGAGAGAGAGATGCGAGTCCGTGAGGGAGGCCGTGAGGTGAGGGTGACTGTTACCTTTTTTTAATTAAAAAGAAAAGAAAATGAAAAGTGCCTAGGAGTAGTAGCAGTACGGCAAATTCCTTTCTTAAAAAAATATAAAGCCTGCGAGTGTTTCAAAAACCGGTCCAATTCCGGTCCGACCCGGAAATTCCGGTCTGGTCTCGGGTTTGGACCGAAAACCGGAATCTGATTTTTCTTGGACCGTGGACCGGACCGTAATATTTCCGGTCCGATCCAAGACCGTAATTTCCGGTCTGGTCCCGGTCCGATTACGGTCCGATCCAATTTTTGGCCAGGCCTATTTGAGATATTCTATCAATAGACATCAAGTTCTATCAAAAGATGAAAATATCTATCCACTTTTAGATATAATTATCTTATTTCCAAGTTTTATCTTAAGTTTTTAAATAGAAAGTTTATGTATAGATAGATATTTCTTTCCTAGATTAGCTGGGAATGAACACTATAAATAAAGCCTTAGGGGTTGTTTTCTAGGCATTCAATTCCAGTTCCAATTACATACATAGAGATAGAGAGATAGCGAGTAGAGAGAGAAGGTGGAGGTCGAGTGGAGTTGTGAAGCGAGAGCGGAATTGTCTTTGTTCGGTTGTAAGCTTTCTTTTAGTTTATTAATGCAATTTATTTTCCTGAAATCTTGAATGTGTTTATTCATGATGAAGAGCGAGTAGTCACCCAACTTCTAGGGTCGGGGTGGGCCCGACGGTAGCCATGGGAGGTGATGCGGTAAAGGTACAATCTTTTGATGCGAATTCATCTTCTATCCCTATGAGCATGATTCTTTTGTGAAAGTTGAAGGTGATCCTTGTTTGTGTTATTGAAGCGAAAGTGATCTTAATACAACTTGGGTTAGTTACGTGAAAAAGGGTTAGTAACAATTAGGGTTTATACGAAAGCCTCTATTTTCCTATTTGTTAATAACGAAAGTTATTTGATGAAAAAGCATGATCTTTTATGCCTTTATGTGTTATTTTGTATGGTTATCGTTGTGGTGTTAAAGCCTTGATCTTGGAAGTCTTTAGTTTATTGATTTATTTCATCAGTTTCGTGTTCTGTCTTGCGAAAAGTTGCGAATTTGGATTATGTGTTACTCGAGATCGACTACTGTTGGTCGACGTCGAGGAAGGTTAGTCGAAGTCGAGTTGTTTGGTCGAGATCGACCAGTCTTTTCTTTAGTTTTTGTTTCTGTTCATTTCTGCTTTCTGTTTTACTCGACAAGGTGGTCGAAATCGAGTACCTTACTCGAAGTCGAGGACTCTTCTGGTCGAATTCGCATGGTTTCTGGAACTGAAAAGGTGGGCGCTGACACACTTCCTCATGGATACGATCCTGACTGCCTTCTATTACAATGTGAGGAAGTCTTGTATTTATTTGCTGAGACAGGGAGTCAGTTTGCTTTATATTTTATTTATATTTCATACTTGACCATCCTCCTGCAACAACAAGCAATAAGGCACGACATTGGAATCCATTGAAGGAAATCTAGGAACGTCGGACACTGCAGAGACGGTGCCCGCCGCCCCTTACACGGCGCCCGCCGTGAGCCCAGATCCCAGATACGCGGTTTTGGATCCGAATATTATTATTTTATATTATTTTCTACTATTTCCACTAGGGATTTGCCGACCTTTGGGAGGCTTTATTAGTTGTTTTTCAATTCTTTAGAGTGTATGGAGTTGTTATTGTGAGATGATGAACACAATTAGAGAGAGAGAGAGAGGGAGAGAGAGAGAGAGAGAGAGAGAGAGAGAGAGAGAGAGAGAGAGAGAGAATTGGCCTATGAGTTGTTGAACTCATAGTTTCGTATGTGATTTGAAGATGGTTGTTTGTATTGCATCTCTAGCTATGAATTTGTTGTTGTTTTCTCGATAGCTATGAATTTCTTAGTTATCATCTTGTGCTTAATTTATATTTGTGTTCCTTTCTATGCCTGATCAACATGTCATGAATTGCATCTCTAGCTATGAATTTGTTGTTGTTTTCTCGATAGCAAACAAAGGCATTGATGATAGTGATGTCTCTTTGTCTTTGTAGTGGATGATTTCAAGTGATCTATGTTGAGGATATTCGATTAGGGCTGAGTTCAGTATGCGCCTATTAGTCTTAATTGTGTAGTAGAGTCAATGTGCCAATTGGTTTTGATTACTTGAGTTCTAAATGCTATTCTTTAGTGATATTGAATAAGATGAGTGAATCTATACGGATCTCTCAACTTTACTCAAGTAGACCTAGGAATATGAATAATTGATAGATCAATCCGAGGACCATGAATTCCAACCATTGTCACAGAATTACATGTGAAATGTTCTTTCTACTTTGATATCAATTTGCTTTGTGATTTGCAATCTGGTTACTTTTACTTATTTGCTACTTGTCAAAAGATCATTGATTTGCTTTAAGTGTGCTTGTCTAGAGTTATTGAATAGGAAATCGCTTCTCCCCGTGGGTTCGACACCAGACTTCATCTTGGTTTATCAAGTGATTGGCTGCCTAATCTATTGGTTGTGTGTTTAAGTTTGGATTTTATTACTATTTGACAAAGGCCGAAAGTTACAGCAACGATCGTCTCGCACCAATCCCAGACCCCATCTTCACATTGATAGGTTAGTTATTCCCTTCCTTCACCCTCAATTTTATGTCATTGTTGTTCCTATTTATGCATTCAGGACAATGCAACATTTAAGTGTGTGTGTGTGTGTGTGCGGGGGGGGGGGGGGGGGGTGGGGGAGTGGTTTATGTAGTTTAGTTCATGTTTAAGTTTTATGTTTAAAAGTTGTTATTTATTTTGAGTTTATTTTATGTTTAGATTTTTAATTCAATTCATGCATCATGTTTAAGTTTCATTAGTTACTAAAATACAAAAAGGGGGGGGGATAGAAAATGTCAAAAAAAAAAGAAAAAATATCATGCATTTCTCACACACACATGTATATATATATATGTTATTAAAAATACCCATCTATTGTGAGTTTGTCCTCTCTACTATATTCTAGCACGATCTTATATATCCCTTGGAATTCTAGATGATTTGACATTGTCTTAAAATTATTTTTATGTGAAATATGAGTTCACATAGGTAATTGAGCATATATGATCTAAGTTCCTAGGCATGAATGATATCCAATGAAACTTGTCCTAGTGAGAATTTTTAGCCTTATAAGAGATTACATCTATACTCCCTTTTGCTTTCGTTGTGTGATTTACTCTTCCTATTGTTGTGAGCCTAATTTGCAATGTTTTATATTCACTTTTATATCAATTTCTGCATGCATTTCATACATTTGGGTTAGAATAATACAAAATCTGTGTAGTTTATGTTTATTTGCAATATATGGAGGTCTACACAAATTGTTGTTATATTTCGCAGAAATCGGACGCACTTTGGAGCTTAAAAGAAAGTCATGAAGAAGCTAGGGATGGTGCAGCTGGAGAAAAGCCCATTTTCACCATTCATCATTCTGATTCCAGCTTTGATGTCTTCATGAGAGTTGTAGCCCTCGAAAAGAGATTTCCAACGCATACTCATATGCGTCAATCAGACAAACGAGGACTCAGGAAAGTGCGTTTCAAGATGGATGCAGAATGCTGGAAACTGCAGAAGAGGTCGATATCGACCACTTTTGGTCGATATCGAGTGGAGCAAATCGACCAGAACACTGGGAGCATCATTGAAGAGGTCGATATCGATCACCTTTGGTCGATATCAAGTCAATACAGGTCGAAATCTACTCCGCAGGCCGAGATCGAGTGAAGCTGAGAAGACAGGTCGATATTGACCTAACTTGGTCGATATCAAGTTTTCCACAGAAGCCGATTTCGAGCAGTCAGAGTCCGAATTCTGAGCTGGATATCTTCCACCTAAAGCAAGAGATATTCTATCAATTCAAGAGAAGATTTTTCAAGTCCAAGGAGGATCTATCCACTTTAGATATAGTTTCCTTTTATATTTAATTGTTTTATTTCCCAAATTTTATCTTAATGTTTTAGATAGAAAGTTTAGATATAGATATAGTTGTTCTTTTCTAGATTAGCGGGGGATGAACACTATAAATAAAGCCCTAGGGGGCTGATTTTCATTCATTCAAGCAAAGCCATCTTCGGGCACAAGGAGAGAGAGAGAGAGAGAGAGAGAGAGAGAGAGAGAGAGAGAGAGAGAGAGAGAAGGCGAGAAAGGAGAGAGAGGATGAACGTTTGGAAGGTTTCGTAAGTTTTAGGTTATTTTATGTTAAAGTTAGTTTCTTTTATTATGTCTTCTTTCTAATTTCCTTCTTATAGGGTTGGGGTGATCTCAACATAGATATATGTGTTTGATTTATGAATTTATGAATTGTATGCCTTCATCATCATCTACCTATGTGCTTAATCCTTTGTGAAAGTTTAGGAAATTCCTTATTTGTGATATTGAAGCAAAAGGAATCTTATTATAAATTTGGATAGTAATTAGGGTTTATTTGCGAAAGCCAACTAATCCTAATTAAGAAAAGGTAGTAACAATTAGGATTTATGCGAAAGCCTCTATATTCCTATTTGTTAATAACGAAAGTTATTTGATATAAAGCATGCATCTTTATGTGAGTTAATCTACACATTTGTTTATTGTTGTGGTGATCCCTAACCTTGGAAGTTTGCACCTTTATTATTCTACTTTCTTTATTTTAAAGTTTTTGCACAGATCCCCAACATCGACCACCATTCCCCCTCCATCCCTCGACATCGACCAACTCTTAGCTGACGTTGACATCAACCTCCTCGCCTTTTTCCGCTATCCCTGAACCCCAAAACACACTAAACCTAGAACCGCTGACTTCTCTCCTAATGACGAACCTGACTCCACTATCCTATAGCAGGGTCTTGACTACGAATTTATTTCGTTGAGAAACCCTCTCGTCAAATTGGCGCCTAGGTTAGTTGTTTTTAAAGTTTAGGAATAGCCCATCCCTTTTTCTTACCATCACATACCCTACCACCACCTACCTTATCGGTACCAACTAGATGCCGGGCTTTTGCTACTAATTTGTATTCCTGATTGTGATTTCAATGCTTAGGTACAAAGATGGAAGATCTTGTCGAAGAGAATCTTGCATGGGAAGAATGGTTTCATGATTTGAGACGGATAAATAGGATCGCATTGGAGGAGGCACGATTAAGGGAAATAGCTCGGTTGGAAGACAAAATCCAAAAGCTGGAGACTTCTATTCAGTCTAAAGGATCATGCCCTCCTCTTGATGAGACAATTGACCCGATGTGGACAGCCAGGTATGTCCTTCCTCGAATTTCATTCCTACTTTTCCACCTATTGTTGATGAATCTTTTGAAGGATCCCAAGCGCAGGAAGAGAAGAAAGCGAACATTGTTTCCCAGGATGTTTCAAGGTCGCTTTTACCTTACAAGGTGTAGGCCATCCCCGACAATTTTGAGCAACCGATGTTCATATTCAAGTATGGGGTCCTAGGAAAGTGGCATGGAGCTCCGCAAGATGAAGAGGAAATATCTCTTCCCGCTCCACCGTTCTGCTATGGTGGAGATACACAACCAAGTCAACCTATGAAGTTGTTGTTGTAGGAGGATCGATCCACGAGGAGGTGTGTTAGTCCCCGCCTTTTCAGTTCAAAAACCCAACAGCAAATCAACCAAACAAATAGTAAACACAGAGAAAAGCAGAAACTTTGGTCGATATCGACTTGGGCTAACTGGATATCGAGTAGAAAAAATCGACTTAACAGAACTCGAAATCGACTTGAACTCAGAAACTTAAAATCCAAAATTTGTAAAATAAATCAATAAAATAAAGACTTCCAAGATCAAATTTTCAACACCACAACGATAACCATGTAAAATAACACATAAAGGCATAAAAGTTCATGCTTTTCATCAAATAACTTCCGTTATTAACAAATAGGAATATAGAGGCTTTCGCATAAACCGTAATTGTTACTATCCCTTTTCACATAATTAATCCAAGTTGTATTAAGATCACTTTTGCTTCAATAACAAAAACAATGATCATCTTCAACTTTCGCAAAAGAATCATGCTCGTAGGGATAGAAGATGAATTGCATCAAAAGATTGAACATTTACCGCATCACCTCACATGGCTACCATCGGGCTCACCCCAACCCTAGAAGTTGGGTTACTACTCGCTCTTCATCATCAAGAAAGACATTAATAATAAAAGGGAACTAAATTGCGTTAATGAAATAAAAGAAAGCTTACAACCAATCGAAGCCAAATCCCGCTCTCGCCTTCTCCAACCTCAATCGGCACCAACTCTCTCTCTCTACTCTCTCTATATAACTAATTGTAACTGGAATTGAATTGGAATTGAATGAATAAAACTCAGCCCCTAAGGCCTTATTTATAGTGTTGCATGTAACTATTGTAGGATGGAACAACTATATCTAAATCTATCTAATAACACAAGACAAAACAATGGAAATAAAGAAATAAATCTAAAAGGAACTATATCTAAAGTAGGTAAATATCTCTTCCATCTTGATAGAATATGATCTTGTGGATATCTCCCTTGGACTTTGGATAGAACTTTGATTAGAACTCGGACTAGCTCGAAATTGGCCACTGTTGGTCAAGTCGATATCGACTAGGACAACTCGATATCGACCTGCATTTTCTTCACTTCAGCAACTCGATTTTGGCTCCAGAGATGAATATCGACTTGATTGAACTCGATATCAACCTACTCCTTCCTCCTCCAACTTCCTCGGTCGATTTCTGGATCTTGCTCGATTTTGGGTCACTCGATATCGACTTGACTAGGTCGATGTCGACCATCTCTGTTCTTCCTTAGTTGATTCTGGATCTTCTGGTAAATGTCGACTTGACTCCTCGATATCGACTTGCAGTACTCGATATCGACCGGATGGTGTCGAGTCGATTTTCTCGTTTCCAGCTCGATTTGCCCCGGTTCCGTTACTCCTTGACCTCGGACTTCTGTAGTTGACTTCGAGCTTTTCCTCCTTTCTCAAAACTGCTGTAAATTGCCTCGATTTATGCAAAATTAAACAGAAACTGGTGTAGATTCCATAATTTGGCAAATAAGCATAAACTGCATAGATTCTGAACTATTCTAGCCCAAATGTATGAAATGCATGGAAAAATCGATATAAAAGATAGTATAAAAGATGGCAAATTAGGCTCACAACAAACACCTAATACTTAAGCTTGTTTGTCCTCAAGCAATTCTTTTAATTTTCATTCAGGGGAAGAAATCAAAACTCTCAACATATTAGATTCATTCTCATATGTCCCTACAATCAATTACCATCCTTGAAAAGGTACTACTGTCACAAATCTATGCATGTGCAATTAAAAGCAACATCTACTCACAAAAGGAGGGTTATGCAAAACAATTCATTCGTGACAAAGCATTAAGAATCAAGAGGACTTTAATTTATGCTCATGAAGGAGTAGATTGGTAAAAGGCTAAAGGTGGGATATTTTTGGCCATGTGGTGCTAATGATCCGGGGAAATGGAGTATTTCCAAACTTTGATACCACATTCCTTCTTCCTTTGATTTCTCACCTCTCGCTCATCGCTCAATGCTTTTTTCAATATTATTCTTTTACCTCTCTAACCTCAGCACTGCCTTCTCGCGAGTCGCAAACATGGGTGTCATGAATGGCCCCGGATACTTAGTGCTTCAGACTCCTCAGAATGTGTCCCATCTCGCCAAACTATTATCTCAGCGAGCAGGGTGGATCTACCTTTATCTCCTGAGGTGATCGGATTTTCTTTCACTCATTAAATTTTCCATATATTTCAAACATTCCTTCCAAACTCCATATATGATAATAACAACAACACAAACACCATATAATAATATCCAAAAGGTGACATCATTCTCAACAAAATCCCGGATGGAAATAAGGTAAAGAATGGGCAATATTTAGATCACGTGGAGCATAATATGAAATAAGGCTCAATCTGGCTTTTGTGATGCATAAGCATAGGTAAGCCTAGGATATAAAAATATGAGCATATATGGAAATATAAAGTCCTCCATCCTTTTATCATGCAACTTGTCAACAACAACATGAAATTTACCTCCCTTCATGGTTTTCATAAAATAATGCACTTCTTTGTGACTTCCCTTTACTAGGCAATTTCATGCTATATCTATATTGAATCCAATTTTGCATCGTCGAGTTCAATTAAACTTCCATGACACTAATCAAAGTTTTCAATGGGGGTCATTTTTTTCAAACTTTGGAAAAGATGCATATAAGTAGATAAAATAATGAATTCCAAAGTAGCCATGTATAAGCAATTCAAGAGATACCGCACAAATATGGTCAAATAAAGCAAATATGCAAAAAGTAAGCCCTTCCCCCACCCCATACTTAAACATTACAGTGTCCTCACTGTATAAAAAATAACGGTAAAGAAATAAACTCACTAGACAGATTTGCAGGATGTCAAAATCGAGTGCTTTGTTGTAGGCCCTGGTAGATTTTGACTACTTCTTTCTTCCTTGGTCCTGAAAAAATTAGAAGAGATATACCCACAATAGAAAATAATGTCCAAAATCAAATACAAAAGAAACAATGTCCAAAAATCCCAAAAAGTAATTGTCTATTTACAAGCTCTAGATTTTATAGCCGCTAGGCCGACTTCTCCATTAAGCTCAAGTTGGCATTTGTATGGCCCATGTGGCTTGGGCTTCAAACAGGACTCCATTCTTGTCCATCAGCTGTAGTCCGCCTGAATGGATCTTGTTAACCGTGAAGGGGCCGATATTCTTCTTTTTTAATTTGTTTGGGAACCAATGATCCTTTGATTTGGAAACATAGAGCTTGTCTCCAACCTCATATACCTTAGGCTCATCATTGGAAATCCTACATAAGCACACATACCAAGGCAAACCTCTCCCATGTATAGATAAATCATTAATGGAAATAGGAGAAGATAGATCCATACCTTGGCTTACCTTCGCAGAATCGGATATCGGAAGCTCTTAAGGGTCTGGTCGAGATCGAGTAGGGTCACTCGATATCGAGTTCTGTTGCTCGAAATCGCCTGGCTTCTTCTTTGGGGAAAAAATTGAGTCGGCATGGGTTGGTCAATATCGACCTGGGTTGGTCGACATCGAGTTATCTGGCTCGAAATCGGCTGGCTTTGGCTCATCAGGTGGATTCGAGTCGACTTGGGCAGGTCGATATCGACCTAGAGGGGTCGATATCGAGTCGGTTTGCTCGATTTTCCTCTCTTTGATTTCTAGGGGAGATGTCTCGACATGGGTGGGTCGATATTGAGCTGTGGTAGTCGATATCGGCCAGTTCTCTGGCTTAGTCGATTTCTCTTGGTCGATTTTGACCCCATACTTAAGACCTAACAAAGTATCCGAAAAATAGTTAGTTCATATCGACGTACCTTGGTCTATGTCGAGTGAATCCTCTGCTTCTTCGTGTAGGATGGTCATGATCTCTTCCACCTGAGCTTCCATATCCCTTTTTTCTAGCTCTTCGTGGGTCATGTTTCTTACCTTAGGCTCCCCGCAAGTAATGTATCTGGCTAATATGGATTTTACCTCTTCCATGGGACATGTATGCCTTTCAATTTTATTAAAGGAATACTCAATTACCTCATCGCTGATGTTGAAAGTGAGCACTCCCTTCCTTACGCTTATGTTGGGATCCACCCTCGCCAAGAAAGACCTTCCTAGAATAATGGGACAAGAAGGGTCCTCCACCATATCAATAACTAAGAAATCAGCTAGGACGAAGAACTTACCTACTTGTATTGGCACATTGTCCACCATGCCTGTTGGGATGACTACCGTGTTGTTCGCCATATAAAGCTTAACATCCACAGGCTCTAAGGTACCTATCTTAATCTTGGACCAGATTGATAAAGGCATTATACTCACACTGGCTCCCAAGTCACGTAAAGCATTAAATCGATATTGACCAAATCCAATGGTTATAGCAAACTTACCTGGATCTGGCCTCTTCTTAAGAACGTCCATCTGGCTGCACTCCTCTGCGATCTCAGCCATTGACCGCTTTTTTGCTTAGAATCTCCTTTAGGAACTTGACATAGGATGGCATCTCATTAAGAGCTTCTGTGAAGGGTATTGTGACATTGAGCCTTTAAAGTATCTTCATGAAACGCTGGAACTTCTTCTTTGCTGGATCCTTTGGAGATTTCGTCGGGAACGACAGCTTTTTCTTCGCCGGAGGTGCAGAAGTTGAGTGGGGATGGTTTTAATCGACTGGTGCTTGGTCGAGATCGACCTGTGTTTGGTCGATATCGAGTTGATCTGCTGTCCTCGGGATTTGTGGAGAAACGAGGTCGATTTCGACTTGTGGGTGGTCGATTTCGACTGGGGACTAGTTGATATCAACTGGGTTGGTCGATATCGACTGGTCTTCAATGCCCGTTTCCTCTGTCGTTTGCTCCGTCATTTACATCTGTCGCCCACTCCTTAGGTTCATGGCAGGTACATGCCCACTAGATTTACCCTTAGGGTTAGGTTCAGAGGTTCCAGGGAGCGTACCTGATTGTCTGGGGACGAATGCCACCATCCAGCCAATCTGAGTCTCCATTGATTCCCGCCATATATCAATTTCCCCAAGCCTAGACTTTACACCATGCAGCTGAGTGTGGATGGAATTGATAGAGTGCTTGGTATGTGAATGATTCCTCCGCATCTCCTCAAGGATAGTCTGCAGGTCACCTTTCTTTACATCTCTGTCAGGGTGACCAGGGGCTCTGTAGGGAGGGGGATTCTGATGTTGAGGCTGGCGATAGTAGCTCCAGTTCTAATTCTGATGTTGTCATGAGTATTGTCGCCTCGCAGACCTTAACTCTTCGTGGGTCTCTTCTTGCTGTACTTGATGGACGTGTGGGCACGTGGTGGTGTTGTGCCTCACAGACCCACATTCCAAACGAGGCTGATTTTTAGAGAGGAATTTAACTTGTTTGGTAAGACGACGTACCTGGTCATTCTGGAATTGCTGCCTGACGTCTGGATCGACTTCCTTTGATAGCACATACAACGACATAAATGGGGCAGACCTTTCATATCTTTCGTCAGAAGCGGCTGCATAAGTCCCATAGGTGTTGTCGTAGTTGGCCAGTGTCTCAAATACCTCTCATGCTCGGCGTGGAGTGTATCCAAGATAATCATAGTTGGTGTAGTTGTTGATCTGATCCTTATAAGGCGCATCCAGGCAATTGAAGATGATCTCCTGGATGACGTAGGGCGGTTGTCCATGCGTAGGTCAGGATTTCAGAAGCCTTTTGTAGGGCTCTCAGAGTGTGCTAATGGTTCTCCTGGCTTCTGCCTGAAAGCCGTGATTTGTTGTCTAAGAACTGCTGTCTTTGCAGAAGGAAAGAACTTGTTGAGGAATAGGTCATGTAGTTCGTTCCAAGTGCGAATTGATCATACAGGCAATCCTTCCAGCCACTATTGTGTTATTCCTCCAAGGGACCAACGAAAAGCCTTTAGTTTTAAGTATTCAAGATTAGCACCATCAGTTATAGCTTCGCATAAGTCTATAAAAGTGGTGACATGCTCTAAAGAATATTCATTAATTCTTCCCCTAAATTGACTCCTTCTGATTTTAGTAATAAAAGAAGGACGAATTTCAAAATTAATAGTGGGAAGAACGATCGCTGATTCTGGAACTTCCAGCGTAGGATGCAGATATTCCTTTGCGTTGGTTGGGATATGCCCAATCCGCTCCTCAAGTTCCCTTCTCACGTTGACCTCGCGATCTACCCTTGCCTCCCACCGTTGCTGGTTCCGTGCCTATTCCGCCTCTCGTCGGGCGTGTTCAGCTTCTGTGGTGGTGAGTGCGTCAATATGTCGGCGGAGTTGCTCAAGCTCCTGTGCTGGTGTGAGCTGGCCCGCATTCTCATTGTTGGATGTTGACATGAGTCTCCTTCTAAGCCTTTGCTGAAGATGGAAAAATTGGTCAGGCTCGAGAATTGGGTATGTAGGCTTGCGATCAGTTCTTCACATGCACCTGAGAAACAAAAAGAAAAAGAAAAAGCAAGTAAAAAGGAACTAAAAACGAAAACAAATATAAAGAAAGGCAAAAGAACTAAAAAGGGTGCGATTGATGGCTTCCTCGGCAACGGTGCCAAATTTGTTGTTGTAGAAGGATGGTCAAGTATGAAATAAATATAGAATATGAAATCAAACCGACTCTTTGTCTCAGCAAATAAATACAAGACTTCCTCCCGTTGTAGTAGAAGGCAGTATGGATCGATCCACGAAAAAGCGTGTCAGCGTCGGCCTTTTCATTTAAAAAACGCAGCAATAAATCAACCAGACAAACAGCAAACACAGAGAAAAGCAGAAAAAGAACAAAAGCATAAACTTTGGTCGATATCGACCTAGGCTAACTCGATATCGATTAGAAAAATCGACTTAACAGAACTCGAAATCGACTTGAACTCAGAAACTTAAAAAGCCGAAATTTGTAAAATAAATCAATAAAATAAAGACATCCAATATCAGGGTTTCAACACCACAACGATAACCATGTAAAATAACACATAAAGGCATAAAAGATCATGCTTTCATCAAATAACTTTCGTTATTAGCAAATAGGAATATAGAAGCTTTCGCATAAACCCTAATTGTTACTAACCCTTTTTCACATAATTAATCCAAGTTG
Source organism: Persicaria tinctoria (assembly GCA_037127255.1). Lineage (NCBI taxonomy): Eukaryota > Viridiplantae > Streptophyta > Magnoliopsida > Caryophyllales > Polygonaceae > Persicaria > Persicaria tinctoria. The sequence continues at coordinate 25,932,325 of JBANSL010000005.1, read as the reverse complement.
TATTAAGATCACTTTCGCTTCAATAACACAAACAAGGATCACCTTCAACTTTCGGAAAAGAATCATGCTCGTAGGGATGGAAGATGAATTGCATCAAAAGATTGAATCTTTATCGCATCACCTCACTTGGCTACCGTCGGGCTCACCCCGACCCTAGAAGTTGGGTGACTACTCGCTCTTCATCATCAAGAAAGACATTAATAATAAAAGGGAACTAATTTGCATTAATGAAATAAAAGAAAGCTTACAACCAATCGAAGCCAAATCCCGCTCTCGCCTTCTCCAACCTCAATCGGCTCCAACTCTCTCTCTACTCTCTCTATGTAACTAATTATAACTGGAATTGAATTGGAATTGAATGAATAAAACTCAGCCCCTAAGATCTTATTTATAGTGTTCCATGTAGCTATTCTAGGATGGAACAACTATATCTAAATCTATCTAATAACATAAGATAAAACAATGGAAAGAAAGATATAAATCTAAAAGGAACTATATCTAAAGTAGGTAAATATATCTTCCACCTTCATAGAATTTGATCTTGTGGGTATCTCCCTTGGACTTTGGATAGAACATTGATTAGAACTCGGACTAGCTAGAAATCGGCCACTGTTGGTCAAGTCGATATCGACTAGGAGAACTTGATATCGACCTGCATTTTCTGCACTTCACTCCAGCAACTCGATTTCAGATCCAGAGATTAATATCGACTTGATTGAACTTGATATTGAGTTGCTTAACTCGATATCGACCTACTCCTTCCTGCTACAGCTTGCTCGGTCAATTTCTAGATCTTGCTCGATTTTGGGTCACTCGATATCGACCAACTCTGTTCTTCCTTAGTCGATTCTGGCTCTTCTGGTGAATGTCGACTTGACTCCTCGATATCGACTTGCAGTACTCGATATTGACGAGATGGTGTCGATTCGATTTTCTCGTTTCCAACTCGATTTGTCCTGGTTCCGTTACTCCTTGACCTCGGACTTCTGTAGTTGACTTCGAGCTTTTCCTCCTTTATCTAAACTGCTGTAAATTGCCTCGATTTCGGGGAAATTAAACAGAAACTGGTGTAGATTCCATAATTTGGCAAATAAGCATAAACTACATAGATTCTGAACTATTCTAGCCCAAATGTATGAAATGCATGCAGAAATCACTACTAGAATTATGCAATTAGACATCATGTCTTTTAAGTCTGTCAATAAAACACCTAATGTTGAATTACTTTGTTACGTCAGTTATTAAATTTGTGATGTTGAAAAATATTTATACATCTGTTAAATTTTTTGACAGATGTGAAATCGCTCGTTCATAAAAAAAAAAAGAACGCGCGTGTTTAAATTTTCCAAATTAAAATGAGCGGGGTTGAAACACTTAGAAATAATAGGCGGGTTTTCAAATTTTAGGGAAAAATCATAACACTTGTCAAATTTCATGGGTGTCCAATTCACTTGGAAGAATCTCAAGTTCCCGACCCCCGACCCAGCTCTTTCTCTCTCTAGTCTTTTAGATCTCAATCACCGGCTCCACCTTCTTCCACCTCCGGTGACCTTCTTCCACCTCCTCCTCTCCTCTCTGCCCTAGGCTCGTCCCCCGCTCACCGCCTCCATCCTCTTTCCGTCTTCTTCAACCCTATCCCGACCCCGACCTCGCTCTTCCTCTCTCTGGATCTCAAATCCAAGCCTCCCGCCTTCCCCGCCCCCTTAATCCGTCCCCCTCCCTCCAGATCTGAGATGGTTTCTCCCTCAATATGAGGTTGTTCATCTCTTCACAGTCTCTTCACCGCCTCCTCACCGCTACTCGTTGATTCGCTAACCCATGACACCCTCGTACCATCCCTTTATCTCCTCTCTACCGACGGGGTTCCATCTTTCTCAATCCTCTTTCTCCAACACAAGATCTCCTCTTTCTTACCCTTTAAACCCTAACAAGAGACCGTCGAGCTTACAGATCCACCTTCTCCGGCTTTCGCAGAGCTCAGGCATGTCCTCCGTGCTCGAGAGTATATAGTTGGACGCGATTACTTCCTTTGAGGATCTGGTTAGGCTTTCTTTTCAATTTCGTATTTTTTTTAGGAGTTGCATTTGGAGTATGAGAGAAGTTTTGGAGTTGATTGTTTAGGGATATGGTCATTTTGTGACGATGAGGCCACTGGTGTTGCAATTGCACAAAACTATATGAGGAACGCTTAAGTTTGCCGAGTTTCTTTACTTGTTGAAGCGTTGATTTACTGATTTCGGTGAGTTATCTACACTCACCTCACTTTTGATATTGTTTAAGCAAATGCCTAGCTTTTGATATTGTTTAAGCATTAAGCAATTGCCTTACTTTTGGCTATAGTTTTCAGTTTTAGGGGCTGTTTTGATTGCATTAAAATCTGATCACTACTTCTGTTTTTGAGACTAGTTTAGCTGTCATTAATTCAATCCATTGATGTTGTGTTTGAGGTGTTATATTCCTGGCCGGCTGTATAAGCATGTATGCACTGTTGGGAAGACATATTTGTGGTGTTATGGGGCTGATTTGTAGTTGCGTGCGATGCTGAATTTGGGGGGATATTTAGAGCCGCTGTTAAATGATCATTTAGTTCTTTAATTAATATATGAATAGCATGTTTCATTTTCTAGGGTTTTTGCTTTCTCAAGTAGACATAATTCTGACTAGGGTTCTTAGCTTGGCCCATCTGTAACGTTGATTATCTGGTCCTAGGGGCTCAGTTATATTTTTCTTTCTATCTGATCATATTCATGGCAGCATGGCCTACCCACTACCCCCATTATATATGGGTTCAGTTTCAATGTCAATAGTTAGTACAGTTTCATTGTTTTACTGAGTATTTTTTTGCAATAAGAGGGATTGTGGAGGAGTTTGGTATCCATCAAATTTTGGGCGTTGCTCTTTGTAGGTTTTCTCAAGATTTTAAACTTAATCATACATGACATGCTCCTGGGATATGTGCTTGATGCAAATGTAGTTGGTGTAATTTGAGCGAATGTGAGCTAGCTTATCTCATTAGTCTAATGTTACACCTTCAGTTTTCTATGTTTGAATGATTTTGTCTATGGGTCCTCTCTCTAGTTGATCAAACGGGTTTCCAATTTGCTTTAGTCAACACCTTGTCAATGGTTTGCCCAGTCTTTGGTGTTTCAACTGTGAAATTTTAGGCAGCCCTTTGCCTTTTGGAAAGTGATTTGTATATGTATATATTTCCCATGTGTCAGCATTTTGCAAAGTAGCTAGAACTTTATTATGTGTTTTACCGCACAACTGGCGCCGTTGCCATTGTAAGCAACCTGATGCTTGCGTATTATATGGGTTTCCATGTGTTTATCTGCTGTCTTTTTTCCTTCCTAATACCTCTCTCTGGTCAAATATCTATTTTGGATTACACTTGAAGCTCAGCCAACCAAACCCTGATGACCTTGGATATGTTGATTATGTTTCAGTTGAGGAAATTGGTGGCACTAGGATACAACTTGAAGGCCTTGGTTCTTCGTTCTTTTTAGATATTATATTTATATTTATTGTTTGTATATGCATTAGATCATTAATTTTAGGCGAACTATAGATATGCTCTGTCGATATTTTGCATATCTCGTATTTTGACTTTTGACTTTTGACTTTTGATGGTCATGTGTTGTAGGTTAAAATTGTGAAGAATTAAGAGGATGGGAACTCTGTATCTGCAGTGGTTTTAAGAGGCAGTACTGATAGTATATTGGACGACCTAGAAAGAGTTGTGGATGATGGTGTTAATACCTATAAGGTGATAATTGTTGGTTCTGACTAGTTGATACACGTTTAGCTTTTTTAAGAGTTCAATCTTGTCTTTGTGCGAAGTACAAGATGCTAGTCGATGTTTTTGCTATTAAAAATGTTCTTTTTTTTTTTTCTGTAGTCGATGTGTAGTGATAGGTGATTGAATCAAGTATAAGATGGTTATTATTTCTACCTTTTCAAACAAAAATAGAAATCTAATATGCACTCATTGTTAATAATATAGCTATTTTATGTAATCAATGTGCAGGGATAGTCAAATAGTACCTGGTGCTGCAGCTACAGAAATTGAGTTAGCTAGAAAACTGAAGGAATTTTCTTTCAATGAAACTGGGTAAGGGATGGGGATATTTACTCTTTATTGTAGCTATCTCTCTTCATTCGTTTCATAATCATTGCGAAAACAGTTTTCATGTGAGCTTTGTCATTGTCGTACAATAGCCATATATAAACCGTTCATAGATTTACTTAATAGATAGACATTGTAGTTCTTTGTCTCCATAATCCTTCATTGATTTACTGCTGTTTACTTTGATCATGCAGATCATCATGGCTAAACGAGAATGAGTCTGAAGCTAAAATCTCTTTCCATCATCAAGGAACAAGTAAGGCTTACTGCTCCATCATGCACTTGACTATTGTTGCGTTTTACTTCTTTTTCCCCCCAATTTGTTGCCATGTTCTTTTCTGCCTGATTAGCCATGAGTAGATTGGGTTAAAGTTTCTCCTCTTTTTTGCGCTGTAATATGAATTTTTTAGCCATATAAGCTGAATTTTCAGCACATCGAACCTTCAAGATGTCTTTTTTCTTCATCATCTCTGTTCATTGTTGATTGTCTATATGTTTGAAATTGAATATTGATGCTATTGAGTTTGGAAAATTGATTATCTGATCGATTGGGAGTCGTGTGTGGTAACTCCTACAGTTTGATTTGCAAGTACGGGCTCATGTGTTGCAGGTAGTGCTTTCTCAAAAACGCCAAGGAGATTGACTTCATCAAGATTGAATTTTCTCCCTCCTATCTTCATCACTATAATAAATTTGTACGAGATGTATCATTTTCAGTATCTTCTCAATCAATTTTCAAGTTTATAATTGGCTTTGCTTGATGGTGTAATTCATTTTAATTTGTTGTCTTTGGGCAATGCGTTTGTTTGATTCCCAATCACTCAATCAGATTGGATCTGCACTCATCAACCTGTTCTAGGGTAGAAAGTTTACTTTATATATATAATGGTATTGATGAGTATTACATTGATTTATTATGATAAGTTGGGGAGCTGTTAGGTCTAGATCAACAAGCACTTGTGTTGGAATCAATTTGAGGTCAAGTTTTTTGTAGGATAGGCAAATGCATACAAATATCAGAGGGTCAAGAGGGACAATACAAAAGGACTTGCCAAATACATTAGTAGCTCGTCTCCTCCAAGTAATCAGAACATATAAAACTAAAAATTGTCCCAATTTCTAGTGTTCAGATTCTCCTCTAAGAGTCGGTTAGTTTGTTTACCAACTTGTCTTGGTCCTCTTAGAGAGTAAACTCCAGGGGTCCATTCCTTGCTTTCTCGTCCCGTGTGTTCAGTATTTGTGCTCTTGATGCGTGTTTTGTGTTCTTCCTGATTTTTAACTCAATCAGTAGCTCAGATGCTTCAGCTTGTGCTATCGTAGTATCGTCAGTAACATTCAATTTCTTTTATGCAGCCCTTACTTGCCTGGAAAATACAACAACATTTGCAGTTCTTGCACTTCTTCCAAATTTGTCTGCACACCTTGATTCTCAGGGTAATGTTGTATGCCCGAGAGATGGCCTAATCTTAATATTAAATGCTGGTAATCAAGATCCTGTTGCTTCTTGGTCTGTAAGAAAGGTATCGAATCTCTTTTCTTCATCCTGCTATGAAGTTGAGCACCTTGAAGAATGTCTTGTGTGTTGGGCTTCATTCAGATGGTGCATTTACCTTGTGTTTTGCAACCCATATGGAAAGCAAATCAAACCCCAATGAAGTTATTCACTTCAACTTATTTTAACTTTTACTTGTCTGAGTTGTACTCATGAGTTTATTTAAATGTGCCACTAGTGACTAGCACCTAGGATAGGCTCATTCAAAATTCTTGATAAGGTTATCCGACGAAATGGTAAGGCAAGTAGCTAGTATCTTACAAAACTTCTAAAGCTCTTTGGGATGCTTTAGAGTCACTGTTTTTGGTTAAATCTATGCCTAGCCGTATATCTTTGTTGTGTAGATTGTTTACCTTCAAAGATGAATGTGAATCAATCCTTGCATGGTAACTTTGATAAATTTCTGAAAATGACTAAAGATCTGGAAAGGTGTGATGACAAAATCATGGATTCTCATCTTGCTATTCTTTTGTTAAATTCCTTATCTGTTGAGTTTGATAATTCTACTGAGGAAGGAAACAAGCTTGTACAGCTGAGAAAGGAGACCGCAAGAGGTGAAACAGAGGAGGAGCTGCACGTTGCTGAGTCAGAGGAGGAGCTGCACGATATTTGATGGTTTCATCTGTTTTTTTCTTATTTTGCATCCTAGGAAATGACATGGCCGGGAAATGTAATTTCTTGATAATGTGTAAAGGGTTTAAGAGATGCAACAGTGTAATTTGATGGTGGAATTCAAAGCCAGCACCTGTGATTATAAATGAAAAACATAGTTCTTTCATTGCTTGAAATCAAACTATTATATAAAAACGGATGCTACTATTATTATAGACATCGTCTAATTAACCTAAATCAATATTTAACATATGTTTTTACATTAAAACGATAATATAAACTGATGTATGTTGATAACAATAACATCATTATAAAAATATGAAATGATGTTGAATAATGCAAAAACATCTGTTTTTCATAAATAAATTAATATTTTTTTTTTTTTTATGACGTGGGGGTTCCGAGGTTATCGATTAATTCCCTACGGGTCCGAGCCCTAGCCTGCAAAGGACCCGAACCGGGCAAGCCAGGCGGCAAGCCACCAGGCAGGCTCACTCAAGCCAATGAAGGCTTGAGCACCCACTTACTTACACTTTGTGTAAGTAATGGGATTTGAACCCTTGACCTCTTGCAAGGGTTACCTCTCCCTTACCACTAGGGCAAGAGGTCATTGGTTCATAAATAAATTAATGTTAATAGTAATAACAACATTGTTTATATATTCAAACTATATTGTGCATTACTTTAAAACAATATAATATCACGTATTATAAATATAAAATTAATATACACCAAATGAATAATATAAGAACGATGTCTATACCATATTAATACATCGGTTATGTATATATTTCATGTTGAACTTTATTTTAAAAACATATAAAATCAAAATTTATATATATGAAATTAATATACATTCAATCAATATAATAAAAAAAGATGTCTATTTTAATTTAAGACATTGATTTTTTTTAAAATAGTGATGTAAATGTCAAATTGTGGCTTGGTATGAACACCTTCAAAAAATTATAAATGAAAAATAACGAGGGTTTAACAACAAGTGAATATGTTATAAATAAAATTGAGCGGTTGATTTAAATCTATATTCAAAATAAAATAGATGTTTTAACCAAGAGAAGACATCTGCTTAAAACAGATGTGAAAAGTTTTGATCTTTTACTACACGCACATAGAGATCGGAATTTTTTTTGAAAGACATCTGTTGACAACAGATGTCTAATTGCAGTTTTCTAGTAGTGAATCGATATAAAAGATAGTATAAAACATGGCAAATTAGGCTCACAACAGAAGCGGAAGAGGTATGATAACGAGGTATGTATCTTTCCTTTATGTCTTCCCTTATGCAGGCCAACTGAGGCCCAGGAAGATGAATGGGTGGAGCCATGGTGCGCTCACTCGGGGAGGTTTAAGCTTCTTCACATGATGCCCCCGGATGACATCCCACGCTTCCCACCACCGGAGGAACTACCAGACCCATCTATACCTCCGGACAAAGATGAGCCCGGCTAATGCTTAAAGGGAAGTAGGTCAAGCTAAAGACTTAAAATTTAGTGCTTACGGGAGGCAACCCGCTGTTTCTTATTTCTTAGGGTTTTAGATACTGTTGGTTTTTGTTTTAAATTTTATTTTTGGATTTTTCTATTATTGATATTGTCTTCTAACAAGTCTTGCAGGTAAAGAGAAGCAGCAGAAGTACTCGACGTCGGCCACCAACACGAGCAAAGGACATGTGGTTGAGGAGAATGGCCACCCTGGGGTTCAACTGTACTCGATGTCTAGTAGGTGTAGTCGACGCCGACTACTTCTACTCGAGATCGACCACTTCTGCGGACACATCATCACTCGATTCCGACGATCAGCACACTTGTCTAGTGAGTTCCTTTCTTTACCCTTGTTTTTACACAGTGAGGACACTGTAATGTTTAAGTATGGGGTGGGGGAAGGTCTTACTTCATGCATATTTGGCTTTATTTGACATTATGTGTGCATATTTTAGTTCTTGAATTACTTATGCATGGCTACTTTGGATTTCATATTTTATCTATGTGCTTATATGCATGTTTTCCAATGTTTATAAATATGACCCCCATTAAAATTTTGATAAGTGTAATGGAAGCTTAAATTGAACTCGATGATACGAAATTGAATTCATTAGAGATATAGCATGAAATTGCCTAGTAAAGGGAAGTCACAATGAAGTGCATTATTTTCTTGAAAACCATGAAAGGAGGTAAAATTTGATATTGCTTTTGACATGTTGCATGATAAAAGGATGGATGACTTTATATTTTCCATACAATGCTCATATTGTTTATATCCTAGCCATACCTATGCTTATGCATCACAAAACCCATATTATGCCTTATTTTCATATTTTGCTCCACATGATCTAAATATTTCCATTCTTTACCTTATTTCCTGTCCGGGGATTATGTTGAGAATGATGTCACATTATGGAGATTATTATGGTTGTTGTGTTGTTATATATCATTATTGGAGTTTGACAGGAAATTGAAAAAATATATGGAAAATTTAATGAGTGAAAGAAAATTCGGTCACCTCAGGAGATAAAGGTAGATCGACCATGCTCGCTGAGATAATAGTTTGGCGAGATGGGACACACAGGTGAGGAGTCCAAAGCCTAAGTATCCGGGGTCATTCATGAGACCCATGTTTGTGACTCGCGAGAAGGCAGTGCTGAGGTTAGAGTGGTAAAAACATAATATTGAAAAAAAGCATCGAGCATAAGAGTGAAAGGTGATGAATCTTATGAAAAAAGAATGTGGAAATTCAATTTGGAAAGTACTCCTTTTCCCCGGATTATTAGCACCACATTGTCAAGAATTGCCCACCTTTAGCCTTTTACCAATCTACTCCCTATTGAGCTTAATTAAAGTCCTCTTGATTATTAATGCTTTGTCACACGAATTGTTGTTTTGCATAACCCTCCTTTTGTGAGTAGATGTTGCTTTTTAATTGCATATGTATGGATTTGTGACATTTGTATCCTTTTTAGGATGGTAATTGATTGCAGGACATATAAGAATGAATCTAATATGTTGAGAGTTTTGATTTCTTCCCCTGTATAACAATTAAAAGTATTCATTGAGGACAAGCAAGCTTAACTATGAGGTGTTTGTTGTGAGCCTAATTTGCCATGTTTTACATACACTTTTATATCAATTTCTGCATGCATTTCATACATTTGGGTTAGAATAATATAGGATATGTGTAGTTTATGTTTATTGGCAATATATGGAGGTCTACACAAGTTTTTGTTATATTTCGTAGAAATCGGACGCACTTTGGAGCTTAAAAGAAAGTCATGAAGAAGCTAAGGATGGTGCAGCTGAAGAAAAGCCCACTTTTCACCATTCATCATTTTGAGTCAAGCTTTCATGTCTTCATGAGAGTTGTAGCCCTCAAAAAGAGCTTTCTAACACATACTCATATGCGTCAATAGGACAAACGACGACTCGGGAAAGTGCGTTTCAAGATGGATGCAGAATGCTGGAAACTGTAGAAGAGGTCGATATCGACCACTTTTAGTCGATATCGAATGGAGCAAATCGACAAGAAATGCCAGAAATTGACCAGAACACTAGGAGCAACATTGAAGAGATCAATATCGACCACCTTTGGTCGATATCGAGTCAACACAGGTCGAAATCTACTCCGGAGGCCGAGATCGAGTGAAGCTGAGAAGGCAGGTCGATATCAACCTAACTTGGTCAATATCGAGTTACCCCTAGAAGCCGATTTCGAGCAGTCAGAGTCCGAATTCCGAGCTGGATATCTTCCACATGAAGCAAGAGATATTCTATCAATTCAAGAGAAGATTTATCAAGTCCAAGGAGGATCTATCCACTTTAGATATAGTTTCCTTTTAGATTTAATTATTTTATTTCCCAAAATTTATCTTAATGTTTTAGATAGAAAGTTTAGATATAGATATAGTTGTTCTTTCCTATATTAGCGGGGAAAGAACACTATAAATAAAGCCCTAGGGGGCTGATTTTCATTCATTCAAGAAAAGCCGTCTTCGGGCGCAAGGGGAGAGAGAGAGAGAGAGAGAGAGAGAGAGAGAGAGAGAGAGAGAGAGAGGAGGCGAGAAAGGAGAGAGAAAAGTAACATTTGAAAGGTTTTGTATGTTTTAGTTTATTTTATGTTAAAGTTAGTTTTTTTTTATTATGTCTTGTTTCTAATTTCCTTCTTCTAGGGTTGGGGTGATCCCAACATAGATATATGTGTTTGATTTATGAATTTATGAATTATATGTCTTTATCATCATCTACCTATGTGCTTAATCCTTTGCAAAAGTTTAGTAAATTCATTAATTGTGATATTGAAGCGAAAGCAATCTTATTATGAATTTGGATAGTAATTAGGGTTTATTTGCGAAAGCCAACTAATCCTAATTAAGAAAAGGTAGTAACAATTAGGGTTTATGTGAAAGCCTCTATATTCCTATTTGTTAATAACAAGAGTTATTTGATATAAAGCATGCATCTTTATGTGAGTTATAAATCTACACATATGTTTATTGTTGTGGTAATCCCTAACCTTGGAAGTTTGCACTTTTATTATTCTACTTTCTTTATTTTAAAGTTTTTGCACAGATACCCATGATCGACCACCATTCCCCCTCCATCCATCGACATCGACCAACTCTTAGCCGACGTCGACAGCAACCTCCACGCCTTTTCCCGCTATCCATGAATCCCAAAACACACTAAACCTAGAACCGCTGACTTCTCTCCTGAGGACGAACCTTACTCCATTATCCTATAGCGGGGTCTTGACTAAAAATTTATTTGGTCAAGAAACCCTCTCGTCACCTATGCATTTATCTTGCTTTGAAGCCAATTTGAGCCTTTAGCCTATTTTATTTGTAGCTTCACAAAATTCATTATTCCTAGCCTATAATAAGCCTTACCCCTTTCGGGAATTAAGATTTAGAATTGGTTATGGATATTCATTTGGAGTTTGGAGAAAGAAGCTAAGGTATGAGATTATCACGGTTTATGGTTTTTGAGAAGATGTAATGTTATGTGTTTATAGTTATGAGATGGGTGGAAGAGCGGAAGAGCCATTTTTTTTATAAGCCAACCTATGAAGCAGAAGAGCCATTTTTCCCTATCCAATCCCGCTTCATAAGCCAACCTATGAAGCGGAAGAGCCAATTTTTTTTTATCTATTTTTGCATATGAGGAGTTGGATGGATGTGTGGTTGAGAGTTATGAGATGGGTGTTGTATATCCATATTTGAGCATATTTAAGTTATTGGAGATTATAGATATATTTATGAGAGTTTATACTTATTGATAATTTATGAGCATATTTGACGAGAGGGTTTCTCGACCAAATAAATTTGTAGTCAAGACTCCGCTATAGGATAGTGGAGTCAGGTTCGTCCCCAGGAGAGAAGTCAGCGGTTCTAGATTTAGTGTGTTTTGGGGTTCAGGGATAGTGGGAAAAGGTGATGAGGGTGGTTGTCGACAAAGAATAGAGGAGTCGATGTCGAGGGATGGAGAGAGAATGGTGGTTTGATATCGAGTAAAATATGTGCCGAATAAAAATAATAAAATAAAACAAATAAAGATGCAAACTTCCAAGGTTGGGATCACCGCAACAATAAACATATGTGTAGATCATAAATCACATAAAGATGTATGTTTTATATCAAAGAATCGACTTTCGCAAATTCCAACAATTTAGGTGATAGAGGCTCTCGCATAAAAACCTAATTTGTTTCTACCTTTTCTTAATAAGGATTAGTCGGCTCTCGCAAATAAACCCTAATTACTATCCAATTCATGATAAGATCACTTTCGCTTCAATATCATGAATAAGGAATTTCCTCAACTCTCGCAAAGGATTAAGCACATAGGTAGATGATGATAAAGACATATAAATTCATTGATTTATAAATCAAACACACATATCTATGTTGGGATCACCCCAACTCTAGAAGAAGGAAATTAGAAACAAACCATAATAAAAGAAATTAACTTTAACATCAAATAAACTAAAACTTACAACCGTTCGTCTCCTTCCTCCTCCTCCTCCTCTCTCTCTCTCTCTCTCTCTCTCTCTCTCTCTCTCTCTCTCACTCCTCTCTCGCCTTCTCTCTCTCTCTCTCTCCCCTCCTCCCTCCTCTCTCCTTGCGCCCTAAAACGACTTGACTTGAATGAATGAAAATCAGCCCCCTAGGGCTTTATTTATAGGCTTCATTCCCTACCTATTTTAGGAAAACAGTATATCTATATCTAATTCTATCTATCTTTTATCTAAAGATTAAATAATGGAAATAAATAACTAAATCAACTAGGACTATATCTAATGTGGATAAAATATCTTCTCCCTTGACTTGATAGCACTTGATAGATCTTGATAGAATTTCATCTCGAAAATATCACCATTGGCTTCGGGATAGAAACTTAACAAGATCTCGGACTTGCTTGACGTCGGCCACTGGGTCAACTCGATATCAAGTAGGATTTTTCTCGTCTTCTGTTCAGCAACTCGATTCCGGCCTCCATGAGAAAAGTCGACTTGATTTTTCTCGATATCGAGTAGATTTCCTCGATATCGACCAACTTTTCTCCATCTTCAGCTTCTTCGTCGATCTTGGCTCGCAGGATGCTTGTCCACTTGATATGTACTCGATATTGAGTAGATTTCCTCGAAATCGACTTGAATGTTCTTGGCTCAGGATCCTTGTCGATATGTTGGACTCCAGCTCAATTTGGGCTTCCTCGAGATCGACTAAATGTCCTCGATATCGAGTAAATCTCTCAGCTTTCTGCTCTGTTCTTAAAACACACTTTCCCAAGTCTTCGTTCGTCGGATTGACAGATATGACCATGCGTTGTAAAACTCTTTTCGAGGGCTACAACTCTCATGAAGACATTAAAGCTTGATTCAAAATGCTGAATACCGAAAAATGGCCTTTTCTCCAGCTGCATCATTCTTAGCTTTTCCATGACTTTCCTTTAAGCTCCAAAATGCGTCCGATTTCTGCGAAATATAACAAAAACTTTGTGTAGACCTCCATAATTGGCAAATAAGCATAAGCTACACAAATTATGTATTATTCTAACCCAAATGTATGAAATGCATGCAGAAATCGATATAAAAGTAGGTATAAAACATGGCAAATTAGGCTCACAACAAACACCCCATACTTAAGCTTGCTTGTCCACAAGCAATACTTTTAATTGTCATTCAGGGGAAGAAATCAAAACTCTCAACATTTTAGATTCATTATCATATGTCCCTGCAATTAATTACCATCCTCGAAAAGGTACTAGCTAGTGTCACAAATCCATGCATGTGCAATTAAAAAGCAACATCTAATCACAAAAGGAGGGTTATGCAAAACAATGACAAAACATTAATAATCAAGAGGACTTTAATTTAAGCTCAATAAGGAATAGATTGGTAAAAGGTTAAATGTTGGCAAATTTTGGCAATGTGGTGCTAATAAGCCGGGGAAATGGAGTACTTTCCAAACTTTCATACCACATCCCTTCTTCATAAGATTCATCACCTTTCATAATGCTTTTTCTCAATAATAATGCGTTTACCTCTCTAACCTCAGCACTGCCTTCTCGCGAGTCGCAAACATGGGTGTCATGAATGGCCCCGGATACTTAGTGCTTTGGACTCCTCACCTTGTGTCCCATCTCACTGAACTATAATCTCAGTAAGCAGGGTCGATCTACCTTTATCTCCTGAGGTGATCGGATTTTCTTTCGCTCATTAAATTTTCTATATATTTCAAACAATTTCCTACCAAACTCCAACAATGATAAAATCACAACTACCATATGATAATCTCCATAATGTAACATCATTCTCAACATAATCCCCGGATTGGAAATAAGGTAAAGAATGGAAATATTTAGATCATGAGGAGCAATAATTGAAATAAGGCATATTATGTCTTTTGTGATGCATAAGCATAGGTAAGGCTAAAACATATTAGCATTATATGGAAATATAAAGTCCTCCATCCTTTTATCATGCAAAATGTCAAAAGCAACATCAAATTTACCTCATTTCATGGTTTTCATCAAAATATGCACTTCATTGTTACTTCCCTTTACTAGGCAATTTCCTGCTATATCTCTAATGAATCCAATTTTGCATCGTCGAGTTCAATAAAGCTTCCATGACACTTATAAAAAATTTCAATGGGAGTCATTTTTTCAAACTTTGGAAAACATGCATGTAAGCACATAAATATAAAATGAATTCCAAAATAGCCATGTATAAGCAATTCAAGAATTAATGCACAAATAATGTCAAATATGTCAAATATGCACAAAGTAAGCCCTTCCACCACCCCATACTTAAACATTACAGTGTCCTCACTGTATAAAGAATAAGGGTAAGGAAAGAAACTCACTAGACAGGTGTGCAGAATGTCAGAATCGAGTGCAATGTTGTTGGCTCCAATCGATATCGGGTTGCCATGGTCGATATCGAGCTGATGTTGCTCGATTTCGACTGCTGTTCTATCCTTATTTGTACCTGAAAACGGAGAAGAAAAATACCCACACTAGAAAAACTAAAGATATAATATCCAAAACCAAAAACAAAAGCAACAATGTCCAAAAATCTCAAAAATAAATGTCTATTTACAAGCTCTAGACTTTATAGTCGCTAGGCCGACTTCTCCATTAAGCATTAGCTTGGCTCATCTTTGTCCGGAGGTATAGGTGGATCTGGTGGTTCCTCCGGTGGTGGGAAGCGTGGGATGTCATCCGGGGGCATCATGTGAAGAAGCTTAAACCTCCCCGAGTGAACACTTCATAGCTTCACCCATTCATCTTCCATGGCTCCAGTTAGCATGCATAAAGGAAGATATAAAGAAATTATACATACCTCATCATCATACCTCTTCCGCTTTATTGGTTGATTTGGTTGTGTATCTCCACCACAGCAGAACGGTGGAGAGGGAAGAGATATTTCCTCCTCATCATGCGGAGCTTCATACCACTTTGCTAGGACCCCATACTTATAATATGAACATCGGTTGCTCAAAATCGTCAGGGATAGCCTTCACCTTGTAAGGTAAAAGCGATCTTGGAATGCCCTGGTCAACAATGTCCAACTTCTTCTCTTCTGGTGCTATTTCGCCTTGGGATCCTTCATATGATTCATCAACAATAGGTAGCAAAGTAGGAATGAAATTCGAGGAAGGGCATACCTGGCAATCGAGATCGAGTGGGTCAATTGGCTCGTCGAGAGGAGGGCATGATCCTTCAGATTGAATGGAAGCCTCAAGCCTTCGGATTTCGTCTTCCAACCGAGCTATTTCCTTTAATCGTGACTCCTCCACTGCGATCCTATTTCTCCGTCTCAAATCTTGAAACCATTCTTCCCATGCAAGATTCCCTTCGACAAAGTCTTCCATCTTTGTACCTAAGCTTTGAAATCACAATCAAGAACACAAATTAGTAGCAAAAGCTTGGCACCCAGTTGGTACCGGTGAGGTAGGTGGTGGTAGGGTATGTGATAGGGTAAGAAAAAAGGATGGGCTTTTCTGAACCATAAATACAATTAAACTAGGCACGATTGATATCTCCCCGGCAACGGCGCCAATTTGACGAGAGGGTTTCTCGACCAAATAAATTTATAGTCAAGACCCCGCTATAGGATAGTGGAGTCAGGTTCGTCCCCAGGAGAGAAGTCAGCGGTTCTAGGTTTAGTGTGTTTTGGGGTTCAGGGATAGTGGGAAAAGGTGATGAGGGTGGTTGTCGACAAAGAATAGAGGAGTCGATGTCGAGGGATGAAGAGAGAATGGTGGTTTGATATCGAGTAGAATATGTGCCGAATAAAAATAATAAAATAAAACAAATAAAGATGCAAACTTCCAAGGTTAGGGATCACCGCAACAATAAACATATGTGTAGATAAAAAATCACATAAAGATGTATGTTTTATATCAAAGAATCGACTTTCGCAAATTCCAACAATTTAGGTGATAGAGGCTCTCGCATAAAAACCTAATTTGTTTCTACCTTTTCTTAATAAGGATTAGTCGGCTCTCGCAAATAAACCCTAATTACTATCCAATTCATAATAAGATCACTTTCGCTTCAATATCATGAATAAGGAATTTCCTCAACTCTCGCAAAGGATTAAGCACATAGGTAGATGATGATAAAGACATATAAATTCATGGATTTATAAATCAAACACACATATCTATGTTGGGTTCACCCCAACCCTAGAAGAAGGAAATTAGAAACAAACCATAATAAAAGAAATTAACTTTAACATCAAATAAACTAAAGCTTACAACCGTTCGTCTCCTCTCTCTCTCTCTCTCTCTCTCTCTCCTCTCTCGCCTTCTCTCTCTCTCCTCCTCCTCTCTCCTCTCTCCTTGCGCCCTAAGACGACTTGACTTGAATGAATGAAAATCAGCCCCTAGGGCTTTATTTATAGACTTCATTTCCTAGCTATTATAGGAAAGAAAACTATATCTATATCTAATTCTATCTATCTTTTATCTAAAGATTAAATAATAGAAATAAATAATTAAATCAACTAGGACTATATCTAATGTGGATAAAATATTTTCTCCCTTGACTTGATAGCACTTGATAGATCTTGATAGAATTTCATCTTGAAAATATCACCATTGGCTTCGAGATAGAAACTTAACAAGATACCGGACTTGCTCGACGTCGGCCACTGGGTCAACTCGATATCGAGTAGGATTTTTCTCGTCTTCTGTTTAGCAACTTGATTCCGGCCTCCATGAGCAAAGTCGACTTGATTTTTACTCGATATTGAGTAGATTTCCTCGATATCGACCAACTTTTCTCCGTCTTCAGCTTCTTCGTCGATCTCGGCTCACAGGATGCTTGTCGACTTGATTTGTACTCGATATCGAGGAGATTTCCTCGATATCGACTTGAATGTTCTTGGCTCAGCATCCTTGTCAATTTTTGGGACTCCAGCTCGATTTGGGCTTCCTCGATATCGACTAAATGTCCTCCATATCGAGTAAATCTCTCAGCTTTCTGCTCTGTTCTTAAAACGCATTTTCCCGAGTCCTCGTTCGTCGGATTGAGACATATGACTATGCGTTGGAAAGCTCTTTTCGAGGGATACAACTCTAATGAAAACATCAAAGCTTGATTCAGAATGCTGGATACCTAAAAATGGCCTTTTCTCCAGCATTACCATTCTTAGCTTCTCCATGACTTTCCTTTAAGCTCCAAAATGCGTCCGATTTCTGCGAAATATAACAAAAACTTTTTGTAGACCTCCATAATTGGCAAATAAGCATAAACTACACAAATTATTTATTATTCTAACCCAAATGTATGAAATGCATGCAGAAATCGATATAAAAGTAGGTATAAAACATGGCAAATTAGGCTTACAACAATATTGATATATATTTTGAGAGTTATTGGACGTTTGTTGAGAGTTGTGTTGTATTGTGAGTTTGATGTATTATTGAGTTGGTTTGTGTTATGTTGGGAGTTTTTAGGAATCTTATTTTCTCGGAATTAATAGCACCACATGACCAAATACAATTCCTTGCCCTTATCTTTTTACCAGGCTCCATTACAACCCCGCCGAATGAAATCTTCTATGAATGTTTCCATTGAGCGAAAGTCCTCTTGATGTTCTTATTTTTGCTTTGATGTATCCTGTGGAGATCATGTGGTATAAGTGTCAATATTTTTTTTGAAGTTTGTGTATGGAATTGAGGTGAGTGTATGCTTAAAAGCCTAAACACATGAGAGCGAGAGAAACACATATTTTCCCGTGTGAGGTTGGATTGATAAGCATGCAAGCTACTTGATCACCCATATACATGTTCTGATGTTTTTATGCCTTGTTCATATTTGCACTATGGATTGAAGTTACTTTTTATGAGGAAAAATTGTGAAGGAATCTCGATCTTGTGGGATGCATTAATTATGTTTATGTTTCATGGTTGTTTGAGGACAAGCAAGAGCTTAAGTGTGGGAGAATTTGATAATGCATATTTTATATAGGCATTATAGGTAGTTCTTATTACATTTAGGTAGTCTTATTGCATGCATATGTTTTGGTCTATTTCTATATCTTTCTTGTGAAGTATTTGAGTTCGGAATCTACGCTTTTTTAGTGTTGATTTTGTTGTTTTATATTCCGAGCTTGGATGGGATCTTGGAGGAGCTTAGAGGACTGATTTTGGAGCATAAAGAAAAGTAAGGAGCATTAAAGGAGCAAGGAAGCACAACGTCGAAGCTGAGGAACGATCGCGGAGCCTGAAGTGCGGCGCCCGCCGCTATTGACCCAGTGCCCACCGTTACCCCGTGTCCAGCGATTGCGAATTAAGTCCGGAGATTATATTCTATTATTATCTTATTATCTTATTCTCTAGGGTTTTGCACGACTCTATTTAGGTTATTTTCATTCTATTGTTGAGACGGTTGTTGAGAGAGGCGTGAGGTACATTGAGAATGTGCACATAACTTTACATGAATTTCCCTAGGAACTTCTATGGGAATGTGCACATAACTTTACACACTCACCCTTACTGAGTCTCGGTTATTAGGCTTCGTTTGGATAACAAGTTAAAATGGAAACTCAACATTTTTAGGAACTTTAGTTTATGTAGGTGCTTCAGTACTTAAGCTTAAATGTTCATTGTTTTTTGTTTTCTCGGAAGACATAATAACCTCTTAACAGTGATGAAGCTCCAAAAAAAGCTACAAGCAAAACACAGGCAAAGCGGTATTCTTATGTATGATTTTTGAAACCGAACATATGCAGGTATGACGGGCATGTGCTGGATCCGCTAGCCAGCCTTCAGTTCACGACAGCAACATACTACATGCTTCTCCTTAAAATTTGTGTGGTGGGCGTTGTGTCATGCCCCTTCCACAATTTGCAATAGATGGGGCATTTATTCCCCGCGTCTCCATAAAATTTGGCGGGAAAGGAGAAAAAACACTTATTTTCGAAATTTAGAAGCCACCTATTTAGTACTCCCTCCGATCCAAAAAGATTGTCGTTTGACTTTTTAACACGTATTTTAAGAAGCTAAAAACTATATAAAATGTCAACTTTTTTTAAATTATTTTTTACAACTTAATATTTGTTGGTAATAAGTATTAGATTATAAAAAAAAAATAATAAAAAAGTTAATATATTATATAGTTTTTAGCTCTTTAAAATACGTGTTAAAAAATCAAACGACATTCTTTTTGGATCGGAGGTAGTAGTTTTTACCCATAACCTACTAAAATGGATAACAATTTTATTTTTTTCAAAAGGTAACCAATTCATGATCACTTTTAATTTCCTCCCCAGCTGTATAGTTGTGTAAATGAATATTTGTATTAGTAAGGAAGCGTTGTTGTGTGGTTTAGATGGTTTGCAGCTGAATCAGAGTCAGTACGAGGAGGTGTAACTTTTCATGTAAAGCTTAATGTATTCACTGCATTTATATTTGTTACCTGGCTAGCCCGTAATGGAGTAGTATTTAAAAATGAGCTACTTAAGCACCGCGAATGGGCATAGAGAATTATTGCTTTATGTAAAATTCAAATCTCCTCAAGATAAAAATGCAAAACATCCAGGGAGATCGAGGGATTGGATAGGGAAAATACTACTACCTAATAAGAAGGTAGATAAGTAGGAAGAGTAGAATAGAGCGTAAAAGTAGGAGGGATTGGTGTTAGTGTAGAGCGGAACTTTTGTATAGGGTGGTATACGGTCACTTGTGGCTTTTGTGGTCAGACGGGATGTATGCCTAGCTATTTGTAACAATGATCTTTTGATCACAAGTCTATAAATTTACTAATTCAAGACAATTTGTATCGGTATGTTTATGCAAAATAGCCTCTTAATTTTCACCCATTGTAAAATAAAATAAAATTATTTCCAATTAAGTTTATATAATTAATTATTCAGATTATTGTAATTGTACGTGCATATGGTCGGTGAAGCTACACAATGGGCAAGTACATGAACGTACTGACACATGATTTAATGCACTTTAAGAAAAGCAATTGAATCAGCAAAATCTGAACATCAAATCCATCTTTGTCTGAATTGTAGATCCTCAAGATCTTGGTACACCCTGTCATCTCAGCTGGCATTGCTCCCTATGCATCTTCCTATGATCAGACCCATATATATATAATTATATATATACGGAGATCAATAGCCAAAATTGATCAGAAGCTGAAAGCAGACCCTTAGAAGATCTGAGAGAGTTTCCTCTGTACCTTTGTCAGCTCAACCATGGATGTCAAGATTCACAACGCTCCAGCAACAGCGCATGCGTTTCCCAACGGGCTCGGAGGAAGAAGGCTGGTTCCAAAGAGAGGGCAGATCAAGTCAAGGATCGCGACAAAGGCCATCACTTCCATTGTTTATGTGCTCTCTAGAGCCTCCTTGCTCTGAGGATCCAGCAATATATGGTTTAAGGAGTAGGGAAATTAAAATGTGTTAGGAATCACCACAAGATCGATCACATGTTGTTTATGAAAATGTACATCGATCTTGGAGATGTAGTTATAAGTCCTGTAATTTGTGTTTCGGAAGAATCTTAAGGTATTGTCTGTACGTTGTTGCTGAGATCCAATGTATAAGTAAGCAATGCTTTGTCCATACATTATTGGCATAATATATCAATCATGTACTTAATTCTATATCTAACTCGCCGTCGCCGTGTGTTTGGCATTTCCTTTTCAACAAGAACAAAAAGACATTGTTCCATGTAGTGCGTCCATGTCCATCCTACTTGTTTGTTGTTCCTTCAATTGATTCGCTCTTTTAAGTTCCCAATACAAGGCTAAAAGAGCCTTAATGATCAAATATAAGAACACTTAGGACCCTTTTATGCTAGCTTTTAAGGTGAACAAGTGAGAGTAATGCTCATCATCATAGTAAGTATTTTCATCAGGTACATAAGTGTTCTTATATTTGATCGAATAATGTGTAGGTTTAGATTATGCTATCTTGCATCTGAAATCTGAGAATCCAACTCGAACACTAAGGGCTTGTTTGGATTCTCAATCAATTATATTTATAAATATTACATAAAGTGTTTGATTATCAGATTTATATGCATGGTACTTAATTTTAAATTCATGTTATTGTAAAAATAGTGTTGAACAAACACTAAACACCACCTAAAGCTTTGTAAGACCAACAAGTGAGAATTACACTAAAATCTGATAATCCACTAGAATAAAAAGCAAGTTCAGATTTGCTATCTTGGATCTAAAATATGATAATCCAGCTAGAGGTCTTGATCGGAAATCAATGCTGATCCAATCTGTATTTTCCCTTACTCATTACATGTAGTCATATGGAGTAATTGCTTTCAATTCAAGATTGGTGGGCCTAGGAGATGGAAGAGGGCGGGTTGAGGATGCAGCTTCTGGGTAGGATCCTAAAGACGGATTCACAATTTTTTCGGCTGCGTGTGATTTAACAACACGTACTGGAAAGAGGTACATGAATCTCATTATAGCTTATGCAATCATCTCAACAAAATCCTTTTTTTTAATCTCTTTTTTGGTCACAAATTGTGGCCAGAACAAGAATCTTGATACAGGCTAGCATAGTTGAAATAGAGCTGGCATGTCTCTCCCTACCACCACCCCTGTGACCAAAAAATTGTGAAGTTTTGCCATGGACAATTTCAAGATAGGCGATGCTTCAGTAGTGGTTGGAGACTTGCGGCAACCAGATTCGGAGAAAGATGGTCCCTGCCAAAGAGAGGGCATATAAAGTTAAAAATAGTAACAATAGCTTTTCTTTCCCTATTTCTGGTCCCAAATATACCTTTTAGTTTCATACAAACACAGCAAGAAATCCTACCTTTCAAAAGGCTGGAAGTAAATTTATGGGATTCAATTGAAGCAAATAGCAGTTCAAATATGGTTTTTATAAAATTCAAATTTCTGCAACTTTCTAGATATATACAACTTAGACAGAAGCAACCATAAATTCTTAATCAAAATGATACAATACAGGAGTTTATAATAAGACAAGATTGAAGTCTATATATAGCTACATGAATGTTCTAAAATATGATAATAAAAAAAACTTTCAGGCAATCACTCTAACAAATCCAATTTGTCTCACCGAAGGCCAATCAGAATCTAAATGTAGCCTAGTAACTGAGCAGCAATGCCTCCCAACACTTCTGCCACTTCGAAAAGTAGGTTGTAATAGTTGTTTCTCCTGTCCTAGATCTAAAATATGATTATACCAGTATATTTTTTTTAAAAAAAAAAAGAAAAAGAAAAAGAAAAAAGAAACAGAAGGTGAATAGGTATCGAAAACATGGGCCATGACAAATGAAGTTGAGAATAGTAGCAAAATCTTTTGTTTCGCTCGTCGGTGTGGTTTTCAGTGCTTTGAGTAGACCAACAATAGTGTTAGGATTTAGGAACGAGAGAGAAAGGCACCCATCGGTCAATTATGAATGTATTGTGGTTCTTATTACTGCAGTTATGTTGCGTAGTTCGATTACCCCTTTGAATATAATGAACTGGTTTCTGCTTAGAATCCTTGTCCACTATTAAATATATATGTTGAATGTTGACAGTAAGTTCAACATATATTTCAGCGTACTACCAAAAATCAAGGAAACCACATATTCTGGTACTCACATAATTAAACTTCATTCAGTTGAATTCATTAACTTAATTAGATCTTACTATTCAAGAGGCTCATATATTAGGGCTTCAATTGTAACAAATTGTTGGGGCTAGAAATCACTTTCCAGCCGCACCCGGAAGCGAATTCGGTAATAAGAGAACCGACAACAATCAGCCAGCAAACTAACAACCAACCGATAATATCCAATCCGGAAACCAAACAACCAAGCAACCACAACACAGATAAAAGCACAAATATTGACACAAGATTTACGTGGGAAAAACCCTCTCTAACCAGAGGATCAAAAAAACTCACCTTCCGCCCACCAGAGCAACCAATCCACTAATCAATAGGCCAATACAAGTGTTTAACAATCCAGTCTCAACCCGAGACAAATAAACATGGAGATCTCAAACACCAATATAAATACAACCTGGATCTAGAAAGGATTCCTCTCCAAAACCTAGCTAAACACTTGTAATCAGATTAGATTTCCAGGAGGAGAAAATACCTATCAACAAACTCCCGTTGTTGACTTGCTGAAGGATAAAGACGGATCACCGAATCAAGAGACGAAACACCTGCTCGAATCTCTTACCTCTCCTCTCTCCAATCTCCCTCCTCTCTCTTTTCTTTCTCTCTCCCCTTTCTTCCTTTGGTGCTCGGCTGATCTCCTTTGGAGCTTCCCTTTTGGAGCTCTCGTGCTCTCCAAGCCAAAAAGGCAACAAATGCCTTTTTAATCCAATAAAAGAAAACACCAAATGATGTTTTCACTTGGGCTGGACCTATGGCCCTTGGCCCAACAATCTCCCCCTCCAGCCCAAGGGGAAGACGTTCCTGCTCGTCCCGGCCTCACCCGCATCCAAGTCCCGTCTCACCCCCGAGACGCGGAACTAATGCTCGCCAGATGTCACCATCACCCACTAGCTCCCCCTCCTCCGTAACTCTCTGGTACTCCGAGGTAGAACTCCCGGTGAATGCATGACGTCCTCTCTCTGACCCTCTGACAGTTTCTTCTATCCGTGCTGGCTCGACATGCTCAGATCTGCCACCAGTCATAGCACTTGATGAACTCCCCTCTGACACGGCTATCCCATCAGCACAATCCTCTGAAGAAAACTTCACACCTGTGCTATTCTTTTCTGACGTCTCAGAAGTTCCGCTAAATCTTGTCTGCAATCCAGACAAATCACAAGTGCTCAAGGTCTCCTTATCAGCAAAAGAAACGAGAGACTTTCTCTTCTGATTCTGCAGCCCCTTTCCACTCAAGCATCCTGTAAGCCCTTGCACCAAATCAAGCGAAACATCACCATGAAACTCTGTCACAGCTTCCCTGATTTCTTCCATCTGAGTCCTGTACAATGTGCCGCTCAAATCACCTCTAGCGATCACCATTGACCCTTTCTTGAGTTTCCACTTCCTACTTCCAAAGAAGTTATCATAGCCTTTTTTATCCAAGACTTGAAGAGAGATCAGATTCTTCTGCAAATCCGGTATGTGTCGCACATCTGTCAATGTCATCCTGCAACTTGTGTTTGTCAGCACACAAACATCTCCCATACCAACAATATCCGACAAGCTTCCATTCCCCATCTTTGCTTTGCCAAAGCGTCCCACTCGGTACGAAGTAAACGCTTTCCTTCTTGATGTAGCATGGAAGGATGCAGCTCCATCAGCAATCCACTCTACACAAGAATCAGGCTCCTCCAAGCATGTGAGAACAACCTGCTCATCATCACTGTCCTGCAGAACTGACGTTGTACCCTTCTGATTTTCCTCTTCATCCCTTTTCTTCTTCCACACATTGCAATTCCTCTTCATGTGCCCTTCCTTGCCACAATGCTAGCAAACAAAGCTCCCCCTAGTCTGAGATCTCCCTCTAGACCTGCTCCCTGAAACTGTCACGAGAGCATGTGACGAATCCGTGCCCATATCCTTCCTCCTAGTCTCCTCGTTGTAGAGACTATCCTTCACTGCAGATAAGGACACAACCCCACCCACGGCAGAGTTGTTAATCGACACCACTAGAGTCTCCCAACTATCAGGCAAAGAGCTCAAGAGCAACAACGCTTGCAACTCATCATCAAGGACTAACTTCATGGTGTTCAACTGATTCACCAATTCCTGAAACTCACTCAGATGCTCTGCAATAGGCTTTCCATCTCTGTACTTGAGATTCACCAGCTTTCTTATCACAAAAGCTTTACTCTGGGCTGACTTCCTTTCATACATCTCCTCCAATTTTTTCCACAATACCTGTGCATCTGTCTCGTTGCTTATGTGGTGATAAACACTATTATCCACCCACATTCTGATGGTTCCAACTGCCTTCCTGTGTAGTTTTGATGCGGGACCATCTTCTACAGCTCCAGACACACTCATCATTCTTGGAGAAGGACCAATGACTCGAGCTAGAGCAAAGAAGCTTCAGAGAGACTCATTCCTATTCGTCACTCACACTTTGTTCTCGAGCAAGGTTCAACTCCCCGAGCCTACATTGAAGACATACATGTGCATTGGAGCACAAATAGAGGCCGAGCCACCTTAGAAATGCTTAGGCCGAAATATTCTAAGTGTTGGAAACCCTTTTCAGCTTAAGTGTTCTATTGGGCTGAATTGGGCTTTTTTAGTCATTCTTTTTAGAGACCTTATTTATTTTTGTTCTTAGATTTATTTTAAAGCCCATTAGAAAGTAGATCTATCTATTTCTATCTAGTTAGGCCGGCCAACAGGCCTTAGTTCCCTATATATTTCGATTTCAGCCTTGTAGAACAATTGGAACATTCATAATACAAGTTATTCTTCTCAAAACGTGTGAAACACTTTAGAGAGAGAGATCAGACCGAATAGAGCTGTGCTCTTCGTGATCTCAACCGATTGATAATCTCAGCTTGGTTTGCTTTGTGTTCGTCAACTTCGCAAGACTTGGTGATCCTAGTATTCACAAGCCCTCTTCTGGTGCTTCAAGTTGTCCGCTTGATTGTGTCGGATTGTAGAGGCGGGTTGTGTAGGCATTGGTATTGGTTCCTACCCTCTGAGGAGGCCTGGGGTCTTTATCTTGTGCTACATAGATCGACTCAGTCCTTATCAGGTCGTGTCTTTCCATTCTTGCATTCAATTTCGAGTCTTTATCTATCTTTATCGAGTCTTTGTCATTCTTGTTTAGTGTCGACATCAAGAATCCTTGTTCTTGATCGTTCTTGCTGCGTCTTTATTGATTCTTGGCTGTTCTTGATTGATCTTGATCGAGTTCTTGCTTTTCTTGTTCAGTTCTTGCTTGTTGTCGAAGATCGGACCAACCTACGGCTAACCCCGTATCAAATTGGCATCAGAGCTTTGGTTTCCGACATCAAGATTGAGTCTTTTTCTTTTTTAAACACAAAAACCACAAAAAAGAGTCCTTTTCTTGTTTTGGTTATTTACTTCTTGCATTCTTTTTGATTAATTTACTAATCTTCAGTTTGTGATTGTTTGTGGTTGCATAGCCTAAACACAAAGCCTAGCCGAGACCAGTGGAGTCGACCAAGCCGTGTGCACAGCCCTTGTGTTCACCCTAGAGCCGACGGCAATCTTTGTCCCCATAAGTCTAGCTTGGCCGAAAATCAGCCTCCACACAAAGACAAACCCTAGTTTGTTTATCTTTTCTATCCTTTGTTCTATCTTTGGGAATTTTGATATATCTTTTATCTAAATCCTATTTATCTATTGCTTTTATCATAAATCTGATTTTTGGTAGATATAATTCCTATTTATCTATCATTTATCTTTAAAGTTATAGATAGATCCACTTACCAAAGATAGCAAAAGCCTCATCTATATAAATCTATCAATAGGGCTGAAATTTTATCTTTTATCACCATCTATACCAGATTTTCGAGTCCTATACATTAATTTGAGTCTTTTCTTGCATTAGTTTCATATTTAAAAAAAAAAAAAAAAAAAATCAGTTTCGAAAATCACATTAAAGCTTGGACCTAGGAGGATAAAATTCACTAGGGGTAAGAGTAAGTCAAAAAAAAAAAAGAGGAAAGTGTTTGTTGATCTAGTGCAAGAAAGCTCACAAAGGACAATTGGTGAACCCCTTCTTATCAGCCCTAGTCGACATACCCTATCCCAAACACATACACCTCCACAAAATTGAAACCCTACCCTGCAACTACAACGTCATAACTTAAAGGTTTTCAATCAAAAGAGGTAAATTTCCAAGTTTTCTTTTATTTCTCTTTTTTTTTTCTTTGTGTCGAGTACATAACAGCTTGTGTCGAGTGATCACAGTCCTTACTGAGTTCACTTTTGTGTGTGTCGAGTGCATTAGACCCTTGTCGAGTGCACCTTAGTTTGTGTCGAGTGATTCCTTGCAATTTCCCATCTGTTTTGCTTGGATCTAAGTTTGTTGCTTACATCGAGTTCTCTACAGCCCTTGTTGAGTACTCTCCTGCATTGTTTCATTCATTACATACCTTGATTGCCTTGTTTTTTGCTTGGTAGTTGATTTGCCCAAAGCGGATTGCCCTAGCAAGCGTGATATATCAATCTGAGAGGGAGTGTGAGCGAAACACAATTGTGAGCTGTTTTATAAGTTTTTACTAACCTTAACTTAGTTCTGTGTTTCTTTGTCTTTGTTATCATGTCTAACAATCAGGGAAACAATGGTGTTAACAACCCCAACAATGAGGGTAACTCGAGTGCTACTGTGACACCCGAGCAATTCAACAACCTCACCAACACCTTGACGGCCATTCTAGATCGATTGACAGCCTTAGAAGCTAGGCCGAGTGGCTCTAACACGGTGGGTGGTCAGGGAAATCCAAGGCGTGACGAGACGCCTAATGATAAAAGAGAGGTCGTAAATCCTATCCCTAATCCTAATCCTCATGTCAATTTAGAAAATCCTTTATTCAATGAAAACAACTCTCCACGAGGTGGGAGAAATGATCGGAATAATGGGTTTGTTAATGTGCAAGGTCAAGGACAAGGAAGGGGAAGAGGTCGAGGCTTCCAGGAGCACTTCTACTACTCGGAGCAAGATGATGACTTCCAAGAAGAGGAGTATTGGGAGCAGCGTCCGAGACGGAATCAAAGAGGAAATCAGAACCGACCACCTAGATACAATGACGAGGACGGCATAGGTAAGGTCAAGGTAAAGATTCCTCCTTTTGAAGGTAAAACTGATCCGGATGTTTATATTGATTGGGAAACTAAAATGGATCAGATTTGGAGTTGTCATAATTTCTCTAATGCTAAAAAGGTGCAATTAGCTACTTTAGAGTTCACAGGCTTTGCTTTAATTTGGTGGGATAACTTAGTTAAAGAAAGGAGAAGAGCTCTTGATGCACCTATCGCTTCTTGGGAACAACTTAAGGCATTAATGAGAAATCGATTTGTACCTCAACATTATGCTAGAGAGCTTAGGCAAATATTAGAAAATCTTAAGCAAGGAAATAAAACTGTTGAGGAAACATTTAATCTTATGCAAGAAACTATGGCTCGAGCTAATGTGAATGAACCTTATGAAGATACCAATGCTAGATATCTTAGGATATTGCATCCCGCTTTAGCTCATGAGATTGATTATTTTCCCTATACTACTCCTACTGATTTGTTACATTTAGCAATTAAAGTAGAAAAGGGACAACGTTACAAGAGCCAAGGAAGAATGTCGAGTGGCCAACAGCCCCAATGGCGCCAACCTCGGCCAAATCAGTCCCAATGGCGTGGTGAGGGTGGTTCACGAGATCGACCAAGCCAGCCCCAAGGGAGAGGAGATAGCCGAGCACCTCAACAGCCCCTCGACAAAGGAAAGGGTCCATGGAATGGACGTGAATCGTCTGGGACATCTACTGGTCCCAAAGGGAGTAATCCTAATCCTTCTACTACTCGTTCTAGAGATATCGTATGCTTTAAATGCCAAGGTAGAGGACATTATATGAAGGATTGCCCTAATAAGAAAACGCTCATGGTTAATCAATTTGGAGAATATGAATCTGAAAATTCTTGTGATGAACCGGATGAGCATGCTAATGACAATGATCAGAACTTAAACCTTGTTTGTTATGAAAATGATGATAATGAGGTTGAATATGAACATGGAGAATCTTTGATTGTTAGGAGAGTTTTAAGTGTTGTTCCTACACCATGTGAAGATAATCAAAGGGAAAACTTGTTTCATACTCGTTGTCTAGTTAAAGGAAAGGTTGTAAATGTGATCATTGATGGAGGTAGTTGCTGTAATTTAGCTAGTCAAGAAATGGTTGACAAATTACATTTACCTACTGTCCAACACCCCCGACCTTACAAATTGCATTGGATGAATGATTGTGGTTTATTAAGAGTTCATAGACAAGTTAAAGTGCATATTAAACTAGGACATTATGAAGATGATGTTTTATGTGATATTGTGCCTATGCAAGCTTGTCACATTCTTTTAGGCCGTCCTTGGCAATTTGATCGTAAGGTCCAACATGATGGTCATTCTAACCGATATGCCTTTACATTTCAGGGGAAAAACGTTGTTCTCAAACCCATGACGCCAACACAAGTGGCTGACGAGATTGAGAAGCGCAAGGTAAGTAAAGGTGAGTTAGATCAGGAGGCTCAGTCGAGCCAAGTGGATCCTCAAACTCGGCCTAAAGGTGTACTAATGGCTTCCAAGAGTACATTTTTAGACGAATTTGCGGATGGAGAAACCACCCTTATGCATCTCATTAAGAGCTTGAATATGTTGAGTGAAGAGCTTAAAGCTTCTCTTCCAGCCAATATACTCGCTGTACTTGAGGAGTATAAAGATGTGTTTCCCGATGACATACCACCAGGTCTACCCCCTATTCGTGGAATTGAGCATCAAATTGATCTTATTCCAGGGGCTGCATTGCCTAATCGACCTGCGTATCGTATGAATCCCACTGAGACCCAAGAGGTCCAAACCCAAGTCGAGGAACTGTTGAACAAGGGTTATATTCGAACTAGCTTAAGTCCGTGTGCTGTGCCTGTGTTATTAGTCCCTAAGAAAGATGGATCATGGAGAATGTGTGTAGATTGTAGGGCTATTAATAACATTACTATCAAATATCGTCACCCTATTCCTAGATTAGATGATATGCTAGATGAGTTACATGGAGCTTCTATATTTTCTAAAATTGATCTTAGAAGTGACTATCATCAAATTAGAATGAAAGAAGGTGATGAATGGAAAACAGCCTTTAAGACTAAGCTTGGGTTATATGAGTGGTTGGTTATGCCTTTTGGTTTAACTAATGCTCCTAGCACTTTTATGCGTTTAATGAATCATGTGCTTCGAGATTTCATTGGAAGATTTGTTGTTGTTTATTTTGATGATATTCTGATTTATAGCAAATCTCTTAATGAACATGAATCACATCTTAGAGAAGTGCTTAAAACGCTGAGAATTGAACGCTTGTATGCTAATTTAAAGAAGTGTGAATTATGTCATGACCAAGTGTCTTTTCTTGGATTTGTAGTGAGTTCGAAAGGACTGCGTGTCGATGAGGCTAAGATCAAGGCGATCCAGGAGTGGCCAACACCCACCAACATCGGCCATGTACGCAGCTTCCAAGGATTGGCGAGCTTCTATCGTCGATTTGTTCGAGATTTCAGCACCATCTCGGCACCCCTCACTGAGCTCACGAAAAAGCGGAGTGAATTCACATGGGGAGCAGCTCAGGAGGAAGCATTCAACACCCTTAAGGACAAGCTCACTCACGCACCTCTATTAGCTTTGCCGGACTTTACTCGGCCCTTTGAAGTCGAGTGTGATGCTAGCGGAGTTGGAATTGGTGGAGTCCTTATGCAGGGAGGTAAGCCTATTGCTTTCTTTTCTGAGAAGTTGAAAGGTGCTTGTCTTAATTACTCTACCTATGATAAGGAATTGTATGCATTGTTTAGAGTACTTAAGACATGGTCTCACTATCTATGGCCTAGCGAGTTTATTCTTAGGACTGATCATGAATCTTTAAAACACTTTAAAAGCCAAGATAAACTTGATAGGAGACATGGACGATGGATGGAATTCATTGAAACATTTCCTTATGTGATTAAATATAAGAAAGGCAAAGACAATGTGGTTGCAGATGCATTATCTAGGAGACATGCTCTAATAGCTGATTTCGATTCTCATGCTTTAGCTAGAAGACGTGTACTTTTAACCACTTTGGATTCTAGAGTCTTAGGTTTTGTTTACATAAAGGAATTGTATGAATCTGATTTGGATTTTGGAGATCATTTTCGAAAATGCTTAGAAAAAGGTCCTAATGACAGCTTTTATATACATGAAGGATTCTTATTTCGAAAAGATCAAGTGTGCATTCCTAGATGTTCTCTACGATTATTACTTGTTAGTGAAGCCCATAGTGGTGGATTAATGGGACATTTTGGTAGAGATAAGACATATAACACACTGAAATCACACTTCTATTGGCCACATATGCTTAGGGATGTAGAACATTGTCTTAAGAGATGCATAGATTGCATTAAAGCCAAAGCTAAGCTTATGCCCCATGGCCTTTATACACCACTACCAACCCCATCAGCCCCTTGGGAAGACATATCCATGGATTTCATAGTTGGGTTGCCTAGAACTAAGAAGGGGATAGATTCTATATTTGTGGTAGTGGATAGGTTCTCTAAAATGGCTCATTTCATTGCATGCCACAAAACTGACGATGCTACCAATGTTGCTAATCTATTCTTTAGAGAAGTAGTTAGGTTGCATGGTGTGCCTAAAACTATTGTTAGTGATAGGGATGTGAAATTCTTAAGTCATTTTTGGCGTACTTTATGGAATAAATTGGGAACTAGATTGCTATTCTCTACTTCTAGCCACCCCCAAACTGATGGCCAAACTGAGGTGACTAATAGAACACTTGGAACACTCCTTAGAGCCATTATTAGGAAGAATTTGAAACTTTGGGAAGAAGCCTTACCTCATGTGGAATTTGCATATAACCGAACCATACATTCAGCTACTAAAATCAGTCCATTTGAATGTGTGTATGGTGTTAATCCACTAACCCCTTTTGATCTTACTCCATATCCTATGAGAGACAAAGAATCATTTGAGGCAGGTAAGCATGTCGAGTTCATCAAGGAGCTGCATGAACGAACTCGGGAGAAGCTGAAGCTAAAGGCTGAATACAATGCTAACAAGGCCAACAAAGGACGTCGCTTGGTCACTTTTCAGCCTGGAGATCTTGTATGGGTGCACTTAAGGAAGGAGCGGTTTCCAGAAGCCCGGAAGAACAAGCTGTCGCCGCGTGGTGATGGACCATTTCGGATCAAGAAGAGAGTGGGCGACAATGCCTACCAATTGGAGCTTCCTGGAGACATGGGCGTGAGCGCTACATTCAACGTCGCCGATCTAATCCCTTACTTCGCTGTGGATGAGGACTTGGATTCGTGGGCGAATCCTTTTCAAGAAGGGGAGGTTGATGCGGGACCATCTTCTACAGCTCCAGACACACCCATCATTCTTGGAGAAGGACCAATGACTCGAGCTAGAGCAAAGAAGCTTCAGAGAGACTCATTCCTATTCGTCACTCACACTTTGTTCTCGAGCAAGGTTCAACTCCCCGAGCCTACATTGAAGACATACATGTGCATTGGAGCACAAATAGAGGCCGAGCCACCTTAGAAATGCTTAGGCCGAAATATTCTAAGTGTTGGAAACCCTTTTCAGCTTAAGTGTTCTATTGGGCTGAATTGGGCTTTTTTAGTCATTCTTTTTAGAGACCTTATTTATTTTTGTTCTTAGATTTATTTTAAAGCCCATTAGAAAGTAGATCTATCTATTTCTATCTAGTTAGGCCGGCCAACAGGCCTTAGTTCCCTATATATTTCGATTTCAGCCTTGTAGAACAATTGGAACATTCATAATACAAGTTATTCTTCTCAAAACGTGTGAAACACTTTAGAGAGAGAGATCAGACCGAATAGAGCTGTGCTCTTCGTGATCTCAACCGATTGATAATCTCAGCTTGGTTTGCTTTGTGTTCGTCAACTTCGCAAGACTTGGTGATCCTAGTATTCACAAGCCCCCTTCTGGTGCTTCAAGTTGTCCGCTTGATTGTGTCGGATTGTAGAGGCGGGTTGTGTAGGCATTGGTATTGGTTCCTACCCTCTGAGGAGGCCTGGGGTCTTTATCTTGTGCTACATAGATCGACTCAGTCCTTATCAGGTCGTGTCTTTCCATTCTTGCATTCAATTTCGAGTCTTTATCTATCTTTATCGAGTCTTTGTCATTCTTGTTTAGTGTCGACATCAAGAATCCTTGTTCTTGATCGTTCTTGCTGCGTCTTTATTGATTCTTGGCTGTTCTTGATTGATCTTGATCGAGTTCTTGCTTTTCTTGTTCAGTTCTTGCTTGTTGTCGAAGATCGGACCAACCTACGGCTAACCCCGTATCAAGTTTCTTCCAATCATTATCGGATGTCTCAGCTGGCTTTCTCGATCCCAATTCAACCGGATCAAACAGGTCTTTGCAATACAAAACATCCTCCATCTTCGTCTTCCAAATAGAGAAATTCGAAGCCGTTAGCTTTATCATTGTACCCGCAAATTCCTCGGTCTTTGTCGCCATCTCTACTCCTATTACCCAAAAAACAACACAGCCAAAAATCAACCAAAAGGCTCTGATACCACTTGTTGGGGCTAGAAACCACTTTCCAGCCGCACCCGGAAGCGAATTCGGTAATAAGAGAACCAACAACAATTAGCCAGCAAACTAACAACCAACCGATAATATCCAATCCGGAAACCAAACAACCAAGCAACCACAACACAGATAAAAGCACAAATATTGACACAAGATTTACGTGGGAAAAACCCTCTCTAACCAGAGGATCAAAAAACCCAACTTCCGCCCACCAGAGCAACCAATCCACTAATCAATAGGTCAATACAAGTGTTTAACAATCCAGTCTCAACCCGAGACAAATAAACATGGAGATCTCAAACACCAATCTAAATACAAACTGGATCTAGAAAGGATTCCTCTCCAAAACCTAGCTAAACACTTGTAATCAGATTAGATTTCAGGAGGAGAAAATACCTATCAACAAACTCACGTTGTTGACTTGCTGAACGATAAAGACGGATCACCGAATCAAGAGACGAAACACCCGCTCGAATCTCTTACCTCTCCTCTCTCCAATCTCCCTCCTCTCTCTCCCCTTTCTTCCTTTGGTGCTCGGCTGATCTCCTTTGGAGCTTCCCTTTTGGAGCTCTCGTGTTCTCCAAGCCAAAAAGGCAACAAATGCCTTTTTAATCCAATAAAAGAAAGGCCAAATTGCAGAAAACCACCCTTTAAATAGGCTGTTTTGCGGGAAACCACCCCTTAAAACGAAAATTGCAGAAAACCACCCTTTAAAACCCTTTTCCTTGCAAAGTCACACCCATCACCCAATTTTGGTTAATTAAATGTTAAAGTGTGTGGAAATTTAATTATACCCCTTATTATTATTATTATTTTACTCATTTCAATTGATATTAGTTGATATTTAATTTTTTGACATATTTTTCAAAAGCAAAAAACACTATAAATATAAAAAAAATGTTTTTTTTTAAAATAATTTCATACTTACAAAAAAACTCTATAAAAAATTGATATGTAATTTATGTTTTATACATATAAAAAAAATGTGCAATACTAGGGCTACTTGAATAAAATGTTTAAAAAAATATATATATTTCATTTAGTTTTTATTATTCTAAAAATGTATGTGGAATAGTGAACATATTTTTAGAATAATAAAAACTATATAACATATCATTTTTTAAAAATGTATTTTCTTTGAGTAACCCTTTAGTAATATGCACTTTTTAAAATATATAAAACATTAATCATATCTATTTTTTTATAGAGTGTTTTTACTAATAAGTGTGAAAT
Organism: Persicaria tinctoria; assembly: GCA_037127255.1. Lineage (NCBI taxonomy): Eukaryota > Viridiplantae > Streptophyta > Magnoliopsida > Caryophyllales > Polygonaceae > Persicaria > Persicaria tinctoria. The sequence goes on along the minus strand of JBANSL010000005.1, from coordinate 25,897,534 downwards.
TATATTTAAAAAATGATATTTTATTAAAAAAATTACTTTTGAAAAACATGTTAAAAGGTAAAAAAAATTAAATAATACCGATTGGGTAAAGTAAAATAATAATAAAAAGAAGGAATATAATTGATTTTCATGCACTTTAACATTTAATTAACAAAAATTGGGTGATGGGTGTGACTTTGCAAGGAAAAGGGTTTTAAAGGGTGGTTTTCTGCAATTTTCGTTTTAAGGGGTGGTTTCACGCAAAACAGCCTATTTAAAGGGTGGTTTTCTGCAATTTGGCCTAAAAGAAAACACCAAATGATGTTTTCACTTGGGCTGGACCTATGCGCCCTTGGCCCAACACAAATAACACATCTTGGCATGTTCATGTCATTGGAAAAGGAAGTTTGATTTGGGATTTGGTTGCCAGCTACGGGCATTCCCTTTTCTACGAGGGAAAGTGAGACATTATTCTCTTCTATCGAATACACTAGCAATAACATCAAACTAGTACATCCTGCAGGAACAGGGCTTGGGGATTGAGTTGTACACGCATTCCCCAAACAAGTCAACATGCTATTATATAATTTTTATAGCTCTCCTCTATCGAATACATAACCTTAATGTAGTTGTAACTACTTATTAATTCCTCGTTCGACTGGAGTTGACTTGGCTCCTATGTTCCTAAGTCCTAACTCTACTGGTAAGAGGCTAAAAGCCAAGGCCTGATATGAATGAGTAAATGGAAGAAAACTAAGAACAACATGTTAGAGTTACATTAAAGATAAGAGGTGCAGGTTCTGAGTTGCTGTCTTGCATCTAAAATCTGAGGATCTAACTCACACACTCAATCAGAAATCAATGCTGATCCAATATGTCTCTCTCGTCCTTGTTTACATGTACTCATATATTCACTTTCAATTTAAGATTGGTGGGGCCTAGAAGAAGATGGCTGGTGCAGTTAGGGTGGAGGAGGCAACTTCTGGGTAGGATCCTAAGCTTGCAGAGAAATTCACATTTTTTTGGCTGCACACGTGTAATTCAACCGAAGGAAAGAGGGAATGGAATCTCGTTATATAGCAATATATAGCCTATGCGACATCTCAACAAATTTTTTTATTTTTTTTTGTCCGAATTGGGGCCAGAACAAAAATCTCATTACAGCCTAGCAAATTAGAAATAGAGCTGGCATGCCTCCCTCTCCACCCACCCCAGTGGAAAATTTGTTTCTTTGATGATTTTTTAAAGATATTTTGTTTCTCGTGCATTTCTACCAAATCAATCAGATTTATTGTCAGCAATGGCTCTGCTATATAAGCTCTTGAAACAAAGCAAGAGATAAAGTCACAACTCACAACACTAGAAGAAATTGGAAGGAGTCGGGAGTCAGGACAGTACCTGAGGTTTTCGTCATGGACAAATTCAAGATCTGTGATACTTCAGTAGTGGTTGCAGCTAAAAGATTCGGAGAAAGACGGAGCCTGCCACCAAAGAGAGGGCAAATAAAGTTAAGAATAGTAACAATAGCTTTTCATTCTGTTGCACATCTGATGCACAAAATCTCAGCACATTAACTCATTCGGTTAGTAATGTACGCGGTATAGTTCTAGTTTGTAAAAATATGCATTAGCTCATTCTGTTAGTAATGTACTTCTGGTTGTTTAATTCTTATTTTGCATGATATTTTGAGTTTCCAAGTATTATGTTCGACAAATAGATCAATCCATGTTCGGATACTATCCTTCCTTTTGGCCGCACAAATAGATCAATCCAAATTCATTGATAAATAAGTAACAGCAACAAAGAATTTGTCTTGCTGTCAAATCTAGTGTTCTACCATAGCACATGTTCATAATCCATGTAACTAATAATAATAATTCATAATAACACCCATAAACCCGAAATCATGGTCCTTGACAGACTCGAAAGCAAATAAACTCCAAATCATGCGGTCAATAGTGTTCTAAAAAAAAGCCTTGGATGAATCATTCTCACTTGGTAATTGGCAAATGTGAAATCTAATCAGTTCACACAAATAAACAAATAATGAACACTGATCAAATCACTTGTTTGAATGTTCATTTCAATCACAAAGGAACTTTGACATCATATTGCTCCGTGTACTTGTTCAACAGCCCTATTTTTGGTCCCAAAAATATTTCCAATTTGATACACCTACAACAAGAAAGCTTACTATTGAAAACTCATATTAGGGTTTATGGCCTTCAACTGGAACAATTACTTCAATTCACAGTGCTCACATGCTATTTTAAGTCGTGGCTATTATAAAATTCAAATTGTGCCACTTTCTTGATAGGTACATGAATGTTCTAAAATATGATAATCAAAATTGTTGAGGCAATCATTCTAACAAATTCAATTTGTCTCACACAAGGCCAGAAAGAATCCAGATACAGCCTAGCAACATAGCTGCAATGTCTCCCAACACCCGCCACTTTGAAAAGTAGGTTCCCGTTCTAGATCAATCACTTTAAACTATTTTTCAGCCCAACCATGGCTCTCCTATATAAGCTCCTCAGTTAAAGAAATTCTATCATATGCCCCAGGTATTCACTCAGAGCTGGTACAATATATATATATATATAAAAAACAGAAGGTGAATAATACCAAAAGTTCTGCCATGGCGAATGGAGAGATCTTCAGCACTCCAGCTGTTCCAGCAACACCAAAAATGGGAGCAAAAGGATTCAGAGGAAGAAGACCCCTGCCAAAGAGAGGGCAAATAAAGTCGAGAATAGTAACAACAGCTTTTGTTTCGCTCGTCGGTGTTGTTTTCAAAGTTTGATCGCACCAACAATTGTATTTTAACTGAAATAGCATTAAGCAAGAGAGTCAGCGGAACCCATCTGTCACTTATGAATGTATTGTGGTTCTTATGCCTCTTTGAATATAATGACCACTAGTTTCTGCTAAAATTCAATGTCCACTAACTTTTTCAAGTATTTTGATTCTCAACCTGAATCCATTTACATTAGGCAGTTCATTCGGTTGAATTTTAGCGGTAAGTTCAATGGATACTTCTGTTTAATACAAAAAGGTTAGAATGAAGAATAAGTACGCACCTGCAATATTTATCAAACACGTTCCAGGGAAGCATTCTTTAATAGCAGGCAATGCAGGTGAATCATCAAGAAAACAAGATGCATAATTTCACAGATTCACCGAGCCATGAACTCCACCATAATTCATACGTAGCAGAATGGATATACAGACTCCATACAACAAAATCAAATCTACTCATTGAAACATAATTCCCAGGGGAAAACCAACAAGATGTTCACAAATCACATTGTGCAAGTGTATTTGAGCACTTCATTTCTGAAATCATGAGTCTGATTCTTATTCTATAATATCAATTCGATTACAAATCTGCTGCTAAAAAACTTATCTTCTTCCGTGTCTGAAGGAGGCAGCATTTGCTTGCTCAAAGAATTGAGATTGAAATAAATCACTTTGGTATTTGGATGAGATGTGTCATCAGCCAAAAAGTAAAACGTTGATCCTTTAATTTCAGTCCAGCTAGACCCTGGCCCATTAATTTGCACGCTACTTGAATGCATAAATCAGAACACTCCAAAAGTTTCCTCATCATTCATTGCTTCACCAATATGCACAGTCCAGGACACAGCAACTGGTTCAGTAATTTCATCGAACATCTTAACTGCGTCCAGTTCGCCACCAAAAACTGCAATACAAACTCATCTTCAACGAAATCCCATGAATCATGTCCCCTTCAGTGACATCTTCCCACAATGAACCAATCAAACTAGTGATACTAAACTCACTCAAATCCAACCCCAACCGCCTCATCCTGGTGAAAACCTCATTACCGATCACCAAATCCCCATTCCAAACACACGCACTAATCATGGCGGTGCAGACCACATCATTCAAAATACCACACTTGTGGTAACACTTCCAAGCAGAGACCAAGCAATTCTTCCTGATCAAGTAATTCTTCCTGATCACTCCTCAAATGAATTCTTGGCCTGAATCGCTTGATGCTTTTGAATGGAATGGCGAAAATCTTGGCCTGAATCGCCTGATGCTTTTGAATGGAATGGCCAAATTCTTGGCCTGAATGAGTCGCTTGACAGTCCAAATCGCCTGCAGCAATGGATGTAACAAAGCCTGTAGCATTGTTTTAATTGGTCCATCTGTGATCAGTTTTAATATTTCTTTTTTTTTGGTAAAATTAGTTTTAATATATAATTAACCATAAAATCAAAATAAATAAATCAACAAAATCTTTTCAAGCTTCTTTTCCCGTTCTTCCTCTATGGAGCCCTAGAGATTTCAGCGTCCGACAAAGTCTCCGACCACCTGTCTGGAGCTTTATCTCCGTTTGGCCCTCTCTCGCAAGTTGATCTGTTAGGCACTCGTAAGTTGATCTCTGTTCGGCACTCGCAAGTTGATCCTTCCCAAGTTATTCTCTCTCATAGGGTTCACTCTCTCACAATCTCAACCTTAATTCAATCCGAATTCCCCTTTTTCTCAATTGATTTCCAAGTGAATCATGGGTAGCGGAGGAGCCATGAGGGCGGCAGCTAAGGCAGCAGGTCTCAGACTTCCAAATTGCAACATCGGCGGTGGATTGTTGGAGAATTTCGTTGGCGCTCGCAAGTTGATCCACCCTGCCCTTCGCCATCGATTTATCTTTGACAGTGTCTGTGGTTGATACTAGCAGGCTCGAGGTCACGACTGCATCTTAGACTGATCCGGCGCTCGCTTGGAAGCTCGACGGCTGCGAATTCTGGCAAGGAATAATAGTTGGATTGGTTTTCAGTCTCAGTACACAAGGAAACCGGACGAGGAGCAGAAGCTCGAGCGAAGCCCCGCTCTTGGACGTTGCTCAGATGTGGAATAGCAGGAATTATATTTGCAGATTAATGCTCAGATTATATTTGGTTAATGAAATGAGATTTTTTTTTGGTGACCGTTAATGAAATGAGATTGATTTTTCATCTGTTTGGTTGATAAAAAAAAATGTCCTGAATTGGTTTCTTGCTCTCCAATTGCCAGTGCATTATGCTAATGTTTCTATACTCTCAAAGATGCTACCTTGGGCACTCCATTTTGTTTCTCCTCTGCCATCTGATCAAGTTGCTTCCAAGAGTGAAAAAATCTGCCATCTAGGAAGTTTGCAAGTTTTATCAGAACCAAGTAGTATTGAAGGATCAAAGACTTCTGAACTAGGATGCAAGAGTGATTGGAGCTGTTTTCTTTTTATATGTATGGAATATGTAATGACAGATTATTCATTTTCAGAAGTTTTGCAAGTCCTCTGTATGTATACATGGAATACATATATGTAATGACTAATGACAGATTATTCATTTTATTGGATCAATTATTCAAACTTAATTTTCTTCCTTATGTCAATTAATTGCCGGATTTGCCCCAAATATTTTGAGCAGATGATCATATATAGAAAATCAAAATGCAATACTTGATGTATTTCTTATGTCAATTCTTGGAATTCCCTTTGTTCCAATGCCAACTTTCAACGCATTCCAAATCAACCCATATGTGAATGCAAACTGATGTACAATAGCGCATCTGGGCAAAGCTTCTCGAAATATTCAATAACAATGTTGAATCTTGGCTGACCCCTGTGATATTTTACTTTCACTGCTCTGCAGCTTTTATGTGTTTCTCATCACTTGAACATAGTAGTGGAGCAGTAGGGATGGTCTCAGAAGGCATGCTAAATTGTATATCTGCAGTGGGAGTATCAATGACAATGTCGAGCCCAATATAAACATCAGCCGATGCACGCACAATCGCCATTGAACTTGATCATCTGCTGCAAGTCCTTGTCATTCGAATGGTAATCAAGGTCTTGTTATTTCCAGGAAGAAGTACTAAACAGAGAAAGAATTCCAATTATCAGCCAAGTCAACATAACCTTGGTTCCATTCCGATTACGAGTTCAGCTTCAAATAAAAGAGGTACAACTGTACAAGTGCACATAAAGCTACCCTACGACTTGTCAATGAGATCGAGTTCAACCGGTGCGAGATCAAGGTGCAATCTACTATCCGCGTCGGTGCCTCGCAAAGGCATGTGCAACATATGGGTGAACACTCTGTCGGACGGAGAAAGCTCAGCGTGGAAGTGAGGGCACCGAATAGAGTTCAGATCAATATCTCCAGGCCTAACAGAGAGAACTAACAGTTATGGAAAGAAGCTAAAAAAAAAGGAATGTGGAAGATTTTGTTGATTTTTTTTCTTTGATTTTATTGTTAATTATATATTAAAACTAATTACAGTTGGACCAATTAAGAAAATGCTATAGGCTTTGCTACATCTATTGCTATAGGTGATTTGGACTGGTCGCTTGATGCTTTTGTTGTTGGCTTTATATTGTACAATTTGTACTCTGGTGACTGTTGTCGGTATTGTCGGTTTGTGAATTTTGTATACAGTGACTTAACAGCCCCGGCCAAGTCCAAATGTCTCATGTCTTTGCCTGATGTTTTGTACTGTATACGGAGTAGTATATTAGAGCATCCACGTTGCACACACCCATTTTGGGTGTCTTACAATTAAAAAAAACAGGAAATTAATTTTGGATGTCTTAATGTCAGAAGAAAGTTTCTAGCAGTGAAAACTTTGAACAAATTTGAATTTGAAGACACCGACTGCAATTATTGTAATAATTACTGACACATATATTAATTTTTTAATTTGAAGACACCCAAGAGATATGGGTTGTGGGTGCTCTTAGAAGACAACTGAGAGCATCCTCATTCGTGAGTCCAATCTCAAACCTTAACTTACTTTTTCTCTGTCACATCAGTCTAAAAGCTCATTCTAACTTTTTACTCCCTCCGTTCAATATTGTAGGATTGTTTAGGATTTTTATTTTGTTTAACAATGTAAGATTGTTTAGCCTTTTGTATTTAGTTTTCTAATTTTTCTTAATTGTCACAATAATTTGTGAAAGGTACACAGTACACTTGCAGACTGCAACATATTTGAATTTGAATTAAAATTGGCGGGAGAGACCTTTCATTTACCCACTTAATACTTGTTGCATTGTTTATATATGATCCAAACCCCTTTCCTCTCTAAATTTCCTACGTATGCAGGTGGAAGTCCCAAAGGTATGTCTTATGACCGTGTTTTATTTTTCCTCCATTTCTCTAGACTTTGTATTTGTGATTAGTTATGAACTCTTGGATGGGTGTTTCGGCCTACAGTACATTTGAGGACTTGTTCTGAAATGGCTCGGTCTCCCGAAGTTAGCAATGGTCTGCCTTTGAAATTGTCACCTTGTGCCGATGAACCAATGGATTCTCATTTGGCACTGATTTCGTCTACTGCAGCTGTTGATATGAAGGTGAAGCACGATTTCGATCTCAACTCGATGCCGAACGAGGATGAACAAGTTCCAATGTCGTCTACTGCAGCTGTTGTAGTGCCTCGTGATTTCGATTTGAACAAGTTCCATCAAGAAGCATGAGACCTACATCCAGATGAAGAGATGAACAAATGGATTGTGTCTTGGCTGAATATTTTGATCCCAATTGCTCATTGGACCCGGGAAAAGCCAAGCTAAATTTATGTTGTTTAACATCTATAAGTATGGCATATTAGTCGTTTTTGATGTTTTGCTTTGGTTAGAACATCGGTTGTTGATTAGGAAGGTCTTTTTGGCTCGTGCTTAGCTTTTCAATCTCGCTGTATATTCTCTATAAATATGGATTGTATCTTCGGTGTGCCTTGGTGTGTAAAAGACATGTTATTATTAAATGGAAGGCCTTGTAGTAGATGCTTACATTCGACATTGTTGTTGCACCTGCCTAAAAACATTACTCATATAGGCATAATAAGAGCATACGCCAACCACAACACATAACACACGCCCCAAACTGACAATTCATCATTGTAGTCGCAATACATCGATTCAGAAACGTAAAACCCAACCTTTACCACTCCATAGATTCAGAAGGTCATCACCAAATGTTTCATATGCATAAGGGAACTCAATTGCACCAGAACACATGAATGAATAGGCTCAAACTTAACAAAACCATCATGAAGCAATCTCTAGTTTACATGAGAGCGGAGGGAGAATATGTCGACCTCTTTTCAATCAATAATTTGTACATATAAAAGTTGTAATACATTCTCAGAAAAATGTAGGAATTGGAATCAAGTGAATTGGGCTCTATGGAAGAACTTCTGAATTTTTCTATCCAAACCGAACACTTTTTCCTCCCCTTTATATGACAGCAGTAGCATAAAAAAATCTCAGGGCTCTTTAAGGCCAAATTCAAAGATGAAAAAGGTGGAAAATATATTTAGAAGGATCTAGGATTTGGAATCACTCGAAATGGTGCTCATTGGAGGGACTTATGATTTTTTGAACCACAACGAGCACTTTTCCTCCCCTGTATATGACAGCGGCCACATCAAAAATTCTCAGGCCTCCTTTAGGGAAAATTTCATGACGGAAAAGGTGGAAAATATGTTTACCAAGGTGTCGGATTTGGAATCACTCGAAATGGTGCTCATTGGAGGGGCTTATGAATTTTTTCATCCAAACCGAGCACTTTTTCCTCCTCTTTATATGACAGCAGCAGCATAAAAAATTCTCAGGGCTCCTTAAGGCCTAATTTGATGATGAAAAAGGTGTAAAATCTATTTAGAAAGATGTAGGATTTGGAATCACTCAAAATGATGCTATATGGAAGGACTTATGGTTTTTTTGATCCAAATTGAGCATTTTTGCCTCCTCTTCATATGACAGCAGCCACATCAAAAAATCCCAGGCCTCCTTTAGGCAAAATTTCATGATGGAAAAGGTAGAAAATATGTTTACCAAGGTGTCGGATTTGGAATCACTCGAAATGGTGCTCATTGGAGGGGCTTATGATTTTTTTCATCCAAACCGAGCACTTTTTCCTCCTCTTTACATGACAGCAGTAGCATAAAAAAATCTCAGGGCTCCATAAGGCCTAATTTGATGATGAAAAAGGTGTAAAATCTATTTAGAAAGATGTAGGATTTGGAATCACTCAAAATGGTGCTATATGGAAGGACTTATGGTTTTTTTTTAATCCAAATTGAGCATTTTTGCCTCCTCTTCATATGACAGCAGCCACATCAAAAAATCTCAGGCCTCCTTTAGGCAAAATTTCATGATGGAAAAGGTGGAAAATATGTTTACCAAGGTGTAGGATTTGGAATCACTCAAAATGGTGCTCATTGGAGGGACTTATGATTTTTTCATCAAAACCGAGCACTTTTTCTTCCCCTTCATATTACAGCAGCAACCATCAAACAAATCCCTAAGATCCTTTAGGCCAACTTTCATGGTGAAAAAGTTAAATAATCTTTTTATAAAGATGTAGGATTTGAAACCAATTGAATTGATGATATGAGGAAAAAAGTTATGATATTTTGATCGAAACCGAGCACTCAACCCATGATCACCATTGACGTGTATGAATGGATATGAGTGCGGTGATTCGGATTCAGTAGCTGCAAGTTGCTGATTTTCGACATTTAGTTGGTCGACCATGGGATCGATGAAGAAGTTTTCGAGCTCTCTGTACTCGAATATGCTTGCAACAACCTCTACTCGCTGCTCCGGAAATAGATTGCCATGATCGACCACTGCAATTACTTCGTCCTCCACCCGAGGCAACTCATTCAAATCAAACAAGCTCTCTCGATTATGCATATCTTCGAACATGGTATGCTCAATGGGTGTAGCCGATGGGGAAAACATTTTGGTGTATCTTCAAATGGAGGTTAACAGATAATGGAAAGTACTCCAAACCATTTATTCAATTGGAAGTATTTAAATTTTGGCTCCAAGAAGGGTAATAATCATGGTCAATTACATGTGGAATACTAAAGGTCAGTTGGCTCTTCCATACAAACTGATACACTCCGTACTGTACTGCAATAATTCCCTTAATTAAATCTGTTTCCCTCATTCCTTAATTCATGTGCCAAAAATCTAAACAATCCTACAATATTGAACGGAGGGAGTATTATTTATACTCTCATTCGTGAGCTCAACTCTCGTACCCTTAAGTTACTTTTTACTATTTACCTTTTTTTTACTCCATTATTATTATTATTATTATTATTTATATATTTATTTATATTTATAGGCAAGATGGGTTGAAATTTTAAATTTTTATATGGTAAAAATAATAATATATGAGTATTTTTTTTACATTAATTTTTTTTAGAAAAAAAACATATGCAAAATGTGTGTCTGTAGGTGGATAAAACTAATTCACACTTGAAAATATTTTTTTTTTTAAATTTTATTGGCAAAAAATGCCTAAAATTTGATTGAAAGGATGGCCATCCCCCCCCCCCCCCCCCCACCGGTTGGGCAACCCTTGCAATGCAGCGCTTGGCCTCCTTCTTTGAGCTCGCAAATGAGCTTGCCCTGAATTTGTTAAACAAAAGATGTGTAAAGGCTCGAATTTTCAAATCCTAATTTTTCGAAAAAAAAAGATAATTAAAAATGAAATTTAATCGGTTTAAAACTCGTTTAGCGGATTCCGACCGAAATATAAAATTTGACGAATAATTTCCATCCTTCCACCTCGAAAATTCGAAATAATTATCGGATCGCGATATCCTTGTCGTTTTTTTAAAATCTAATTGATCGAGGGGCGAGAGTCGAGGAAACTAAAATTCGAGAACCAATTTCAGGATTCGAAATTCGCATATTCGGAATTCATTTCCGGGTATTTATTTACCCATTTCTACACTCCGTCCTTACCCACTCCCTCACCTTACCCTTTCAAATCAAACCCTCTCCCTCCATCCCTAAATTGAGGATCATCACTGTCACCTCCCCACCCACGCCATTCTGCTTTCACCATTCCCATTGTCACCATCTCCATCACCTCACGCCACCATCACTGCCGCTCTCCCTAATCACCATCTCCTCCCTTCTCAGTTGAGCATTACCATTTCTGCACCACCATCCCACCTCCCAGCACCTCGTCGTCGTCGTCCATCCAGGATCCGCCCAGGAGACCTCAGAGCAGCCATCGCCACCATTTCTCCACGGTTTCGCAACCACAAGTAACCGAGCACCATCACCTTCAATCCTTCTCCTCCTTCTGCAAGACACCAGCAACAACGGCTAGACTCCACCTCAATCGAAGCCCAATGGCCGCCCAGGAGCCACCAGCGTCGCCGCGAGCCACCGTTTTCCCTATTTAGCGCGAGCCACATCTCGGTAAGAGATTCTCCTCCATTTTTAATCGGAATCGTCCTCGAGCTTCCCCATCACGCTCACCCACGTCCGACGCAGGTCCGACGAGCCATCGCGAGCCTCCGACGACACCCGAACCTCCGATTGAGAGCTCCGAAGTCGCGAATACCTCGGTGAGCGTTCGAACCTCCTTCCTCTTCATTGGTTCATTTCGATTCCTTTCCTCGTCCTTGGGTTGTCGGAGAGTGAGTGTGGGCTGTGTGCGGAATGATTGGGCTAGGTCGATAGCTCCAGCGAGCCCGGGGTCCGACGAAGTCCGGCACGAAGGTCGTGAGCGCGAGAGACGGGCGTGAGAGCGAGGGGAGTGAGTGGGGGAGTGCAAGAGGAGGCGAGCGAGAGGTCTAGGACGAGCACGAGCCGATGTGCCGGGCTCGAGCTCCGTCGATCAGCACTGGCGGCCTGATCGAGCTGCGCCGGCGGGCGAGGCGTGAGGAAGATGGCGCTAGGGGAATCCTTCGTTTGAATGGGGAAGAAGATGGAGCTGATGTGGCTTGTGGGCTCCCTTCTTTTCCTAACTTATATATATTTGTTATATTATTTAACCGGTTGGGATTAAGTATACGGGTTTGGTTCGGTTCGGGTTTATTCGATTATTTATTTAACTAATTAACGGTATTTAAAATTATATTACTATATTATTTGAGGAGTTAAACGATAAAATATTATTTCGGGAGATTTATAAAGGGTTGGTTTTATCGAATATAAATGGGTTGAAATTATTTTATAAAGGATTTAGAAATACTCTATAAAAGTGTTGATAAAATGGTGTTTAAAATATCTATAAAATCATTTGGGATTTAAATAAAATATTCGGATTTGTCGATTTAAAAAGAGAAGTTGGGAAATGATGTATTAAATAATTAAAAAAAGGTTTTTGCTAACATTTTTAAGAATTGGGATTTCTTACCGTTTGACTCGGATTTTGAAACAACTTGGGACTAACTTGGGGATATGACTTATTCCATGACTGACTAGCATGATAATATGATCGTTTGATTAACGACATGATATGTGTGACTAATAGCATGGTATTATAGTGATTATTAGAAGCGACTAAATGTTCGATATGATGATAATGGTATATATATCCTTATGGAAAGTATGAGTATAAAATGATAATATGCGAATTTGGCTAACTAGGATATCGAGGTTATCTTAAGCTGATGAGATGTTTGATTATATATGTTGAATACAGTATGAGATGATGAAACGAGATGAGGAATTGAATTGAGACATTAATGCTGTTGTTGATGGGATAGTTAACTTATATATACGCTTTATGTGAATCTTGTGTGTGTTATTTGATATGCTTTGTGTAAGTTAGACTTAGACTTATTATGTTACTTATCTTCTAGGTGAGCTCTAATCTGCATAGATTTGCTTGATTGCTATATTGCTTGGATTCTGCGCTTCTCCAGGTAAGTTCTTTGAACTTACTCATGATGGGCGCTCTATGCACTGGGTGTTATATAGTAGGCTAGTGTCCATGCACCATACGACCTAGAATCACGCTTAGGAGCTAAAATGAAAATCATATGATTGCTATATGTCCCTGCAAGAGAACGGACGTTATCTGTGATAGTCCTAGAGTCTTTGCTAGGGTCATAGGGTAGCCTAGCCTCATCGGGTACCCTGAGTCAATCGAGTCTATATGAGCATGATATGATAGCCCAGCACCATCGGGCAAGCGATGAGATGATATGATATGATGATGCAGTGGTTTGTGCACCATCACGAGGAAATTGCTATGCTATAGCACCGAACTGGCCAGTCTCTGCCCTATCGGAAGGGGGTGGAGGTAAAATAGGGACATGCCACTTGGCATTCGGTGTGGATCCATTTATCGCTTCCTGCATTATATTAAACTGTCAGTATATATATATATATATATATATATATATATATATATATATATATATGATTTAATTTCCGCATTGCATTACACATTTCATCTTAGGGATAGGATGCTTATTATATGCCTCTTAGAGTGTGTTTACACACGCGCATGAGTGACCTGATGATTGACCCAGATCCCCCTCTTTTTTTTTTTTAGATTCAGGTACCCGTTTCACTCCTTGATTTCGTGTTGTTATGACGGGGTCCATTCATATGGCGGAGAGTGAGTGTTGAACCCTGACTTCACCAAATTTATACTTTTGGGATTTCTCCCTACTTATACTCTATTTTGACCTGGCTCTGCCGTGGCACCCCCTTGTATTATGCTTTACCTCCATTATTTGTGTGACCATTGGTTTTCCACGTTTAGACCTACGACAGGTACAGGGGACTTCCTCGGGGATTCCAACGATCCCTTCGAATTTGGGTATGAAATCCCACTTTGAAAACGTTAGATTAGAATTTCAAACCTTCAACCTGTACTCGGGGCGCAAGATCCTAACGAGGGGTTTCATCCCTCGAAACGTAACCCGAAAATCATAATCCCGGGCCGTTACAAAGGTGGTATCAGAGCTGGGGTTTTGCAATCCGAGTACAATAGGTTGAAGATGGTTTTGAAAATTGTCCAATGTTTTCAAATGGTTTTGAAAAATGTTTTATAAGGGCAAAATGAATTTAATTGGAATTAAACATAAAATGAAAAAAAGGGAAACAATCTCGTGGGGTAGAGACTATGCGGTAGGCATCCATTATGGATGTAGAACTCGGGGAACGGTAGGCAAAATACTATCTTTTACTTACAGATAGGCCTAGAAGACTCCAAGGTTCACCACGGAGGTGGGAGTATTGAGATAGGAGACCGTGAGGTTTTTGCCCCTCCGGTCAGCCGTCCCTCGAAGGACGGTATAGATCGTCTATGTGCATTTATGTCTTATATCCTTCTCGAAGAGTATCATATTAATCTCGTTGATTGCTTATGTGATGAGTGCTATTGTGCTTAGGATAGCGAACTAATCAATATTCCTTGACTTGAATCATGTGTTGAATAACCGTGCAAACGGGATAGCGGGAGAAAGCCTTGTTCTTATGTAATCAGAATTCTTGTCTTGTCGGATTAGCCCTTCCATAATTCAACCCCCCTAATGGTTCTGACACATCCGCCCCACCAAAACATCTAGGCATGTTAGCAAGGGTCGAGAAGCATCTACTCTCCCTGTTTGAGTCCTATTTCGTATCCCACCGTTGATGCTTCTATCGAGTCTCGTACCCGAGGTTGGGGTCTTCCACGGGAAATTTAGGTCGGTCAACTGATTACCTTCATGAAATCGTGTTGGATGTGAGGGTTACCTGAGTATGTCAGTGGGAGTGATGACTGAAGTAGTTTCGAGTTAGGAGTGAGCTGTCTCATGGAGTCACCCCTTTTGATCCTCGTAATGGTCCGCCATGTCTTCTTTCCCCAAGAGTCTAAACACGAGTTTTTCCCTCACCTCTCGGGAACAGCGTGAATGTCCTTCTGTCCTACCGAGCGAGTCATACTAGTGTCCCACGGGAAACGGGGTAATGAGTCGGTGATTGTCCTTGGAGAATTCTGTTCGGTTATAATAGTAACCCTCCTTCTAATTGCATGACATAATACAATGATATATTTCAGCATGACTTATCTGATATCTTGCATGATTGCAATTGTGAATGAGTATATTTGTCGCATGTATGAATTTCCATGATTTTTGCTCTCCCTTGAATTAGGTCCCTAATCGTTGAATAATTAACATATGAAATAATTTCTTAGCATGCTAAGTTAATCAAATTGAACCGTGTTGATTGTGTACATGCTTAATGAGTGTTTCTAGTACCATGTAGGACGTATGCCTTCTAATCATAGGCCCTCGCATGATTGTGTGTCATCTTGTCTTGGTATATTAACATGGTTGTATTTGATGTGATCGTTACTATGCCCATATGACCTTACCATATCCTCTAGCATGATTATTAGGGTCCATCTCAACATGCTTGTAATTAACTTCGCATTGTCTCGATCTGCTTATGTGTGTTCCTAAAATGAGTGATGAATCCTACCTGTGACATTCTACAATGCCCGCTATGTCGTACACAACTCATTCTGTATGTGTCTATTCTCGTTTTGTGCATATGTGATCTTAATATTTATCGAGCCTGATTAGTGAATGAGGCGGTAGGTTGCTAGCTTGTTCCGCGTGCATGAAAAGTTGATTATATGAATATGTTATGAATGTATAGATCGCTATCCCTTGAGAAAGGTACATGCTAGTGTGGAATGATGTGATGATATTCATGAGTATTATGTGTCTGTGTGTCACAATTATAACCTCATAGAATACACTAAGGACATCGTTGTAATCCTCGGGTGGGGATTCTATCTTGGTCTCGTTGTCCCTAGTCCTGGTGCATGTCTGAAATCCTTGAGGGTATTTGTCGTCTGCCCTTGTCTCTTCTCTATCCTCGTAACTTCTAACCTTTGTGATTCCCTGATGAACGTTGACACAAAAGGAAGACCGACGACTAAGTGGCACCGGAGCGGCGCAACGGAAGTGTGATGGGTCCATGACCCCTAGGCCCCAAGAACAACGTCACCGATGGCAAAAAGGACGAATATGCTTCAAAGAGGACAATCGTGAGAAGGTTCCTCCCAACTGACACGAGAAAGAGCATTCTTAATTCAAATCGTGGGTTCTTCTATACTAATCGGAATTGATGTTGTGTGATAGGCCATGAACTGACATAATTGAATGTGTGATGACGGATGTGCTGAACTAGTAGCAATGATTGCCTGACTAACTTGTTTATATGATGATGTGCCTTGGTGCTTGGTATACTGACTTGTTGTTGAGTAGGTTATGGGTTATATGTGTGGTGGTGCTTTTTCTTGGGCATGAGTCGAGAAATTCTTCAGTGAGCTAGGTCGGAAAGTGGCAGGTGGATTGAGGTCTTCAAATTGGGTCTTTGGTTGTGTGAGATAGGGTGCGGGAATGATGCGTTAGTTTGAGTAGAGCCGAGTGAGTTGGGATGTGTTGAAGATAGTGGTCCGTGAGTATAGATGAGCTTCCAGGTAGGTCTCAGGTGGGGAGTGAGGCTAGTATGTTGAGATTTTGAGGGAGATGTCCTAGCTAGAAGTGTCGATAGGTTGTGGGTGCGCGGTGTGAGCGTTTAGGCTAGGAGGGTAATGGTTGAAGTCTTGACTAGTTCCATGAGGGTGACCTTAAGAGTGGGTGTGAGTATAGGTAGTTAGGATAGTTCTAGAGGTGGATGGGCGAGCTAGGAGTTGATACGGGGATCCTTGAGGGGAGGTGTTGTGAGACGGATTGGTGCGCTAAGGAGGGTGTCTAGATAGTCTAGGAGCGGATCGGGCGGTGTCGAGGATGATCGATTAAGGAACGTTTGAGGAATCGTAGAATATGGGAATAGGTGATGTGTACTGTGTGTGGGAGCGATTTCGGTAAGGGGTGAGGTTAAGGAATTGCCAAGGAAGAGTAGTTTGAGGTTGCTTGGGAAATTATCGATCGAGGATATTAGGTTGTTCACATCAGGGTTGTTCATATGATGAGTATTTGGGGTTGTTTAGATAGGATTGGTAATGCTTGGGGAAATTATGAGTGAAAGATTTCTAGATCGTTGTTGGAGGATTTTGGCATAGGGAATGAATCGGGATTTATGAGTGGAGGTTATTGTGACTATTGAGGTATTTTAGGATGTGAAATGAATCTTCGAGGAAAGGCTGGTAGTTAGGCTAGGATGTAGTTGAGATTCCTAGTAAGACCGTGGGCTTAAGGTTGAGATAGGGAGATTATGAGTATGGATTTGGGAATTAGGCAAAGCAAAAGGTATTGAGGATGCTAGAGTATAAGAGATTTTAGAAGGTTGGTGAAGGAGTGGTAACTTGAGTGGTTCAGGTTTCGTGAGTTCTGGAATGGGATGAGTAGGTAAAATCATTGGTTTGTCTTTGAGGATAGGCGTTGCTGTTGAGGGTCTTGGTAATTCATGGTTGGGAGTAGCACGAGATGGATTTCTGCATTAGAGTTGGTCGAGAGTGACAGGTGTAAGATGATTAGTATGAGTTGGATTCTTAGAAGTGGATGGTTGGTGAGAGTGGTCAGTGGTGCGTGGAATATGATCAGGTTAGCAAGATGATTCGTGATATCTCTTTGGGGGATGATGTTCAGGCGGAGTCTTGAGAGCCTAGAGAGAGTAAGCGAGATTGTTAAGAAGTGTCTAGGTCGATCGAGAGAGCAGTTAAGTTGAGGTGACTTGAGATTTCTCTTAGAATGTAAAGATGAGACTGGTAGAGGACCTCTAGGATGAGGGTATATATGCTTTATAGAGAGTCTTGGTAGTCGATCGAGTTGTTAGGCTTGTCGGAATAAGGGAATTGTGCAATCGGGAACTCTGAAATATGGTTTTAGGTGGTCGAGTAGGATTTGAAGTCGGGATGTCGAAGTAGGTTGGTTCTTAGATGACTTGATGGCATACGACTTGGGAAGCTTAGTAGTTGGTTTGGGTAATTGGCATTGATTGCGGACAATTGTGAGGCTAGAGAGTCTGTATATGAGCGGGATGAAATGGGGTTTATAATTAGTATTGGATTGAGTTGGTAGACCTAGGTAAGAATGACCTTGATGCGAAAGATAAGGAGTAGTGGTTGTGTCTTGTTATGGTTGGTAGTTGTAGGCAGATTCTCTTGAGGACGTAACCTGGTGAATGCTTTATTTGGGGTAGTATTGTGCAAATTCTATGCTTTAGACGGTGATGATTCATTGATGTATTGTTATAGGTGATAGTGAGTTGTAGTACTAACAGCAATTATCCCCTAAACTTGATGAAATGCTGGCGTGCGGAAGTATTTGTTGCCTCTAATGTGATGATGCTTTGTAGTTGGCATAAGTATGATGTGCTTATCTGATTGATATGATTGATGTGACGAATCCTACTCCGTATGATATTATGCTAGATATGTTATGGTATGTGACTATCTATGACATGATTATGACTTTATTATGAAGGTCTGATACGATTGTTATGATATATGATGCCTTGAATTGAATTGTTAGTATGATAGAACCGAATTGATGAGATTTTATTCTGACTTGAAACCTAAGAAGAAAATAGGGGATCAGCCCTTAGAGGTGGATGATTCCACCTCTTGAGATTTGAAATTGCTTGATTAATGTTGGGTTAGGGAATTTTGAATGATGTTAAACAGGACTGTGTTGGATTTAGAGAAATCGAACGTGATCGATAACTTCAATGATTTTTAGACCAAACTTTTTTTCAAAACAAAGGACCTCTCTTGAAATTTTCTAATCGGGCTTGGATTATGATGCCCCAAGAATTGGATACAGGCATTTTATAGGGGCCCTTATAGATTGCTTGCTAAGACCTAGTGGAGATGTCGTAATGCTTTGAGTTATGATATAACCGAGAAGTCGGGGTAAGGATGTGGTAGGGGCCCATATTACATTCTTACTACGGTCTACTGGGGATATTATGATCACGACAACGGTACTGTGAGGATCTCATAGGGGAACTTATGAGGTGTTCACGAGATCAATGGCATGATCCTTGGACTCATCGATTTCAAACTTCCTCCCCTATTTTAAAAAGATTTTAGTCTCGGGGACGAGACTTGTTTTTAGAGGTGGATGATGTAAAGGCTCGAATTTTCAAATCCTAATTTTTCGAAAAAAAAAGATAATTAAAAATGAAATTTAATCGGTTTAAAACTCGTTTAGCGGATTCCCACCGGAATATAAAATTTGACGAATAATTTCCATCCTTCCACCTCGAAAATTCGAAATAATTATCGGATCACGATATCCTTGTCGTTTTTTAAAAATCTAATTGATCGAGGGGCGAGAGTCGAGGGAACTAAAATTCGAGAACCAATTTCAGGATTCGAAATTCGCATATTCGGAATTCATTTCCGGGTATTTATTTACCCATTTCTACACTCCATCCTTACCCACTCCCTCACCTTACCCTTTCAAATCAAACCCTCTCCCTGCATCCCTAAATTGAGGATCATCACTGTCACCTCCCCACCCACGCCATTCTGCTTTCACCATTCCCATTGTCACCATCTCCATCACCTCACGCCACCATCACTGCCGCTCTCCCTAATCACCATCTCCTCCCTTCTCAGTGGAGCATTACCATTTCTGCACCACCATCCCACCTCCCAGCACCTCGCCGTCATCGTCCATCCAGGATCCGCCCAGGAGACCTCAGAGCATCCATCGCCACCATTATTTCCCCTGTTTCGCAACCACAAGTAACCGAGCACCATCACCTCCAATCCTTCTCCTCCTTCTGCGAGACACCAGCAACAACGACTAGACTCCACCTCAATCGAAGCCCAATGGCTGCCCAGGAGCCACAAGCGTCGCCGCGAGCCACCGTTTTCCCTATTTAGCACGAGCCACGTCTCGGTAAGAGATTCTCCTCCAATTTTAATCGGAATCGTCCTCGAGCTTCTCCATCACGCTCACCCATGTCCGACGCAGGTTCGACGAGCCATCGCGAGCCTCCGACGACACCCGAACCTCCGATTGAGAGCTCCGAAGTCGCGAATACCTCGGTGAGCGTTCGAACCTCCTTCCTCTTCATTGGTTCATTTCGATTCCTTTCCTCGTCCTTGGGTGGTCGGAGAGTGAGTGTGGGTTGTGTGCGGAATGATTGGGCTAGGTCGATAGCTCCAGCGAGCCCGGGGTCCGACGAAGTCCGGCACGAAGGTTGTGAGCGCGATAGACGGGCGTGAGAGTGAGGGGAGTGAGTGGGGGAGTGCAAGCGGAGGCGAGCAAGAGGTCTAGGACGAGCACGAGCCGAGGTGCCGGGCTCGAGCTCCGTCGATCAGCACTGGCGGCCTGATCGAGCTGCGCCGGCGGGCGAGGCGTGAGGAAGATGGCGCCAGGGGAATCCTCCGTTTGAATGGGGAAGAAGATGGAGCTGACGTGGCTTGTGGGCTCCCCTCTTTTCCTAACTTATATATATATTTGTTATATTATTTAACCGGTTGGGATTAAGTATACGGGTTTGGTTCGGTTCGGGTTTATTCGATTATTTATTTAACTAATTAACAGTATTTAAAATTATATTACAATATTATTTGAGGAGTTAAATGATAAAATATTATTTCGGGAGATTTATAAAGGGTTGGTTTTATCGAATATAAATGGGTTGAAATTATTTTATAAAGGATTTAGAAATACTCTATAAAAGTGTTGATAAAATGGTGTTTAAAATATCTATAAAATCATTTGGGATTTAAATAAAATATTCGGATTTGTCGATTTAAAAAGAGAAGTTGGGAAATGATGTATTAAATAATTAAAAAAAGGGTTTTTCTAACATTTTTAAGAATTGGGATTTCTTACCGTTTGACTCGGATTTTGAAACAACTTGGGACTAACTTGGGGATATGACTTATTCCATGACTGACTAGCATGATAATATGATCGTTTGATTAACGGCATGATATGTGTGACTAATAGCATGGTATTATAGTGATTATTAGAAGCGACTAAATGTTCGATATGATGATAATGATATATATATCCTTATGGAAAGTATGAGTATAAAATGATAATATGCGAATTAGGCTAAGTATGATATCGAGGTTATCTTAAGCTGATGAGATGTTGGATTATATATGTTGAATACGGTATGAGATGATGAAATGAGATGAGGAATTGAATTGAGACATTAATGATGTTGTTGATGGGATAGTTAACTTATATATATGCTTTATGTGAATCTTGCGTGTGTTATTTGATATGCTTTGTGTAAGTTAGACTTAGACTTATTATGTTACTTATCTTCTAGGTGAGCTCTAATCTGCCTGGATTTGCTTGATTGCTATATTGCTTGGATTCTGCGCTTCTCCAGGTAAGTTCTTTGAACTTACTCATGATGGGCGCTCTATGCACTGGGTGTTATATAGTAGGCTAGTGTCCATGCACCATACGACCTAGAATCACGCTTAGGAGCTAAAATACAAATCATATGATTGCTATATGTCCTTGCAAGAGAATGGCCGTTATCTGTGATAATCCTAGAGTCTTTGCTAGGGTCATAGGGTAGCCCAGCCTCATGGGGTACCCTGAGTCAATCGAGTCTATATGAGCATGATATGATAGCCCAGCACCATCGGGCAAGCGATGAGATGATATGATATGATGATGCAGTGGTTTGTGCACCACCACGAGGAAATTGCTATGCTATAGCACCGAACTGGCCAGTCTCCGCCCTATCGGAAGGGGGGTGGAGGTAAAAGAGGGACATGCCACGTGGCATTCGGTGTGGATCCATTTATCGCTTCCTGCATTATATTAAACTGTCAGTGTATATATATATATATATATATATATATATATATATATATATATATATATATATATATGTGATTTAATTTCCGCATTGCATTACACATTTCATCTTAGGGATAGGATGCTTATTATATGCCTCTTAGAGTGTGTTTACACACGCGCATGAGTGACCTGATGATTGACCCAGATCCCCCTCTTTTTTTTTAGATTCAGGTACCCGTTTCACTCCTTGATTTCGTGTTGTTATGACGGGGTCCATTCATATGGCGGAGAGTGAGTGTTGAACCCTGACTTCACCAAATTTATACTTTTGGGATTTCTCCCTACTTATACTCTACTTTGACCTGGCTTTGCCGTGGCACCCCCTTGTATTATGCTTTACCTCCGTTATTTGTGTGACCATTGGTTTTCCACGTTTAGACCTACGACTGGTACAGGGGACTTCCTCGGGGATTCCAACGATCCCTTCGAACTTGGGTATGAAATCCCACTTTGAAAACGTTAGATTAGAATTTCAAACCTTCAACCTGTACTCGGGGCGCAAGATCCTTACGAGGGGTTTCATCCCTCGAAACGTAACCCGAGAATCATAATCCCGGGCCATTACAATATGAGCCTATAATTTTATGTTATTTGATAATTTTGCATAATTTTGTATCGAGTTGTTCTCTTAAATTTTGAAAATAGTTATTCGGTAGTTCTTATATAGATCGGACTTCATGTTTTTATATAGACTTCATGTTTGCTGTCGGAAAATTTGTATATCAATTTATATTTTTAGTTTCTTTGAATCTCACCCACCACTTCTGATTTTCCTGGTTTCGCCATTGGTTGGAACTAAACCCTAACCTAATATAAAGTCCATGAGCAACCACAATTTCCTCCGCCTCCTGACATGACTTCACGAGGGAGCTCAAGTTGTACAAAGCTGGGCCTGAGTCCAGTGTAAGATTAAGCTATTAAACGGAGCAAAACCATGGGAGGTACGATGAAGTTGGGCGTTGCCAGAAAGAAGGGCGGTGAAGGCGACGGTGTCGAGGAATGGAGCGTCGAGGAGGAAGCAAAGGGAGTGGTGAAAGTCGCCAAATTTGGAGAAATGTAGATGAGAGAGGTGGCGAGGTGGGCGGTGAGGACATGGCCGGATTGGAGGAATAGAGCATAGGTTTTGTCGGTGATAAGGGCGGTGGAGGGAGAGGGAGAGTGAAATGTTAGTATGAACTCTTGTATTAGTAAGTCGGGATGCAATTGCTATAATTAAGACATATGTGTAATCGAACAACAATTTCATAATACAAAATTATATTTTCCATCTCTTCCTCCTCTATCTCTCTCTCTCGGTTCCACTCTATATGTACCTCGACATGGTATCAGACTAAATGTTTTTTTTTCCGCTTCATCTTCATCGTTTGATCTCCGGCTATGGAGTCTTCTACAACTCCTTCGATTGATAATCATGATCCCTTATATCTGCATCCTTCATGTTGAATATGTTGCAAGCTTCATCAACCTTAGTCAAGTTGGTTAAATTGCAGTTAGGATCTAAGGGCTCTTGTTGAGCCACGCCATTCTCTATTTGGGTATAAATACCCTTTGCTTGTTCTGTTGTAAGACAACTTGTTCATTGTTATTGAATGCAAATCACAATTTGATCTCTCTCTCTCTCTCTCTTTGTGTGTGTGTGTTGCTTTTTGTTCTTCATTTGCATTCGGTATGATCAAGCTTGATCTCAATCTTGTTCATGTTTGATTCATCATCACATCAGATAATTCGGGATGCATCCTCACCACCAAAGTCTTCGATGACACTGGATTCTTCGCATGGAGGCACGCGATGGAGATCGTGCTCTCGGCCAAGAACTAGCTTGGATTCATCGATGGAGAGCTTGTTCGTCCCACTCCTGGTTCTCCTATGCTTCGCTATTGGATTCGTTGTAACCATATGGTCGTTTCGTGGTTGTTGAACGCCATGACAAAGGAAATCGCTGTGAGTTTTATGGGATCTCGTAATGCTCGTTTGATTTAGTTGGATCTAATTGCTCGCTTCTTCAATTCAAGTGGTGCTCAATGATTTGCGATCGAGCAACAGATTTACTCGATGTCGCAAGGAGCATATTCAATTTGTGGATTATTCACTCGTCTCAAAAAGATTTGGGATGAACAAGATTCGCTTCGAGCTCTTTCGACTTGCACATGTCTTGATGGTTGCAGTCCTTCTCAAGCTATTAAAAGAGTGATCAAGATCGCCTCTTATTCCGATTTCTGATGGCTCTTGATAACTTATACATTCCGATCCGAAGTAGCATTTTGATAAATTCCCCGCTTCCTGTTGTTGCAAGAGGATGGTCAAGTATGAAATAAATATAACAATATAGATCAGACTGACTTCCCTGTCTCAGCAAATAAATACAAGACTTTCTCCCGTTGTAGTAAGAGAAAAGTCAGGATCGAATCCACGAGGAAGCACGTCAGCAGTTCTCAGGTAGTTGTAAATTCTCACAGACAAGGCAGCAGAAAGACAGAAACACAGAAGCAAGGAAAGAAACAGAAATAAAAGCAGAAAATAAAAGCAAGGCAACAAAGCAAAACGGGAAATAAAGCAAAGACAAAGGCTCGTCGATCTCGACCAACAGCTACTCTAGATCGACCACAGCAGTCGACAACAGAAACTCAGAAATCACAGCAGACAGGCAAACCTGGCAAGGGCAACTCGATCTCGACCAAGTCAACTCGAGATCGACAAGGGCAAGTAAAGACATAAACTTCAGAAATCGACAAAAGACAGAAACTTTACTCGACCTAGACCAAGCGTACTCGAGATCGACTAACTCTACTCTATGTCGACAAGAATGCAGAAAACTCAGAAATTTAAATTGCAAATTTTCGAAACCAAAACTCAAATCTTTGACGAAATAAATTTAATATGCTAAAAGACTTCCAAAGCCAGGGTATCAACACCACAACGATAACCATGCAAAGTAACACATAAAGGCACAAAAGATCATGCTTTCCATCAAATAACTTTCGTCATTAACAAATAGGCATATAGAGGCTTTCGCATGAACCCTAATTGTTACTAACCCTTTTTCACATAACTAATCCAAGTTGCATTAAGATCACTTTCGCTTCAATAACACAAACAAGGATCACCTTTAACTCTCGCAAAAGAATCATGCTCATAGGGATAGAAGATGAATCGCACAAAAGATCTGACCTTTATCGCATCGCCTCACATGGCCACCGTCGGGCTCACCCCAGCCCCAGAAGTGGGTGGACTACTCACGCCTCATCGCAATCGCAGACATTGATTGATGAAAATAACTAACTTGCATAAAATAAACTCAAACTTACAATCCCTTCTCCTTCTCTCTTTATGTAACTAACTAATTGTCTCTGAAATTGAATGAATAAAACTGAGCCCCATGGGCCTTATTTATAGCCTTCTAATCCTTGCTAATCAAGGATAGAATCTCCTATCTATATCTAAAATTATATCTAAAAGGATAAAAGATAAATAAATTGCATAATGGAAATAAATCTAATAGGAAAAGATAAATCTAATTTAGTTAGGTCTTCATGTCTTGATAGATCTTGTCTCCCATGGATAGACTTGATCAAATTCGGATAGAATCTTCCTCCTTCGACCCCAAGGAATTCCAGCTCGACTAGGACAGCTCTCGACGACACGTTTCTGGAATCGGGTCTACTCGACCTCGACAAAGCCTTGTCGACCTCGAGTAGGACTCGTCGTCTTGGCTAACTGGTGCTCGATGTGGCTCGGTCTTGGCTCCTGACGCTCGTCGACCTCGAGTAGCCTAAGTCAACCTCGAGTAGGCTTGATCCGTCGACTAGGTCTCCTCGGGTAGGTGTATTCGACAAGCTCGGACCTGGGCTCTGGGCTACGTCGATCTCGACAAGGGTTCGTCGAGATCGAGTAGAGTGGTGGTCTCCCCAGGTCGGGCAGCTTCTCCCCGGCACGGACTCGGACTGGCGTGGTGGCGCTTGTCGATCTCGACAAGGCTTTGTCGAGATCGAGTAGAGGTGTGCTCGGCTTCTCGTCCTCGGCTTCTCAGTCAGCTTCTCTCCTTGTCGACTCCGGGTGTGGCGCTGGGCTTCGTCGATCTCGACTAGGGCTTGTCGAGATCGAGTAGACTTCCGGATCTGGGTTGTCTGGTTCTCGACGTTGCTTCTGGTCGACAAGGCTGTGCTCGGACATGCTCGTCGAGATCAAGTAAGGTCTACTCGAGATCGAGTAGTCTGGTTCCTCGGCTCGATTCGACTGGTTCCGTTGCTGCTTTGACCTTGGACTTCTGTAGCCGATTCCCGAGCTTTTCTGACCTTCTGTAGAATTGCTGTAAAATGCCTTGAATTCTGCGAATTAAATAGAAACTGGTGTAGATTCCATAATTTGGCAAATAAACATAAACTACATAGATTATGTACTATCTTAGCCCAAATGCATGAAATGTATGCAGAAATCGGTATAAAAGTTACTGTAAGACATGGCAGATTCAGCTCACAACAAACACCCCATACTTAAGCTTGCTTGTCCTCAAATACCTTTATTTGTCATTCAGGGGAAGAAATCAAAACTCACAACATATCAGATTCATTCTTATATGTCCCTGTAATCAATTACCATCCTCGAAAAGGTACTTATGTCACAGATCCATGCATGTGCGAATATGTAAAAGCAACATCTACTCATAAAAGGAGGGTTATGCAAAACATAATTCATTCGTGACAAAGTATTGATAATCAAGTAGACTTTAATTTAAGCTCAATAAGGAGTAGATTGGTAAAAGGCTAAAGGTGGGCAAATTTTGGCAATGTGGTGCTAATGATCCGGGGAAATGGAGCATTTCCAAATTGTATTTCATACCACATTCTTTCTCCATAACATTCATCACCTTTCATAATGCTTTTTCTCAATAATAATGCTTTTACCTCTCTGACCTCAGCACTGTCTTCTCGCGAGTCGCAAACATGGGTGTCATGAATGGCCCCGGATACTTAGTGCTTTGGACTCCTCACAATGTGTCCCATCTCTCCAAACTATTATCTCAGAGAGCAGGGTTAATCTACCTTTATCTCATGAGGTGATTGGATTTTCTTTCACTCATTAAATTTTCCATATATTTCAAACACTTTCCTTCCAAACTCCAATAACGATAAACACAACAACCATATAACAATCTCCATAATGTAACATCATTCTCAACATAATCCCCGGATAAGGTAAAGAATGGCAAATATTTAGATCATGTGGAGCAATATATGAAATAAGGCATATTATGGCTTTTGTGATGCATAAGCATAGGTAAGGCTAGGATTTTAAACAATGAGCATTATATGGAAATATAAAGTCCTCCATCATCTTATCATGCAATATGTCAAAAGCAACTTCAATTTTTACCTCCTTTCATGGTTTTCATCAAAATATGCATTTCATTATGACTTCCCTTTACTAGGCAATTTCGTGCTATATCTCTAATGAATCCAATTTTGCATCGTCGAGTTCCATATAAGCTTCCATGACATTATTCAAAAATTTCAATGGGAGTCTTTTTTCTACATTTTGGA
Organism: Persicaria tinctoria; assembly: GCA_037127255.1. NCBI lineage: Eukaryota > Viridiplantae > Streptophyta > Magnoliopsida > Caryophyllales > Polygonaceae > Persicaria > Persicaria tinctoria. The sequence goes on along the minus strand of JBANSL010000005.1, from coordinate 25,870,445 downwards.
AATCATGCATATAAGCACATAAATTAATAATGCATTCCAAAATAGCCATGTAGCAATTCAAAGAAATAATGCACAAATAATGTCAAATAAAGTAAATATGCATAATGTAAGCCCTTCCCCCACCCCATACTTAAACATTACAGTGTCCTCACTTAATAAAAACAAGGGTAAAGAAAGAAACTCACAAGACAGGTGTGCAGGGCCTCAAAATGTCGAATGGAAGCACCTCCTGGGCCGAGTATGAATGTAGCTTGGTTCTATCCATGGACCTGAAAAGTGTAGAAGACATATACCCATAATAGCAAAACAAAAAAGTGTTCAAAACCAAAGCAAAACAAAGTCTCAAAAGTCCTAAAAAGTCTATGTACATGCTCTAGATTTTATAGTCGCTAGGCCGACTTTTCCATTTAGCTCAAGGTGGCATTTGCAGGGCCCATGTAATTTGGGCCTCAAATAGTACTCCATTCTTGTCCCTCAGCTGCAATCCTCCAGAATGGATCTTGTTCACCACGAAAGGTCCCATCCGCTTCCTGTTGAATTTGTTGGGAAACCAATGATCCTTTGATTTAGAGACATAGAGCTTGTCTCCAACTTCATACTCTTTGGGCTCATCATTGGAAATCCTACATAAGCGCACATACCAAGGCAAACCTCTCCCATGTATAGATAAATCTTTAATGGAAATAGGAGAAGAAAGATCCATACCTTGGCTTACCTTTGTAGAGACGGAATCAGGGACCACGGTATTTGGTTGATCTCGACTAGGGCTAGTCGATCTCGACAAGTCTTCAGTCTGGTGGTGGTCTGCTCGAAGATGCAGAAGTCGACGAAGAAGATGGCTTGTCGATCTCGACAAGGCTACTCGATGTCGAGTAGGGCTCTGGCTCTGGTGGTGTTGACTTCAGCGTCGAGGAAGCAGGTGCCCGAGGATCTTGGTCGATCTCGACTAGCGTAGTCGATCTTGACGAGGGTGCTGGTTCTGGTGGTGGTGCGCTCGAGGAAGCAGAAGTCGATGAAGAAGATGGCTTGTCGATCTCGACAAGGCTGGTCGACCTCGAGTAGGGCTCCCTTCCTGGTGGCTCCAGTGTCGAGGAAGAAGGCTCTGGTGGAGTCGGGTGGTGGTCGATCTCGACAAGGCTGGTCGAGATCGACAAGGGCTCTGGTTCTGGAGTCATGTTCGTCGAGGAAGGCGAAGTCGAGCTGGCCGAGCGGTGGTCGATCTCGACAAGGCTGGTCGAGATCGAGTAGCGTCCTGCTTCTGTCTGGCTGTTCGACGAGGCTGGTACTAGTGGAGACTCCTTGGTCTGGTCGAGATCGACTAGGGTCCGGTCGATCTTGACCTCATACTTAGCTCATGTCAAGGCATCCGAAAAATAATTAATCCACAACGACTTACCTTGGTCCGTGTCGATTGGATTCTCTGTGTTCTCCTTGAGGATTGCCATGATCTCCTCCACCTGGGCCTCCATGTCCCTCTTTTCTATCTCCTCAGGGGTCATATTTCTGACTTTGGGTTCCCCGCAGGTGATGTAGCCAGCTGAGATAGATTTGACCTCTTCCACTGGACCTGTATGCCTTTCAGTTTTATTAAAGGAATACTCAATTACCTCATCGCTGATGTTAAAGGTGAGCACTCCTTTCCTTACGCTTATGTTGGCATCCACCGTCGCCAAGAATGGTCTTCCTAAGATAATTGGACAAGCATGATCTTCTTGCATATCAACAACTAAGAAATCAGTAGGGACGAAGAATTTACCTACTTGTACTGGCACATTATCCACCATGCCTGTTGGAATGACCACCGTGTTGTTGGCCATGTAAAGTCTAGCATCCACAGGCTCTAGGGCACCTATCTTAATCTTGGACCAAATCGTTAAAGGTATTATACTCACACTAGCTCCAAGATCACATAGGGCATTAATTTTATATGGACCAAACCCAATAGTTATAGCAAACTTACATGGATCCGGCCTCTTCTCCAATATGTCCAGATGGCTGCATTCCTCTGTAATTTCATCCATTGATCGCTTTTTGCTCATAATCTCCTTCAGGAACTTGACATAAGATGGCATTTCATTGAGAGCTTCTGTGAAGGGGATGGTGACGTTGAGCTTCTGAAGCATCTTGATGAAGCGCTGAAATTTCTTTTCTGCCGGGTCCTTTAGAGATTTTGTGGGGAAAGGCAGCTTCTTTTTATGAGTCGGAGCCAGTACAGACGTCGGAGGTGCTGCAGGCTGCTCTATGTCGACCAGGGGCTCCTCGACATCAGCTACAGTCTTGTCGACACCGACCAGGTTGGGCGCAGTCGAGTTGCTGTGTGGCGCAGACGAAGATTTTTGCGGGTTCTCCTCGAGGTCGAGTAGGCCCTTGTCGAGATCGACTAGAGGTTTGTCGAGATCGACTAGAGGTTTGTCGACATCGACTAGCTGTTCCTCGCTGTTCTGCTGCTTTCCGACCTCTGGCTCTTGTAGTTGATGGCCGCTTCTGAGTTTTACAGCAACGATGTGTCCAGTCTTTCCCTTCGGATTTGGTTCTGAAGATCCAGGGAGCGCACCTGACTGTCTGGGAATTCCTGCTGCCAGCTGACCAATCTGTGTATCAACTGATTTTCGCCAGATATCAATTTCCCCAAGCCTAGAGTTGACACCTTGCATATGAGTATAGACGGAGTTGAAAGATTGCCTAGTTTCTGAGTGGTTCCTCCGTATTTCCTCCAGGACTGTCTGTATATCATCCTTTTTCTGGTCCCTTTCCGGATGTCCTGGAGCTCTGTAGGGCGGGGGGTTCCTAGGGACACCTTGGTTCCATTGTGGTTGCTGAAACCTTTGGTTCCCCATGTAGCGATTGAGACCCCCTGCGTAAGCTGCATCCTCATGGTGCTCTGCCAGCTTGACTTGCTCTGTGTGTGGGCACTCAGGAGTGGTGTGCCTTTGTGATCCGCATTCAATACAAGGCTGGTTGACAGAGAGATACTTTACTTGCTTGATGAGCTTCTTATTCTGGTCTCTGTAGTACTGCTCCTTAACATCAGGATCAATCTCCTTAGGTGGCTCATGGAGGGGCATGGATGGTGCTGGCCTGGCGTATGGGTTCTCTTCGTAGGTTGCAGTAGACCCATACTTGTTGTCGTAGTTAGTGAGCTTCTCTAGCACACCCCATGCGTCACTTGGCGGCATTGTCAGATACTCATAACGAGTATAATGGTTGATTCTGTCCTTTGTGACTTGATCAAGAGAGTTGAAGAAGATCTCCTGAATGACGTAGGGTGGCTGTCCATGAGTAGGGCAAGATCGCAGAAGTTCCTTGTAGCACTCCCATGCCTTTGCCAGCGGTTCCCCTTGCTTCTGTTTGAAGGCGGTAATTCTCTGGCGGAGATGTGCTGTTTTGGCGGGTGGGAAGAATTTGTTCAGAAACTCTTGCTCTACTTGGGCCCAGGTTGTGAGTGATCTTGCTTTCAGCCCTTCCAGCCATTTCAGTGCAGGCCCAGCGAGAGACCAGCGAAAAGCTTTCATCTTGGCATATTCCAAGGTTGTACCTTCAGCAAGAGTACGACACATGTCAGAAAAGTTTGTAATATGTTCAAGAGGACACTCATTAAATCTACCATAAAAGGCATTATTTTTAAGCTCTAGAAGAAATTGAGTGCGAATTTCAAAAGAGTTATCAGGGATAAGAATCGCCGATTCAGGCACGACTAGAGTTGGGTGCATGTAGTCCTCTGCCGTGGTTGGATATTGGGCAAGCTCAGCCTGTGCTTGTTCCCTTGCTGCTTTCTTAGCGGCGATAGCAGCATCCTTAGCGGCTAATTCCCTTGTAAGCCTAGCGATCAGCTGTTCCTGTGTCTCCGCAGCTGCCATGGCTCTTTGTAGTTTAGCACGGATGTGAAATAGGCGTTCCGGTTCGTCTAAGGCGTCAAACTCAGGTGTTTGACCAGAACGGCGCATACACCTGAAAAGTAACTCAAAGAAACAGTGAGAACTGACTACCTAAGGCACGATTGATTGCCTCCCCGGCAACGGCGCCAATTTGTTGTTGCAGGAGGATGGTCAAGTATGAAATAAATATAACAATATAGATCAGACTGACTTCCCTGTCTTAGCAAATAAATACAAGACTTCCTCCCGTTGTAGTAAGAGAAAAGTCAGGATCGAATCCACGAGGAAGCACGTCAGCAGTTCTCAGGTAGCTGTAAATTCTCACAGACAAGGCAGCAGAAAGACAGAAACACAGAAGCAAGAAAAGAAACAGAAATAAAAGCATAAAACAAAAGCAAAGCAACAAAGCAAAACGGGAAATAAAGCAAAGACAAAGGCTCGTCGATCTCGACCAACAGCTACTCGAGATCGACCACAGCAGTCGACAACAGAAACTCAGAAATCACAGCAGACAGGCAAACCTGGCAAGGGCAACTCGATCTCGACCAAGTCAACTCGAGATCGACAAGGGCAAGTAAAGACAGAAACTTCAGAAATCGACAAAAGACAGAAACTTTACTCGACCTAGACCAAGCGTACTCGAGATCGACTAACTCTACTCTATGTCGACAAGAATGCAGAAAACTCAGAAATTTAAATTGCAAATTTTCGAAACCAAAACTCAGATCTTTGACGAAATAAATTCAATATGCTAAAAGACTTCCAAAGCCAGGGTATCAACACCACAACGATAACCATGCAAAGTAACACATAAAGGCACAAAAGATCATGCTTTCCATCAAATAACTTTCGTCATTAACAAATAGGCATATAGAGGCTTTCGCATAAACCCTAATTGTTACTAACCCTTTTTCACATAACTAATCCAAGTTGCATTAAAATCACTTTTGCTTCAATAACACAAACAAGGATCACCTTCAACTCTCGCAAAAGAATCATGCTCATAGGGATAGAAGATGAATCGCACAAAAGATCTGACCTTTATCGCATCGCCTCACATGGCCACCGTCGGGCTCACCCCAGCCCCAGAAGTGGGTGGACTACTCACGCCTCATCGCAATCGCAGACATTGATTGATGAAAATAACTAACTTGCATAAAATAAACTCAAACTTACAATCCCTTCTCCTTCTCTCTTTATGTAACTAACTAATTGTCTCTGAAATTGAATGAATAAAACTGAGCCCCATGGGCCTTATTTATAGCCTTCTAATCCTTGTTAATCAAGGATAGAATCTCCTATCTATATCTAAAATTATATCTAAAAGGATAAAAGATAAATAAATTGCATAATGGAAATAAATCTAAAAGGAAAAGATAAATCTAATTTAGGTAGGTCTTCATGTCTTGATAGATCTTGTCTCCCATGGATAGACTTGATCAAATTCGGATAGAATCTTCCTCCTTCGGCCCCAAGGAATTCTAGCTCGACTAGGACAGCTCTCGACGACACGTTTCTGGAATCGGGTCTACTCGACCTCGACAAAGCCTTGTCGACCTCGAGTAGGACTCGTCCTCTTGGCTAACTGGTGCTCGATGTGGCTCGGTCTTGGCTCCTGACGCTCGTCGACCTCGAGTAGCCTTAGTCGACCTCGAGTAGGCTTGATCCGTCGACTAGGTCTCCTCGGGTAGGTGTATTCGACAAGCTCGGACCTGGGCTCTGGGCTTCGTCGATCTCGACAAGGGTTCGTCGAGCTCGAGTAGAGTGGTGGTCTCCCCAGGTCGGGTAGCTTCTCCTCGGCACGGACTCGGACTGGCGTGGTGGCGCTTGTCGATCTCGACAAGGCTTTGTCGAGATCGAGTAAAGGTGTGCTCGGCTTCTCGGTCAGCTTCTCTTCTTGTCGACTCCGGGTGTGGCGCTGGGCTTCGTCGATCTCGACTAGGGCTTGTCGAGATCGAGTAGACTTCCGGAGCTGGGTTGTCTGGTTCTCGACGTTGCTCCTGGTCGACAAGGCTGTGCTCGGACATGCTCGTCGAGATCGAGTAAGGTCTACTCGAGATCGAGTAGTGTGGTTCCTCGGCTCGATTCGACTGGTTCCGTTGTTGTTTTGACCTTGGACTTCTGTAGCCGATTCCCGAGCTTTTCTGACCTTCTGTAGAATTGCTGTAAAATGCCTCGAATTCTGCGAATTAAACAGAAATTGGTGTAGATTCCATAATTTGGCAAATAAACATAAACTACATAGATTCTGTACTATCATAGCCCAAATGCATGAAATGTATGTAGAAATCGGTATAAAAGTTACTGTAAGACATGGCAGATTCAACTCACAACACTTCCGGACATGAATCATTCGTATTATCTTCTTTCGCATTAAGCAACTCAACGCCTCCCAAGGACTCTCCTCCGTCCTCTTCTAAAGAGCTTGATTCATTTAAAGATTCCTCGAATCAAAGTCGACATAATGGTAACAAACAGCGGCATGTTTGTTCGCATTGTAACAAAACTGGTCACTTGGTTGATCGATGCTACAAGCTTCATGGTTATCCTCTTGGATCCAAGAATAAGAGTTCAACAAATTCTTCAATGACTTCAGAAGATTCACCTTCATCATTGACATCATCTTCTTTTTTTATTCTTGGATTATCGGTTGATCAATAAAATCAACTTCTTGCTCTGCTTCAACGCTCTTCTCCATCTTCAGCAAACACACCAAGCTTTGGGAAATTTGCTGGTATTTCTTGTTTTTCTTCATCTTTGCACACTAATTCTTCTGGAATTATTGTTGACAAGTGCACATGGATTATTGATACGGGAGCTAGTGATCATATGTGTCATAATTTGGATTTCTTTACGAATTTGAGTCATTTGCATCATCCTATTCAGATTAGCCTTCCGAATGGTACTTTTGTTTCCGTTTCATTTGCTGACATTGTGAGAGTATCATCCGAATTGACTCTATCTGGTGTATTTTTCGTGCCTATATTCAAATTAACCTCTTATATGTTCCCAAGTTGGCAGCTCAACTCGATTGCATTGTGTGTTTCTCATCATCTTTATGCTGGTTGCAGGGCCCTTCTCTGAAGAGCTGTATAGAGCTTGGTAGAGTGCACAATCACTTGTGTGCGTTTTTAGCACCTCCATCAATCATCTATAAGAATAAGTTGATTACAACACAGTCATCTCCTTCATCTTTGAATGCACTTTCTTCATCTATCAACACAGTTATTTCTGATGCCAATTTGTTACACTGTTGTCTAGGACATATAGCCATTTACAAGCTTAAGTCTCTATTTTCTTGTGATATAAATAAGGAGAGTTTATCAGCTTGTGAGGTCTGTGAAATCACTTCAGTTGTCCCTCGGAGATCATAAAGGAAATCTGCTCCTCCTCATTATCTCCAAGATTACCATTGTCACTTTGTTTCTACTTTGACAAGTTTTTCTTTCAGTGCTTTGTCTTCATCTTCTTAACAGCTTTTGGCAAATTTGGCTCCTTTGGTTGAGCCTTGTTGTTACGAAGATGATGTTGTTCACCCTGATGGAAAGAGGCTATGCAATCAGAGTTGGATGCTCTGCATAGGAACAACACATGAGACATTGTTGATCTTCCTAAAGGCAAGAGGCTGATTCTCTCCGGTTGCTGAAATGACTACAATTTGGAGCTTTGTTGCTCTTGCTGCTAAGAAAGGGTGGCCTTTGTTCCAATTGGATGTCAACAACGCCTTCTTAAACGACGATATTGACACTGAAGTTTTCATGAAAGCTCCCCTTGGTCTCCAACACCTTCATCCAGGCAAGGTCTGTCATTTATACAAATCTTTATACGATTTAAAGCAAGCCTCTCGTCAATGGTACATGAAACTCTCTGAATCCTTGGTTCCTTAGGGTTTTGTTCTATTTATGAATGCATATTCATTGTTCTACAAGAAGGAAGGAACCGTGTTTGTGTTCTTAGTCGTCTATGTTGATGATATACTGGTTACAGGGAATAATCTCTCAGAGATTACTCTTCTCAAGCAGACCTTACATGAGCAATTCAACATCAAGGATCTAGGCTCGTTGAGTTATTTTTTGGGTATTGAATTCCTATGTCACAGCAGTGGAATTGTCATGATGACTCAACGAAAATTCCTTTAGGATTATCAAGGATTTCCCTAAAGATTATAATCGCATTACTTTGAGTCCCCTTAATCCTGCATTCAAACTTGGGACTCATACTGGCACTCCTTTTCAAGATCCTTCACAGTATCGTTAATTGGTTGGTAAGCTCAATTTCCTCACCAACACTGGTCTTGATTCGTCTTTTACAGTTCAACATCTATGTCAGTATATGCAATAATTACTTAGGTTCATTGGAAAATAGTTCTTCATGTTCTTCAGTACCTTCATTCCACTACTGATCTGGGAATTCTTCTTGATAATTCCCCTTATTTTTGTCTCCAAGTGCAATCACAGAGTGTCACTGACGTGTTTGCGACTTCGGAGCTCTCGATCGGAGTTTTGGGCATTGTCGGAGGCTCATGATGGCTCTTTGGACCGAAAGTTAATCGCGCTCGAATGGGGGCAACGGAACTTCGGTGACTCGGTGGTTTGTCGGCGGTGCTGGCGGCTCCTAGGCGTCTCCTGGATGGTGTTGGGCGGCTCCGGCTGCTACTGGTAATTCCGATGAGGTGTCGAAGGGCTACTGATGGTCCTTTGTGGAAGGAGATTGAAGAAGGAATTGGTAGGCTACGGTGGTGGCATCGGTGACTAAAATGGCGATGACGATGGTGAGTTGGGATGGTGATGGTGAGCTGGGATGTGATGGTAAGGAGGAGATGGTGGTGATGTGAAGGAGGTGATGGTGACGACGATGATGATGGAGAAAGGAGTGAGGTGATGGTGTTGATGGTGATCAAGGCGCAAGGAATGGGGAGGGTGATGGAGTACAAGATGGGATGAAATAGGTTCAGTTTGTAGGCAGGGATGCGTTCAGTTGGCAGGGTAAGGTAAGGGGGTGGGAGGGTATAGTGTAAAATTGGTTAAACCAATACCCGGAAATAAATCCCGAATACACGAATTTTGAATCCCGAATTTAGTTCATGAATGTTAGTTTCTCCGAATCACGCTTTCTCGATCGTTTAGATTTTTAAACCCGAAAAAGGATATCACCATCCGAATTTATTTTAAATTCTCAAGGTGAAAGGACGGAATCGTTCGTCAAAATTTTAAATTCAGGCCGGAATCCGCTCTACGGTTTTTAAATCCGATTCAAATTCATTTTTAATTTCCTTTCTCTAAAAATATTAGGATTTGGAAATACGAGCCTTTATAGTTGGGACATGTTGTAACATGATCAAGCCTGTAAGCCACTGGGAATGAACATAGCGATAATCAATGTTAATATGTTTCGTTCTATCGCGACAAACAAGATTCTTTGCAATGTAGATGGCTGACTGACTATCGCATTTGAGTGGGATGGGAGTGATATCTGGCACTTCTAGCTCGGGAAAGAGACGACTCAACCAACCCAGCTTTGTAGTTACCCTTCTCATTGAACGGTATTCAACTTCTTCTATAGAAAGAGATATGGTGGCCTACTTTTTAGATTTCCATGACACATGAGCGCCACCAATTAAAATGTAATAAACCACTGATAGATCATCTTGTAACTGGGAAAGTTGCCCAATCGGAGTCTCTGTATACGTATGTAGACAGAACGACCGTTATAAGTGTTACTGGATATAACTTTTTCTTTATTCTTATCATCTTAATTAATGCTTATTATAGAATGTTGCTTATGCGGTAGGCTTTTTGGTAGTAAGTGTCGTAGGACTCTTAGAGCCTAGGCATTAGATAGGTGTCGTTGCTTGCATCCCCTTTGTAGTTAGTAGACTCATTATGGGAGAGGGTTGACTTGTACCGTAGGGTGAGGTAGCTCCCTTTTGTAATGAGTTACTATATGATTTTTTAGGATCCTAGGGGGACGTGAAACTTGGCATTCTGTGTGGGCCCATTTACAACTTTCTGCATTATATAAAATGTGAATATGCTTGTGTGATTTAAATTCCAGTATTGCATTAGGGCATCCTTTATTCTAGGTGTATGCGTATTATATGTCCTCAGCACGGTCTTTAGGGCACGCGGACGTCTCTTGGCCTAACTTTGTGGTATAGTTTTAGGTACCCGTTCCATTGCTTGATTTCGTGTTGTTATGGCAGGGTCCATTTACAGGGCGGAGAGTGAGTGCTTGAGTCTATGACTTCACCAGATTTATACTTTTTGGATTTCATACTACTTATGCTCTGTTTTGACCCGGCTCTGTCGCGACACTCGATGTATCGTTTTCAGAACTTATGTTGGTTGCATGCTTAATAGATTTTCTGCGTTGTAGACTTAGGACAGGTACAAGGGTTTACCTCGGGGATTCCAACGATCCTTACGTTTTGGATGCGAAACCCCACTTTAAAGTACTAATGTTTGATTTCAATCCTTCAACCTGTACTCGGTGTGCAAGATCCTAACGAGGGGTTTTATTCCTAGAAACGTCACTCGGGAATCATAATCATGGGCCGTTACACCAACTCACCCACAGTTAGCGGACATATTCACAAACCGCTGCAAGGTCCTCTACACTCCTCTATCCTACCCAAATTGGGGTTGTGGTCTCCCGACTCACCTCCAACTTGGGGGGGGGGGGGGGTTAGTATGTACTCTTGTATTAGTGAGCCAGGTTGTAATTGCTATAAATAAGACATATGTGTAATCAGTTGAAGTTTAAAAAAAATATCAAAGTTGGTGTGTTTGGCAGCGTCTTCGTCCTGAGCTCCCTCGGTTGCATGTAGAGCTTTTGTTCACTGAAAATGGAACCCACTCCCTCTAATTCAGGTGTTTTGGAAGGGGCTTTGACATTTTTATGGGAAAAGTACCCCAATGCTCTTCTGTTGTGTGTTCTTTGCCCGCCCTAGCATCTCCTTTGTCACTCTCCTCCGCTGCTAACCCTCTTCTTCAACAAGCTTCTCTCTGACCGTAGCTGAATCGTCGGTAGAGGCATCAGTTCTGACTTTCTGTTTAGCATTCGTCTTCCAACTACTCTTCTTTCATTATTAGATTGACTGCCTCCTTGCAATATTTGTTTGGTAAAAAGACCCCCATGCCGTCGAGATTCACACCCATAGCAACTCTCTCCGCCGTCAGCCATCTTCTTCAAGAAGCTTCTCCCAAACGGTGTTTCCTCGTCAGTATATGTACCAATCCCGACATCTTGGCGCTCCCGTCTTTCTTCTACGATTTTATTCTTCGATTGAACTCCATGGTTAGGGTTTTGGCTTTGCTGCTCGAAAATTTTAGCTCTACTAAAAAATTGTAGATTTTTTGTGATTTCCCCTTTGTTGTTATTTGTGTATAACCTGCAATTTCTATTCATTAGAGAAAATTCCAATTCATGTACGAACTGCAATTTAGACTTCGATTACCAGGGTCTGTTTAGCAATTGATTACCACTGGTTCATGACGCACTATTCAAGTCTAGTTCAGTTCATTTACCAGCTACACTTGAGGATTGAACTTCATTGTTCATGTCATTCAGTTTGACAGTCATTACATTGTGTTCGGATGCAGAATATGTCGTCTTCCAACAGCGGAGCACCATTTTGGACTGACTTTCTGACGACGAAGTTACTTGAGACCATACATGCATATCACCTTGAATTTGGGCGAGAGGAACCTGTTCATTGGCGTTAGATAACACTCGACTGCGAGACAACTACTAGCCACAAGTGTCCTTCACACATCCTGAAAAACAAATACTCCCAGATGAAGAGTTTGTGGAGGATGTGGAAAAAGTTTCAAGGATGAGGATACACCTAATAAATGAGATAAAACCACATATTAAATGTTACTCAATCCGTTAATTAAAACATGTCATTTTAGAGTTTTTCACATTTTTAAGAAAACAAACAAAAATACACTTATACCCCTCCTTATGGAGTGTCCGACAACCTTAAGAACCATTGGAACTCTGGACAAAGCTATTCAGAGGCAAATAACAAATGTTGACAAAAACAACCAAAGTATAAAGACCATTGCCAACAGAATATTTCAACAGTTAAACTCCGAACAAAAGGTTATCCTGGGTTCTCTTGGTGGTGCATTTGGACAAAAACAAACAAAATTATTTTCTATAACCAAAACTTACGAACAATGAATGAGCTTGTTGCAATAATCAAGAACCACGTAAAAAGTTGGAAGAAAACCAAACATGATGTGCCGGGCGAATAAGATGGAAAAACAAAAATAACCAAACCCATAAACGACCCTTGCAAAAGGAATACCATACGATGCCATAAAACTGAAACTGGCACACTGTTAAACTTAATTTTGATGGTGCTAAATCTTTATCTGGGTTGTCTTCTGCAGGGTTCGTGATTAGAGATGACGATGGAAGAATGATTGCTTGTGATGCCAGAAGGTGCAAAAGGATGACGACACTTCAGTCTGAGGCAGTCGGTCTGCAGCTTGGGCTCCTAGAAGCTAGGCAGCTTGGGATCCGAAGAGTTGTAGTGGAAGGAGAATGCCTCGCTATTGTGAATGCGATCAACGGTGTCTGGTCGAGTCCCTAGGAGATTGAAATTCTGCTTTCGGACTGTCTCCGCCTTTTTTCGCTTGTTCGAGATGGCTTCTGTGACTCATATTTTCAAGGAAGCCAACAGAGCAGCTGGTCGAAACGCTCATCTGGCTTTAGAGTCCTCTCCGTCGTCCTGGGATCTAATTTAGAGTTCTAGACTCTCGTCCGCAAGGACGCTCTTGGGTGTGGTACAGTCGTGGTTGACACACCCCAAATTCTCGCATGTATATAAAAAAAAAACTATATATACTATACTTTTTTTTACTTTCTCGAAAACTACAAATAACCTCTTTCTAATTAGTAAAATGACAATTTTGTAAAGTGGGTGGCTAAATACCTAAAATGACATGTTTGTCTTAACAAGATTTATTTCATAAAACGACTGATGTCACTAAAGTAGCCATATTTTTGTGCATATTTTAGTTCCATATTCTATACACTCTGCATTTCGAGTTGGGAATATGTTGAATTTATGTAGTATATGCTTATTTGCCAGAAATAGAGATCCACATAAGTTTCTGTTTAATATTGCAAAATATGGAGCCATTTCGGAAGAAAACCAAGAAGCAAAGACGGAAGCAGCAAGTCTACTCGATATCGACTAGTTTTCGTCGATATCGACAAATCATGTCCGGACACACCAGGGTCGAAAAGCATCATGTCGAGAAGCCGAGAGACGAAGAACCCGACTCCAGCACTTTACTCGAGATGGAGTACTATCCTTGAGATCGACTAAGCCTTGAAGACCATGCCCGGAGTCGAGGACACCCTGGTCGAGGATGTCAAGGAGAATTACCCGACCTGACCACACAACCCGGAGTCGAGGAGAGCCTACCCGAGGATGCCGAGGAGTGCTACCCGACCTGGCACCCGGACACCACAACTCGATGTCGAGGACTTTCCTCGATGTCAACAAAGCCGAGCACCTGTCCGAGCATGTCGAGAAGAGTTGCTCGACAACACCAGAGAACCTAGTCGATGAGCACACTCAACTCGATATCGAGGAAGGTCCTCGATATCGACGAACTCCAGAGCACACATCCGAGCCAGTCCGAGGAAGAGCTGCTCGACGTCACCGGGCCGAGCTATGTCCGACACTGTTACTCGAGATCGAGTATGTAACTAGAGATCGAGGAGATTTGTGACCCAACGTCCGAGCCACATCGAGCAAGGGTTACCCGAGATGCCGAGCCAGTGAAGTCGACGAAGACCATCTTACTCGAGATCAACGAATTCTCCTCGAGATCGAGGAAATCTTCCGGAGACGCGTAACGCGGTTTGGGCAGTCCTACTCGGATTGGGATTCCTTGAGGCCGAAGATTGCCGAGTCTATCCGATTTTATCAAGATCTATCATGAAGGAGAAGATTTATCCACTTGAAGACTTTTTAGATATAATTCCCTTTTTTAGATTTAATTATGTTGTTGCATTTATTTATCTTTAAATGCTTTAAATATAGATTTAGATATAGATATAGATATTCTATCCTCGAATAGCAAGGATTAGAAGGCTATAAATAAAGCCCATGGGGTGTTGTTGGAGGAAATTGAGACTTGCAATAAAATATAAATAATACACAGCAAACCAGATTTCGTCCCTTGTAAATGATTACAAGACTCCCTCCCTATGCAGTAGTGGGAAGTCAGGATCGATCCACGAGGAAGCGTGCCAGCGTATCCCAGGTAGCTGTAAATCTCACAGAAAAGCAAACAGAACACAGAAACAAAGAAACAAAGAAAGAAATAACAAACGAAAGCAGAAGCAAAAGCAAACACAGAAGCTGCTCGATCTCGACTAACCTAACTCGAGATCGACAAAACTCATCGACGACAGAAAGCAAATTCAGCAACATAAACTTAATCTCGATGAAACCTCTACTCGATCTCGACAAGCACAGTACTCGAGATCGACTAAATTTTCCCCGAGATCGACAAGAAACAGAAAATATAAATTGCAAACTCGAACACAGAATCGCAGATTTGTGACGAAATAAACTCCATATATAAAGAACTTCCAAAGCCAGGGTATCAACGCCACAACGATAACCATGCAAAGTAACACATAAAGGCATAAAAGATCACGCTTTCCATCAAATAACTTTCGTTATTTACAAATAGGCATATAGAGGCTTTCGCATAAACCCTAATTGTTACTAACCTTTTTCACATCATTAATCCAAGTTACATTAAGATCACTTTCACTTCAATAATACAAACAAGGATCACCTTCAACTCTCGCAAAAGAATCATGCTCAAAGGGATAGAAGACGAATTGCATCAAAAGATTGTGCCTTTTACCGCATCACCTTACATGGCCACCATCGGGCTCTCCCCAGCCCCAGAAGTGGGTGGACTACTCGCTCTTCATTACCAAGAAACACATTAAATAACAAAAGGAAATAACTTGCATTGAATTAAATAAAGAGAGCTTCCAACCAAACAAGCCAAATCCGCTTTCACCTTTCCGTCTTGCTCGCCACAAACTCTCTCTCTCTCTCTCTCTCTCTCTCTCTCTCTCTCTCTCTCTCCCTCTCTCTCCCTCTCTCTCTCTCTCTCTATGTAACTACTTACTTGTTCTCTCTGAAATTGAATGATGAAAAACTAGCCCCTAGGGCTTTATTTATATCTCTCTAACCCTTGCTATTCAAGGATAGAATATATCTATCTTTATCTAAATCTATATATAAAGGCTTTAAGATAAATAAATGCAATTAAGGAATTAAATTTGTAAGGGAAATAAATCTAAAATAGGTAGAATATCTTCCATGTGTGGTAAATCTTCTCCATAGATAGAACTTGATATATGTAGGATAGATCTCGGACATCTCGGATTCCTTCGGTTCCAAGGACTCCCAAAGCGCGTAGGAAAGCAAACCGTGTAACGCGGCTCAGACATGGCGTTCCTCGATCTCGACCAAACTTACTCGAGATCAAGTAGGATTGTTGTCGACTTCGCTTCGCTGGACGTCTCGGGTTGCTCTTCCTCGACATGCTCGGACAGGTGCGGTGCTGGGTCCTCGGGATCGAGAAAATTCCTCGAGATTGAGTAACATGGCTTCATCGACTTGGTGGCCAAGGCATGTCAAGCAGCTTCTCCTCGGTCTGGCTTGGAATGGCGGTGTTGATCTCGTCGATGTGGACAACCTTTGTCGAGATCGAGTAAAGTGGTGTCAGCGTCTTCAGTCCTTGGCTTCTCGACCTGGCACAGCTCGTCGACTCCGGATATGGCGTCAAGGTTTTGTCAATCTCGACAAGTTTACTCGAGATCGATTTGGCTTCCGGAGTGGGGTTGTCTCTGACTCTGTTACTCGATCAGTGCTTAGTCGACAAGGTCTGTGCTCGGACAGCTTCGTCGAGATCGAGTAAAAGTACTCTAGATCGAGTAAAGCTGGGCTCCTAGCTCGATTCCACCGGTTCTGCTGCTTCTTGAACTTGGACTTCTGTAGTTGATTTCCAAGCTTTTCTGACCTTTCTCAGAACTGCTGTAATTTGCCTCGAATTCTGCGAAATTAAACAGAAAATGGTGTAGATTCCATAATACGACAAATAAGCATAAACTACATAGATTCTCTATTATCCTAGCCCAAATGCATGAAATGTATGCAGAAAATGATATAAAAGTTACTGTAAAACATGGCAGATTCAGCTTACAACAAACACCCCATACTTAAGCTTGCTTGTCCTCAAGCAATACTTTTATTTGTCATTCAGGGGAAGAAATCAAAACTCTCAACATATTAGATTCATTCTCATATAACCCTGCAATCAATTACCATCCTCGAAAAGGTACTAGTGTCACAAATCCATGCATGTGCAATTATACAAAAGCAACATCTACTCACAAAAGGAGGGTTATGCAAAAACAATTCATGTGACAAAGCATTAATAATCAAGATGACTTTAATTTAAGCTCAAATAAGGAGTAGAATTGGTAAAAGGCTAAAGGTGGGCAATTTCTGGCAATGTGGTGCTAATGATCCGAAGAAATGGAGTATTTCCAAACTTTCTTTACCACATCCCTTCTCCATAAGAATCATCACCTTTCTCTCTTTTGCTCAACACTTTTTTTCAATATAATGTTTTTACCTCTCTAACCTCAGCACTGCCTTCTCGCGAGTCGCAAACATAGGTGTCATGAATGGCCCCGGATACTTAGTGCTTTGGACTCCTCACAATGTGTCTCATCTCGCCAAACTATTATCTGAGCGAGCAGGGTCAATCTACCTTTATCTCTTGAGGTGATTGGATTTTCTTTCACTCATTAAATTTTCCATATATTTCAAACAATTTCCTACCAAACTCCAATAATGATAACAACAACAACACAAACACCATTTAACATCTCCATAATGTAACATCATTCTCAACATAATCCCCGAATGGAAATAAGCTAAAGAATGGGCAATATTTAGTTCATGTGGAGCAATAATTGAAATAAGGCATAATATGGCTTTTGTGATGCATAAGCATCGGTAAGGCTAGGATTATAAACATATGAGCATTATATGGAAATATAAAGTCCTCTATACTCTTATCATGCAACATGTCAAAAGCAACTTCATTTACCTCCTTCTGTGGTTTTCATCTAAAATATGCACTTCATTGTGACTTTCCATTACTAGGCAATTTCATGATATATCTCTAATGAATCTAATTTTGCATCGTCGAGTTCAATATTAGCTTCCATGACATTATTCAAAAAATTTCAATGGGGGTCATTTTTTCAAAATTTGGAAAATATGCATGTAAGCACATAAATTAACAATGAATTCCAAAATAGCCATGTATAAGCAATTCAAGAAATAAACCTTTAAATATGCACACATATGGTCAAATATGATCAAATATGCACAAAGTAAGCCCTGCCCCCACCCCATACTTAAACATTACAGTGTCCTCACTGTAAAAAAAAAGGGTAAATAAAGAAACTCACTAGACAGGTGTGCATGGCCTCTCAAATATCGAATGAAAGAATGCCCGGGCCGAGTCTGAACATAGCTTGCTTCTATCCATGGACCTGAAAAGTGTAGAAGACATATACCCAAAACTAAAAATGTTCAAAACCAAAAACAAACAAAACAATGTCCATAAAGTCCCAAAAAGTAAATGTCTATGTACAAGCTCTAGATTTTATAGTTGCTAGGCCGACTTCTCCATTAAGCTCAAGGTGGCATTTGCAGGGCCCATGTAGCTTGAGCTTCAAATAGGACTCCATTCTTGTCCATCAGCTGTAATCCTCCAGAATGGATCTTGTTCACCCCAAAAGGTCCCATCCTCTTCTTGTTGAATTTGTTAGGAAACCAATGATCCTTTGATTTAGAGACGTAGAGCTTGTCTCCAACTTCATACTCTTTGGGCTCATCATTGGATATTCTACATAAGCGCACATACCAAGGCAAACCTCTCCCATGTATAGATAAATCTTTAATGGAAATAGGAGAAGAAAGATCCATACCTTGACTTACCTTCATAGAGACGGAATCGGAGACCACGGTGTTTGGTCGATCTCGAGTACTATTACTCGATCTCGAGTAACTTTCATCTTCTGGTGGTGGACTGCTCGAGGATGCAGGAGCTGGGGACGATGAGGGTTGCTCGATCTCGACTAGATTGGTGGAGTCAGTGTCGAGGAAGGCGAAGTCGAGTCAGCAAGGTGGTGGTCGATCTCGAGTACTGTACTCGATCTCGAGGAGTTTGGCACTTCAGTCTGGCTGCTCGACGGCGCTGGTGCTAGTGGAGGCTCCTGGTTTTGGTCGAGATCGACTAGTGTCCTCGGTATCGAGGAATCTTGGTTGACTATAACCCCATACTTGGTTCCTGTCAAGGCATCCGACAAATAGTTTGTCCATAACGACGTACCTTGGTCAGTGTCGAGTGGATTCTCTGTTTCTTCCTTTAGAATGGCCATGATCGCCTCCACCCGGGTCTCCATATCCCCTTTTTCCAGCTCCTTAGGGGTCCTATTTTTTACCTTGGGTTCCCCACAAGTGATGTAGCCATCTGAGATAGATGTGACCTCTTCCATTGGACCTGTATGCCTTTCAATTTTATTAAAGGAATACTCAATTACCTCATTGCTGATGTTGAAAGTGAGCACTCATTTCCTCACGCTTATGTTGGCATCAACCGTCGCCAAAAAGGGTCTTCCTAAAATAATTGGACAAGTAGGGTCTTCTTGCATATCAACAACTAAGAAATCAGCAGGGACAAAGAATTTACCTACTTGTACTGGCACATTGTCCA
Organism: Persicaria tinctoria; assembly: GCA_037127255.1. Taxonomy (NCBI): domain Eukaryota; kingdom Viridiplantae; phylum Streptophyta; class Magnoliopsida; order Caryophyllales; family Polygonaceae; genus Persicaria; species Persicaria tinctoria. The sequence goes on along the minus strand of JBANSL010000005.1, from coordinate 25,851,721 downwards.
CCATGCCTGTTGGAATGACCACCGTGTTGTTGGCCATATAAAATCTAGCATCCATAGGCTCTAGGGCACCTATCTTAATCTTGGACCAAATTGTTAAAGGCATTATACTCACACTAGCTCCAAGATCACATAAAGCATTAATTTTATATGGACCAAATCCAATGGTTATAGCAAACTTACATGGATCTGGCCTCTTCTCTAGTATGTCCAAGTGGATGCACTCCTCTGTAATTTCAGCCATTGAACTCTTTTTGCTTAGAATCTCCTTCAAGAACTTGACATAGGATGGCATCTCATTAAGAGCTTTTGTGAAGGGGATGGTGACGTTGAGCTTCTGAAGCATCTTGATGAAGCGCTGAAATTTCTTCTCTGCTGGGTCCTTTGGAGATTTTGTGGGGAAAGGCAGCTTCTTTTTCTGATTCGAAGCCAGAACAGATGTCGGAGGTGTAGCAGCCTTCTCGATCTCGACTTGGTCTTCCTCGATCTCGACCAAGTTCTTCTCGATCTCAACCAGTTTCTGCGGTGTCGAGTTGCTGTGCTGTGCAGACAAAGGATCGCCCAATTGTTCCTCGAGATCGACTAAGTATTTGTCGATATCGACTTGTTGCTGGTCGACTTGCTGTTCTCCTTCGTTCTGCTGCTTTCCGACCTCTGGCTCTTGCAGTTGATGGCCGCTTCTGAGTTTTACAGCAACGATGTGTCCAATCTTTCCCTTGGGATTTGGTTCTGAAGATCGATGGAGCGAACCTGACTGTCTGGGGATTCCTGCTGCTAGTTGGCCAATCTGTGTATCAACTATATTCCGCCATATATCAATTTCCCCAAGCCTAGAGTTGACACCTTGCATCTGAGTGTAGACGGAGTTGAAAGACTGTTTAGTTTCTGAATGATTCCTCCGTATTTCCTCTAGGTCCGTCTGTAGATCATCCCTTTTCTGGTCCCTTTCCGGATGTCCTGGAGCTCTATAGGGCGGGGGATTCCTAGGGGCACCTTGGTTCCATTGTGGTTTCTAAAACCTTTGGTCCCCCATGCAACGATTGGGACCCCCTTGCGTAAGCTACCTCTTTGTGGTATTCTGCCAGCCTGACTTGCTCAGTGTGTGGGCACTCAGTAGTGGCGTGCCTCTATGATCCGCATTCAATACAAGGCTGGTTGACAGAAAGATATTTTACTTGTTTGAGGAGCTTCTTATTCTGATCCCTGTAGTACTGCTCCCTAACATCTGGATCAATCTCCTTAAGGGGCTCATATATGGGCATGGATGGTGCTGGCCTGGCGTAGGGGTTCTCCTCATAGTTGACTGGAGTCCCATACTTGTTATCATAGTTGGTTAGCTTGTCGAGAGCAGCCCATGCTTCTGCAGGCGGCATTATCAGATGCTCATAGTGAGTATATGTGTTGATTCTGTCCTTTGTAGCCAAGTCCAGAAAATTGAAGAAGATCTCTTGAACTACGTAGGGTTGCTGTCTATGTGTAGGGCAGGATCGCATTAGATCCTTATAGCTTTCCCAAGCCTTTGCTAGCGTCTCTCCAGGCTGCTGTTTGAAAGATGTGATCTTTTGGGGCATGAGTGCTGTCTTGGCAGGAGGAAAGAACTTATTCAGAAATTCCTGTTTCACTTGAGCCCATGTCGTGAGAGATCGTGGTTTCAGCGCGCCCTTCCAGCCATTTCAGTGCAGGATCAGCGAGAGACCAGCGGAAAGCCTTCATTAGGATGTACTCCAAGGTGGTACCTTCAAAAAGAGTGCAACACATGTCAGTAAAGTTGGTAATATGGCGCAGAGGGCATTAATTAAATCTACCAAGAAAAGCAAGATTTTTAATTTCAATAAGGAATTGAGTGCGAATTTCATAGTTATTTTCAAGGATTAGAATGGCTGATTCTGGCACGACGAGAGTCGGGTGCATATAATCCTCTGCTGTGGTTGGGTATAGGGCAAGCTCAGCTTCTGCTTGCCTCGCACGCTCAGCTTCCTGTTGCCTGCCTGCTCTCTCAGTGGCGAGACCATCATCTCTAGCGGCTAGATCCCTTGTGAGCCTCTCGATCAGTTGTTCCTGTGTCTCTACAGCTGCCATGGCTCTTTGTAGTTTAGCTCTGATGTGTAGAAGGCGTTCTGGTTCGTCTATGCCGTCAAACTTAGGTGGTTGACCAGAACGACGCATACATCTGTAAAGTAACTCAAAGAAAACGTGAGATCTGACTACCTAAGGCGCGAATGATAGCTTCCCCGGCAACGGCGCCAATTTGTTGTTGGAGGAAATTGAGACTTGCAATAAAATATAAATAATTCACAGCAAACCAGATTTCATCCCTTGCAAATGATTACAAGACTTCCTCCATATGCAGTAGTGGGAAGTCAGGATAGATCCACGAGGAAGCGTGTCAGCGTATCCAAAGTAGCTGTAAATCTCACAGAAAAGCAAACAGAAGACAAAAACAAAGAAACAAAGAAAGAAATAACAAACGAAAGCAGAAGCAAAAGCAAACACAGAAGCTGCTCGATCTCGCCTAACCTAACTCGAGATCGACAAAACTCAGCGAAGACAGAAAGAGAATTCAGCAACAGAAACTTAATCTTGATGAAACCTCTACTCGATCTCGACAAGCACAGTACTCGAGATCGACTAAATTTTCCCCGAGATCGACAAGAAATAGAAAATATAAATTGCAAACTCAAACACAAAATCGCAGATTTCCGGCGAAATAAACTCAATATATAAAGAACTTCCAAAGCCAGGGTATCAACGCCACGACGATAACCATGCAAAGTAACACATAAAGGCATAAAAGATCATGCTTTCCATCAAATAACTTTCTTTATTAACAAATAGGCATATAGAGGCTTTCGCATAAACCCTAATTGTTACTAACCCTTTTCACATCATTAATCCAAGTTGCATTAAGATCACTTTCGATTCAATAATACAAACAAGGATCACCTTCAATTCTCGCAAAAGAATCATGCTCATAGGGATAGAAGACAAATTGCATCAAAAGATTGTGCCTTTTACCGCATCACCTTACATGGCCACCATCGGGCTCACCCCAGCCCCAGAAGTGGGTGGACTACTCGCTCTTCGTTATCAAGAAAGACATTAAATAACAAAAGGAACTAACTTGCATTGAATTAAATAAAGAGAGCTTACAACCAAACAAGCCAAATCTGCTTTCGTCTTTCCGCCTTGCTCGCCACAAACTCTCTCTCTCTCTATGTAACTACTTACTTGTTCTCTCTGAAATTGAATGATGAAAAACCAGCCCCTAGGGCTTTATTTATAGCCTTCTAACCCTTGCTATTCAAGGATATAATATATCTATCTTTATCTAAATCTATATCTAAAGGCTTTAAGATAAATAAATGCAATTAAGGAATTAAATCTATAGGGGAAATAAATCTAAAATAGGTAGAATATCTTACATGTGTGGTAAATCTTCTCCATAGATAGAACTTGATAGATGTAGGATAGATCTCGGACATCTCGGATTCCTTCGGTTCCAAGGACTCCCAAAGCACATAGGAAAGCAAACCGCGTAACGCGGCTCAGACATGGCGTTCCTCGATCTCGACCAAACTTACTCGAGATCGAGTAGGATTGTTGTCGACTTCGCTACGGTGGACGTCTCGGGTTGCTCTTCCTCGACATGCTCGGACATGTGCGGTCCTGGGTCCTCGAGATCGAGAATATTCCTCGAGATCGAGTAACATGGCTTCATCGACTTGGTGGCCAAGGCATGTCGAGCAACTTCTCCTCGGTCTGGCTTGGAATGACGGTGTTGATCTCGTCGTATCGACAACCTTTGTCGAGATCGAGTAAAGTGGTGTCGGCGACTTCAGTCCTTGGCTTCTCGACTTGGCACAACTCGTCGATTCCGGACATGGCGTCAAGGTTTTGTCGATCTCGACAAGTTTATTCGAGATCGAGTTGGCTTCCGGAGTTGGGTTGTCTCTGACTCAGTTTCTCGATCAGTGCTTAGTCGACAAGGCATGTGATCGGACACCTTCTTCGAGATCGAGTAAAAGTACTCTAGATCGATTAAAGCTGGGCTCCTAGCTTTATTCCACCGGTTTTGATGCGGTGCAATTATCGATGACTCCTAGTGACATTGAGGACAACTTGAAGGTTCCATTCGATGGTCCTGTCACTCGTGCAAGGGCCAAGAAGATTCAAAGTGCAACTAAAGCCTTTCTTGTCCGTCACCATGGAACTTTGGAGCAAGGGTTCAGGCCACCCTGGATCACTTGGCTCAAGGTTACACCACCAGCACAAGAAGTGAGCCTGCGTCCACACACGGAGCTCATGAAGACTCGTCTGCACCCACCATGACTCACCTTAACTCGGCATCTCCTTGGGTCACTCGGCCGAGTGGGTCAGACGCCTTGTCGAGAGAGTGGGCCGAGTTACACTTGTGCTTGGGCCAGATTTATTTAATTTAATTATGTTATTATTTTATGCAAATTAGATAAATAAGGTGGAATTAATTATATCTCTTCTAGATATAATTCTTGGCCACCAAGTTATGAAACATTTATCTTATTAGGAAATATTTATCTTAGGGTTATTTTATTTATCTTTAGATAGAATTAATCTATCCAAACCCCTTTTCTTTCCAGGGAAGGATTGGTTAGATCTCCCATAGTTTTCTATAAATTCATGTTATGCACCTTTGAATTAATTAGATTGAATTAGAATTGAGAAACCCCTTTAAGGATTAAAGGGTTCTCGATTATCAATCCCAAAAACAACTATCGGGTTCTTTATGTTGTTACGGCACTTCATCTTCATCACCATCACACGGGTTCAACAGTACCATAAGCAAACACCACACAAAGTCTAAACCCAAGGGAGCCGTCGCAAGAAAGGATCCAAGGAGCTTGGTGACGCCCGCGGCCATCCTCGCTCGCAGCGAGCGCGGCGCGTCCCGTGGCCCTCGGCTCTCGCTCTTGTCCTCGCGTCTCCTGGCTCTCGCTCTCACTTCATCGTCGCGCTGCGACGCCCCTTACAGGTCCCAGCGATCGCGCTCTCTCAGGTCTCGCTTCCGCACGTTCGCTCTCACCTCGATCGCTCTCGCGCGTTCGCCTTCGCTCTCGACCCAGCGAGCCCATCCGGGAACCTGTCCCACGTCACCGTTCCGCGTCCGCACACCCTAAGGAGCTCTCTCCTGTGTGCTCGGTCGCGTCCGCAAACGCGCGCCAGACCTCGCACCTTCTTCTCTTGCCGCTCTCTTTGCTTTCATCACTGTTACTTGTTAATTTGTTAAGTTTAGATTTTGATCCTACACTCTCTTCACTTTCTTTGCTTTCTTTCTTTAGTCGCTTTAAGCATTGAAGTTTAATTGGTTTAAATTAGTTAGAATTGTTTCCATCGATAGCTGTTATTTGCGTAGTTTTCTTAAGTTATAAAACTGTTACTTTTTGTTAGCTTTAATTTAGTTAAGTTTAGACCGTAGCTTAATTAGTTAATAACTTGTTTAGTTAATTTGTGTTAATCAGGAGATATCAAAAGAGCATTGCAAGATCGGGCAAATATACGGCGTGGTTCTTGATCTTGAGCCCACATGCGAAGGATCGGGTATCCCAAACGTATCAAGTGGTATTGGATTTCAGGTTAATGCAAGTTCTTTACTCTCTTGATTTCTTATTTGAGTGATTTATTTTTCGTGCCTATTTTTCAGCATAGCCGCTGCATAAAAGTTAAATCTTTATTATTCACCCATAAAAATTGGCACTTTATTTTTGTTATTCTTTGTTTGGATCTTTATTTTCGAAGATATTGAGTTCTTGACTGCAAGTTGTGATCTTTTATTCCTAGTTGCTACATATCATGCCTATGACTGTGATTCTTGGATTAAAAGCATTATATGAACTTGCATCACTAAAGAACCCAAATTTCTCCAGTTTCTAGCCTATTTTCCCTATTTCCTTTATTTTTGCTTACTTTTAGATCATCGTAGCTTTGTTATTTTATTTTTCTTTTTCTTTGGTCTTTATTTCGGATACATTACAGCCCTTACACTAGCTATTTCGTAGCCAAAAAAAAAGAGCATTCTTTCATCTTACATTGTTGAGTTAGTAACTCTTCCTTGTTAGTTCTTTGCTTGCTACATGTTAGATGATCTGATCGGTTTTAAGCATTACAAAAGAACCCTACTTGTGTGATTTTGTGTTGTGCCGACACTGGAGCCTTGGTCACACCCCTCTTTCTCTGAACCGTGTTGCAACCGTCAGATAATAGTTGACGGAGTGTCTGCACTTGATTGCCCTTGTGATTGCTATTGTCGATTATTCCATATTTATATTATTCAAGAATCACATTGTAGTTCTTATTCTTTACACATTACGCCGCTTGTTTATATTTGCTATCCTTGCTATCCGACTTGTGGATGATTTAATTTTCCCTTGTGTTGCAACCGTCAGATAATAGTTGACGGAGTGTGTGCACTTGATTGCCCTTGTGATTGCTATTGTCGATTATTCCATATTTATATTATTCAAGCATCACATTGTAGTTCTTATTCTTTACACATTACGCCGCTTGTTTATATTTGCTATCCTTGATATCCGACTTGTGGATGATTTAATTTGCAATTTTGATTATTACTTGTTGTCTTCAATATTGCAAAATTCTGTGTCCAGGGGAATTGCTTGAATATTGTGCCTTTTTTTCTCGCTCTTTGATTTCTAAAACTTAAATCACTCTTAGGAATCACTAGAGCTTGCATTACTTGGTTTCTGGTCTTTGCTTCGTTTACTTGTTGCTCTTATGATATTGTAGGAACATGTCGAACGATAGCAACCCCAACCCACCCCCTACCCAACCTGCTGCTCCTAGCCCTATTTCTGATGAGGCCTTGGACCGTATTATTCGGGCCGCTACTAAAGCTTCTATGGCCGAACATAGAAAAGAACTCCAAGCTGCTGAGGAGCGTTGGAACAAGCGCTTCCACGATCAATTAGCCCAACAAGCTAGCCTGGTTACTACTCGGTCTATAAATGGTGTTATGCGACATTTGGAGGAGTTGAAACAACAGAAGGCTTCTAGTTCTACACCCCCAGGTGGTATGCCGCCTCCTGTCGCCCCTACACCTCCAATAGACCCTACTTCACCTACAGGTAATCCGCCCCCTGCAGGAAACACCTCTTACACTGCTAAACCTCCCCCTTTTGGTCAATTACATTATCAGCTTAAGTTTGCTACTCCTAATCCTTTCACTGGAGAGAATGACAACGACCATCTAGCGGGCTTCAATGGCAACCAAGATCGTCGTGAGTACACACCACCACGGCATCAACAGCAAGGGAGGTTCAATCAGCGTCAACAGCAACCGCTGCAGGGCCGTGTTAACTAGGATGACAGTCGCAACAATAATGATCTGTATGAGACGCCACATTTGGAGGATGCTTACCATGAGGTAAATCCTAACTTTATTGATTTACCCCCTCCTAATTTTGGTCATCCTAGATTTGATAATGCTCAAGCTATACAGAGAGGAGATGTTAAGCTTAAATTAGAAACCTTTGATGGTAACACTGATCCTGAAGCTTATCTTGTTTGGGAAAATCATACTGACTATCTGCTTGAACATTTACGCTATGAGGAAATGGAGAAGTTGGAAGTTGTTATATTGCATTTAGTAGGTAAAGCTCGCACCTAGTGGTTCCGCACTCGTGAGATGCGCCGTCGTCAGGACAAGCAACCTGTTGAAACTTGGCCACAACTTCGCTATCTCCTGAAAAAGAGACATGTGCCTGAGGAATACACAGAGTCTATGAGGATGCAGCTCGTGTCCTGCCGCCAAGGAACTCGCTCTCCTAATGACTACAGGGATGAGCTTGAGCGACTCTCCCATCATGTTTATCTTTCTGAACGTGCTTTGTGTACTCAATTTCTTGCTGGTCTTAATATTTCTATTAAAAATCCTTTATCTATCCATTCCATTAGAGATATTAACACTTTGACTCATAAAGCACAACTTCTGTATGAGCAACAACAGCAGCAGCTTCGACAAAGGACTAGAATCCACCAGACCTCTCAAGGTCGCAGGTTTGTTCCCTTTAACCCTTCTAGTCAATCTAAACCTTCTACTTCTAACCCTTCTATGCAGCAAAAGGGAGTTTCCAACTCACCACAACAGGGTTATCAGGTTGAAACTAGAAGAGTTGCTACACCATCTACAGATTGTAACAAGGATATCCGCTGCTTCACCTGTGATGGTTCTGGGCATGTCTCTCGCAATTGCCCTCAGAAAAAGAAGGTACTTCTCAATGATTTGGGAGACCATTACTATGAGGAAGATACTGTTGAGGACCAGGTAATTTCGAGTGAAGGGGAGGAGGACCAGTCGTCTGAGCCTATTGAGGAGATCGATACTTCAGAGTACAACAACTTGCTTTGCATTATCAATCGGCGGGTCCTACACATTCAGGAATCTCCCATGGCTGATCAAAGGGAGAACATATTCCACGCTAGGTGCTTAGTTCGCGAGGCTACCTTAAGCCTCATCATCGACGGTGGGAGTTGCTGCAATCTCATCAGTGAAAAGATAGTGGATTACCTCCATTTAACTACTACTCCTAGATCTACTCACTATGGTTTAAATGGCATTACTGATGATGGATCTGATATAATGGTCACCAAACAATGTTTAGTTTCCCTTTCAATTGGATCATATCATGATAAAATATTATGTGATGTTGCTCGCATGGATTGTAGTCATATATTATTAGGTCGTCCTTGGTTATATGATCGTTCTGTTCTTCATGATGGTCGTGCGAATACATATGCTTTCACTTTTGATGGGAGGAGAGTTACTCTCCTACCCCTTTCACCACAAACTATTCTGAAGGACCAGGTTCGCAAGAAGCAACAACAGGACGCCCAGAAGGAAGCTCAAAGGAAGGAGAGGCTCAAGGAGAATGCGGCCCAACAGGCCGCACCCGCGGCCCAGCCTGCCGCGCCCGCGGCCACTCCAGCCGCACTTGCAGCCCCCTTGGCGCCTTCTCCTTCCCACTCGACGTCCACTCAGCCCTCTTCTGCTTTATTTAAAGGCTTTGTAGAACGTCGATCATTGGTCTCTCAACCTCAGAAACGGACCATCACATGGAATGCTCATCAACCTCATATTCTCCTGGTAATGAAACAGGTATTACTTAATGTTGAATTGAGTCATATTCCTGCACCTATTGCTGGTAATGAAACAAGTATTACTTAATGTTGAATTGAGTCATATTCCTGCACCTATTGCTGCTCTTCTGCAGGATTATTTAGATGTGCTTCCAGCTGAACTACCCCAAGGCTTGCCTCCTATTAGAGGTATTGAGCACCAGATTGACTGTGTGCCTGGGGCAGCCTTGCCTAATCGCGCCGCTTATAGAGCTAGTCCCGAGGAAACAAAGGAGCTGCAACGCCAAGTCACAGAATTGATGGATAAAGGCTTTGTTCGAGAGAGCCTGTCTCCCTGTGCCGTGCCAGTCATTTTGGTTCCAAAGAAGGATGGCTCCTGGCGCATGTGTGTTGATTGTCGCGCTATCAACCAACTAACGGTTAAGTATCGCCACCCTATTCCTCGTTTAGATGATATGCTGGATGAACTTCATGGTGCTTCTATTTTTTCTAAAATTGACCTTAGAAGTGGATATCATCAAATTAGGATGAAACAGGGAGATGAATGGAAAACGGCTTTTAAAACTAGTATGGCTTATATGAATGGTTAGTAATGCCTTTTGGATTAACAAATGCACCTTCTACTTTTATGAGGCTTATGAACCATGTGCTTAGAAGACACTTAGGAAAATTTGTCGTTGTCTATTTTGACGATATCTTAATCTATAGTAAGAATATGCATGATCACTTAAGTCACTTAAAATTGGTTTTTGATTGTCTTAGGAAAGAAAAATTATATGCCAATTTAAAGAAGTGTTCCTTTGCATCCGAGTCTACCATTTTTCATGGTTTTGTAGTGACTGCATCTGTATTAAAGGTGGATGAGGAGAAGATTCGTGCTATTCAGGAGTGGGCCAGGCCGAATACCCCCACTCATGTCCGCTCATTCTTGGGCCTTGCTGGTTTCTATCGACGTTTTGTCAAGGACTTCAGCCTGCTTGCCGCCCCCTACATGAGCTGACAAAGAAAGATGTGACATTTCGCTGGACTGACTCACATCAGAAGGCTTTCGACGCCCTCAAGGATCGCCTGACACACGCCTCAGTGCTGCAGTTACCTGACTTTGCTCAACCTTTTGAGCTCGAGTGTGACGCTTCTGGCACTGGCATTAGAGGGGTCCTGCTACAGAACAAGCGTCCCATCGCCTACTTCAGCGAAAAGTTGGGCTCCGCTGAGCTCAACTATTCTACCTACGACAAGGAGCTATTTGCATTGGTTCGCTGCTTACAGACTTGGCAACATTATCTCTGGCCTAAGGAGTTTGTGATTCATTCGGATCATGAAGCTCTAAAATACCTCAAAGGACAAGCAGTGCTCAGCAGGTGACTTGCTCGATGGGTGGAGTTTATAGAGACCTTTTCCTATGTGGTTCACCACAAGAAGGGAAAGGATAATGTGGTAGCTGACGCGCTATCACGTAGGTATGTCCTCTTAAACCATATGGATTCACATGTTTTGGGTTTTGCTTTGATAAAGGAATTGTATGCTTCTGATAGTTTCTTTAAAACTATATATGCTCAATGTGTGTCCAAAGGTGAAGGTGATTAATATTTTCTTGATAATGGTTATTTGTTTAAGATGGGAAAGCTTTGTATCCCATCTTCTTCTATTCGCCGATTGTTAACTCGAGAAATTCATGAATCTAGAGGACATGGTGGTTTCAAAAAAACCTTAGCTGGACTGAGGAACATTACTTTTGGCCTAAAATGTCTAATTATGTGATGAGATTTGTCAAAAGTTGTGTTACATGTGCTAAAGCCAAATCGAAATCTAATGCTAATGGTCTATATCAACCTTTACCTATTGCTAATGCACCCTGGGAAGATGTTTTTATGGATTTTATTGTAGGATTGCCTAGAACTTCTAAGGGTCATCATTCCATATTTGTTTTGTAGACAGATTTTCCAAAATGGCTCATTTTATTCCATGTCACAAAACTGATGATGATATTCATGTTGCTCATTTATTCTTTAAAGATGTTGTTCGTTTACATGGATTGCCATTATCTATTGTGTCTGATCGTGATCCTAAATTTTTAAGTTCTTTTTGGAAAACTCTATGGTCTAAATTGGGTACAAAATTGCTCTTTTCTACTTCTTGTCACCTACAAACTGATGGCCAAACCGAGGTCACAAATAGAACTCTTGGGGCTCTCCTTAGAGTCATGCTGCGAACTAACCTCCGGAGGTGGGAAGACTGCCTACCATTTGTAGAATTTGCATATAACTGGTCTAGGCACTCTTCAACAAAGCTTACCCCCTTCGAAGTGGTATATGGCCGAAATCCACACACTTCTGTGGACATGCTGCCTCGTCCATACAAGGAAAAGGAGAGTGTGGATGCAGCTAAGCAAGTGGACTTCATCAAGCGCTTGCATGAGCGTACCAAAGCGCAGCTGGAGAGGAAGACTGCGCAATACAAGGCCACGAAGGACAAGCATCGCAAGGATGTGCAGTTCAACGTTGGTGATCTGGTCTGGCTGCATCTCAGGAAGGAAAGGTTTCCACAACAACGGAAATCTAAGTTGGACCCCAGGGGAGATGGACCATTACGAGTGGTTCAGAAGATGGGTCCTAATGCAAACAAGCTGGATCTCCCTACCGATAAGTACAGTGTCTATTCTACATTCAACGTCGCCGATCTTTCCTTGTTCGTGCTTGACGATGACTCTGACGACGATTTGAGGACAAATCGAAGTCAAGTGGAGGAGAATGATGCCGTGCAATTATCGATGACTCCTGGTGACATTGAGGACAACATGAAGGTTCCATTCGATGGTCCTGTCACTCGTGCAAGGGCCAAGAAGATTCAAAGTGCAACTAAAGCCTTTCTTGTCCGTCATCATGGAACTTTAGAGCAAGGGTTCAGGCCACCCTGGATCACTTGGCTCAAGGTTACACCACTAGCACAAGAAGTGAGCCTGCGTCCACACACGGAGCTCATGAAGACTCGTCTGCACCCACCATGACTCACCTAAACTCGACATCTCCTTGGGTCACTCGGCCGAGTGGGCCAGAAGCCTTGTCGAGAGAGTGGGCCGAGTTACACTTGTGCTTGGGCCAAATTTATTTAATTTAATTATGTTACTATTTTATGCAAATTAGATATATAAGGTGGAATTAATTATATCTCTTCTAGATATAATTCTTGGCCACCAAGTTATGAAACATTTATCTTATTAAGAAATATTTATCTTAGGGTTATTTTATTTATCTTTAAATAGAATTAATCTATCCAAACCCCTTTCCTTTGCAAGGAAGGATTGGTTATATCTCCCATAGTTTTCTATAAATTAATGTTATGCACCTTTGAATTAATTAGATTGAATTAGAATTGAGAAACCCCTTTGAGGATTAAAGGTTTCTCGATTATCAATCCCAAAAACAACTATCCGGTTCTTTATGTTCTTACGACACTTCATCTTCATCACCATCACACTGGTTCAACAGTATCGAAAGCAAACACCACACAAAGTCTAAACCCAAGGGAGACGTCGCAAGAAAGGATCCAAGGAGCTTGGTGACGCTCGCGGCCATCCTCGCTCGCAGCGAGCGCGGTGCGTCCCATGGCCCTCGGCTCTCGCTCCTGTCCTAGCGTCTCCTGGCTCTCGCTCTCGCTTCATCGTCGCGCCGCGACGCCGCTCACAGGTCCCAGCGATCGCGCTCTCTCAGGTCTCGCCTCGATCGCTCTCGCGCGCTCGCCTTCGCTCTCGACCCAGCGAGCCCATCCGGGAACCTGTCCCACGTCACCGTTCCGCGTCCGCACACCCTGAGAAGCTCTCTCCTATGTGCTCGGTCGCGTCCGCAAGCGCGCGCCAGACCTCGCACCTTCTTCTCTTGCCGCTCCCTTTGCTTTCATCACTGTTACTTGTTAATTTGTTAAGTTTAGATTTTGATCCTACGCTCTCTTCACTTTCTTTGCTTTCTTTCTTTAGTCGCTTTAAGCATTGATGTTTAATTAGTTTAAATTAGTTAGAATTGTTTCCATCGATAGCTGTTATTTGCTTAGTTTTCTTAAGTTATAAAACTGTTACTTTTTGTTAGCTTTAATTTAGTTAAGTTTAGACCGTAGCTTAATTAGTTAATAACTTGTTTAGTTAATTTGTGTTAAGCAGGAGATATCGAAAGAGCATTGCAAGATCGGGCAAATATACGGCGTGGTTCTTGATCTTGAGCCCAGAGGCGAAGGATCGGGTATCCCAAACGTATCAGGTTCCGCTGCTTCTTGAACTTGGACTTCTGTAGTTGATTTCCGAGCTTTTCCGACCTTTCTCAGAACTGCTGTAATTTGCCTCGAGTTCTGCGAAATTAAACAAAAACTGGTGTAGATTCCATAATTTGACAAATAAGCATAAACTACATAGATTATGTATTATCCTAGCCCAAATGCATGAAATGTATGTAGAAAACGATATAAAAGTTATTGTAAAACATGGTAGATTCAGCTTACAACATGGAGCTGATTTTAGGAATCATTCAATTCACAAGCTAGAGAAGTAGTTCATAGAGAAGGTTTAGGAGTTTAGAGGTTTTAGGATTTTGGCATTCGACGAGAGTTGGATTGCCGGGATTGTAAAAGCTTTGAATTTAGTTTAATGCAAGTTATTTCTTTTCAATCAATGATGTCTGAGGTTGCAATGAAGCGCGAGTAATCCACCCACTTCTAGGGTTGGGGCGAGCCCGACGATAGCCATGCGTGTTTGAGGTAAAGATCCGACTTTTATCATGTTTTGAGAATCTACTACTTGTTATGTGTTTATTACCCATCTAATGGAGGTCCATTCTAACAACTTGGATTCTAAACATAAAATCGGTAGATACAACAATTAGGGTTTCTTGAAAGAGTTGTCTAATTGTTGGAAAAGGCGAAAGCTTGATCCTTTGATGCAATTCACATGATTATCTGTTTTATTTCTGCCTTATGCCTGCTTGGTTATCGTTGTTGCAAACCCCAATCTTGGAAGTCTTTTACATACAGTTTAGTTCGAAATCCCAAAGCACTTGTCTTTACTTTATTTCATTTTTTATCTTCTGTATTACTCGATCTCGAATTGCACTACTCGACCTCGAGTTACTGATCCTCGATCCAAAATCGACGTAGCTTCTGTGTGCAGGTGATCAACAAGAGCCAAACCGACGTTGACAACCTTACTCGATCTTGAGTAAAGGTTACTCGATCTCGACCAACATCATCGGAAGCTGCTGCTGTGCTAAAATTGACTTGTCCGATCTTCTGTCAAGCAACTGTACTCGAGATCTAGGACACCTGCTATCGACCACTTCCGCGAGACTTCTTTGCTGCCTAGGATCCGCTGACACGCTTCCTCGTGGATCGATCCTGACTTCCCACTACTGCATCGGGATGAGGTCTTGTAATCATTTGCAAGGGACGGAATCTGGTTAGCCTTATTTTATTTACATTCTATTTTCCATACTCGATTTCCTCCTATCAACAAATTGGCGCTGTTGCCGGGGAAGCAATCATTCGTGCCTTAGGTAGTTAAAATCTCACGTTTTCTTTGAGTTACTTTACAAGTGTATGCGCCGTTCTGGTCAACCACCTGAGTTTGACGGCTTAGACGAACTGGAACGCCTTCTACACATCAGAGCTAAACTACAAAGAGCCATGGCGGCCGCAGAAACACAAGAACAGCTGATTGAAAGGCTTACAAGGGAACTAGCCGCGAGGGATGTTACTATCGCCGCTGAGAGAGCTGGAAGAGAACAAGAAGCTGAGCGCGTGAGGCAAGCAGAAGCCGAGCTTGCCCAATTCCCAACCACTGCAGAGGATTATATGCATCCAACTCCCGTCATGCCTGAATCGGCGATTCTAATCCCTGAAAACGCTTTTGAAATTCGCACTCAATTTCTTATAGAGCTTAAAAGTAATGCTTTTTTTGGAAAATTTAATGAGTGTCCTCTTGAACATATTACTAATTTTTCTGACATGTGTCGTACTCTTGCTGAAGGTACAACTCTGGAATATGTCAAGATTAAGGCTTTTCGCTGGTTTCTCGCGTGGCCTGCACTGAAGTGGCTTGAAGGGCTGAAACCAAGATCACTCACAACATGGGCCCAAGTACAGCAAGAGTTTCTGAATAAATTCTTCCCTCCCGCCAAGACAACACTGCTGCGATCTTGCCCTACTCATGGACAGCCACCCTACGTCATTCAGGAGATATTCTTCAACTCTCTTGACCACGTCACTAAGGACATAATCAACCAGTATACTCGCTATGAGTATCTGACGATGCCACCAATTGACGCCTGGGGTGTACTAGACAAGCTCGCCAATTATGAAAACAAATATAGGTCTACTGCAAACTATGAGGAGAACTCCTATGCCAGGCCAGCACCATCTATGCTACTCTATGAGCCAGCAAAGGAGATTGACCCGGATGTCAAGGAGCAGTTCTATAGAGACCAGAATCGCAAGCTTCTCAAGCAAGTCAAGTATCTCTCTGTCAACCAGTCTTGCATTGAATGCGGATCACAGCGGCACACCACTACTGAGTGCCCACACACTGATCAAGTCAGGATGGCAGAGACACATGAAGAGGTAGCCTACGCTGGGGTCCCAATCGCTACATGGGAGATCAAAGATTCTATCAACCACAATGGAACCAAGGTCCTCCTAGGAATCCCCCATCATACAGAGCTCCAGGACATCCATAAAGGGATCAAAAGAAGGATGATCTACAGCTCTTCCTTGAGGAGATGCGTCCGAATCAAGGCACCATCAACAACCAGTTCTAGGGCATCACTACAAAATTTGGAGAACTGGACATCTGGAAAAGGGGAATAGAGACCCAGATGGGTCAAATCGCTGCACAGATCCCACGACCATCCAGACAGCTCCCTAGGCAAAGAGAACCAAATCCTAAGGGGAAGACCGGGCACGTCGCAGCTATCAAACTCAGAAGTGCGCATCAATTACACGAGCCAGAGGTCGGGAAACATCAATACAAGGCAGAGCAGCAACTCGACACTTAGTAGGATCAACTCGATCTCGAGAAACCTTTACTCGATCTCGACAAAACTCTCGTCGACCCAGACCAGAGGCCAAGTTCAGAATCCACTACACAGCCCAGCAACTCGAGGTCGACAACCCAACTCGATGTAGAGAAGCCCCTAGTCGAGATCGAGGAGAATCAAGCCGATGTCAAAGACTCTGCAACACCTCCAACGCCTGATCTGGCTCTGAAGCAGAAAAAGCCACTGCCTTTCCCTTTCCAAAGCGCTGAAAGATCCCAATGCAGGCAGGTTTAACCGTTTTGTTAATATGCTGCAAGAACTGAACGTCTCTATTCCTTTTACAGAAGCCCTGCAAGAGATGCCTGGATATGTCAAATTTCTGAAGGAAATCCTGAGCAAGAAGTGATCCATCTCAGAGATCGCAGGCGAGTGCAAAGTACTCCACTTCCCTGAAAAGAGACACGACCCTGGTAAGTTTTCTGTTACTGTGGGTTTTGGACGATATAAATATGAGTCTATGTGTGATTTAGGAGCAAGTGTGAGCATCATGCCCTTATCAATCTGGCGGAAGGTAAAAATAGAATGCATAGAACCTGTGGATGCCAAGCTATACATGGCAAACAATATAGTGCTCATCCCTACATGTATAGTTGAGAATGTCCCCGTCCAGGTTGGTAAATTCTTTCTTCTAGCAGATTTCCTTATTATAGACTGTGCTGAAGATCCTACTAGCCCGATTATTCTTGGTAGACCATTCTTAGCTACTGCAGATGCCAAGATTAGTGTCAAAAATCGATCGCTCACCTTCACCATAGGCGACGAGGTCTTAGATTTCTCTTTTGGCCCTGCAAAGGAGGAAATTTCACGGCTAGAGGTAAAAAGCATCAGCAATCATGGGACCAAGCAATCAACGGAGGAAAGCACCAGAACTGTACTCGAGATCGACAAAGCTTCCTCGATCTCGACTAACCCTCTAATCGATCTTGACCAAAGCTCGTCGACATCGACTTCCTTTGCTGAGCCACAGACTTGCCAAGAGCCTAAGTATGGGGTCCATGTACTCGATATCGACCAGCCATACTCGATATCGACTAACCCCAAGCCCGAAGATTTTTGTTTTGGGTCCGAAAAGGTAAGTTCAGATATGAATTCTACTCCTCATCAGTCCATTAAGAAATTTATCAATAATTTAAGGGGAGGTAAGGCTCCGTGGCGAGAGAATCTGCAGAAATTAAGAGCTGGAAGGAAGAAGAAGAAAGAGAAGGAAGATTATGCAAGCAACCACCTATCAGCTGAGCTTGCATACTACAATCAGGACCTAGATGATCCAAGAGAAGGGTCAAGCATGAAAGGGCCCCACATTGATGATCCTTGAGCGCAAACGGAGATGCCGGCCTAGCGACTCTAAAATCTAGAGCACGTATATAAGACTTTATAAATTTCGGGACTTTAGAACTTTTGATTTTGGTTTTTTGTTTTGGTTTTGGTTTTTTGTCTTTTAGTTTTTTTTTAATACTTCATGTGGATAGTCTTGTTTTTGTGTGCAATCTAACACTTTTAGGTCGGCAAGCATAAAAGGATCGCGAAAGGCGGAAAGAAGAAGTCCCTGAAAAACAGTCAGAATCGACGAAGGCCAACTCGACAACGACAAAGAGGAGCAGCCCAAAAACTCCTCGATATCGAGTAGGCCAACTCGATATCGAAAAAGCCCAGAAGCTCCTCGACTTCAGAAATCTGTTGGACGTAGACAAGCTCCTCGATATCGAGTACTGTACTCGATATCAACGAAGATTCTACTCGACCTGCACTGACCTGCCCTCCTCGATGTGTTATTCTGTGAGTTCCTTCCATTACTCTTGTTTTTATTTGATTTTATACAGTAGGGACACTGTATATTTTAAGTATGGGGTGGGGGAAGGGCTCATTATCATTGCTATATGTTCTAGTATTGCTTTTGGTTTTACATGGTGAAATTTTAATTTTTATGTATGCATTCATGTTTAAGTTTTATGCATTTTAGTCTTTTTCCATACTTTAGTCTTGTTTTTAGTTGCATGGAGAAAAAAAGAAAAAAAGAAAAAAAGAAAATAGAAAATGTCGAAAAAAAAGAAAAAAAATGCATATTTAAATTTTTACATTGTCATTGTTTTTATACCCTAACTTAGATGTCCTATGATGATAAATAATGATTGACTTGATCATGTAAATCCTATGGCATGTTTGGAAGGTTTATCCTAAATCCTCGAAATTGTTTTTATGTGGATTGTGAACTTGTGATGAAATTGAGCACATATGATCCTAAGCTAAAGGTGAAATCCAACAAAAATTGTCCTAGTGAGAATTTTGGCCTTATAGGGAGAACATTAAAAATCCCTCTGCTTTCTTGAGTATATTTACTCTTCCTATGCATCTCTAAATATTGTGATAGTTATTCAAAGCCAATGCATTTATATGATGATATGAATGAGAATTAAATGATGGATGCACCTTTTAAGCCAATTTTATCTTCTCTTTACCTACCCTGCATTATCCCTGCTTGAAGCCAGAACATTAGCCTGAGACTTTTGTTGTGAACTCCACAAAATTATCCTTAGCCAAATTGAGCATAACCCCCATTTGGGAATTAAGACTTAGAGCTGGTTGAAATAATGGTTTGTGGAAGGAATGAGCTTGTGTTTCATTTCAAGTAAGGAAGATTTTTGAATTTATTAAGATATGGGTTGGTTTTATATTTTTATCGTGCCATGCATATTATGTAAAATGATTTTTGGCTCACCCTATAAATGCACTAGTGTTATTTTATGTTATTTTCGTTTCAAAAAAAAATTGAAAAAAAAAAAAGAAGAGAAAAAGTATATATGTTTGTGAATAAAGTGCATGAGCCAAATTTACCTTATTTCTTTCATTATTCGCAAGATATATACTTTGGAGAGGTTGAGGAAGTTTGAAAGGTTACATACTTTGGAGAGGTTGAGAGTTTGGTTGATGCATATGATTGAGAGTTATGGTTTGGTTGAGTTGTGTTGGAGATTTAGGAGTCTTGATTCCCGAATTTTAGTAAGCACCACATGTCCAAATAATTCCATGCCCTTTTATTTCTTACCAAGCCCCATTACAACCCCGCCGAATGGAATCTTCTTTGAAGACTTCTATTGAGCGAAGTCCTCCTGATAATTCTTGTTGCGTTTTCATAATTGGTTGCGAAGTGGATTTATATTTAAATTGCAATGTTTATGAGATTGTATATGGAATTGAGTTGACAGTTGATCGTCATAGCCTAAACACATTGAGAGTTGAGTGTAAACACATTATCCCTGTGAGGTTGGATTTATATTGCCTATTCCTATGGATCGCTCATATATGTGTGATGACATTAAAATCACTTGTCTTACATTGCTACTACTTGAGATGTTGCTTTTGACAAAAGGCGAAGACTTGAAGAATGTGTTGTAGGTCTTGGTTATTTTTTGGTTATTGCTTGAGGACAAGCAAGTCTAAGTATGAGGTGATTTGATGTCACTAAAGTAGCCATGTTTTTGTGCATATTTTAGTTTCATATTCTATACACTCTGCATTTTTCGGGTTGGGAATATGTCGAATTTATGTAGTATATGCTTATTTCCCAGAAATGGAGATCTACATAAGTTTCTGTTTAATATTGCAGAATATGAAGCCATTTCGGGAGAAAACCAAGTAGCAAAGACGGAAGCAGCAAGTCTACTCGATATCGAATAGTTTTCGTCGATATCGACAAATCATGTCTGGACACACCAGGGTCAAGGAGCATCATGTCGAGAAGCCGGGAGATGAAGAACCCGACTCCAGCACTTTACTCGAGATCGAGTACTATCCTCGAGATCGGCTAAGCCTTGAAGACCATGCCCGGAGTCGAGGACACCCTGGTCGAGGATGTCAAGGAGAATTGCCCGACCTGACCAGACAACCCGGAGTCGAGGAGAGCCTACCCGAGGATGCCGAGGAGTGCTACCCGACCTGGCACCCGGACACAACAACTCGATGTCGAGGACTTTCCTCGATATCGACAAAGCCGAACACATGTCCGAGCATGTCGAGAAGAATTGCTCGACAACACCAGAGAACCTAGTCGATGAGCCCACTCAACTCGATATCGAGCAAGGTCCTCGAGATCGACGAACTCCAGAGCACACATCCGAGCCAGTCCGAGGAAGACCTGCTCGATGTCACCAGGCCGAGCTATGTCCGACACTGTTACTCGAGATCGAGTATGTAACTCGAGATCGAGGAGATTTGTGACCCAGTGTCCGAGCCACATCGAGCAAGGGTTACCCGAGATGCCGAGCCACTGAAGTCGACGAACACCATCTTACTCGAGATCGACGAATTCTCCTCGAGATCGAGGAAATCTTCCGGAGACGCGTAACGCAGTTTGGGCAGTCCTACTCCGATTGGGATTCCTTAAGGCCGAAGATTGCCGAGTCTATCCGATTTTATCAAGATCTTTCATGAAGGAGAAGATTTATCCACTTGAAGACTTTTTAGATATAATTCCCTATTTTAAATTTAATTATGTTGTTGCATTTATTTATCTTTAAATGCTTTAAATATAGATTTAGATATAGATATAGATATTCTATCCTTGAATAAGAAGGATTAGAAGGCTATAAATAAAGCCCATGGGGCTGATTTTAGGAATCATTCAATTCACAAGCTAGAGAAGTAGTTCACAGAGAAGGTTTAGGAGTTCAGAGGTTTTAGGGTTTTGGCATTCAACGAGAGTTGGATTGCCGGGATTGTAAAGACTTTGAATTTAGTTTAATGCAAGTTATTTCTTTTCAATCAATGATGTCTGAGGTTGCAATGAAGCGCGAGTAGTCCACCCACTTCTAGGGTTGGGGCGAGCCCAACGATAGCCATGCGTGTTTGAGGTAAAGATCCGACTTTTATCATCTTTTGAGCATCTACTACTTGTTATGTGTTTATTACCCATCTAATGGAGGTCCATGGTAACAACTTGGATTGTAAACATAAAATCGGTAGAGACAATTAGGGTTTCTTGAAAGAGTTGTCTAATTGTTGGAAAAGGCGAAAGCTTGATCCTTTGATGCAATTCACATGATTATCTGTTTTATTTATGCGTTATGCATGCTTGGTTATCGTTGTTGTAAACCCCAATCTTGGAAGTCTTTTACATACTGTTTAGTTCGAAATCCCAAAGCACTTGTCTTAACTTTATTTCATTTTTTATCTTCTGTCTTACTCGATCTCGTATTGCACTACTCGACCTCGAGTTACTGATCCTCGATCCCGAATCGCCGTAACTTCTGTGTGCAGGTGATCAACAAGAGCCAAACCGACGTCGACAAACTTACTCGATCGCGAGTAAAGGTTACTCGATCTCGACCAACATCATCGGAAGCTGCTGCTGTGCTGAAATCGACTTGTCCGATCTTCTTTCGAGCAACTGTACTCGAGATCTAGGACACCTGCTGTCGACCACTTCCGTACGTGAGACTTCTTTGCTGCCTAGGATCCGCTGAAATGCTTCCTCGTGGATCGATCCTGACTTTCCACTACTGCATCGGGAGGAAGTCTTGTAATCATTTGCAAGGGACGGAATCTGGTTTGCCTTATTTTATTTACATTCTATTTTGCATACTCGATTTCCTCTTATCAACAACGACATGTTTTAATTAACGAATGGAGTATAGTTTTTACTTAACTACCTGTTATAATCTAAATTAAAAAAACTACCCATTAAAGGCGATTTGTTAAGAAAGAACCACCTAAATCGAATATCTCTTTTAGATTATGTTACGAGTTCCTAAAAAGACTAAGTTACCTTTGTTGAATTCTTTTATTTTTAGATTACATATGCATTATGGATTCTCCGTACTAGATGGGAAATAGCTAATATTGAAATTTGTCTTCTGATCAATGTAAGAATAATTAGTTCCCTAGGGATTAAAAAAAAAATTAGTTCCCTCAAATGAAATCCATATTTTAAGTTTGATTTTCTTCCTCGGCATATCCGTTTTAGACATAGCAAAGAATTGAGGGTGTATGTATATATATGGTGTCGAAATGAAAAATGGGTCTTGAACCCGGTATGACTATTGGCAAAGACACTTATTAGAGCATCTCTAACCATTTTTTCATTTTGGAGATTCTGGAGAATTTTGAGATATTTTTTGGTTCAACATCACATTCTTCAAAATGAAAAAGAATAAAAAAATAGAGAAGATTCCCTAAATCTGTAACATTCTCCAAATTAACTAAATGATTCTCCAAATTTTCGGAATGAGGAAGTTGTTGGAGTTAAAACAAAAATAATTTGGAGAATATATATTTTGTTTCGTTATCTTGGGAAAATTTTAGGGAAGTTGTTGGAGATAGTTTTAGAGCGATGTAAAATCCAAAGAAAGGTCTTGGCAGTGGTGTTGAAGAGGAACTGAAAGAGTGATGTTATTGACCAAGGACTTCTTGCCTTAGTAGTAAGGGAGAGGTGGCCCTCGCAAGAGGCCAAAGGTTCAAATCTCACTCATTACACAATTTGTGTAATTTGTGGGTGCTCAAGCCTTCATTTGGGGTGTTCATAACCTGGTATCCGACACGGATACACGAAGCGGATCCGTGTCGGATACTCGGATAACCCGACAGGAACCATTGAATGGAAGGCTAAGGGTTTTTTTAAGGCTAAATTTCTAAACACCAAGACATAATCAAATCTACAGATTCACAACCGTTCAAAATAACAATTGCAAGTCTTGAATCAAAGCCTACAACAACAATACAACTAGTAGGATCAATAACCGTCTTCGAAATGCCTATACCATGGAGATCGGGGAGAGGAGACGGTCGTTCGAACGCCGGAGATGAAGAGCAGTGGCCGGATCTGGAGACATCGAGAAAGGCCGACCGGACCGCTGCATCTAAAAACTCCGAGTCACCGTCCTTAGAGAGGGAGTGGAGTCATCCTATCCGCATGCCTTCAATAGTTCTTCAAATCTGAGTCGTCTCCCCTTATTTCCTCTACACGTACAACCCTTACTGTCTACAGATCTGCACATTCTGAGATGATTGAATTTGAGGGAGAGAGAGAGGAGACGCACAAACCCTCTTCAGGTCTTTTAGAGAGAGAGAGCATCGTCCTTGCCGGTCAATGCACAAACTGTGTTTAGGTCTTCAAAAGATAGAGAAAGAGGAGGTCAAGAGGAGGCGCACACCGTCCTTGTTGTTTACCACTTCATCTCACCTTTATACTAGGGTTTGAAAAGAAGCAATTTTTTTTATTCAAAAAAGCAGCTTTTAGTTAAAAAATGAGAATCAATTCGGAGACCAATAGCCCAATTTAAATCCCACACGACACAAACCAACTGAGCCACTTTCCATTAACGATTCTTATGGGAATTCAAAATACTACTACATTATTATATATTTAAATTAAAAAAAAATTAAACGGTTCGTGTCGGGTATCCAGTAAAGGAATATGCCCGATCCGAACACGGACCGTTTACTGTCGTATTTTTTTGGTTCGTGTCATTATCGTGTCGTGTCTTTTCGGTTTCGTGTTTTTTCGTGTCGTGTTGTTGTGTTTTCGTTTCGTATCATTCGTGTCGGTTTTTTTCTGCACACCCCTAGCCTTCATTAGCTTGGATGAGCATGTCTAGTGGCTTGCCGCCTGGATTACCGGTCCACATCCTTTGTAGGTTAGAGCTCGGACTCGTGGGGGACTAGTCGGTAACCTCGGAACCCCACATTACCCAAAAAAAATGGTGATGTTTTTATTGATGACGGGTGAATGAAATCACATAGCTGGGAGTGGATTTGAGCACTAAGAAGAACAATCGTCTATATTTAAAGAAATTTTTTGCCAAACAGGCACCTTTTTGGACAAATTGGTAAAATGTCCACCTTTTTGGACAAATAACAAAATGTACGCTATATATACTAATTCAATAGGTCCCTAACCCTAGATCTCTCGCTCTCTCGATCGATCTGTTCTCTCCTCCTCTCCTCCTGTCGTCCTCATCAGCACCACTTTCGATCGCTGTCCTGCTTACACCGGTGGAGTTCTGTGGGAAGTTGTGCTCAGATCTTGGTGGAGGTGTGCAGATCCGGTGGATTTCACGGAATTTGCGTTCATATGCTGCCCTCCGTCGACTTCGGTCTCGGAATCGGCTTCCATCTCGTGGTGAATTGCAATCGTCAGAGTTCGCGCGAGCCCTTCCTCCTCTGAGATCCGAGATCTCCTCAGTGGATACAGAGAGATCTCTCTTGTAAATCGCTACGCCTGAGATCGCTCGCTCACTCACCTCTCCTCCTCAGATCGCTCGCTCAGAGAAATCTCTCGCTCACCGAACGGGAGCGACATCAGCGGGGGCTTTTCGGAAGCCTGATCTTCGGATATGGCTTCTCTCCTATCGAGCGCACCAACGCCGATGCCAAATTGGACTAGATCTACACATCCTAGGGTCACTGTTGGACCCCTGTTTTGCTGGAGTTTAAGAAACTGCACTGATTCAAGGATTGTGAGATACCTGGAAGCCTGTCAACACCGTCGTTGGTATGATTCCTTTCTTTTTCTTTCTTCGATTATGTTCTGTGTTTTGATTTTACTTGGAAAAAAAATTTAGCCACACTCCATGCATCTTCATCTTTAGGTTTAAAATTCGATAGAATGGTGTAGTTACAGATTATGTATTCCGGACATCGATTACATAGAAATTGGATATCTTTTCTTCCTTTATCTTGAGATATCAATGCAGATATATGTATACATGAGAGAAGCATATAGGTTACAAAGGTTCCTTGTGTTATAAGAATCATTTGTCATCAGATTCATAGGATGATTCTCAATTTCTTCTGAAACTGTTGTCATTATGTTATATGCCATTCCTCAGGTATGCTTGGCTCCGTGGCTCCTTGTGTTCTTTATGGAAGCAATGTCGAGAGACATACCTCAGCACCTACGGCTTTTGGAACCCAATTTTTTTCGTATGGGGCTCTTTATCTAATTGGAAATTCATTTTTTTGGAAATGCTTAGCTCCTTGGTTTTCCTATAATATCCGTACTGCTCTACATTGAAGGTTCAACCTTCAAGTAAGTTACTTCCCTGATCTTTTTCTGTCTATAGTTGATCCACTTAAGTTGCTTCACATCTGATAGCTCCACTCTCTTGATGAAAATCGGAATAAGTTGCAAAGGCTTTGACAGTCTGTTTGTGTCAAAGGTCTTGAAGCTTCAACAGTGTTGATGAAACACAAAACCTGTTCTCTATGATATTATGTTCGAATATTATTTTATTATATGCTTCCAGATATTATTTTATAATACTAACATTTCATGAAGCTTTTCGAATATTATCTCCTTCCTTAAGCTAAACCGAGAAGATTCAAATCGGAAGATTATGGCTTCAGAATTTCCAAAGATAGAAGATTGTGGAGTATCCAGCTCAAGCCATGATCGTCTCTAGCCGTTGGTGAAGATCCTTAGGCGCCGATTTGTTCTCTATAAAGAAAAGGAAGAAAAGAAGACAACGACACATTCGTTGAACACAAGCTTTCATACACTCAAGCCCTCAAGCGAGATCTGTCTTCTTCGTGTGTTCTGTCCTAGTCCTTAAGAGTCTGTTATTTCATTTCAAAGCATTTAAGAGTTACACACTGAGCTTATAGGATATATTTCGTGATAGTGTTATACTCGAGAGTTTGTAACTCAGGAAGTGGACACTAGGCGATTGATTCACTAATTAAGTGTAAGAGGATTGTACTAGATAGCATAGAGAGGTGGGGCTCTTCTAGATTGGTATAGGACTCCAAGGGAACGTGAGTTGACTAGATTGCAATTGTATAGGAGAGAGGCTTCTCGGTGAGCTATTAGGATCCTAAGTCTTGTGAATCAATAAAAGTCGGTTGAATCCTGGGGTTGTGGAAGAACCCTAGGCGGGGACGTAGGCCAAGTTCATGTCGAACCTCGTAAACAATTCATCGAGTCCTTGATTTACTGTTTTACCTTATTTCCGCACTTGGTTCGAATTGTTTAACTTTGTGATTCAGGTTTTTAGAGAAAAGACTAAGTCTAATCTCAAAGGGTTTTGCACGAGCTTCAAAAGTCTTGAGACTGTCTGCGAAAAACCGGCATACTCTATTCAACCCCCCTTCTAGAGTATCTTTACATTACTTTGTTTTACATTATCGAACCTTCAATTGGTATTAGAGCTTTACTCACTGCTTTTGATCTAACAATCTTGTGAGTTTTCGATCATGTCTGGTGAAGCAAGCGGAGGATTTACACAGGGAAGGTCTACAGGCAGACCACCACTCTTTGTTGGAAATAACTTTGTCCACTGGACATCATTGATGAAGATGTTCATTATAGATCAAGATCTGGAACTTTGGAACATTATAGAGAATGGTCCGAAGATTCCAAAGAAAGACGGACCAAATGGAACCAAAATTGCAAAGGAGGAGTCTGAATACATCCAAGCAGATCTTGAACTCGTCTCCAAAAACTACAGGGCTATCAACTTAATTTATTGTGGTCTTAGCACTGATGAGTTTAACCGTATTTCATCTTGTAGGTCAGCTAAAGAGATTTGGGACAAGCTGGTCATCACCTATGAAGGAACCAGCCAAGTAAAGGACACCAAGATCAGTATCATGCTTCGAAAGTATGAGCTTTTCAAAATGAAGTCTGATGAGTCTATCAAGGCCATGTTCATGCGATTCACAAAAATTACCAACAACCTTGACTCTCTTGGCAAGAGCTTTACGAACGTTGAGAAAGTGATGAAGATATTGAGGTGCCTTCCAAAAGAAAAGTGGGGTCCTAAAGTAAAAGCCATAGAGGAAGCCCAAGACCTCACCACTCTGCCCCTTGATGACCTGCTTGGAAAACTGATCACGCATGAGATGATCCTTAATGAAGACGATGGAGAACTTCCAGCAAGCACTAAGAACTTGGCGCTGAAGTCTAAAAAGGATGAGCCCAAAGATGGATCTGATTCCAAAGATGGAGATGACAATGAGGATGACCCTTTTGCTCTTATCACAAGAGGCCTTGCTCGAATCCTCAAAATGAAGAAACAATTCAACAACAAGGATGGGTCAGAGTCTTCAAAATTTCGAGGTAAGTTTTAATACAACAAAAATGATAAGAAGACTAAACCTTTGTCTTGTTTTGAATGTGGTGAAACAGATCATCTTGTAAAAGACTGCCCTCAAAAGACGAAGAGCCAGTCCAAGAAGGGTGATAAATGGAAAAAGAAAGCCATGGTGGCAGATTGGAGCGATTCTGACTCTGACTCCGATGATGAGAAAGCCAATGTCTGTCTTATGGCCTCAGGAGATGAATCCCACGATGAGAAGCTTGAGGTAACTGTAAGAGAACTTATGGCGAGTCCAAAAGAGGTATTATCAGAATTCCTTTCTAATATGATTGCCAATGAGGAGAAACTTATTGCCTAGACTAACACTCTTATTAAGCGAACTGTGGACCAGGACATAACTATTGAGGATCTGTCTATGAGGGTTAAAAGTCTTGAAGCTTCTTATTCAGGTCTTGACATTAAAGTTAAGACTCTTGACTCAGAGAAATCTGAACTCAAGCAAGATCTCTCCTCTCTAAGAAGTGAACATCATGACTTAGAGAACGAGAAGATCTCCCTGAATAATAAGATTCAAGACCAACAGACAACCCTTATAAGTTTTACCAAATCCAAAGGCACTCTTGATAGGATGTTGGGTGAGCAACAAAGTTCTCTAAACAAAAGTGGTATTGGTTACAATCCATGGTTTTTAAAGAAGCAGCACATTACCACCTTTGTAAAGGCAAAAGGAAGCAGAACCTCTCCTATATGTCACCACTGCGCTAGAAAGGGACATGTAAAAGAGACCTCCCCCCTATAGAAGAAAAGATCCATATATCATTCGCAACACATTTCCTGTTCATTTGAGAAAAGAACGGATAACACAAGTTTGGGTCCCCAAAGGCACTATTTTACCAAATATGGTTTATCCCGATAATGGATCCAAATTTGCTTATTGGTCTAGCCACAAAAGTTGATGTTTGTTTTGTAGGAGATCACCAAGGTGAAGGAGCACAAATGGATTATCGATAGTGGATGCTCAAGACATATGAGTGGGAAGAGTTCTCTCTTTCATGATCTAAAGGAGCAATCCACAGGAAGAATCACTCTTAGTGACAAAGAAAAGTGTGACATCGTTGGTATTGGTAGCATTGGGAGTGATTCCAACCATAGTATTCAAAATGTCTATCTTGTGAATGGTTTAAACTATAATTTGCTTAGTGTTTCTCAATTGTGTGATAGTGGCAATAATGTCATATTTAACAAGAAAAGATGTCTAGTATGCAGAGAAGATACATGTGAAGTTATACTGACTGCATATCGTTACAACAATATATACACTGTAAATGCTGATCAAGTGGCACAAGGAAGTATAACCGGTCTAAAGGCTTTGACGGACGATCCAAAGCTCTGGCACAGGAGACTCGGTCATGTGAGTCCACATACACTATAGAAGCTTGTGCCCAAAGGGCTTGTAAGAGGGCTACCTGAAATGGACTTCAAAGGTATTGATATGTGCAATGCATGCACACGAGGTAAACAAACACATAGCTCTTTCAAACCCAAAAAGGTTGTAAGTTCTTCTAGACCCCTTGAACTTTTACATATGGATTTATGTGGTCCTATACAAGTCAAATCTCCCAATGGTAAAAAGTACATGCTTGTTGTTGTTGATGATTTTTCTAGATATACTTGGGTTGCATTTTTAAAATAAAAATCAGAGGCCTTATTTGAGTTTTCTAAACTTTATAAGGAATTGCAAACTTTAAGAAATGAGCCCATAGTGTCAATTCGAAGTGATCATGGTAGGGAGTTTGATCAACTTCAGTTTGATTTATTTTGTGCTAAATATGGCATCTCCCATAACTTTTCTTCTCCTATGACACCTAAATAAAATGAGGTTGTGGAACGAAAGAACCGCACCCTAGTGGATATGGCCAGGACTATGCTTTTAGAAAATGCATTACCTAAAACCTATTGGGCTGAAGCTGTTAACACAGCTAACTATATTTTGAATCGTTGTCTTATTCGTTCCATCTTAAAGAAAACTCCTTATGAACTTTTCAAAGGCCGCAAACCACTTATATCTTATTTTAAACCCTTTGGCTGTACTTGTTTTGTTCATAACAATGGAAAACATAACCTTGGAAAATTTGATTCGCGTAGTGATGAAGGTATATTTCTTGGCTACTCCACAAGTAGCAAAGCTTATAGAATCTTCAATAAAAGGACCCAGTTAGTTGAAGAAAGTATACATGGTATATTTGATGAATGCAATGACGGTTCTATGAGTGAAAGTGTTGCAGATATAGATCTTAACATCCATGCAGAGAAAGAGGAAGGTGATGATGCTGCTACCAAGAAAACAGAGAAGATGAACATGCAGGAACAGATTCTCAACACTGAAGAATTGGCCCAAGGTGTTGAAGATTCGTCCAAAGCCCTTAGTGTCCAATCTAACAATGTTGAGACGTCAGAAACTGTTGTAACTGAATCCAACAGATCCATGGAGTCAGATGTACCACAAATCAATCATGCTGGTGTGACGAATCAAGGAGCTGAGACTAGCAAAAGAAAATTCAAATACTCCTCATCACACTCATTAAAGGATATCATTTCTGACCCTACATCTAGGGTTCAAACTCGTTCTAAACTTAAAGATCTTTGTGCTTTTCACGCGTTTGTTTCTCTTATAAAACCAAAGATGAGGCCCTTCAAGAGCCAGACTTGATTATTGCTATGCAAAGTGAACTGAACGAATTTGAAAGGAACAAAGTCTGGACCTTGAAGCCTAGGCCAAAGCATCAATTAGTCATTGGCACACGATGGGTATTTCGAAACAAGCTAGATGAGAATGGTAAGATCGTGAGGAACAAAGCAAGGCTTGTTGCTCAAGGCTACAATAAAGAGGAAGGTATTGACTACGAGGAGACTTTTGCTCCCGTAGCCAGGCTTGAAGCTATTCACATATTATTAGCATTTGCTTCTTTTATGAGCATAAAGTTATATCAAATGGATGTCAAGTGTGATTTTCTTAATGGTTTCTTAGAAGAAGAAGTTTATGTGGCTGAACCCCAGGTTCTGAAAGTTCGGAATTTCCCAATCATGTTTATAAATTAGACAAAGCGCTTTATGGTTTGAAACAAGCCCCAAGAGCTTGGTATGAGCGCTTGTCAAAATATCTTTTAGAAAATGATTTTAAAAGGGGTTTGATCGACAAGACTCTTTTTATCAAGACCAAAGGAAAGGAAATTTTGGTTATTCAAATTTATGTTGATGATATATTATTTGGTGCTACTAACACATCTTTGTGCAAGGAATTTGCTGACATTATGTACAGTGAATTTGAGATGAGCTTGATGGGTGAACTCAACTTCTTCTTGGGATTACAAGTTCATTAATCCAAGAAAGGGATCTTTGTCAACCAAAGCAAGTACACCAAGGATCTCTTGAAGAAATTCAAGATGGATCAATCCAAAGCAGCCAAGACACCCATGAGCTCAACATTATCTCTAGATCAAGACAAGACTGGGAAGAGTGTCAATCAAAAGGAGTATCGAGGAATGATTGGATCTTTACTACATCTCATATCTAGTAGACCTGACATCATGTTTAGTGTTTGCATGTGTGCTAGGTTTCAAGTCGATCCCAAAGAATCTCACCTCATAGCTGTGAAGAGGATCTTTCGATATCTCAATGGCACTAAGGAGCTTGACTTGTGGTACCCAAAGCAAAAAGATTTCACATTAATCGGGTATTCTGATGCAGATTTTGCAGGCTATAAGGTGGATAGGAAGAGCACATCAGGATGTTGCCAATTCTTAGGAGCATCCTTGATCAGTTGGCACTCTAAGAAACAAAACTCAGTTGCTCTATCCACTGCCGAAGCCGAATACATAGCAGCTGGAGCTTGTTGCTCCCAAATCCTTTGGATAGCTCAACAAATGAGAGATCTTGGCATCCACCTCAGAGGAATTCCCATTAAGTGTTACAATACAAGTGCCATATCAATCACAAAGAATCATGTTCAGCATACAAAGACTAAACATATTGATGTAAGGCATCACTTCATTAGAGACCATGTCGAAAAAGGTGATGTGTCCATATCTTTTATTTCTACTGATTATCAATGGGCTGACATTTTTACTAAGCCTTTGGCAGAGAACAGGTTCACCTTCATTAGACGTGAGATTGGGATGCTCAACAGGGATGCACTTTCGTAGGGGGAGCTTTCCGTTTACGAAAGATAAACACTACTCAATGTCAAGACCTTTGAGAATTATGTCAAGGTTTGTGAACTGAATGGAAGAGTACAGATATCAGATCATATATATTTGGTTAATATCTTTTTAGATATTTGATCAAGTATAATTTTGAATGGATTTTAAAATTCTATATATGTTACATATTTTATTCCCCCATCAGAGTACATGTTTTATTTTTGGAACAAAATATTTTCGGATATTTCCCTCCTATTTTAAATGGTTAAGAGAAGATTTGAATTTTGAATTGAAATATTTTTCAAATTGGCAATGTTATCATTACCCACATTGGAACTCTAAACCCGTCCAATCAACTCCATCACCTCACTCTACTTAAACCCCATTATGTACCCGATTCTCTCACCACTTCAAACTTATCTAAACCTTTCCAATTCTTCTTCTCCTCAATCTCTCAACTGTTCTAAAACCCTAGCCGAAAATCTCCATGGCTCCCAAATCAAAGAAAGCCTCCACACCCAAAAGACTTGGCGCCACCCCCAAGGGACGCCAGACCACTACTACTTCCCCTCAACCTGAACCCACTCCACAAGCAATCGTCCCAGCTGTTGTCCAGAGCATCATCGCTGAGAGCACGACTACAGTAACCAAGGGCTCTAAAAAACGCTCAGCGAAGAAGCCTCTCAGTGTGAAGCAGAAAGGGAAAAAGAAAATCATCACTGAGGAGGTGGATGATGAGGAGGATCTCGACGCTATTCTGGAACGGGATGCCGCCAAGGAAGATGATGAAGAAGCTCTGAGAAAGAAAAAGGCCGAGGAAGAGGCCGAGCTGGCAAGGAAACTGGCCGAGGAGGAGACCGAGAGAATTCGGAAAGAGGTTGAGAAGGAGGTTCCCACTGAGGAGGAACCAGAGGAAGAAGAAGAAGAGGAAGACGAGACCGATGATGACGAGGATGCTGAAGGAGATAACGAGGATGCTGAAGGGTCCGCTGAGGACTCAGGACGAGGAGGAAGAGGAGCCAGAACATGTTGCCTCTCCTTCTCCTTCTCCTCCTCCCCCGTCTCCAAAGAAGCGGAAAGCCCCAACAGCTGTCAAGCCTCCATCTCCCAAGCGTACCAGGAAGGGCACTCTCAGAAGTCTTGAGGCGCATGCCAAGAGGACTGCTCTCACACTTGCTCGCAGAAAGAATGTTGATCCACCCGCCTACATCCAGGTAAACCAATCCTTACCCTCTTCATGATGGTTTGAAGATGCTGAAACTGTTGGAAATTGGGTAGATGAGTTTCGAACTCGTAAGATTTGTTGTTCTGATTTTTTAGATCTTGCGTTCTTTGAAGCTTTGAATTTACCATGCATATCTCTACTCAAACAATCCCCTGCATGGACCCTTCTCAACCTTGAAGCTATCTACTATCCTCAACTTACCCGCATGTTCTACATAAACCTAAAAGCCAAACACAATGCTGACGGTTGGTCTTTGGAATCCATCGTCAAGGGGGTTAGAATCTCTTTCAACTCCATTGACTTTGCTGATTTCCTTGGTCTGCCTAGACCTTGTCCACCCTCTCTCGAGAACCCTAAAAAAGAACAATGCATAGCCCTTGCCCGACCCAAATATCTCCTACCCGAATCATCCAACAGCACCTCAAAACAGCTCACCCACTCATCCCTTACCCTATAGGCAAAGATTATTTTTAACATCATTGTGCGTTGCCTCTTACCCCGTCTAAACTCTGGCTCTCTCCTTACCGATAATGCCATGATCCTTCTATACCGCATCTTAAATGGCCTTGACCTTGATCTGGCCAACGCTATCCTTAGATCCATGGCTCACGCTAGAAAAGCCAGAAAAGGAACTCCCCCCCTACTTTGCCGCCCTTTTGACCCATATCTTCAAAGCTTCTGCAATCAATTTCAAAAATGAAGAACAACAGCGTCATATGGGTAAGTTCGACTCCAAGAGCTTTGAAAAGATAGACATCACTCGGTCCCCCAAGGGACTTGGAGTCTTGCCTCTCCTTCAAAAGCTCTTCCCATTGCCTCAGCCGTTGATGAACGCATGGACAACCTGGAGTTGGGCTTGGAGGAAGTTCGCCTGGATATCAAGGAGATGCACAAGGAGTTTATGATGGAGATGAGCGGGGTAACCAAGCTGTTGCAAGGTCTGAGGTCGCTGCTCACGGATGATGCTCCGTATGATGAAGCTTAGCCTTACCCTACCCTACCCTAACCCCAAATATGAAACATTGCTGGTTTTTGGAAACTGTTTCAACACTTTTGGTGACTGTTTTACCTCCTCCCTTTGTTGAATGACAAAAAGGGGGAGATGATCTGTTGTGGTTTAGACTTTGAAAACTTTTTTTAATTGCTGGTGAAGGTCTTGGAAGACCTTATTTTGTTTTCAGTTGGATATTTTTCATGTTTTACAATTATGATCCAACATTCGACTAACCCATGTAGGTACTTAGTCTGATGCTGCTTATATTATATATGTTTGACTAAGTTGCAGGGATGCACATGTTTTGTCTTTCATCATGGGCGAGATTGATAACTCCACTCCCTTTATGAAAATCGGAGTAAGTTTCAAAGGCTTTTACAGTCTGTTTGCGTCAAAGGTCTTGAAGCTTCAGCAGTGTTGATGAAACACAAAACTTGTTCTCTATGATATTATGTTCGAATATTATTTTATTATATGCTTCTAGATATTATTTTATAATACTAACATTTCAGGAAGCTTTTCGAATATTATCTCCTTCCTTAAGCTAAACCGAGAAGATTCAAATCGGAAGATTATGGCTTCAGAATTTCCAAAGATAGAAGATTGTGGAGTATCCAGCTCAAGCCATGATCGTCTCTAGCCGTTGGTGAAGATCCTTAGGCGCCGATTTGTTCTCTATAAAGAAAAGTAAGAAAAGAAGACAACGACACATTCGTTGAACACAAGCTTTCATACACTCAAGCCCTCAAGCGAGATATGTCTTCTTCGTGTGCTCTCTGCTAGTCCTTAAGAGTCTGTTATTTCATTTCAAAGCATTTGAGAGTTACCCAGTGAGCTTATAGGATATATTTCGTGATAGTGTTATACTCGAGAGTTTGTAACTCAGGAAGTGGACACTAGGCGATTGATTCACTAAGTGTAAGAGGATTGTACTAGATATCATAGAGAGGTGGGGCTTTTCTAGATTGGTCTAGGACTCCAAGGGAACGTGAGTTGACTAGATTGCAATTGTATAGGAGAGAGGCTTCTTGGTGAACTATTAGGATCCTAAGTCTTTTGAATTAATAAAAGCCGGTTGAATCCTAGGGTTCTGGAAGAACCCTAGGCGGGGACGTAGGCTAAGTTCGTGCCGAACCTCGTAAACAATTCATCTAGTCCTTTATTTACTGCTTTACCTTATTTCCGCACTTGGTTCGAATTGTTTAACTTTGTGATTCAGGTTTTCAGAGAAAAGACTAAGTCTAATCTCAAAGGGTTTTGCACGAGCTTCAAAAGTCTTGAGACTATCTGTGAAAAACCGGCATACTCTATTCAACCCCCCTTCTAGAGTATCTTTACATCACTTTGTTTTACATTATCGAACCTTCAACATCTGATTGAAAGGAATTAGTTTGTACCTGACTTATCAATGTGTTACGAGAAATGAAGATAATGTGTTGAGGGAAATGAAGATTGCACTTGATTTGTATCAGCTATCTGGGTCGTGGATTCTTTAACATTGTTTTTAGTATAAATTCTTGAACTTGCTAATCCAGAATTCCTCTTTGAAGCAGTTGTCGTTTATTTATCTTAATGAATGAAGTTAAGGCATTCGCAACAGTGAGGAAATGGTTTTCAAAATTCCAACTTAGACCATAGAGAACTCTTGTGCGATCACATGGCTGCTGCGAGCGCATTGTTGAGGATGATGTGCAACGAGAGCACTGTGAGGTAGCTTGTGACTTTGCCGTTCATGTCTTCTGCCACTCATATTGTTCCATATACAACTCAAGTTCCATGTTCATTTTCTATGGATATTTTTTTACTAATCATGTTATGGTTGTGTCACTTAACTCTTCCATGCTTTATTGTTGTATATGATTGTCTTGTAAGATCGACTTATCCCATTTTCATTGGTTTCTTCAAATCTATTGCCTTTATTATGTTTACGTTCTTCTTGGAGTTGATTGTTATACAATTCTAAAATAGAGTTCTGCAACTCTAAAATAGAGTTGTGCAACTTTGGTGCTAACACAACTTTGGTGATATGGTAAGCTACTAAGTGGGATCAACTAAAATTGATCCGATCAGCTAAAATTCATTCACTAATATATGTTATTTTTGCATCT
This sequence comes from Persicaria tinctoria, assembly GCA_037127255.1. NCBI lineage: Eukaryota > Viridiplantae > Streptophyta > Magnoliopsida > Caryophyllales > Polygonaceae > Persicaria > Persicaria tinctoria. The sequence continues at coordinate 25,815,969 of JBANSL010000005.1, read as the reverse complement.
ATTGTACTTTTAAAAGTCTATTATCTCAACGGGGAGAGCGATGTGTATACACACATAGATGAGGGTTAGACTCCCGCATAGGCTCATATATATATATTGGCAAAATTTGCACATAAATCACCATATTTCAATATAATAGATGATGAGCGGTTTTTAGTCGCGTTAACCGTATCAAAATAATTTCGAACCTACCTAACTAATGTAGCGTGGTAAGCACGAGTCGATCCCACAGAGAATCAAGTTATTCCTAAGTTAAGTTTATTTACCAATTAGTATGAAAGGGGGGTTTTGGTTGATTGGAATAAGAAAGAAAATAAAATAAATTACAAACAAGTTAATGGAGATAACGATTAATAAAATAGTTTCACCTACAATTATCCACTTTAGTTTGTTGAATTGATATTGTAACTTCCTCTTGTCCTTTTTGGTCTCCTATGAATGCCCTTGTCCCGACCTAATATAGTTACTAGTCCAACCAGTCCTAGAAACCCTTATCAACCGAACAGTCCCTAAAGAAGGATTTAACCCAATGGATAGCTTTAAGTTCAGAGATTAGCCAAGGTATTTTCAGTCCCTAAAGAGGGATTTAACAACACATCCAACTTCCTACGCATTCAATTAGTTCAACCAGCCCTAAAGGAACAAGTTTGCCACTTGGGTTAAGGTTCACAACCAGGAATCTACAAAACCCTGCCAATTGAATTGATTCTAACTAGTTGCGCGGACTAGAAAGGATAAAACAATAGACAATCAAGCACAAAGAAGTTGAAACATTCAATATAGGAAATAAGGAACAAGAATTAGAAACTCACAATCAATCCAAACAAAAGCTTCAAATTGTAAACGAAACGGAAGAGTTTAGATCTCCATAAAAATAAAACAAAACATACTTAGGGTTAAGAGGAATGTAAACTATCGGCCGGTCATTGTTAGTTCACCCTCGGCCTTCATTCGTTTGAATGTATTCCAATAACATAAGGCATGAGAAATATTTAGGCTTGTGGTGCTAAAAATCCGGGAAAAAGGAACAACAACCAACCAGAATAACACCAAAACTTCCATACTTCGCAAACCATTCCAATAACATAAACTCCAATACACATCAATAAGATCTTCAATTTCAATAGCCATACAACTCATGCATTTTTTTTTTCCACTTGGGTGATGACTTCTTTTCTTTTCTTTTATGCTTACTTTTGCCCCTAGGTGAATTTTATCCTCCCTGGGTCCAAGCTTACTAGACTTTTACTCCTAAGTGAATTTTATCCTCCTTAGGCCCCTAGTAATAAGTCATCTCTATTATGCAATAAGGGTTACCTTATTTTGGCTGTACCTCTCGCAATGCACAACCATACATACATTATCTCCACCCAAAGCAACTCCAACATATAGGTTTTTCACCAATTCTCCTCCTAATTCCCGGATGGGGTCAGGCTAATCATTGGCTAGGATATATTTTTGTGGAGCTATAAAAAATAATATGCTCTAAGGCTCAAATGGGCTTCAAGCAGAGGATAATATGTAAGGTAGATAGAGGATAATATGGCTAAAGAAAACATGCCTCAATCATTTGAAATTCACAAGGAACAAACATGTGCAATACGGTAGTGAAATAAGAAGCATATGGAGAGTATAATCACACAATAAAAGCAAAAGGGAATAATATGTAAAGTCCCTATAAGGCCAAAACAAACTCACAAGGGTTATATTTTTTTAGATTTCAATTAAACCTCAAGTATGAATCATACTTGCTCAATTATATTCTCAAATCATGCTCCAAAATCATTTTCAAGCAATTCAATCAAATCATGGGATTTATGCAATTAAGATCATAAGAATGAATTAGATGACAAACTAAACCAAGATGAGTATTGTTAATAACACCTAAATGCAATGAAATGCATAACAAAAATGGAAAAAAAAAACAGAAAACAGAAAACTAACATATATATAAAGACGGAGCTACACTTGAATTCCCCACCCCATGCTTAAAATCTTACATTTCCCTCAAAGTAAATAAAAGGAATAAAAGACGTAGAGGAAACTCACAATGTAATCAGGCATTCGGAACAAGCTTTCAATTCAAATTCGGAGGTGGTGGTGTAGTGTAGCCTCTGAATAGACCCAAAACTTCAGCAACCTCTGAAAGGTATAGGACTAGGGTGTTTGAGCAGAAGCTTTCCGCAACAACTTCGATGCATCTGGCATTGTGAAACGTCTTGGAGGCAGAAAAAATATAGGCAGTCTCCTTTGCAATTTGTCCTGGCCAAAACAAAAGACAAAGAAAACACACAACAACCAACCACATTCCAACATCCAAGAAAACTATATCATCCAAGTAAAAGAACAAACCCCAAAGTCCAAACAACTCAAATCAGCCCCAATAGCTCATGCTCAATCACTTACGACAAATATAAAACATGAATTTCAAGTGATTTCAGGGAATAACCTGGCTAATAAAAATTAAAGCATGGGCACCATCTCAAAGTATCCAAGCTTGTCCAAATAAAAGCAATCAGAAATCAGAGCAAGAAGCCATATCAAAGAATTCCTTAAAATCAAGTATGACATGAGCCAACTCAAGCAACAACTAAGCAATCGAATAAAAGTCAGCCCTCTAGATCATGCTCATCCATATTTTGCAACTAAAATCGTGAAAATTGGATATGGACACAGGGAGCAGAAAACAAGCAAGTCAACACGAACCAATCATAAAACTCATTTAAGTCGGCATTGAGCTCAAACTAACCAATTTAGAGAGTAGCAAAAATAACTCAGCTGATTTTAGACATGATGAGAAGACACTGATCAGCTACAGAGAGTTTGAAACAAAAAGAGCTTTAAATCAGCATTAAGACATCTCAACAAAATCAACAGTAAACCGACACAAGAGCAGACTCACTCAGTGGAAAAATCTAAAAGCAAACATAATGTAGTCCAGGAGAATGCTCAAAAGCCAGATAATCATAGCACCTGCTCTCCCTAAACAAGCTCATCACAAGACATACCTAAATTTCATCGAGCGAACCAAGCAATTGTATAACAAATCAGTTCAGCAAATTGAGATACTCCTATCAAAATTTCGTGCACTGTCCAAATTAGGTCCTTAGACAGTTCCTATCTTGCATATGAAAATCGTGAAAAATCAATTCATTGATTCAGAAGGACCACAACAACCCAATCATCCGCAGCAAATCCCAACAAATAACAGTAGACTTCACTCAATCTTGACAGAGAATGGACGATTCAAATCAGCCAGTGAATAGGTAAGTAACGAGAATCGAAAATAAGATATGAGCATTTTCAACAAACTCAATTCATCATCCTTTCGATAAACAAGAGAATTAGATAATCGATGAAAGGGTGAAGAGGATGACATACCTGCGCTTACCCGAGTGAAATCACGGTCTCAAAAATTCAGAGTCGCCTAGATGAAGGTGAATCAGACGCAATTGGAGGCAGCAGGGGACTCGCAGTAGAAATTCCGAGAGGGACCGGTGCTGGGGAAATGCCGATTGAAATCGAAGATGATGTTTGGAGGGCACCGGTGAGACTGGAGAGGGAAGGATGAAAGACTGCTGCTGGAAGGTGACATTGCTGGTGGTCGGCAAGAGATCGGCAGGAGAGAACACACGTCGAAGGAGGGGGTGCAGTGAGGAAGCAAGGCGGTGGGCTACTGGTGCGGCGCCGGTAATCAGTTCCGACATCAAGAGGCTGCGTGAACAAAGAGAGAGAGAAAGGAGACAGCAGCGAAGGAGAAGGAGATCGGTGATGTCGTTGGCGGTCTGGAAAAACCGGCGGACCGGCGGTGGTAGGGAAAGGAGAGAGAGAGGTGGCGCGATGCAGCGAAGAGGCGATGAGGCGATGCGGCCGGAAGGGAGAAAGGAAAGAGAGGGTTCGGAATTTTTTTATATTTTTTTAAGTGATTTTTTTAAAAAAAAAACCTGCAGCTTAGTATTAAAGGTAAAAAAAATACTTAGGGTCCGTTTGGATAGACATTGCATTATGTTTATAATTAAAATGAATGTATGAAATGGAGAATTAAATTATAAGCATAATACATTTCTCTCCCCCACTGTTTATCCCGTTTGGATCCTCGATCATCCAACGGAGATGCCAATTAGCTCGTCGACGCCACCGAACACCTTTGAAACGCCATGTTTTGCTTCCACCGACAACAACCCATCTCCAAATCCACCGCCCACTGCATCCAGCAACAGATCTCCGCCGTCGATCTCCTCAATCGACACCACTCGAGAACCCCCACCCCCCTCCGTCGTCAAACTCCTTCACCTCTCGATTTCGCCCAGATCAACACAACCCCCACCTACCACCATTTCTTACCTCTGCACATTCATCCTCCATAGATCTCTCAAACCCAAAACAAAATTTCTTTGAAATTGACCAAATTCAACCGCATAGAGACGCAAAGTTTTTGGATCAATCTAGGGTGATTTTACAAACCCTTGATTTGGAATCTTAATAAACTCTCAAATCAGGATATGATGAGAAAAGAAACAGGCTGAATTTGGGAATTTGTAGATTGGGGATTTTGGTTGGAAGGCTATACTTTGAAGAAGACCAACATAAAAACTTCACCTTCCTCCGGATTTCACCCAGATCCGTTCAAACTCGGCCTCGATCTCTCGATTTTGCCACAAATCCACCTAGATTTCACAATTTCAATGGCCATTGAAGGTTCACCGGTGGTGCTAGAGGAAGGCGGAGGTGGGATGCACCGATTCCAGTGGTGCAAGAGTCAAAGGCGGTGCCAGTGGTGGGGGAATGGGTGGTGATGGAGGCAGGAGCAAGGGATGGGTTGAAGACGCAGGTGGTTGCCGAAGTGGAGGAGGAACAAAAGAGGCGGAGGCGCGGAGGGGATAGGAATCCAGATAAATCTTTTCTAACTTAAAACATTTTTCCACATAGGCCATCCAAACAGTATTTAAATTTTAATTACATTATAATTAAAAACAATTGTTTATAAGCATAATTCAATGGGAATCCAAACAGACCCTTAAAGATAAAAATTACTTAAACTATACTTAAACTAATCTACGGAGTATAACGCTAAAAAAAATCTAAAACTAAACTAATTTATCGAATCTAAAATCACTAACCTTTGTTTAATGTCGTCAGTTTGACATTCTGGTCCACCTCTAAGATCTACTCAGACATCGTTAATGTCCTCAGCAACTTGTCAAATTCGTGAGCACACATTCCACAAAGGTATATATAATATATTGATAAATTGAAACTAAATAATATTACAGACAAGAACCGTTTCAACTTATCAAACAAGCAAGCATGGCTCTCTGTAGAGGGTGTGTGATACCACCAATTCAGTTCCATTGGTGACTTCTCAAAATATGCGCTTCTCTTTTGCCATCTCTTAGCTCTTTGTCCGTTTGCACCCTCATTAAATTCAAACAATAGAATCCTCTTTGTCAAATTTTCCTTATCATGCTCATCTATCCAATCTCCTAAGATCTCCTCGTCAAGAGAGATGATAGCGTAGTCGTCACTAACCACCACCTCCGTCCGCCTAGGAAAAATCTCTGAAATAATTGGAATTGTAATGTGTTGAGCCACTTGGATCCGCTTCATCTCGTTATTGAAATCAATTTGGATCATTATAAGTTGGGACTCCATTGCAGCAAAGTGCTCTTCCATACGGGGCAACATGGACGATTCTTGTGATGATTGTGGAGCCAGACATGGAGGCTTTAGTTGTCCGATTTGGATCTCTAATTGTGCAATCTCATGTATGATATCCATCTCACGAGAAAGTTGAGTTTTGCACAAATGATGTACTTCCATAACCTTTTTAATCGGAACCCTAAACACCGGACAATCTTTAAATACATGGTTAGAAACCCCGCAAAAATCACAATATAAATCATGAGTCATCTTTAGAGGGAACCACCTAGACACAAACACAAATAGTTAGTAGCACGGGTGTTATGAACCGTAAGATAGACTCACAACAAAGTTAATTATATACAATAATTGGCAAACAAACAAATAAAGAAATAAACTTTGATTCCCCGGCAACGGCGCCAATTTGATGAGCGGTTTTTAGTCGCGTTAACCGTATCGAAATAATTTCGAACCTACCTAACTAATGTAGCGTGGTAAGCACGAGTCGATCCCATAGAGAATCAAGTTATTCTTAAGTTAAGTTTATTTACTAATTAGTATGAAAGGGGGGTTTTGGTTGATTGGAATAAGAAAGAAAATAAAATAAATTATAAACAAGTTAATGGAGATAACGATTAATAAAATAGTTTCACCTACAATTATCCACTTTAGTTGGTTGAATTGATATTGTAACTTCCTCTTGTCATTTTAGGTCTCCTATGAATGCCCTTGTCCCGACCTAATATAGTTACTAGTCCAACCAGTCCTAGAAACCCTTATCAATCGAACATTCCCTAAAGAAGGATTTAACCCAATTGATAGCTTTAAGTTCAGAGATTAGCCAAGGTATTTGCAGTCCCTAAAGAGGGATTTAACGACACATCCAACTTCCTACTCATTCAATTAGTTCAACCAGACCTAAAGGAACAAGTTTGCCACTTGGGTTAAGGTTCACAACCAGGAATCTACAAAACCCTACCAATTGAATTGATTCTAACTAGTTGCGCGGACTAGAAAGGATAAAACAATAGACAATCAAGCACAAAGAAGTTGAAACATTCAATATAGGAAATAAGGAACAAGAATTAGAAACTCACAATCAATCCAAACAAAAGCTTCAAATTGTAAACGAAACGGAAGAGTTTAGATCTCCATAAAAATAAAACAAAACATACTTAGGGTTAAGAGGAATGTAAACTGTCGGCCGGTCACTGTTAGTTCACCCTCGGCCTTCATTCGTTTGAATGTATATATATGAAAAACCTATCCTAATCTATCTATCCAACTAATCTAATACGGAGTATATTAATTCTATCTAATAATTTTCTATCTAACTAACCTATTTTATCTAACGAAACCATGGAAAGTAAATATAGAACATTTGTAAGCCGTGTGGCTCCTTCTGCCTTGCACCGTCCGAATTGCAAAAGTACATATAGCGCACAATTGGCCCATCCTTCAATTTGTAAAATAATCCCCATTTGTTTGCAAGTAATCTCCAAATTTATACGATCCAGCTCGAAAATGCATGAAATATATAAAAATACTAGTGTAGACTCCGAATAGCAAATAATACTAAATAAGCTATAAAATAGGTAAAAATGTTCTAAACTACTATGCAAATCTATAATTAAAACACGACTAAAATAGACTCTATCAATAGACCTTATTGATGTTGGCTGAAATGTGAAATAAATATTCATGGATTTATAAGTTACTATTTCTTTCTTTCTCTTGTGCAAGAAAGTCTCTCAAGGCTCAAGAAATCCAGTTCTAAGCCTGAGTGTTTCCGTAGACATACGTGTGTGCGCGCGCGCGTGTGGTCTATTAGTTTGCAATCTTATGAAATATTGAATCTACAAATAACTTTTGAAACAGTAAATCCATTAGAGTGCCATATGGTTGTTCCCTGAATTTTCATCTGCTGGAAAATGGTGTTAAGGCATTTAACAACCTTATCTTGTAATCTGAGTACGCCAAATTAGAATTCTTGCAATCTGAGTACTGCTTGTGCACTGGACTCACCTTCATAACTAGTGGACGATGTCCTAGGCTGGATTAAAAGAGGTGGAAAATCTATGGGAAGAAGTAAGAGAGCTATGTTTGGGGAGCTCTGATCAGGTGCAAACCCTAGATTCACCTCCTTCCTCTGTTCGATTTCTGAGGGACTTTGTGTGTCCTAACAAGCCTTGTATTATATCCAATGCATTTCCACACATGCCTACCCTTTCCCGATGATCTTCAGATGACTATCTCTGTGAATCCCTATTGTCCAATAATATATCGGTACATCTAATGATGCGGATCAAGATGATCTTCTGTGGGTCCAACAATGATCTTGATCCAGGCGAGCTCTCAAGACCGATTCGAGGGCCACTGATGGCAAAGAGTCTCGTCCTCAAGAGGAAGAAGAAGGGGCCACCATGGAAGAAGATTCAAGATGTATATCGAGTGGGCCTTGGCCCATGTCGAGTGCTCTTGAGGCCCATGTTGAGTAGCTTGAATGTGTGGGCCGGTTCTAGTCTTCAAATTAGTTTATTATTTTATTAATTATTATTTTATGCAATAAATCAATAATGTACAAGATTATATCGCCTCTAGATATATCTTGTTCCCTAAGTTTTAGAATTATATCTTCTTAGGTTTATTTTTATCTTTAAGTTATTTTAATCTATTTTTATCGAACTAAATTCTATCTTGCAAGGTAGAATTGGTTCTTAGCTTTTCTATTTAAACATTGTAGTTCTATTTAATTAGACCAGATTGAATAGAATTGAGAAACACTTTTATAGGATTAAAGGGTTCTCGGTTCTCAATCCCAAAAGCTTTCGTGCTCTTGTGATCTATACCCTTCGGCACTTCATCTTCATCACCATCACCATCACGTTGTTCTTTAATCAAAACCAAAACCAATTATCATCTTCTATTCGCCGGAACCAGTGCAAGAAGAGCAGCCCAGATCTTGGTGACGCCCGCGGCGTCCCTCGCTTCCAGCGAGCGCGGCCTCGTCGGCTCCGCGCTCCTAGTGCTCGCTCTTTCGCCCTCTCGCTGTCTTGCTCTCGCACACGCTCGCTCGCGCCTCGATCGCTCTCTCTTGTCTCGATCGCTCTCTCGTACCTTCACCCGCGCTCGTCCTCGCAGTCTCTCGACGCCGCGCCCTAAGGAGCGCTGCTCCTGCGCTTCAGCGTTGCTCGTCCTGCGAAGTCGCGCCTCACCACCAGCGATCGCACCCAGTACGCCCGCGTCCGCACCAGCGCGCCGGAGCCTGTTCCGCGAGCCTACGCACCCTTCGATCACTTTCTTTACTTTCCTTGTTCATCGTTACTATTACTTTGTTAATTAGTTCCATTTGATTAAGTTTCGTTCCAGTTGATAGTTTCATTTTCTTAAGTTATAAAATATGCACTAGTAGAAAAAACACTTTTTAGCCCGGGCGTTTTTGGGAATATAGCCCGGATATAGGCACAATGAGGTCCGGGCATCAGGTCTTTGTGATATTAGGTATATAGCCCGGACCAAAAAAAAACACGCCCGGGCTAGGTGGTCCAACCAAAACCCATGGATATAGATTATACAGCCCGGAGATTTTGGGATCCGGGCTATTTGACCCATCATTAAACCCATGGAAACAGGTCATATTTGGTCCATCATTATTCACAAAAAAAAAATACTAATAACCTAGCCAATTTTAATCCGGGCTATTTGGTGTTTTTTTTTTTTTAAATGACCATTTATTTTCTTAATAATCCACCTGTTTTTACAAAACACAAGCATATATTCCACACATTATCAACCCAAAAACTTTGGAAACCACAAACATAAACCAAATGCAATGATTTCGAGATAAAGTATTGCTAATTACACCAGTTTCCTTGAACACTAAAAATTATGATAAAGTATTCCACTACAATAGTAATATAAAGAACCCCATATTTCGAAAAATGCAGTTACACATTCAAGGTCGTGACTGACTTGCTTCCATACATTTTATCTTTTAACAAATGAAGTTTCGAAATGCCACGAATTCATAGATATGTATGAAAGACCTTTAGATAGATGGCTGAATTCATAAGAGCGTCCAAATGATCCTTGCTATCCACATCTTCAATGATCAGCTTACGCATGCTTTCAAGCTTGAACAAAGAACCAACAAACGTATTAATAATGAATTCATAAGAGCTGTGTTCACTAGCTAAGCCAACAACAAGATCAACAATAAAGTTGTCCTCTGTCTCACCACTGCAGTGGCTAACAATAACACCCCATCCAACGGCTTTAGAGTCCAAAGCTGCTTGAATTAATTTAGTAATTGTTCCAATTTGCTTTACCTGCAATGCAATGGCTAAGTGCAATGAGTAAGTAGTACTCGAAAAAAAAATAATCTAAACATTTCCGGAGGGATATTATATTAGCATGGCTGTAGCTTTTCCCTTGATTTTCCACTTAAGTCTATAACTATTCATCAAAACCACAAGCTAGCCAGCTGTGAATCGATTCATTCATAGCAAAACAAGATATTAATAGCGTCTAAAAGGGCTAGAAAGGGATAAAACCTTCAATAGCAAAGCATTGCAAGCTTTCTAAAAGGGCTAGAAAGCGATTGTACTAGGGAGCTCTTCACATGTGATAGCTTTATAAGGGATGCAACATCTCTTCTCATTGCCTGTATAAAGTACATGAAAGTTCACATTAGTTTAGAATATATAATCTCCCCCGTAGAGGCTTCGCTTTCAGCATATCACAATCTCACCATAAGCAGAAGGAAATTATGTCAAAAAAAATTGAACAGAACAAATCAACAACAATCATTCAAGTGATATCGAAAGGACAAATCATATACACAGGGAAAAAAAAACTCCATGCATGTAAGATAACTTACAAATAGTGTTGGCACAATAGCTATAACAAGTCCAGTGAATGTTGCAGAGGTCTGCATTTAGAATACACATCCAAATATAAGTTAAGTAGAAGCAAAATATTGACATGACATAATCTCATTCATATCAGTAAATAGTTATTTGCCTAATCGAACCACACTTCATTCCTGAAGTTACAACACAGATTACCAAATCTCAAGTCACTAATCCATCTACATTCTAGGAAATGAGAAGCTAGGAAGCCATTCCCAATTACAATGAGCTCAATTTAGAAACATGTAGACGTCATTACAATACTTCATTAAGGCCTAAATATCTTCATTTGCCACATGTGGGTCCCTTACTTAAGATCATAACCTCTTCCTCACACCTATGTCGATCAACCTTTGGTTTAGCATGAATTGACTGCATTTGTAGTTCATAGTAACATTTGAATCAGTTTGGCTGGTTATGCCTATATATGAGTGAACATAGCTAACCAGTTCGTGGTTCAAAGATGAAGCTGAAATTGTAGAAACAAAATTTAAAGGGAAAGGATAAATGCAATCAATTCATGCAAATCCTATGTATGAGTGACCATAGCTGACTTTAGTTCAGTGTAGTTTAAGATATCACTAAAAATAATTTACAAAAAGGGAAAGGATAAATCAACATGCAAATAATCATTTAGAGTCCTATATATTTGTGGTTTTCTGTCAAGAAACTCACTTATGGCAGCAAAAATCTCAAGCAACTGAACAAGTTTCCAAAAAGCCAAATACTGAGGTCAAAACTCAAAAATCAGTGTCAAGTCCTTATGCAAATTAATGGCTAGCAAATCTAACCTCAGTAATAACAAAAGGCTGTTTTTAAGTTTTAAAAATAATTTACAGGTTTGTAAATGTGAAACATTATTCCATGTCAAATGTAGGCATGCTTGAATTGTCTAAAAAAATGAGAAGCATATCCAAAACCTTCCATTTTTTAATGGCACTTCTATCGGTATTGTGTTTCAGAAGCTTGAAAAAGCACTGTGCCTAGGTTTCAAAACATTATCATGACTTCATGTTAGCTCAAAGGGAAAAAGCATATAACAAATACAATCACTTTTCAACTTATCCGTGCAGTTATAGTATGACAAATATGACTAATTGGTAACACTATAGATCAAAACGAGACAAAAACCTTACTTTACCAAACTGACAAGGACACTAGATTTAATGGGGTTCTATTTCCATTTTATCTAAAACTGTGCTCAAATATCCAAGAACACCTAGCAGAAGTAGATTTAAGAAGTTCTATTTATGCTTGATCTAAAATTGCAAGAAAGAGGCCTAAAACCAGATTTTTAAACCAACATACACAATTAGCCATAGCTATCAAATTGTTCTAATCTCTCTATTCACTACTAAGATCAGAAAATTGGGAGAATACAGACTCGTCAAACAAAACAAGAGTCAAATACCATTCATCTCCAATTGAAGATTTTCAAACTAGAGTATCAAACTAGAGATGGCTGTAAATTCCAGTCATCTTCAATTGAGGATTTTCAATATGTAACTTTTCAACCACAAACAAGGATAGAAAAGCATAGATGAGATTAGAAGCAAAGGAATCAAAATTGAACTCCAGGAACAATTCCACAAGAAAATTGCAGGAACTCGGAACCAAAAATTGAAACAACACAAAGGTAGACTTGCAGGAACTCGGAACCAAAACTGACCTGTTGGAACCACCAAACAGACAGCAACCAGAAATCACCACCAAAAAGAAAAAAAATAGGAAGAGAGAAGGCGAAAGAAGAAGACAGAGTTAGGGCAAGCTTACCTCAGTGAGACAGCCAGGCGAAGATGGCGACGTGTCTAGAAGGTGAACGGAGAAGACGACGAGATGTGACGGAGAGACGAAGGGAGATGGTGAGAGGCGTAAACTTCTTTCTCTGAGCAAGCGAGCCCGGCGGCAGGCAAGGACGGACCTGGTCGGCGAAGATGGTGAAGACGGTGAATCTACCTTCGGGATTTCGTTTCAATTTGGGCAATCTCTGGATGGGAATCTATGGACGGAGCTTGGATTTCATTTGGGAATTGCTCGAACCCTAATACGTACAACTTCAATTTTAGATTTTGCGTTTTTCTTTACGCGCCCCACCTTTATGTCCCGGATGCTACTACAGGCTTTTATTCAAGAATGGGGGGGTAGGTACAATTTAGGCCGGACCTGGCGGATTGTTAACACGTCCGGGTCATTAGAGCGGCATACTAACCCGGATATTTTAGATCCGGGTTATTTGATTTAGGTTATGGTGAAATTCTCATGACATTTTAACCCGGGCGTACCATATATCCGGGTTATATACTCTATAAATTTTTTTAAAAAAAAAACTTAAAAGCTTTAAAGCATAATAGACCCCGGATTTTCCACATCCGGCCTCTTTTGTAGCAGGCTATATTCACATTTTTCTACTAGTGATGTTTCTTTTAGTTAGTATTATTAGCTTTGTTTAAGTTTAGTTAGATTATTTGCAATTTCTTTAAGTTAACAATTTTGGCTTGAATTAGTTTAATTGAATTGTTAATCAAGAGATATTGGAAGAGCATTGCAAGATCGGCCAAATATACGGCGTGGTTCTTGATCTTGAGCCCACAGGCGAAGGATCGGGTACACAAACGTATCAAGTGGTATCGGATTTCAGGTTAATGCAAGTTCTTTACTCTCTTGATTTCTTTATTGAGTGATTTTTTTTCGTGCCTTATTTTTCACCATAGCCGCTGCATAAAAGTTGAATCTTTATTATTTACCCATCAAAATTGGCACTTTATTTTTGTTATTCTTTGTTGGATCTTTAATTTTGAAGATATTGAGTTCTTGACTGCAAGTTGTGATCTTTTATTCCTAGTTGCTACATATTATGCTTATGACTGTGATTCTTGGATTAAAAGCATTATATGAACTTGCACGAATAAAGAACCCTAATTTCTCCAGTTTCTAGCCTATTTTCCCTATTTCCTTTATTTTTGCTTACTTTTAGATCATCGTAGCTTTGTTATTTTATTTTTCTTTTCCTTTGCTCTTTATTTAGGGTACAATACAGCCCTTACAGTAGCTATTTCGTAGCCAAAAAAAAAAGAGCATTCTTTCATCTTACATTGTTGAGTTCGTAACTCTTCCTTGTTAGTTCTTTGCTTGCTACATGTTAGATGATCTGATCGGTTTTAAGCATTACAAAAGAACCCCACTTTGTGTGATTTTGTGTTGTGCCGACACTGGAGCCTTGGTCACACCCCTCTTTCTCTGAACCGTGTTGCAACCGTCGGATAATAGTTGACGGAGTGTGTGCACTTGATTGCCCTTGTGATTGCTATTATTACACATTCATATTATTCAAGCAACACATTGTATATCTTATTCTAGACACATTCGCCGCTTGTTTATACTTGCTAGTTGCTATCCTTGATATCCGACTTGTGGCTGATTTAATTTGCAATTTTGATTCTTACTTGCTGTCTTCAATATTGCAAAATTCTGTGTCCAGGGGAATTGCTTGAATATAGTGCCTTGTTTTTCTCACCTCTTTTATTTCTAAAGCTGAATCACTCTTAGGAATCAATAGGGCATGCATTACTTGGTTTCTGGTCTTTGCTCCGTTTACTTGTTTCTCTTCTGATATTGTAGGAACATGTCAAACGACAATAACCCCAACCCTTCCCCTACCCCACCTACTGACATTTCTGCTTCTGATATGCAGTATATTATTAACTCTGTCGTCCAAGCCTCTACCCTGGCTATGCGCAAGGAGCTGGCAGATGCTGAAAATCGTCGAGCCATCGTAATGGCGCAAGAATGTGCTGATTTCATGGCCCTGTTCAACAAAACCAAACGACGTGTACTTCCATTTTAGGAAGCGCTGACGGCTGATCAAATGGAGCACACCTTTCACACCAAGTGTGTGGTTCAGACATCAACACTCTCGGTCATTGTCGATGAACAGAGCTCTTGTAACTTGATCAACGAAAAGGTGGTTGAGTACCTCAATCTAGCAACTGCCCCGCCACTGCAACACGATAGTTATAAAGGTATCACGGACGGTAACTCTGACCCTCTTGTTCCTAGACAATGCTTGGTTTCGTTTCAAATGGGTAATTATTGTGATCAAGTGTTGTGTGATGTCGTTAAAATGGATTGTTGTCATATTCTTTTAGGCCAACCTTGGGTAAAATCAATTCATTGATTCAGAAGGACCACAACAACCCAATCATCCGCAGCAAATCCCAACAAATAACAGTAGACTTCACTCAATCTTGACAGAGAATGGACGATTCAAATCAGCCAGTGAATAGGTAAGTAACGAGAATCGAAAATAAGATATGAGCATTTTCAACAAACTCAATTCATCATCCTTTCGATAAACAAGAGAATTAGATAATCGATGAAAGGGTGAAGAGGATGACATACCTGCGCTTACCCGAGTGAAATCACGGTCTCAAAAATTCAGAGTCGCCTAGATGAAGGTGAATCAGACGCAATTGGAGGCAGCAGGGGACTCGCAGTAGAAATTCCGAGAGGGACCGGTGCTGGGGAAATGCCGATTGAAATCGAAGATGATGTTTGGAGGGCACCGGTGAGACTGGAGAGGGAAGGATGAAAGACTGCTGCTGGAAGGTGACATTGCTGGTGGTCGGCAAGAGATCGGCAGGAGAGAACACACGCCGAAGGAGGGGCTGCAGTGAGGAAGCAAGGCGGTGGGCTACTGGTGCGGCGCCGGTAATCAGTTCCGACATCAAGAGGCTGCGTGAACAAAGAGAGAGAGAGAGGAGACAGCAGCGAAGGAGAAGGAGATCGGTGATGTCGTTGGCGGTCTGGAAAAACCGGCGGACCGGCGGTGGTAGGGAAAGGAGAGAGAGAGGTGGCGCGATGCAGCGAAGAGGCGATGAGGCGATGCGGCCGGAAGGGAGAAAGGAAAGAGAGGGTTCGGAATTTTTTTATATTTTTTTAAGTGATTTTTTTTAAAAAAAACCTGCAGCTTAGTATTAAAGGTAAAAAAAATACTTAGGGTCCGTTTGGATAGACATTGCATTATGTTTATAATTAAAATGAATGTATGAAATGGAGAATTAAATTATAAGCATAATACATTTCTCTCCCCCACTGTTTATCCCGTTTGGATCCTCGATCATCCAACGGAGATGCCAATTAGCTCGTCGACGCCACCGAACACCTTTGAAACGCCATGTTTTGCTTCCACCGACAACAACCCATCTCCAAATCCACCGCCCACTGCATCCAGCAACAGATCTCCGTCGTCGATCTCCTCAATCGACACCACTCGAGAACCCCCACCCCCCTCCGTCGTCAAACTCCTTCACCTCTCGATTTCGCCCAGATCAACACAACCCCCACCTACCACCATTTCTTACCTCTGCACATTCATCCTCCATAGATCTCTCAAACCCAAAACAAAATTTCTTTGAAATTGACCAAATTCAACCGCATAGAGACGCAAAGTTTTTGGATCAATCTAGGGTGATTTTACAAACCCTTGATTTGGAATCTTAATAAACTCTCAAATCAGGATATGATGAGAAAAGAAACAGGCTGAATTTGGGAATTTGTAGATTGGGGATTTTGGTTGGAAGGCTATACTTTGAAGAAGACCAACACAAAAACTTCACCTTCCTCCGGATTTCACCCAGATCCGTTCAAACTCGGCCTCGATCTCTCGATTTTGCCACAAATCCACCTAGATTTCACAATTTCAATGGCCATTGAAGGTTCACCGGTGGTGCTAGAGGAAGGCGGAGGTGGGATGCACCGATTCCAGTGGTGCAAGAGTCAAAGGCGGTGCCAGTGGTGGGGGAATGGGTGGTGATGGAGGCAGGAGCAAGGGATGGGTTGAAGACGCAGGTGGTTGCCGAAGTGGAGGAGGAACAAAAGAGGCGGAGGCGCGGAGGGGATAGGAATCCAGATAAATCTTTTCTAACTTAAAACATTTTTCCACATAGGCCATCCAAACAGTATTTAAATTTTAATTACATTATAATTAAAAACAATTGTTTATAAGCATAATTCAATGGGAATCCAAACAGACCCTTAAAGATAAAAATTACTTAAACTATACTTAAACTAATCTACGGAGTATAACGCTAAAAAAAATCTAAAACTAAACTAATTTATCGAATCTAAAATCACTAACCTTTGTTTAATGTCGTCAGTTTGACATTCTGGTCCACCTCTAAGATCTACTCAGACATCGTTAATGTCCTCAGCAACTTGTCAAATTCCTGAGCACACATTCCACAAAGGTATATATAATATATTGATAAATTGAAACTAAATAATATTACAGACAAGAACCGTTTCAACTTATCAAACAAGCAAGCATGGCTCTCTGTAGAGGGTGTGTGATACCACCAATTCAGTTCCATTGGTGACTTCTCAAAATATGCGCTTCTCTTTTGCCATCTCTTAGCTCTTTGTCCGTTTGCACCCTCATTAAATTCAAACAATAGAATCCTCTTTGTCAAATTTTCCTTATCATGCTCATCTATCCAATCTCCTAAGATCTCCTCGTCAAGAGAGATGATAGCGTAGTCGTCACTAACCACCACCTCCGTCCGCCTAGGAAAAATCTCTGAAATAATTGGAATTGTAATGTGTTGAGCCACTTGGATCCGCTTCATCTCGTTATTGAAATCAATTTGGATCATTATAAGTTGGGACTCCATTGCAGCAAAGTGCTCTTCCATACGGGGCAACATGGACGATTCTTGTGATGATTGTGGAGCCAGACATGGAGGCTTTAGTTGTCCGATTTGGATCTCTAATTGTGCAATCTCATGTATGATATCCATCTCACGAGAAAGTTGAGTTTTGCACAAATGATGTACTTCCATAACCTTTTTAATCGGAACCCTAAACACCGAACAATCTTTAAATACATGGTTAGAAACCCCGCAAAAATCACAATATAAATCATGAGTCATCTTTAGAGGGAACCACCTAGACACAAACACAAATAGTTAGTAGCACGGGTGTTATGAACCGTAAGATAGACTCACAACAAAGTTAATTATATACAATAATTGGCAAACAAACAAATAAAGAAATAAACTTTGATTCCCCGGCAACGGCGCCAATTTGATGAGCGGTTTTTAGTCGCGTTAACCGTATCGAAATAATTTCGAACCTACCTAACTAATGTAGCGTGGTAAGCACGAGTCGATCCCATAGAGAATCAAGTTATTCTTAAGTTAAGTTTATTTACCAATTAGTATGAAAGGGGGGTTTTGGTTGATTGGAATAAGAAAGAAAATAAAATAAATTATAAACAAGTTAATGGAGATAACGATTAATAAAATAGTTTCACCTACAATTATCCACTTTAGTTGGTTGAATTGATATTGTAACTTCCTCTTGTCATTTTAGGTCTCCTATGAATGCCCTTGTCCCGACCTAATATAGTTACTAGTCCAACCAGTCCTAGAAACCCTTATCAATCGAACATTCCCTAAAGAAGGATTTAACCCAATTGATAGCTTTAAGTTCAGAGATTAGCCAAGGTATTTGCAGTCCCTAAAGAGGGATTTAACGACACATCCAACTTCCTACTCATTCAATTAGTTCAACCAGACCTAAAGGAACAAGTTTGCCACTTGGGTTAAGGTTCACAACCAGGAATCTACAAAACCCTACCAATTGAATTGATTCTAACTAGTTGCGCGGACTAGAAAGGATAAAACAATAGACAATCAAGCACAAAGAAGTTGAAACATTCAATATAGGAAATAAGGAACAAGAATTAGAAACTCACAATCAATCCAAACAAAAGCTTCAAATTGTAAACGAAACGGAAGAGTTTAGATCTCCATAAAAATAAAACAAAACATACTTAGGGTTAAGAGGAATGTAAACTGTCGGCCGGTCACTGTTAGTTCACCCTCGGCCTTCATTCGTTTGAATGTATATATATGAAAAACCTATCCTAATCTATCTATCCAACTAATCTAATACGGAGTATATTAATTCTATCTAATAATTTTCTATCTAACTAACCTATTTTATCTAACGAAACCATGGAAAGTAAATATAGAACATTTGTAAGCCGTGTGGCTCCTTCTGCCTTGCACCGTCCGAATTGCAAAAGTACATATAGCGCACAATTGGCCCATCCTTCAATTTGTAAAATAATCCCCATTTGTTTGCAAGTAATCTCCAAATTTATACGATCCAGCTCGAAAATGCATGAAATATATAAAAATACTAGTGTAGACTCCGAATAGCAAATAATACTAAATAAGCTATAAAATAGGTAAAAATGTTCTAAACTACTATGCAAATCTATAATTAAAACACGACTAAAATAGACTCTATCAATAGACCTTATTGATGTTGGCTGAAATGTGAAATAAATATTCATGGATTTATTTCTTTCTCTTGTGCAAGAAAGTCTCTCAAGGCTCAAGAAATCCAGTTCTAAGCCTGAGTGTTTCCGTAGACATACGTGTGTGCGCGCGCGCGTGTGGTCTATTAGTTTGCAATCTTATGAAATATTGAATCTACAAATAACTTTTGAAACAGTAAATCCATTAGAGTGCCATATGGTTGTTCCCTGAATTTTCATCTGCTGGAAAATGGTGTTAAGGCATTTAACAACCTTATCTTGTAATCTGAGTACGCCAAATTAGAATTCTTGCAATCTGAGTACTGCTTGTGCACTGGACTCACCTTCATAACTAGTGGACGATGTCCTAGGCTGGATTAAAAGAGGTGGAAAATCTATGGGAAGAAGTAAGAGAGCTATGTTTGGGGAGCTCTGATCAGGTGCAAACCCTAGATTCACCTCCTTCCTCTGTTCGATTTCTGAGGGACTTTGTGTGTCCTAACAAGCCTTGTATTATATCCAATGCATTTCCACACATGCCTACCCTTTCCCGATGATCTTCAGATGACTATCTCTGTGAATCCCTATTGTCCAATAATATATCGGTACATCTAATGATGCGGATCAAGATGATCTTCTGTGGGTCCAACAATGATCTTGATCCAGGCGAGCTCTCAAGACCGATTCGAGGGCCACTGATGGCAAAGAGTCTCGTCCTCAAGAGGAAGAAGAAGGGGCCACCATGGAAGAAGATTCAAGATGTATATCGAGTGGGCCTTGGCCCATGTCGAGTGCTCTTGAGGCCCATGTTGAGTAGCTTGAATGTGTGGGCCAGTTCTAGTCTTCAAATTAGTTTATTATTTTATTAATTATTATTTTATGCAATAAATCAATAATGTACAAGATTATATCGCCTCTAGATATATCTTGTTCCCTAAGTTTTAGAATTATATCTTCTTAGGTTTATTTTTATCTTTAAGTTATTTTAATCTATTTTTATCGAACTAAATTCTATCTTGCAAGGTAGAATTGGTTCTTAGCTTTTCTATTTAAACATTGTAGTTCTATTTAATTAGACCAGATTGAATAGAATTGAGAAACACTTTTATAGGATTAAAGGGTTCTCGGTTCTCAATCCCAAAAGCTTTCGTGCTCTTGTGATCTATACCCTTCGGCACTTCATCTTCATCACCATCACCATCACGTTGTTCTTTAATCAAAACCAAAACCAATTATCATCTTCTATTCGCCGGAACCAGTGCAAGAAGAGCAGCCCAGATCTTGGTGACGCCCGCGGCGTCCCTCGCTTCCAGCGAGCGCGGCCTCGTCGGCTCCGCGCTCCTAGTGCTCGCTCTTTCGCCCTCTCGCTGTCTTGCTCTCGCACACGCTCGCTCGCGCCTCGATCGCTCTCTCTTGTCTCGATCGCTCTCTCGTACCTTCACCCGCGCTCGTCCTCGCAGTCTCTCGACGCCGCGCCCTAAGGAGCGCTGCTCCTGCGCTTCAGCGTTGCTCGTCCTGCGAAGTCGCGCCTCACCACCAGCGATCGCACCCAGTACGCCCGCGTCCGCACCAGCGCGCCGGAGCCTGTTCCGCGAGCCTACGCACCCTTCGATCACTTTCTTTACTTTCCTTGTTCATCGTTACTATTACTTTGTTAATTAGTTCCATTTGATTAAGTTTCGTTCCAGTTGATAGTTTCATTTTCTTAAGTTATAAAATATGCACTAGTAGAAAAAACACTTTTTAGCCCGGGCGTTTTTGGGAATATAGCCCGGATATAGGCACAATGAGGTCCGGGCATCAGGTCTTTGTGATATTAGGTATATAGCCCGGACCAAAAAAAAACACGTCCGGGCTAGTTGGTCCAACCAAAACCCATGGATATAGATTATACAGCCCGGAGATTTTGGGATCCGGGCTATTTGACCCATCATTAAACCCATGGAAACAGGTCATATTTGGTCCATCATTATTCACAAAAAAAAATACTAATAACCTAGCCAATTTTAATCCGGGCTATTTGGTGTTTTTTTTTTTTTAAATGACCATTTATTTTCTTAATAATCCACCTGTTTTTACAAAACACAAGCATATATTCCACACATTATCAACCCAAAAACTTTGGAAACCACAAACATAAACCAAATGCAATGATTTCGAGATAAAGTATTGCTAATTACACCAGTTTCCTTGAACACTAAAAATTATGATAAAGTATTCCACTACAATAGTAATATAAAGAACCCCATATTTCGAAAAATGCAGTTACACATTCAAGGTCGTGACTGACTTGCTTCCATACATTTTATCTTTTAACAAATGAAGTTTCGAAATGCCACGAATTCATAGATATGTATGAAAGACCTTTAGATAGATGGCTAAATTCATAAGAGCGTCCAAATGATCCTTGCTATCCACATCTTCAATGATCAGCTTACGCATGCTTTCAAGCTTGAACAAAGAACCAACAAACGTATTAATAATGAATTCATAAGAGCTGTGTTCACTAGCTAAGCCAACAACAAGATCAACAATAAAGTTGTCCTCTGTCTCACCACTGCAGTGGCTAACAATAACACCCCATCCAACGGCTTTAGAGTCCAAAGCTGCTTGAATTAATTTAGTAATTGTTCCAATTTGCTTTACCTGCAATGCAATGGCTAAGTGCAATGAGTAAGTAGTACTCGAAAAAAAAATAATCTAAACATTTCCGGAGGGATATTATATTAGCATGGCTGTAGCTTTTCCCTTGATTTTCCACTTAAGTCTATAACTATTCATCAAAACCACAAGCTAGCCAGCTGTGAATCGATTCATTCATAGCAAAACAAGATATTAATAGCGTCTAAAAGGGCTAGAAAGGGATAAAACCTTCAATAGCAAAGCATTGCAAGCTTTCTAAAAGGGCTAGAAAGCGATTGTACTAGGGAGCTCTTCACATGTGATAGCTTTATAAGGGATGCAACATCTCTTCTCATTGCCTGTATAAAGTACATGAAAGTTCACATTAGTTTAGAATATATAATCTCCCCCGTAGAGGCTTCGCTTTCAGCATATCACAATCTCACCATAAGCAGAAGGAAATTATGTCAAAAAAAATTGAACAGAACAAATCAACAACAATCATTCAAGTGATATCGAAAGGACAAATCATATACACAGGGAAAAAAAAACTCCATGCATGTAAGATAACTTACAAATAGTGTTGGCACAATAGCTATAACAAGTCCAGTGAATGTTGCAGAGGTCTGCATTTAGAATACACATCCAAATATAAGTTAAGTAGAAGCAAAATATTGACATGACATAATCTCATTCATATCAGTAAATAGTTATTTGCCTAATCGAACCACACTTCATTCCTGAAGTTACAACACAGATTACCAAATCTCAAGTCACTAATCCATCTACATTCTAGGAAATGAGAAGCTAGGAAGCCATTCCCAATTACAATGAGCTCAATTTAGAAACATGTAGACGTCATTACAATACTTCATTAAGGCCTAAATATCTTCATTTGCCACATGTGGGTCCCTTACTTAAGATCATAACCTCTTCCTCACACCTATGTCGATCAACCTTTGGTTTAGCATGAATTGACTGCATTTGTAGTTCATAGTAACATTTGAATCAGTTTGGCTGGTTATGCCTATATATGAGTGAACATAGCTAACCAGTTCGTGGTTCAAAGATGAAGCTGAAATTGTAGAAACAAAATTTAAAGGGAAAGGATAAATGCAATCAATTCATGCAAATCCTATGTATGAGTGACCATAGCTGACTTTAGTTCAGTGTAGTTTAAGATATCACTAAAAATAATTTACAAAAAGGGAAAGGATAAATCAACATGCAAATAATCATTTAGAGTCCTATATATTTGTGGTTTTCTGTCAAGAAACTCACTTATGGCAGCAAAAATCTCAAGCAACTGAACAAGTTTCCAAAAAGCCAAATACTGAGGTCAAAACTCAAAAATCAGTGTCAAGTCCTTATGCAAATTAATGGCTAGCAAATCTAACCTCAGTAATAACAAAAGGCTGTTTTTAAGTTTTAAAAATAATTTACAGGTTTGTAAATGTGAAACATTATTCCATGTCAAATGTAGGCATGCTTGAATTGTCTAAAAAAATGAGAAGCATATCCAAAACCTTCCATTTTTTAATGGCACTTCTATCGGTATTGTGTTTCAGAAGCTTGAAAAAGCACTGTGCCTAGGTTTCAAAACATTATCATGACTTCATGTTAGCTCAAAGGGAAAAAGCATATAACAAATACAATC
Organism: Persicaria tinctoria; assembly: GCA_037127255.1. Lineage (NCBI taxonomy): Eukaryota > Viridiplantae > Streptophyta > Magnoliopsida > Caryophyllales > Polygonaceae > Persicaria > Persicaria tinctoria. Next base: position 25,792,817 of record JBANSL010000005.1, on the reverse strand, counting down.
ACTTTTCAACTTATCCGTGCAGTTATAGTATGACAAATATGACTAATTGGTAACACTATAGATCAAAACGAGACAAAAACCTTACTTTACCAAACTGACAAGGACACTAGATTTAATGGGGTTCTATTTCCATTTTATCTAAAACTGTGCTCAAATATCCAAGAACACCTAGCAGAAGTAGATTTAAGAAGTTCTATTTATGCTTGATCTAAAATTGCAAGAAAGAGGCCTAAAACCAGATTTTTAAACCAACATACACAATTAGCCATAGCTATCAAATTGTTCTAATCTCTCTATTCACTACTAAGATCAGAAAATTGGGAGAATACAGACTCGTCAAACAAAACAAGAGTCAAATACCATTCATCTCCAATTGAAGATTTTCAAACTAGAGTATCAAACTAGAGATGGCTGTAAATTCCAGTCATCTTCAATTGAGGATTTTCAATATGTAACTTTTCAACCACAAACAAGGATAGAAAAGCATAGATGAGATTAGAAGCAAAGGAATCAAAATTGAACTCCAGGAACAATTCCACAAGAAAATTGCAGGAACTCGGAACCAAAAATTGAAACAACACAAAGGTAGACTTGCAGGAACTCGGAACCAAAACTGACCTGTTGGAACCACCAAACAGACAGCAACCAGAAATCACCACCAAAAAGAAAAAAAATAGGAAGAGAGAAGGCGAAAGAAGAAGACAGAGTTAGGGCAAGCTTACCTCAGTGAGACAGCCAGGCGAAGATGGCGACGTGTCTAGAAGGTGAACGGAGAAGACGACGAGATGTGACGGAGAGACGAAGGGAGATGGTGAGAGGCGTAAACTTCTTTCTCTGAGCAAGCGAGCCCGGCGGCAGGCAAGGACGGACCTGGTCGGCGAAGATGGTGAAGACGGTGAATCTACCTTCGGGATTTCGTTTCAATTTGGGCAATCTCTGGATGGGAATCTATGGACGGAGCTTGGATTTCATTTGGGAATTGCTCGAACCCTAATACGTACAACTTCAATTTTAGATTTTGCGTTTTTCTTTACGCGCCCCACCTTTATGTCCCGGATGCTACTACAGGCTTTTATTCAAGAATGGGGGGGTAGGTACAATTTAGGCCGGACCTGGCGGATTGTTAACACGTCCGGGTCATTAGAGCGGCATACTAACCCGGATATTTTAGATCCGGGTTATTTGATTTAGGTTATGGTGAAATTCTCATGACATTTTAACCCGGGCGTACCATATATCCGGGTTATATACTCTATAAATTTTTTTAAAAAAAAAACTTAAAAGCTTTAAAGCATAATAGACCCCGGATTTTCCACATCCGGCCTCTTTTGTAGCAGGCTATATTCACATTTTTCTACTAGTGATGTTTCTTTTAGTTAGTATTATTAGCTTTGTTTAAGTTTAGTTAGATTATTTGCAATTTCTTTAAGTTAACAATTTTGGCTTGAATTAGTTTAATTGAATTGTTAATCAAGAGATATTGGAAGAGCATTGCAAGATCGGCCAAATATACGGCGTGGTTCTTGATCTTGAGCCCACAGGCGAAGGATCGGGTACACAAACGTATCAAGTGGTATCGGATTTCAGGTTAATGCAAGTTCTTTACTCTCTTGATTTCTTTATTGAGTGATTTTTTTTCGTGCCTTATTTTTCACCATAGCCGCTGCATAAAAGTTGAATCTTTATTATTTACCCATCAAAATTGGCACTTTATTTTTGTTATTCTTTGTTGGATCTTTAATTTTGAAGATATTGAGTTCTTGACTGCAAGTTGTGATCTTTTATTCCTAGTTGCTACATATCATGCCTATGACTGTGATTCTTGGATTAAAAGCATTATATGAACTTGCACGAATAAAGAACCCTAATTTCTCCAGTTTCTAGCCTATTTTCCCTATTTCCTTTATTTTTGCTTACTTTTAGATCATCGTAGCTTTGTTATTTTATTTTTCTTTTCCTTTGCTCTTTATTTAGGGTACAATACAGCCCTTACAGTAGCTATTTCGTAGCCAAAAAAAAAAGAGCATTCTTTCATCTTACATTGTTGAGTTCGTAACTCTTCCTTGTTAGTTCTTTGCTTGCTACATGTTAGATGATCTGATCGGTTTTAAGCATTACAAAAGAACCCCACTTTGTGTGATTTTGTGTTGTGCCGACACTGGAGCCTTGGTCACACCCCTCTTTCTCTGAACCGTGTTGCAACCGTCGGATAATAGTTGACGGAGTGTGTGCACTTGATTGCCCTTGTGATTGCTATTATTACACATTCATATTATTCAAGCAACACATTGTATATCTTATTCTAGACACATTCGCCGCTTGTTTATACTTGCTAGTTGCTATCCTTGATATCCGACTTGTGGCTGATTTAATTTGCAATTTTGATTCTTACTTGCTGTCTTCAATATTGCAAAATTCTGTGTCCAGGGGAATTGCTTGAATATAGTGCCTTGTTTTTCTCACCTCTTTTATTTCTAAAGCTGAATCACTCTTAGGAATCAATAGGGCATGCATTACTTGGTTTCTGGTCTTTGCTCCGTTTACTTGTTTCTCTTCTGATATTGTAGGAACATGTCAAACGACAATAACCCCAACCCTTCCCCTACCCCACCTACTGACATTTCTGCTTCTGATATGCAGTATATTATTAACTCTGTCGTCCAAGCCTCTACCCTGGCTATGCGCAAGGAGCTGGCAGATGCTGAAAATCGTCGAGCCATCGTAATGGCGCAAGAATGTGCTGATTTCATGGCCCTGTTCAACAAAACCAAACGACGTGTACTTCCATTTTAGGAAGCGCTGACGGCTGATCAAATGGAGCACACCTTTCACACCAAGTGTGTGGTTCAAACATCAACACTCTCGGTCATTGTCGATGAACAGAGCTCTTGTAACTTGATCAACGAAAAGGTGGTTGAGTACCTCAATCTAGCAACTGCCCCGCCACTGCAACACGATAGTTATAAAGGTATCACGGACGGTAACTCTGACCCTCTTGTTCCTAGACAATGCTTGGTTTCGTTTCAAATGGGTAATTATTGTGATCAAGTGTTGTGTGATGTCGTTAAAATGGATTGTTGTCATATTCTTTTAGGCCAACCTTGGGTAAATGATCGACAAGTTATTTATAATGGTCGCTTAAATACCTTTGCTTTTAAGTTTGCTGGGAGGAGCTTCACCCTCCTACCCTTATCGTCTCAAGCTGTTTTGAAGGGACAGGTACGACAACGCCAATACAAAGCCCAGAAGGAGGCTGTTGCAAGACGGGAAGCGCACTGCAGCACAGACACCAATCAGGTTGCACCCGCGGCCATCCCATCTATCCCTCCTGATTCAGTCGCGCCCTCAGCCCATGATGAGATCACATTCGTGGGCCCAGATTCAGCACAGCGTGTCGAACGTGTTTTGCATATTCCCGTTGACTCCGACATCGGAATTGAGTCACCCCAGTTTTGTTGCGAAGCTGACTCAACGAGCTTTCCAACGGTGTCTCACACGGTAAAGGAATCTTCAATTAAGGCACCCGAAACTTCTCTGCAAGTTGACTGCAGTGCCGCGCATGATGTGTTGGGTGCTTCTGACGACAACGATGAGGACGTTGGGGACACTTCTTTTGAGTTAGCTATTGTACCTCTTGAGAATGTTCCTAATGTTGATAATTCTAGAGTTCATAGGGTTATTGGGCCTTTTGATTTTGTTCATTTTGACTGCTCGATGATCCCTATGACAGGTGTTGTTTTTGAGGTTCCTGACCCTCAAATTCTGCTGGCACCACCTCAAATCGATTGTCAAGGAAGTTACTTTTTTGTGGTTGCTCCTTCCCTACTGCTCTTCAATGACTCGATTCGAGGACGAATCGAAGATAAGAAGGGGAGAATGATGCGGATCAAGATGACCTTCTGTGGGTCCAACAATGATCTTGATCCAGGCGAGCTCTCAAGACCGATTCGAGGGCCACTGATGGCAAAGAGTCTCGTCCTCAAGAGGAAGAAGAGGGCGCCACCATGGAAGAAGATTCAAGATGTATATCGAGTGGGCCTTAGCCCATGTCGAGTGCTCTTGAGGCCCATGTCTAGTAGCTTGAATGTGTGGGCCGGTTCTAGTCTTCAAATTAGTTTATTATTTTATTAATTATTATTTTATGCAATAAATTAATAATGTACAAGATTATATCGCATCTAGATATATCTTGTTCCCTAAGTTATAGAATTATATCTTCTTAGGTTTATTTTTATCTTTAAGTTATTTTAATCTATCTTTATCGAACTAAATTCTATCTTGCACGGTAGAATTGGTTCTTAGCAGCTTTTCTATTTAAACATTGTAGTTCTATTGAATTAGACCAGATTGAATAGAATTGAGAAAATTAAAGGGTTCTCAATTATCAATCCACCCGCTTCCAATTACATCATGTTCTTGTTCTTTCGTTTCATTTGTTTTAGAATCACTTACCTTGCAATTTATTTACTAAGGTCGAAATTTCCATCCTACGGTGTTCAAATTGAAGTTGTGAGTGCCGCTTGATGTATAGCAATTGGCTAGGCCGGCCAATTACTAAACTAAAAGCGCGATCTTGCTTATGCTCTTGTATTTCTAAGAATTGAGGCGAATGAATTGCGCCGATTTGAACGAACCCAAGGATGCGATGCACTGACGTTGACTTGGATCGATCAACACTTATGCCGAGTTAATTAATTAGCCGCGCTAATTAACTAAACCTTTCTTGCACTGGGTAGGGCTCACGTGGTCAACAAAAGTGGCGGAACTCACAACTTCAATTTGAACACCGTAAGATGGAAATTTCGACCTTAGTAAATAAATTGCAAGGTAAGTGATTCTAAAACGAATGAAACGAAAGAACAAGAACGGGATGTAATTGGAAGCGGGTGGATTGATAATCGAAAACCCTTTAATCCTATAAAGGGGTTTCTCAATTCTATTCAATCTGGTCTAATTCAATAGAACCACAATGTTTAAATAGAAAAGCTAAGAACCAATTATACCGTGCAAGATAGAATTTAATTCGATAAAGATAGATTAAAATAACTTAAAGATAAAAATAAATCTAAGAAGATATAATTCTAAAACTTAGGGAACAAGATATATCTAGAGGCGATATAATCTTGTACATTATTAATTTATTGCATAAAACAATAATTAATAAAATAATAAACTAATTTGAGGACTAGAACCGGCCCACACATTCAAGCTACTCGACATGGGCCTCAAGAGCACTCGACATGGGCCAAGGCCCACTCGATATACATCTTGAATCTTCTTCCATGGTGGCGCCTTCTTTTTCCTCTTGAGGACGAGACTCTTTGCCATCAGTGGCCCTCGAATCGGTCTTGCGAGCTCGCCTGGATCAAGATCATTGTTGGACCCACAGAAGGTCATCTTGATCCGCATCATCTAACACCAAATGGCCGAGCAGATTCACTGGTTTCTCATCCTAAGGACCCTTCTCTTCTATGCTTTGCATATGCACACGTTGAACGCATGCCCTTCTGGGAAGCTCTATCCTTCATCTCTAACCAGGAATCTGATTTTAGATTTCCAAAAAAAATCAAACTTATGAAACTAATATATGTAGAACACAATATTTGCACAACAAAAACTTATATTTGCACAACACAATATTATATTTGCTCAACGTAAACTTATATTTGCACACCAAAATAAAATTTCAAAAGTGTTGAAATGAGAAAAAAAAAGTGCAATTTTAGTTTGAATTTGCAACTTTAGAACATAAAATGTGCAATTTTAGTTTGAAAAAAGTGCAAATATAAAACTGAAAAGTTCAATTTTATAACTCAAATACAAAACCGAAAAGTGCAATTTTATAAACTAATATTTGCATATTATTTTTGCTCAACGTAAATTTATATTTGCACACCAAAATAAAATTTCAAAAAGTGTTGACCTAGGAAAAAAAAAGTGCAATTTTAGTTTGAATTTGCAATTTTAGAACTTCAAATGTGCAATTTTAGTTTGAAAAAGTGCAAATATAAAACTAAAAAGTACAATTTTATAGCTCAAATACAAAACTGAAAAGTGTAATTTTATAAACTAATATTTGCACAACATAAACTTATATTTGCACAACACAATATTATATTTGCTAAAGATGTTCTTATTTTTGCTTATCAATAAACTATGATCGCACAAAATGGGGGAATCGGATTGGTGGAAATTTGCTCAACATGATTTTATTTTTGCTCAACAATAGATTATTTTTGCAAAACAATTGAGACTTGTGAAATTGTGCTCAACATAATCTTATTTTTTTCTAAATAATATTTCATTTTTGCTAAATAGATTATTGCACAACATGGTCTTGTTTTTGCTCATCAATAGACTATAATTGCACAACATGGGGGATTGGTGGAAATTTGCTCAACGTGATCTTATTTTTGCTCAACAATAGATTATTTTTGCACAACTATTGAGACTTGTGAAACTGTGCTCAACATGATCTTATTTTTTTTTCTCAATATTATTTTATAGTTGCTCAATAGATTATTGCACAACATGGTCTTATTTTTGCTCATCAATAGACTATGTTTGCACAACATGGGAGATTGGTAGAAATTTGCTCAACGTGATCTTATTTTTGCTCAACAGTAGATTATATTTGCACAACAATTGAGACTTGTGAAATTGTGTTCAACATGATCTTATTTTTTCTCAATATTATTTTATAGTTGCTCATTAGATTATTGCACAACATTATCTTATTTTTGCTCATCAATAGACTATAATTGCACAACCTGGGGGATCGGTGAAAATTTGCTCAATGTGATATTATTTTTGCTCAACAATATATTATTTTTCCACAACTATTGAGACTTGTGAAATTGTGCTCAACATGATCTTATTTTTTTCTCAATATTATTTTATACTTGCTCAGTAGATTATTGCACAACATGGTCTTATTTTTGCTCATCAATAGGGATTGGTGGAAATTCGCTCAACTTGATCTTACTTTTGCTCAATAATAGATTATTTTTGGACAAATATTGAGACTTGTGAAATTGTGCTCAACATGATCCTTTTTTTTTCTCAATATTATTTTATACTTGTTGAATAGATTATTGCACAACACGATCTTATTTTTGCTCATCAATAGACTATGTTTGCACAACAGCGGGGATTGGTGAAAATTTGCTCAACGTGATCTTATTTTTGCTCAACAATAGATTATATTTGCACAACAATTGAGACTTGTGAAATTGTGTTCAACATGATCTTATTTGTTCTCAATATTATTTTATAGTTGCTCATTAGATTATTGCACAAAATGGTCTTATTTTTGCTGATCAATAGACTATAATTGCACAACATGGGGGATTGGTGGAAATTTGCTCAACGTAATCTTATTTTTGCTCAACAATAGATTATTTTTGCACAACTATTGAGACTTGTGAAATTGTGCTCAACATGATCTTATTTTTTTCTCAATATTATTTTATACTTGCTCAATAGATTATTGAACAACATGGTCTTATTTTTGCTCATCAATAGGGATTGGTGGAAATTTGCTCATCAATATTATTTTATACTTGCTCAATAGATTATTGCACAACATCGCCTTATTTTTGCTCATCAATAGGGATTGGTGGAAATTTGCTCAACGTGATCTTATTTTTGATCAACAATAGATTATTTTTGCACACTTTTTGAGACTTGTGAAATTGTGCTCAATATGATCTTATTTTTTTCTCAATATTATTTTATACTGGCTCAATAGATTATTGCACAAATGGTCTTATTTTTGCTCATCAATAGACTATGTTTGCATAACATGTGGGATTGGTGGAAATTGGCTCAACGTGATCTTATTTTTGCTCAACAATAGAATATTTCTGCACAACTATTGAGACTAAGCTTGTGAAATTGTGCTCAACATGATTTTATTTTTGCTCAATATTATTTTATGGTTGCTTAATAAATTATTGCACAACATGGTCTTATTTTTGCTCATCAATAGACTATAATTGCACAACATGGGATATTAGTGAAAATTTGCTCAACATGATCTTATTTTTGCTCAACAATAGATTATATTTGCACAACAATTGAGATTTGTGAAATTGTGCTCAACATGATCTTATTTTTTTTCAATACTATTTTATATTTGCTTAATATATTATTGCACAATATGGTCTTATTTTTGCTCATCAATAGACTATGATTGCACAAGATGGAGGATTGATGGAAATTACACAAAACCGCCCGCTATTTTGACACATTTGAACTCTACCACCCGTTACAAAGAAATTCTCATTGCCTACCCCTAATGGGGTTTAGTGTTTGTTTGCATCCAAATAAGTTATTGAGCAATCAACACATTACGCCCACCAAACCATGTACATAACATATATCATGGATAATTAATATTCCATTAGAAAATATAACTGCAAAAATACCCTTTTAATAGTTTGTTGAATTAGAGTGGTGAAACAAACTTTTTTCCCTATGAATTTGAGTGGTTTTGTGAGGAAAATAAAAGCCTAAATAGTGATTGTGTTGCATAATTTAAACTTTTTTATATTAAAAAAAATACTGTTATGTGATGATCAAATGTTGCCTTTTGTTTGCAATACCCAACCAGCAGTGTAATGCAGCAAATCGGTGGACTCTACATGCAGCACCAGCAGGCCCAAGCGATGAGCCCACATGCGATGATGGCAACTCGCTCCTCCATGCTCAATAGCAGCCAACAACCTTACGCGGCGCTGCAGCAGCAAGCACTGCACTCTAGATGGGTGGCATGAGCTCCATGGGCACCACTTCAGGCCTCACCATCCTCCAAGGTGAGCCCAACAACGGCCTTGGTGGGTTCTCCGATTTTGGGAGAGCCATTGTAAGCAAGCAAGAGATGGGCGGGGAGCAAGGTAGGGATGGAAGCGAGAGCCTTTACTTGAAGTCTTCTGATGATGGGAATTAAATGAGCAATCAAAACCGCTACCACCCGAGTATTTTATAGGGAATGGATGCTCTACAACTCCATAGCTATATGCTTCTTCAAGAAGCGATGCAGTAGCAGTAGTTATGACATTTTTTTGTTCTATGAATTTAATAGTGTTATCCTCCCCACCTGTAAGACAGTTTCTTTAGAACCTTTGTTACATTAAGCTGAAGAACCCGAAGACATCCTCACTCATAGAGAGAGAAGAGTTTAAAAATAAACATCGGGATAAGAGATGCGAGATGGAAATTAAAATTTTAACTCAAATATTGGCATTTTTTAAGAAACCAAAGGAAGATAAACAAGTTAGTCAGACATTTCATATACCTAAGCAAGCAAGCAATCAGATATCGCTCAAAGCAGTACAATGCGAAGGCTTCATAGCAGTCACGAATAACTTCATAGTTGAATGCAACTTTTGAATCCAATAGTGACAAGAACCGTAAGGAGAAAAAAGATTGATAAAAAAATAAAATATACATCCAATATGCAAAGATAAGCTACACCTGGAACAACTTCCAAAAGAAAATGATAAAAGAAGAAAGATGAATCTCATAATTCCAATTTCATACAGCTTCTGCATAAAAGGCACACCAGGGATTACCTTACATAGAACGGAAAAAGAGCAATATGACAGACATAAATGAACATACCGATTCTAATGCATAGACATGAACCATCAGTATCAATCCAATCAAAAACTTATGCTCTTGAAATTTAATTGTAGAGGAAAGACCGCCTATATCACCAACAAAGTAAACCAGAAAAGATCCAACAAATTTATATAACCGAGTCCCATGTTCTGATATAGAGAAGGTGGTAAAGAAAACTTCCCATATGAAGACAATATAAACAAGGGCATATGCAAGGACACAATAAAGAATTTATATCCAGAAAATCTTGATAATATATGAAACTCACCTCTGGCTGATTGTAGAAAGTCGGATGCTGGAAGATAAGATACATGGAGAGCAAAAAAGCAACGAATACAAACATGCCAGAGCTAATGATTGTCCAGTTATGAAGAATGGTTGGCCCATGCTCCAAATTGAGAGACCACAAATTTATAGATCTGCTCGAGGACTCCACCATCGTTACAAAGAAAAAGAAAGAGTAAAAGAATATGCAAAATGTTTCAACTTTCCAATTGCTTAAATTCAGGGTAAATACAAGCACTTGATGCATATAAGAATCTGCAAAATGTTTCAAGTTTCAAAACAAGGCAACCACACATGAAACTCAAACCACATATGAGGGTTATGCAAGCTGAACAACAACTTCAGGCAAAGAAGCACATGCACTAAATCATGTCGGCACACAATCTTGAAGTAAGTTTCTCTATTTTACAATCAAAGATATCGAATGTACACTGGCAGCAAGGATATGATTAAAGTGCTCATCAAACCACTTCTGCAGCATCATCAATTCATTGCCATACTGTTCAAGCAAAGTTTTCGGATCAAATTGTTCATCCAACTTAAGTTTTAGCACCAAGAATATGATTACTAAGAATAGTGGGAAAAGATGCACAAGGAAGCAATGTAAACTGCACATGAAGAAAGAGTTTAGTAGAATGCATAGTAGAAACAAGCATTGTTCTACTCTCTTCACCTTTCAAGGTTTGAGAGGAAAGTAATGTAAAGACATAAAAATTCATAAACATCAGACAATAGCAACATGTAACAAGCAAAGAAACAAATATATCAAATAGGCAGCATACATTTCAAATAGGCAGAAAAGTAGAGCAAATATTTCATTATCAATCAATATTCAATCGATTTATAAGGAAAATAGTCAGAACGAAACCTCGGCTCGTAAAAATTGATCGACGGTGATCCTGCAAGCAAAGAAGCAAAGTCAGCAGAAGCAAAGATAAAAAAAATCAGAGGGATGAAGCTTGGGGAAACTGAGCTAGGCATGTGTAATTGATGATCAATTTGGAGCATTAAACATTGGCCAGTCATCACATCTTCTCCAAATCATATTCAATCAAATCACGAAGCTTAACAAGCAAAAGAGGACAAAATCTACAAACTTTAAGAACAACAAGGATAATATTTCAGATTTCGTTAAGCAATTGCAGCCATCACAGACAAAATCGAGTTCCTTATCAATTGATCTTCGATCGACTGATAAGGAACTCGGCTCAGCATAAGAAGTCAGAATCTCGAGCTCGTTCGGCTCCAAAGAGGCACTCGGCCTATTGGGGCATTTCATCAAACAGGTTATGTGCAAAACATGAAACAACAAAATCAGAAAAATTTGCAACAAAATCGCTCAGCAGAAGCAAAGTTCGATTTCCTTATCAATCGATCTTTGATTCCATTGCAGTAATCACGGGAGACTTCAAAATCACTAGCACAAGTACAGATTCAATTTCCATTGCTATGAAATCTCAGCCTGAATAATCATACAGACAAATTGATGTTAACAACAAGTGTAACAGGACACAACATACCTAAGCCTCGATTCGACATATAGGACAGCTATTATTCCTCCGATGCTCGTCGATTAGGGCTTGGGATTGCCTCCGAAACCTCGATTCGAGACATAAGGCAACAACAACGTGTATTGGAGATACGGTGCACCCTCTTCAGAGATACGGTTCAAAGGACACGAGGAGGAGCGATCTTCATCCATCCGACAACGTGTTTGGGAGCCACAAGGCGTCGCGGGAGGATGAGTGTCACGGAGATCACTACGATGAGAATGAGCGTCGACGAGGTCCATATTCGCCGGAGATGAGACGTTTGAGAGATTGATTGATAAGGAATTCAATTGATCGAAGATCGATTTGCCCACCTCCGGCGTCAGAGATGGAAGAGATCGAGAGAGCGAGACAGAGGTCCGGGGAGAGAGGAGAGGGAATTAGGATGGGAGAGAAAGCGTATGAAGTTGTTTATATTGTGGACATTTCACTAATTTATCCCAAAATGTGGACATTTTGCCAATTAGTACATATTTTATGGATATTTCACAAATTGCCCCATATTTAAATATGTATGTGGATTTATTTGTTGGGCACATGTAAATATGTGTTTAATTGTAAATTTATTGCGCACCCTGTTTTGGGTTTAATTGTAAATATGTGCATGGATTTATTTGTAAGAATATATTCTACCATCTTAAAAAACACCTACATAAGTAATAAATGATATTTTTTACCAAGTAATTATTAATTTTTTTGGTCCATACCAAGTAATTATTAATATCACAAGTTGACAACTATGAACAAGTATAACAGGCCGGTCATCGGTTCGAATTTAAGATCACAAGAACTACTTATAAGAACCAAAATGATTTTCAATAAATGAAGATTAAAGAAGTAATTGGGTTCCACGAACCAATTAGACAAGTGCAACTATTCATTAATTACTCAAAAAGCCGAACATCGTGGACTCAACTAAGCAAAAAATGAAATTAACGTGGATACAATTCCATAGTTTCGGATCAAGAATATTTCATAACTCCAGCTACTTAAATTAACAAAGATCGAATATGTGCAAATTAATAATAAATTAGTCCAAGCAGGATCACATATATCGATCTATATATACTCGACACAAACATGCTAAATCTCACATCCGATCTTAAATAAACAAAGCATACCCAAAGAATAGAAGCAATGGCTCGCCACGTCCTTCTCGGCGTCTCCTGTCTTCTCGCTTTGTTGATCGCCATTGCTTCTGCTAGCGAATACAAAACTCCATCACCCGTTTACACCCCATCCTACACTCCCTCCTTTGTGTACAAGACACCGACTCCATCCCCTAAATACGAAGCACCGACTCCATCCTACAACCCATCACCAGTGTACAAGGCACCATCACCCAAATATGTATCCACTCCTTACACACCAAGTCCCGTATACAAGGCTCCCTACAAATCATCCCCCAAATACAAAGCTCCGACTTACACCCCATCTCCAGAATATAAGACTTCTTCATACAAACCTTCTCCGACTTACAAAAAACCCGTTTACACTCCATCTCCCGAGTACAAGCCTTCACCAAAGTACGAAACTCCTCTACCCAGCTACACCCCTAAGACAAGCTACTATGTGGAAGAGAAGTTGGTCATCCTCTATGGTGTCCAAGGTGTTATCTACTGCCAAAACAACTATGATTTAACACCACTTGAAGGTATATAATTAATTAAGTAATTATCTCTTTATTTATTCAATGCAATGCAATCTTGTAATTAATTAATTTCTTTTATTAACTATGAATGTTTGGAATGAATACATGATATATATGCAGGTGCTACAGCAAAACTTTCTTGTAAATCCAAGGGTTACAAGTTTTCAAAGACAACTCCTGAAACTGACAAAAATGGTTACTTTTTGGTAACATTCACACCCGAAGAGTTGGGTGAGGAGTTAGAGCCATCAGACTGCAAAGTATACCTCAAAAGCTCTCCATCAAAGACTTGCAACATTGCTACTGACATTGACAATGGCATTACCCGTGCTCCCTTAGCTCACCCTACTACCCTTAAGGGTTTCATGAAATCATACATTTTGGAGTTGTACTCTGTGCCTCCATTCGTCTACACATCCGAAACCTATGAGACACCAGCACACTACCCAAAACCTACATACAAGACTCCTACCTACAAATCATCCCCCGTCTACACACCAACTCCAGTTTACAAGACCCCTGTATACAGTCCATCTCCTGCTTACAAGGCTCTTGTCTACACTCCATCTCCAGAATACAAGACTCCAGTTTACACGGCATCCCCAAAATATAAGGCTCCCGCCTACAAGCCATCTCCAACGTACAAGGCTCCCGTTTACACTCCAACTCCAGTTTACAAGACCCCGGTATACAATCCATCTCCTTCTTACAAGGCTCCCGTCTACACTCCATCCCCGGAATACAAGATTCCAGTTTACACGCCATCCCCAAAATACAAGGCTTCTGTCTACAAGCCATCTCCAGAGTATAAAGCTCCAGTTTACACCCCAACTCCAGCTTACAAGACCCCGATATACACTCTATCTCCTGCTTACAGGGCTCCCGTCTACACTCCTTCCTCAGAATATAAGGCTCCATTTTACACGTCATCTCCAAAATATAAGACTCCCGTCTACACCCCATCTCCAGAGTACAATGCTCCTAAAGTGAAGCCCACGTACACACCCAAATCCGACTCATCTGAATACACTCCAGTTGGATACTAGGAATTCTCTACATGATGCATCCATCCTCGGTTATTTAATTTATTATGTCAACGAGTGATCGATTTTTTCAGTCCCCCCCCCCCTCCCCTTTTGTTAATTGTGGTTCTTTGTTGAGGCAAATTACTCCCGATGCCCATTTATTACATATATATTTATATTATATATACCTTATATTTCCCATATTTATTTTGTTTTGATATATCTTCTCTTTATGTCATTATATGTACTATCTTCTCGTAAAAACTAACCATAGCACCATATAATTGATTAAAAGGGTATGAATACTACCCAATATCAGGAGGCTAGCTAGTCAATTTCTAAAAATGAATTTTCCCAACCACCATACACACAAAAAAGGAAGAGAATCATCCTAATAACTTCCTAATAAAATAATCTTAACAATTAAAAAAATAAAGGGACATAATTAGATCTCCATAAATTAATCAATCTCAAAACCAAAACCTTTTTCCTCTCTATCTCTCTCAATAATGATTTGAGTGTTCTCAAATAAAATGTGATTCATTTAGTACCTTAGCCGGGGCGATTAAGAGAGAGGTTGATTCCAATGTAGAAGAGAGAGCAACTCGACGTTCGTGGTCTATTGCCAAGGATCATCTCCAACGCCATTGATGACCTCCATCTCCAACACCGTTGTCGAGGTGTATCCGAAAGGTTAACCATTTCATAACAATTTCTCATAGCTCATCATCGTTAATACGTCCATGCCTCAATCTCAATCCAACGTCTCCGTTCAGTCATATAACAGTCCACAGATTCGGTCTAATCAAGAAGCAAGGTCCAAAGAACAAGTTCAGTGAAACAGAGCAAAAGGGTCCAGTTCATAATTAATACCTCCAAAAGTCTAATAGGTTAGATCAGCCCGTGAAACAAGGTCCGTGAAATACAGTTAATCCAAGGTCATTCTCAAATCGTTAAGTCCGGTTAATTAGACAAGCTTATAACGTTAAAGGAATCTCGACATCTAGATTTTAAAATATAAATCTTTTCCAAATATACAACTTTGGAGAACAACTCAAAATACCTTTAAGAACATCCACTAGGGTTTCAACATCTTTCAAAAGACTTCAAAGCAACCAAAATATTCCAACATTTTAAAATCAATAACTATGAAAACATTTTCACCTCTTTAAAACCAACCTTTAAAATATTATCATAGTCCCACAACATAAATAGATTTCAAATCCATCTCTCTCTCTCTCTCTCTCTCTCTCTCTCTCTCTCTCTCTCTCTCTCTCTCTCTCTATATATATATATATATATATATATATATATATATATATATATATATATATATATATATATATATATATATATATATATATATATATTGTATGGATCATTTGTGCAAAAGCCTTAGGGTGTGCACTATGCACAAATATTTATTCGGTGAAATGTGAAACATTAATCCGTGAAATTTGAAGCATTATTCGGTGAAATGTGAGTATTGTTTAGAGGAATGTGAAACATTATTTGGTGAAATTTGAAACATTTTGTATAAATTGTAAGTATTGTTTATGGAATTGAGGTTTCTTCTATTTGAAATGGATGAATAAAAAAACTAAACAATATTCGGTAGAATGTTACAAATTATTCAGTGGAATTGGGACGTTTTCATCTGAACTGAACGGAAAAGAAACATATCAGTATTCATTAGAATGTTTCACATTTTACCCAATAATGCTTCAAATTTCACCGAATAATGTTTCACATTTCACCGAATAATATTTGTGCACACCCGAACCCCACCATATATATATATATATATATATATATATATATATATATATATATATATATATATATATATATATATATATATATATATATATATATATTAAAACCAACATATACCCAACATAAATCGGTTCAACCCAAAACCGAACCAAGGGGCTAAGGAATTTAAGGGAGCCGGCCTCGGCCAAAGGCACATGGCTAGTTTTGCCGCGGCGAAATGGTCGCTCATTGCTGCGAAACATACACCTTGGCTCCCGCGGAGAAGAATCTCCCGATGGCCGTGAGAGGGTCCTTTCACCGCGGCGAAATGGTTGTTCACCATGGCGAAAAGTCTTCTTTTTCCCCTTTGTCCTAGTTCTAACCTCGCTACGGCGACCATGGTTGTTTGCCTTGATCGAGCCTATGAAGGATAGATGATGAGTAAAAGTCCTCTTTTAGAAGGGTTGAGACCAAAACGAAAGGAAACGAGACCAACTGAGCTTATCTTCGAAATACAAGGGAATGAGGGAGTGAGGGTGCTCGTTCTTGCTCTTATCGGGGTTAGATCAAGCTCTTCTCGACCTTGGAAGATAGAGGAGTTGATAAAGATTCATCTTAAAGGAAAGCAGGCTAGACCAAAGCGGAAAGTTAGGTGAGAGAAACTCCCAAGAAGCCTTGTGCTTCTCGCTTCTCCCCTTTGGTGTCGACGGCTCTCCCCCATTGACCACGGTTTCCGGCGACCTCCAAGGCCACCGGCGACCCTGTTGACCCCCTATCGTCCCTCACGGCTCTTATTGTCTCCCCTACATCCGGTTCCTCACACAAACACTCGGATTCCCCCGCAAAATCGTAGAAAAAAAAGTGCCCTGGTCGGAGGTTTCTCGCTCAGATCCCTGGGTCGCCGGAGCTCCTCCGGAGGCGCCACCTTCACTTCTGGTCTACCTGTCACATATACTACCAGATCCGACCGGTTTCTTCCCAGATCCACTCAACCTCAAGTCCTCAACCCACTTCTCGCAAATCTCTCCTTCCGTCAGTTCATCCCTCTTCCTTCGATTCCTTTGCTTTGGATCTGGAAACATGGAGTTTGATTGATCTTCCCCTCTCAAATCTGACTCCAAACGAAGCACTTGTTTTGTCCCAAATTGATTTTCGCCACCGTCCTTAAGATCTGAACTTCTTGGGTTCAGATTCGGTTGAAGTATTGTTGATACTGCTTGTTCTTGCCCAGATCCCTCAACTTCTCCTTCTTCCCGTTCTGTTTGATGCGCCTGCTATGTTTTCGCTCAGATCTAGGCGCTCCTAAAGCCATCCACCCTCAGATCTGGTCCTCTCTCCTCAAATCCAACTCAAAACTCAAAGGCTTAACAATGATTGAAGCATAGAGTCGCCTGATTATTGAAGGTACGCTTTCGGTTTTACTCGGATCTGGTTCCCATTGTCCATGGCGTCCTTCCTCTCTTCTGTCTCGTCAGCCTTTTCGTCTTTTGCCTACGCTCTCTCAGTTCTGAAAGGTTTTTCCTCCCTCTAAGTGATCTCCTTCCTCCTCTCGCTCGTCCACACTCCGGTCCTCAGTTTCTCACAAAGAGCCCAGTTTCCTGTCGTCCTTCTCTTCACTCCTCAGTTGAGAGTCGACCCACTTTTCTCGTTGTTTTCCCCTCGCCCCTGCTCCTTCTCCCTCTCTCGCTTCCAGTTTACTGATCTGTGCGGTTTGAGAGTCGTTTGCTGATCTTAGCGTTCTTCTGCTACACCGTTTTCCCCTCCTACCATCCTTCTGTTCAGTCCTTTCTAGCGTTCTTCCACCCGACTGCTGTCATTACTTTGACGTTTTGAGAGTCGCCTAATGTCACAGTCGTTGGAGGGTGCCATTTGCCCCGATCTAACTCCATACTGCTGCCCTTAATTGATTGTCTAAATTGCTTATTTGAGAGTCCTGATCAGCTTCCCGTGTCTTTCGGGCAATACTGATCGTTAGTGAAGACCGTCACTCCTGTGGCAGCTTGCTGTTTTGAGAGTCGAGTGCAGATTGTTTGAGATACTGCTCTGAATTTTCTTTCGATCCATCTGCTGCTGATTAGATTACTTGAACACCTCTCCTGACGGGGAGCATAAGCTTCAATAGGTGCTCCCCGTCGAGCAACCATTGATGCAGAAACTCTAATTCCATGCATAACAGATGATTCGAGGGGCTGTGATGTTGGCTCGAGGGGCTGCGTTTGTTGTCTCCAGGGGTTGTGTTACTGTCCAAGTTGCTGCTACTGATTGGTGATGATGTTGAAGTTCATTTTGAAGGCTCTTTGATTTGTGATTCTTGGCCACTAATCATCCTTTGGTTTACCTTTGGCTTGGGCTTTTTCTGGTTTTGGTGTCCTACGACGCGCCTTCTCGATCGTCGACTTTGTCTAGAGGACCCTCCCGCACCTCCCCCTCACGGAGCTTGCATAAGTAATAGAGTCGGTTGCCTGCCCGGCTAGTGCCCAATTTTCCATCATGTCTCCGAGAGCTTGGGTTCCCATGGGGTGCGTTCTACTCCCCTACACACTTGTCCTCCATCGTCCTGGTGGGTCCAGTCCATCCGAACTCCCTGATGGTTTGGTATGAAGGTGAATCGTGGATGCTTTGGCCCTGAAGTGGCCGCCTCTACCTTCAGCCTTCGTGGTTTATTTTGCTTTGGATGGCCGTTAATGATTACACCTAGGCCTATTGTATTAGCTTTTATTGTTATTATCATTTGACTTGGACTTAGATGGTATTTATGGATGTTTGCATGCATCCTCACTTTAGTCTATGGAAATTTGTCGGTTGCTTGCTCACCTCGACCTATTGAGTTTGGTCGTACTTGGGGGTTGCATCCCTTGGGTAGGACATCGTAATGGTTTCCCTGGTAAAGTCGAGCGGCTTTACTAGGGAATCACTCCCCCCTTATTTTTGGTCCTTTGTACTTAAATTTTATTTTAATATATTTACCTTTAAAATCAAAAAAAAAAGATTCATCTTTATGAGGTCTAGGAGGGAAATGAAGCAAGGACAAGGGAAATGAGGCTTTACCGCAAGAGGAAAAACGAATAAAGGCTTCTGGGTTGAATCTCGCTACGACGATCAAGAACTCGTGGCGGCAAATCATGATCTGCAGCTTTTGTTGGTTTCGGAACGACGTCGGTGATGGCCTTCCTTCTCTTGATCTGGAAGGGAGGAGGTAGGAGATGTCTCAAGGTAATCTTTTGGCTTCAAAAATCTCAAGAACAAGGTGGGATTGGAGGATTTGAGGTGGGTTTGAAGCTTGAAGATGGAGAATGAGAAATGAGGATTTTCTTGAATTCAAAATGACAGAGAGAGAGAGAGGGGGAGAGAGAGATTGCTCTAGGGTTTTTATGTCTTAGACTTTTTTTATGTAGAGGTTAGGATTTAGGGTTTACAGAAAGAGAGCCATATTTATAAGGGAGGCAATTTGTGGGTTTTATGTGTTTATGAAGAAGATTGAGAACAAAGGAGAGGAGGGGGGGGGGGGGGGGGGGAGAGAGAGAGATTGTCCCGCAAAATCCGACTTTTGAATCCCAACAAATTTAAACCCGAATCCAGACTCTCGGAAAACTCAAACGGAATTTTAAAAATGATTGTACTAGACTTCAAAATTTCAAATTCGATGCTCGGAAGTAGAATTTACAAAACTCGTCAAAATTTCAAATTCAAAGGATGCTGGAATAGTTTCAAAGATTTTCCCAAAATGGCATGTTGCTCGAGGACAAGTTTCTGAAAACTTTCCTGATAAAACCGCCTAAGAAAACGACCGACCGATCCCTCCACGTAATCATGAAGGGGAATGCATGAGGATCCATCTCCGCGAGGGAGGGGTGTAGCGGGCTTACCTGAAGCTCTCGCGACCTCGGCCAGGCATCCAGGGAGGATATCCGAGCCGAGATAGCGAGGGCCGTTACCTGAGCCGCACACTCCAAAGGATCATGCAGACGGTCTTACCCTTCCATGGGATCCATGCCAGAGGCGGGGGTCCCCAGGTCGGTGCCGCTGAACCTTCCGAAAAGGTCCATATCATTATCCGAAGCGGGTCTACCAAGTGACCCAATGGCGAGGAGAATATGCTCGAAGTCCTCGCGAGAGTGGAAGTAATAGCAAGTTTACTCGTCACCCCGCCACCCCTGTTGCATGCCTCACTACCTGTCCAGATCCGACCACTACTACTTAAAAGCTATAAGCGTCCGCGGGTGCGGGGGATGCGAGTAGAACCGGGATGTCCTTGGCGTCGTGATTCCTCTGACGTAATTGCTCCTTTTCTTCCCTCTCCTAAAGCATAAGCACTCTCCCCTTGTGTTTTCTCTCCAAAAAAGGTCCTTTCTTTCCCCTTTTCTTCTTCCTTTTATACCGGGTTCTCTCGTTTGTCAAACAGATAGGGAATGATCCCCTCTTTCTGCCATCTGTCGATGTCGGGGAGCGAAGTGTTACGAAGTGCCCGAACACTTGGGTAGGCGGCATGGCTGACACCTGTCCCCTTTCTGGCCATTTGTCTTCTGGATGTAGGCGTTCTTCGTCCGCGGACCGTAACCTTTTATTGGCCCGGACTTTACGTTTAATTACCCTTTTTTCCCCACGAAAACCGTTTGTAGCTTTTCTTGACCCCCTTTATCTTGGGGCGTCATCACAGCTCCTCGGGCCGCGGAGGATCTCGTTAGGATCCTCCGTGGTTCGAAGAATATCTACCGCGTAGGGTAGTTTTCCCTGAGGCAACGAGATATAGTGGTCAGAGCTTTTGGGCTTTTCGAGGGCCCATTAGGGATATTACTGGGCCGATGAGGGTTGCGGCCCGTTAATCCTGATTGATAGACGTCCATATTCCTGACACGTGTCCCGACTTAGGAGGCGAAACGTCGTGGATTGTTGTGCCTATAAATAGGAGCTCCGACCCCTCTTCACTTTTTACCGTTCCCGTTTTTCACCGTTCTCCTACTCGATACGTCTTCGAGGTAAATCTTGACCCTTTTCTTCTTTCTTTTCGCGACTTCGTTGTTTCTTTCCCTTTTTGTTTTCTTGATTCTAGTTCCTTTTCTCTTCTTGGACCTTGGTTCATGTGGGTTGTCTATTATGTGGGCACTGGCCGCGGTTGATCTTTAGATATCTTTCCGGACCTTCCCCCCCATTGTTTCTTTCTTTACTGGCTCTGCCGCCTTCATCATGTCGTCCCCCTCTAGTAGTTCCGGGAGTGTGCAGGCTTTGACCAAGCCTCTGCCTTCTTGACGCCCAGGAGGAAAGCTTCGGATGGGTGTTATTGAGGTTCCTGAGGAAGTTACTTTTAGGGAGCCCAAGGGTATTGAGGACCCCTCTTTCTATGCCTCCCCGAGCCGCGAAGCGGGGGAGGATTCTTCTCCCATCAACTCATCTTCTTCGCGGTCGACCGTTGGGACTTCGTCGTCAGACTTAGACTCGATATTGGAGTCGCCGGAATCTCAACATTCATACAAACTGTGGGACTCTCACACTGGCTTACCTTCTGGTCCCGTCTACATGCCAAAGGAGCGACGCTCGTCATCTGTGTTGGGAGACTTTCGGCCAGTTCTGTATGACGAAAAAGTGCTGGCGACTTGTCTTTTTAGAGGAGACTTTCAACCCTTCGACGCGGGCCCGATACCAGAAGTCTCTTCTCAGCGTGTGATTCCGATAGCTCCTCCGAACGCCCAAAGCCGCGGAGGGGGAACCTTCACCACGGTGGAAGACCTAAATGTGATTGCACGCGTCTTTCCTTGGCCTGAAGGGGTTGTGCTGTGTCTGCCGGCTGAAGGAGGAGGAAGCTTGGATGCCTATCCGGGTTGACTGGTGGTATACATCGAGAGTCTGGTGCAAGGATTTCGTCTTCCTCTGCCTGGCCTATTCAAGCGTTTCCTAAAAGCTTGTGGCTTGAGCCCGGCCCAGCTGGCGCCGAACAGTTGGCTTTTCATGACTTCGTTTGTGATGCGCTGTCTAGAAATCGGGGTTCAACCCTCGCTTGGGCTGTTGAACCATATGCTCACCTTGGGTCATGGGGTACTTTACAAAAGCCTTTATCAAGCTAAACTCAGCGTCCCTATTGTGGATCGGAATACCAGCAAACCGGAATGGCATCATAAATGGTTCCTGGTTAGGGACCCTTCGCGTAGGATTTTGAATTTCCACACTGAGCCTCGTCTATACGCGAGGCCAGAGAGGAAAGCGGTTCCGGATCTTAAGGAGATAGAGCTGAAGTTTGCTGTGGGGACGAAACCGTCATGGAAAGATATGGTCTCTCCTCTCCGGTTGGAGATGGCTGGACTTAGCCTTCCTCACCCTCGCATAGGTTGTAGCTGACTTCATAGATTGTTCTAGCTTTATGACCGTCGTGGTAACAGCTTGGTATTTTGTGTTTCTGATCCTCTTCGTATTTCGTATGACTTTGTGCAGGTGCTGCTGAGTTGAAGGCCATGGTGGACGCGGCTAAGATGTCTTCGGCTCCTCCTTCGAAAAGGAAAATCCCGTCTCACGTTATGAGCGCTTTAAAACGCCCCAAGACCTCTGCTTCTAAGGCTAAGGGGAAAGCAACTGTGAAGGAAGTAACTGTCGTCGCGACCTCTCCCCCTCGGGCTGCTCCTGTGGAGGTTGCTCCTATGGAGGTTGCTCCTTCCGTCATACTGATTGATTCCCCTCCTACGAACGACGCTCAACCCTTACCTTTGGCTCTTCCCGCGGAGCGCCAGGTTACCTCTCCTGGCGATGCAGGTCCTTCAAAGTCGAAACCGAAGAAGAGAAAGACGCGGTCACACCCGCCGTGGGAGGGCGTGAGCTGGGACGTGCCAGTCTTCCACATGGATGCCAATGGCCAACCCGCGTATCGGATGCCCGACTTTCATTCTGACACTCTTGAGCAACTAGCCTTCCCTCCAGAGCTTGGGAAAGCGGAGCTACGATACCTGGACCGCTTGACTGATGAACAGTTCACGCTAGAACAAGAACGATGGTGCAACTGGGTAAGTGTGAAGCCTTACTTTGCTTGTCTTATTTTCTCGCGTGTCCGGTGTCCTCACTGCCCCTTTTTGCGGATAGGGTCACATCTTTACTCACAGCGGCTGGGGAAGGTACCTTTGCTTGGGCCATCATGCTCAGGAGTTGGAGAAGAGGCTGGAGCAAGTGGAGGGGCAGCTCTTAGAGGCAGAGACGCCAAAAAAGATGGTTGAGTCCCTTCGATCACGGGTGAAAGAATCGGGCGACATTATTGCAGCCGAAAAAGCCAAGAACAGCAAGCTGTCTGAGGATGTGGAGACGTTGCAAGCTCAACTCGCATCTTCCCAACAGGCGATGGACGCGTTGCGGGCTGATTTTGATGGCCAGAAGAAGGAACTTGAGAGCCAGCGGCAAGGGTTCGAGGCCAAAAAGAAGGAATTTGAGGATCAACTGCTTACGGCTAACGAGGCGAAGAGTAAAGCTGTCATGGAAGCCAATCGTCGAACCATCGAGCTGGAACGGTATCGAGCCCGTACCGATGGCGACATAGTCTTGTCCTGGTTGGAAGTTCCGCATAATCGTACCAAGTTGGTAGATGATTGGCTGAGATCCCCATCTGGCCTAGACTTCATGAAAAGCGCGGTCCCTTGTTGGTTAAACGAAGAAGCTGGGCAGGATTTCATCCAAGATCGGTACCGAGACTGCTTCTTTATCGGGATGAAGGCCGGGATTCACCAGAGTGTGAAGAGATCCGCGGAGAACCCAGGAGTCCCTCTTCAACCGTTTTCTCCTAGTGAGGATCGGGATGATTGGGGTTTGGTGGAAGATGACAAAGTAGGTTTTTCCGGTGATGGCCTGTAGAAATTTGTTTAGTCGGGCCCGGGTGGCTTTACCTTTTTAAGCAAACTTTGGTATTTTTATACCTCTTTTGGGATGATGGAAGTTCAGACTTTGTAATGGAAGGTGGTAGGTGGAAACTTGGTCCGCGGTTGTTTTTCGGGAATGGCTTTCACCCCTGGTTCCGCGGACGGACCATGCAGGGGGAAGCCAGCTTTGCAACTTTTTATTTAATAGCGATTTTTTGTCTCTTTGAAGGATTCTCCGTAAAAAACAAGAAAAAACTTCCAACGCTCAGTCGCCTGAATACTTCATTTAAACACTTATTCATTACAGATTTTCTTTTTTCTCGGTCACCTCACAGCCTATCTTGGAAAACTCTCCTTCTTAGGGAGAATCATCACTACTTCCGCCCTCCGGGGTGGTCTCTCTTGAGGGTATGTAAGTTGCCTTAAAGCGTGAGTCGCCCAAATATTTGAACACCGCGGCCCCTCCCACGTGCACATTCCGAGACCTAGTGAACGCCCTCCAGCCTTGGGTGAGCCAGAGTACTCCGGCTTCGTCCCTGTCTACCACTGCGCGGATGCCCCTCCTTCCTGGTCCGTTGGTTAACACGACCCTTTCGACGCCGAAGAGCCTGTACTCTTCCTCAAAAAACTCCGGCAAAGACTGGGGTAGTTTAGAGGAAGCGATCAGTCGTAAGAAAGAAAATGAAAGACCTGCGTATCGGGAGAGTTCTTTGAGACGTTACCATTCTTTGTAAGAAAGAGGCGTTCTGGACCAAACGGATGAAGTCTCTCCGACGGCCTCCGCCTGACGCCATATTTTCTCCGGTGTTGTTTCAGGTGAAGTTTCTCTCTGATGATGGGGTACCTATGCGGGGGTACTGAATCCCCTGCTTTTATAGAGGGGGAGTGAGTCTCGATCCTTTCTGCATGTAATCTTTAATTTAATGCTCGTGATATTCGAGTATCTTTTCTGAATCGTCCCTTCCCCAGTTTCTTGGGAAGGAAATTTGGTCAGTAAAGGTGAAAACAGCTTTATTGGTTTCCAAACTGAAAAACATAAAAAAGGAAAACTTCCATTCATTTCCCTGTTCTTTGGTGCTTGTAGATTTATTTTTTCTGAAAAACATAAAAAAGGAAAACTTCCATTCGTTTCCCTATTCTGTGGGTTTCTGATCAGTTCCCTTACGGGGTTTCAGCCATCGCATACAAGGGGCTGAGACGGGGTTGTGCCCGTTCGCGTTTTTGAGAACTAGCGTCGGCGAAACTTAGTCTTTTAGATGGAAGGCGAAGAGGGATCCTCATGGTCGGGGTTTTTCAATCGACCACGGAAACCTCGTGTTTTGATGCTTACCTGATGTAGGTGATTTCAAGGGGTGGCACCGGCCCGTCCGCGGATATGTTGGTTTTTTTTTACTAATTTGATACGCTCGAACCCTTTATTACTTATTAAAAAGACACTGTGGACCGTTTGTTTCTCATAACCAGTCTCCCTAGATCTGGGGCATTTAAAACTACAAGTACAGACTACAGAATAGAGAGACCAAGAGGTCTCTTTTGCTTTTAAGCTTCCTCGATGTCGGGGTTGATTATTTTAACTTCGAAAATGGAATCCCCCATGTAGGCGAAAATCAAAACGGATCCTACCATAACTCGGTTTGCTTGAACAAAGTGGGGCCATCCCTGGGTTAGCCAGAAAAGGCCGTCCCTTCTCCACCTTCACCTCATGTTCTTGATTGGAGCGGGACCAAAGGCGGGCTTGCGATTGCGTGTCCTCGTCTATCAAAACGTACGTGAGTGGGAGGCGGATTGTTTGGAGCTGTTCTTCTTTCATGATGACGCGACAAAACGTCCTGGGTGGTGTCCCCAGGTCCATCGTCGTTATGAGGGGGGTCGTAAACCTTGAGTTGTTAGGGTCTATTCTTATACCCCCTGAGCTAGACCTTAGCCTCGTCGGGGTCGTCCTCATGGGGAGGAGGGATGTTTATGGGTTTCTCTCTCTTCTTTTTTTTTCGTTGTTTTCTTTCGGGGTTGCAGGCAATGACCTGCACGTAGAGATTCATACGTCATACACCTGTCTGCCATGCTCAGCCTAGGCTAGCGATACCCTGTCCATCTGTCAGTGTTTCAGTTTATCGAGAAGGCGCCTGTGCGGCCCGTGCCCCTTGAGGGTTCCCTCCGGCGTACACCTGTCTATCATACCTGGTTTGGGTCAGTGACGTTCTGACCGTCCTCAGGTTTCCCCCTGTTTTTCATTTTCAGTGTCTCGGCTTACCGAGAAGGCGCCTGCGTAGCCCGTGACCCCTGAGGGTCCTCCTTAAAAGGAGTAGTCTACTCGTCCTGTTATTTCAACAAAGAGAACCTACCGCAAGATGCCCTCCTCAGCGCCCCAAACCTGGGCCTTTTTCCGTTCTCTGGACTTCCCGGAACAGATGTATCATTTGGTATGTGGTGATGGTGGCTTAAATGTCTTTGTTCACTTTCTAGGCTAACCCACCCTTTCTTGTTTATTCGGTGTATTCGAGCAGTGGCTGCCTGCCCGTTTCGAGATTGAGTACGGGCCGGATATCCCCGAGCGCGTCCTGTTATCGTCGAGGATTTTGCGGGACTTCCCTGTGACGGTGTACCGGGGTGATTACCGGGTCCCCTTCTTAGGGCAAGGTTGGAATCATTTTGCCAGTACTCATGGTGTCGACATTGGATCCGCCATTACCTTTCTGCACAAAGGGAACGCCCGGTTCGAGGTCCATATTTTGTCTGCGGATGGCAGCGGGGTCGATGCTGGGTGGCAAGAGCCTCATCCTGAAGGTCCTCCACCAAATGGAACTCGCCTGTGCACTGACCGAACTCGTCTGGTTTCGGATCGTCCTCGGGACACCCCTTAAGTTATCCTTGTGTTTATCTAAAGTATTGCGTCTATTTTGCCCGTTTTAGCTTTTCCGGACCTTCTTTGTGTTTATCGCTTTATTGGGTACGAACTTCTTTATATGTTAGCTACCCCACTTTTTGGGGTCGAGTTTATGGTTTTAGCTGGGCCTCAAGCTCGAGTTCCCTCTTCCTAAAGCACCGTTACCCGACACGGAGCAAGCTCCCGCGTCTCGGGACGAAGTGTCGATCTGGGAGCTCAATGCGTCCACCAGAGGTCCGACGTGGAGCAAGCTCCAGCGTTTCGGGACGAAGTGTCGATCTGGGAGCTCAAAGCGTCCACCGGAGATCCGACGCGGAGCAAGCTCCAGCGTCTCGGGACGGAGTGTCGATCTGGGAGCTCAATGCGTCCACCAGAGATCCGACGCGGAGCAAGCTCCAGCGTCTCGGGACGAAGTGTCGATCTGGGAGCTCAATGCGTCCACCAGAGATCCGACGCGGAGCAAGCTCCAGCGTCTCCGGACGAAGTGTCGATCTGGGAGCTCAATGCGTCCACCAGAGATCCGACGCGGATCAAGCTCCAGCGTCTCGGGACGAAGTGTCGATCTGGGAGCTCAATGCGTCCACCAGAGATTCGGCGCGGAGCAAGCTCCAGCGTCTCGGGACGAAGTGTCGATCTGGGAGCTCAATGCGTCCACCAGAGATCCGACGCGGAGCAAGCTCCAGCGTCTCGGGACGAAGTGTCGATCTGGGAGCTCAATGCGTCCACCAGAGATTTGACGCGGAGCAAGCTCCAGCGTCTCGGGACGAAGTGTCGATCTGGGAGCTCAATGCGTCCACCAGAGATTTGACGCGGAGCAAGCTCCAACGTCTCGGGACGAAGTGTCGATCTGGGAGCTCAATGCGTCCACCAGAGATTTGACGCGGAGCAAGCTCCAGCGTCTCGGGATGAAGTGTCGATCTGGGAGCTCAATGCGTCCACCAGAGATTTGACGCGGAGCAAGCTCCAGTGTCTCGGGACGAATAACAGAAACTTATAGAGCACCCACTAACCGCTTTGATTTATTTACTAGTAGCGGGGGTGACTTAGATAATCGTTAAAAACAGACCCGGAAATTACACCTAGTACTTTTTTAGGTGTTCAGCGTTCCATGTCTTTCGAAGGACAACACCCTCAGGGGTTTGTAGCTTTTATGCTCCAACATGGACACACTCGAGGACTATATACGGTCCTTCCCATTTAGCGTCTAGCTTCCCCCCTGCTAAGGCCAGACGCAGAACTAGGTCTCCTCTTTCGAACCATCGCTCCTGCATGCGCTGGTCTCTGTGCTTCTGGGTCTTCCTTTTGTACTCTCTTGCATGAATTTCCGCGATCATGCGTCTCTCTTCCCGAAGGTGCATCTCGACCTCCAGAGCTTCATCATTAGCCTTAGATTCATAAGCTAGGACCCGGGCAGATGGGACCAGGCGCTCTACTGGAATGACCGCGTCTGATCCAAACACTAGGGAAAAGGGCGATTCCTTAGTGGGAGTTTTGGGCGAAGTGCGGTACGACCATAGTACCAGGGGGAGAAGTTCTGCCCATCGGCCCTTGGATGTTTTCTCTAGCTTCTTCTTAATGCCTTCCAAGATTTGTCGATTCGTGGTCTCCGCCTGTCCGTTCGTCTGAGGGTGAGCTACTGATGAGAATTTTAGTTTTATCCCGAGGCCCTCGCAGAAGTCTCGGATGTTTTCGCAATCAAATTGCGTTCCATGGTCGGTGATGATGGCCTCAGGAACCCCAAATCGGCAGACCAGGTTTTTCCATAGGAATTTTCTGACCTTCTCGGCAGTGATCAGACCCATCGCCTCCGCTTCTACCCACTTGGTGAAGTAGTCCACCAGGACCAGAACGTACTTGAGCTGTCTAGGTGCTGTGGGAAAAGGACCTAGAATGTCCATTCCCCACAGGGCGAAAGGACAGGCCTCGAAGATGCTCTGAAGCGGCTCGGCGGGCACATTTTTCAGGTTTCCATGTTTCTGACAGGCTTCGCAACTGCGCACGAAACCCTGTACGTCTGTCCTGATTGCGGGCCAATAATATCCCAGCCTTAGTACTTTGGTAATCAGAGCCCTCCATCCTTGATGGTGCGCACAAACCCCGGCATGCAGCTCTTCTGCGATGATCCGTCTCTCCTGGCTGGACACGCACAACAAGTCTGGGAAGTTGAAACCCTTCTTGTATAATTTTCCATCGCGGATGATGAATCGGGCCGCCTTGCTTGTTAGCTTCTTGGCTTCTGCTCTTTCTGGTGGAAGAATCCCCTTCCCTAGGTATTCAGTGATCGGCGTTCTCCAGTCCTCGGGTCCTTCTGTTTGGACAAAATATACTTCTTGCAACAGCCTTCTCTGATCCCTTCTTTCGAAGTCAAACTTTCCTTCTACATTTGTTGGCATGGTCGCCCCCACGCGGGACAATGCATCAGCTTGTTCATTTTCCGCCCGCGGGATTGACTCGAGAGCGAAGTACAGGAAGGCCTTTCTTAGAGCATTTACTTTTCGCAGATAATCCGGCAACAACCCGGTCCGGGCCTCGTACTCTCCGTCCGCCTGTTTGGCGACGACTTCCGAATCAGTATGCACGGTGACGGCACGAGCCCCACGGGCAAGAGCTAGCTCTAAACCTGTTATCAGGGCTTCATATTCGGCTTCGTTGTTAGTGGTGGGGAATTTCAGCTGGTGAGAAAAGCAAAACTTGTCCCCCCCGGGTTTATGAGCACGACCCCTGCTCCGCATCCATCCGCGTTGACGGCTCCGTCTACTTTTATCAGCCAAGACTTCTGCGAGTCGCGGTCCTCTTCTTCAAAGCTAGTTTTGCCGATGAAATCAGCCAGTACCTGGGCTAACGCTGCCCTCCGTGGAACATACGCTACCTCGAACTCGGAGAGCTCGATGGACCATTTTGACATTCGCCCTGAGAAGTCTGGTGAGTGAAGGATCTGCCTTAAGGGTAAGTCTGTCATGACTTCGATCCGATGATCCTGGAAGTATGGCCGTAATCTTCTTGCAGCGAAAATCAGACACAGGACTACTTTCTCGACTGGATCATACCTAGTCTCGGCGTCTTGCAACACTCTGCTCACGTAGTAGACCGGGTATCGCCCTTCTCTGGCGAGAACCGCGCTGATGGTGGTCGTCTTTACCGCGAGGTAAATCTGTAAGTCCTCTGTCTTTTGTGGCTTCTGAAGGGTCGGCAAATACTGCAAAAAGACTTTTAGTTCGTCGAATGCTTCCTGGAGTTCCGCCGTCCACTGTATCGGCCCCTTCTTTTTCAACAACGCAAAGAAAGGTAGAGACTTGTCCGCGAGGCATGAGCAGAAACGTCCTAGATAGTTGACTGCACCATTCAATGACTGGACTTCCTTGATAGTCCGCGAAGGACGCAGTTCTTGGATTGCCGCTATCCTCGCCGGGTTTACGTCTATCCCCCGCTGGCTAACCATAAAGCCTAGAAATTTCCCATACTCAACTCCGAACACGCACTTTTCGGCATTTAAATTCAGCCCTCCGCGCCTCAATGAGTCGAAGGTTTCTTGTAAGTCCGCGGCATGATTTTCTGCCTTCTGGCTCCTCACCACAATGTCGTCTACATAAATGGATACGTTCCGCGACAGTTGATTGCGGAAGATCTTGTCCACTGTCCTCTGGAAAGTGGCTCCTGCATTCCTTAGACCAAAGGGCATGACCTTGTAACGAAAAATTCCCTGATTAGTGATGAAGGTGGTTGCCCTCTGGTCCAGAGGGTCTAGCTTGATCTGGTTGTACCCGGAGTAAGCATCCAAGAAGCTCAAAGCCTCATTACCGGCCGTGATGTCTACCAACTCGTCTATTGATGGCAAAGGGTAGCTGTCCTTTGGGCAAGCCTTGTTCAGATCCGAAAAATCAACACACATCCTCCACTTCCCATTGGCCTTCTTGACGAGGACCACATTCGAGAGCCATTCGGAGTCCTCCGCCTCTTCAACGAAACCGGCCTCGAGCAACTTATCCACTTCTTCCTTCGCTGCCCGGGCCTTCTCTGGGGCCATCTTTCTTTTCTTCTGGGCTACCGGCCGAGCGTCATATCGGATTCTAAGCGTATGAATCGCGATGGAGGCGGGGACGCCCAGTAGATCCCTTGGGGACCAGGCGAACACGTCTCGCGACTGCCGGATAATCTCCAAGACCCTTTCCTTCTCCTCTGCTTCGAGGGCCTGGCCCATGTAAATTCTCTCCTCGGCATTAGGGAACGGCTGGTGGACCGTTCTTGAATCCGCGGTTGGGACCTCTCTTTCGGAGGGTCGGACCTCAAGCTCAGCTTCCGACCCAGCCTCATCCATCATCCTAACTGGCTCATTCCGGGGTAAAGAGTCTCTCTCGGTGATCCTATTCCGGCTCTGAGCTGTATCTTCGAGGCACAAGACCTCCTTCATCTTTTTCAATGATGTCGCATAGCAGCTTCGACTCTCTGGTTGTTGTCCGCACACTTCCCCAGTTCCTCCCCCAGAGACCGGGAACTTGGCCTTAAAATGGTATATGGACACTACCATCTGGAATTTAAAGAGGGAGACCCTCCCCAAGAGCGCGTTGTAGGTAGTTGGGATTCGGACCACCGTGAAGGTGATGTTCTCCATCCTCCGGAGAGGGGAGGTTCCTAGAACCACTGTAAGCTCTATCGTGCCCGCCACTTGTACCTCATCTCCTGAAAGGGTAATCAGGGTGCCGTGGTAAGGTTTTAAAGCCGTAGCCGACACACCAAGCTGGGAGAAAGCTTCCCATGAGAGTATATCAACCGACGACCCGGTGTCGATGAAGACCCTTTTCACAGTTTTAGTTGCGATCTGAGCGTGGATCACCAGGGGGTCGGCATGGGGCATGCGGACTTGATCCACGTCGGTCGATGTGAAGATTATTTCCGGGTGTGGGTTCAAAGCGATCTTCTGAATCGCCAGAGATGGGGGGTGTCTGGACTCCCTCTCATAATTCTTTCTCTCCTGCCGGCTAATTCCTGTTGTTGCAGGAGTAAGTCAAGTATAGAATAGAATATGGTTTAGAACGACTCCTCTGTCTCAGCAAATAATTACAAGACTTCCTCCCGTTGTAGTAAGAGAATAGTCAGGATCGAATCCTCGAGGAAGCACGTCAGCAGTTCTTAGGTAGCTATCAGATTCTCACAAAAGCAGAGCAGAACAGACAGAATCGCAGAAACAGAAAGACGCAAACAAATAACCCGGCAAGGGCAACTAAAATAAAAGCAAGAACAAATAAAGACAGAAATAAAAGCAAGCAAAGAAAGAACAACACAGCAAATAAAGGGCAAAGGCTCTCGTCGATCTCGAAAAACAGTACTCGAGATCGACCAACACAATGACTCAGAAAGTGAAAATCGACAAGAAACAGAAGAAAAGACAACTCGACTAAGACAACCCCTCCTCGACCTCGACAAGATGCTACTCGAGGTCGACAAAGCTTCGTCTAGGTCGATGAGAAACAGAAACACAAAATCGCAGATTTTTGACAGAATTCATAAATTTGACAGAAATTAACTCAATATACTAAAAGACCTCCAAGGCCAGGGTTTCAACACCGCAACGATAACCATGCAAAACAACACATAAAGGCATAAAATATCATGCATTCCATCAAATAACTTTCGTCATTAACAAATAGGCATATAGAGGCTTTCGCATAAACCCTAATTGTTACTAACCCTTTTTCACATAATTAATCCAAGTTGCATTAAGATCACTTTCGCTTCAATAATACAAACAAGGATCACCTTCAACTCTCGCAAAAGAATCATGCTCTTAGGGATAGAAGATAAATCGCACAAAAGATCTGACCTTTATCGCATCGCCTCACATGGCTACCGTCGGGCTCACCCCAGCCCCAGAAGTGGGTGGACTACTCACGCCTCATCGCAATAATAGACATTGATGTAATAGAAGAAACTTGCATTAACTATATTCAAAGCCTTTACAATCCTGGCAATCAACTTTCGCTGTAAGCCAAAACCCTAAAAACCTTAGAACTCCTAAACTACTCTGTGGAACTACTAACTGTGTCTTGAATTGAATGATTAAAACTGAGCCCCATAGGCTTTATTTATAGCCTTCATTCCCTAGCTATTCTAGGAAAGAAGATATCTATCTATATCTAAATTTCTATCTAAATTGCTAAAAGATAAATAAATTATTTAATGGAAATAAATCCATAAGGAAAGGATAAAACTAATTATAGTAGTATGTCTTCATGATGTTGATAGATGGCCTTCCATGGATAGACTTGATAGATCTCGATAGATTTCAGCAACTTCGGGTAGAATTTTCCGCCTTCGGCATCAAGGAACTCCAATCCTACTCGGACAAGCCAAGTCGAGAAGATTCTGGAAGCGGCTCTACTCGACCTCGACAAGGTTTTGTCGACCTCGAGTAGGATTAGTCGTCTCGGCTCGCTGGTGCTCGATGTGCTCGGACCTGGGCTCCTGGGTGCTTGTCGACCTCGACCACGCCTAGTCGATCTCGAGTAAGGTTGGTCTTGTCGACTAGCTCTGCTCGGGTAAGTCTAGTCGACTGGCTCGGACAAGGAGCCAAGCTCTCGTCGACCTCGACAAGGGCTCCTCGAGGTCGAGTTGGGTGTTGCTTCCGCTTCCGCGAGCTGGCTCTTCCGCTAGCAGCGAGTGGCTTGATCCGCGGCAGCGACTGGTCCTTTCCGCTGCAGCGAGTCTCCTGGTCGTCTTCGGCTTCGTCCTTGGACAACTTCTCCTTGTCGACTCCGGACGTGGGCGTCTGGGCTTTGTCGACCTCGACGAGGACTTGTCGAGGTCGAGTAGGGTCCGGAGTCTAGGTGTCTGGCTCTCGATCATGGTCTGCTCGACCAAGGCTGGTCGGCCATGGCTTGTCTATGTCGACCAGGCCTACTCGAGATCGAGTAGCCTTGGCTCTCAGACTTGTTCCGCTGCTTTGACCTTGGACTTCTGTAGTGGTTTTCCGAGCATTTCCGACCTTCTGTAGAATTGCTGTAAATGCCTCGATTTCTGCGATTTAAACAGAAACTGGTGTAGAATCCATAATTTTGGCAAATAAACATAAACTACACAGATTCTGTACTATCTTAACCCAAATGCATGCAATGTATACTGAAATCGATATAAAAGTTACTGTAAAACATGGCAGATTCCGCTCACAACAAACACCCCATACTTAAGCTTGCTTGTCCTCAAGCAATACTTTTATTTGTCATTCAGGGGAAGAATTTAAACTCTCAACATATCAGATTCATTTTTATATAACCCTGCAATAAATTACCATCCTCGAAAAGGTACTAGTGTCACAGATTCATGCATGTGCAAATATATAAAAGCAACATCTACTCACAAAAGGAGGGTTATGCACAAACAATTTTTATGTGACAAAGCATTGATAATCAAGAAGACTTTAATTTAAGCTAATGAAGGAGTAGATTGGTAAAAGGCTAAAAGGTGGGCAATTTTTGGCAATGTGGTGCTTTTGATCCGGGGAAATGGATCACTTTCAAACTTTTGATTTTCATTCCACATTCTTTCTCCATACAATTCATCACCTTTCATAATGCTTTTTTCAATAATAATGCTTTTACCTCTCTGGCCTTAGCACTGCCTTCTCGCGAGTCGCAAACATGGGTGTCATGAATGGCCCCGGATACTTAGTGCTTTGGACTCCTCACAAT
This sequence comes from Persicaria tinctoria, assembly GCA_037127255.1. NCBI lineage: Eukaryota > Viridiplantae > Streptophyta > Magnoliopsida > Caryophyllales > Polygonaceae > Persicaria > Persicaria tinctoria. Next base: position 25,758,535 of record JBANSL010000005.1, on the reverse strand, counting down.
GTGTCCCATCTCTCCAAACTATTATCTTAGAGAGCAGGGTCGATCTACCTTTATCTCCTGAGGTGATCGAATTTTCTTTCACTCATTAAATTTTCCATATATTTCAAATAATTTCCTTCCAAACTCCAAATATGATAACAACACAAACACCATATGACATCTCCATCATTCTCAACATAATCCCCGGATAAGGTAAAGAATGGCAAATATTTAGATCATGTGGAGCAATATTTGAAATAAGGCATATTATGGCTTTTGTGATGCGTAAGCATAGGTAAGGCTAGGATATAAACAATATGCGCATTATATGGAAATGTAAAGTCCTCTATCATCTTATCATGCAACATGTCAAAAGCAATTTCAAATTTTACCTCCTTTCATGGTTTTCAATGAATAATGCATTTCATTGTGACTTCCCTTTACTAGGCAATTTCATGCTATATCTCTAATGAATCCAATTTTGCATCGTCGAGTTCAATATAAGCTTCCATGACATTATTCAAAAATTTCAATGGGGGTCATTTTTTTTCAAATTTTGGAAATCATGCATATTAAGCACATAAAGCAATAATGCATTCTAAAATGGCCATGTAGCAATTCTAAGAAATAATGCACAAGTAATGTCAAATATGGCAATTATGCGTAATGTAAGCCCTTCCCCCACCCCATACTTAAACATTACAGTGTCCTCACTGTATAAAAAAACAATGTAAAGGGTAAAGAAAGAAACTCACAAGACATGAGTGCAGAGCCGCAAAATTTTGAATGGAGCACCTCCTAGTCCGAGTATTAATGTAGCTTGGTTCTATCCATTGACCTGAAAAAGTAGAAGACATTTACCCATAATAGCAAAACTAAAAGTGTTCAAAAACCAAAACAACAAAATCTCAAATCTCCTAAAAAGTCTATGTACATGCTCTAGATTTTATAGTCGCTAGGCCGACTTTTCATTAATGCTCAAGGTGGCATCTGCAGGGCCCATATAGCTTGGGCCTCAAATAAGACTCCATTCTTGTCCATCAGCTGTAATCCTCCAGAATGGATCTTGTTCACCACGAACGGTCCCATCCGCTTCTTGTTGAATTTGTTGGGAAACCAAGGCAGACCTCCTTTCATGCTCCTTAGGCTCATCATTGGAAATCCTGCACAATCGCACATACCAAGGCAGACCTCTCCCATATATAGATAAATCTTTGATGGAAATAGGAGAAGAAAGATCCATACCTTGACTTACCTTTGCGGAAACGGAATCGGGGACCACAGTATTTGGTCGATCTCCACTAGGGCACATATTGATTTCCGGGCTGGAAGAAATTTGAAATGAGATTTGAAAATCTGAGAGAGCTGGAAGAAATTTGAGACTGAGTTCTGTGGCAGATTGGTGAACCATGTCAATGCGATGCCCGTCAGGGTCGACGGGAAGGTTCGGCATAACATAGCATCGTTGTACTCATTAACTCCCATGGCCGTCGTAAAGTGGCACATATGGTCGTCAGGATCAGTAGTGCCATTGTACTTCATTAGATTGGCATCTCTCCACCGCTTGGGTACAGGTGCCAGGCAGACCTCGGTGGTAAACACGGAGGGGACGAGATCCACCCTCCTCTTGTTCTCACGGGGTGATCTTGTTCGGGTAGACGTGGATATATCGGACGAATACTCCCCCCTGCGTTGCTTGTTCGGGTAGGCTACTTTATGCCCGGAAATCAGTATGTGCCCCACCAGAATCGGGGACCAACCGTCGTACCCATAGAAGAAACCTTGCTCCATGTTCTGGTGGGGCACATACTGATTTCCGGGCATAAAGTAGCCTTGGGCCATCTGTGGCGGGACATATGGCGAGACGACCGGTACCTCCGGTGCGCTGATCTGTCCTGGGGAGTTTACGGGCCCCTCGTTCCCTTGCGGCCCTCCGTTATCCTGACTCATCATCTCAGGGGTGGCTCCTCCTTGGTCCCCGCTCATTTTCGAACTTGTCCACAACCGAGGGGTGTTAGATAATCGTAGCGTTAAGACTAGTTAATCAATATTTTCTAAATTCGGGAACCTCTCAGGGTGAGAGTGTTCCCACAGACGGCGCCAATGATAAAACCGCCTAAGAAAACGACCGACCGATCCCTCCACGTAATCATGAAGGGGAATGCATGAGGATCCATCTCCGCCAAGGAGGGGTGTAGCGGGCTTACCTCAAGCTCTCGCGACCCCGGCCAGGCATCCAGGGAGGATGTCCGAGCCGAGATAGCGAGGGCCGTTACCTGAGCCGCACACTCCAATGGATCATGCAGACGGTCTTACCCTTCCATGGGATCCATGCCAGAGGCGGGGGTCCCCAGGTCGGTGTCGCTGAACCTTCCGAAAAGGTCCATATCATTATCCGAAGCGGGTCTACCAAGTGACCCAATGGCGAGGAGAATATGCTCGAAGTCCTCGTGAGAGTGGAAGTAATAGCAAGTTTACTCGTCACCCCGCCACCCCCCTGTTGCATGCCTCACTACCTGTCCAGATCCGACCACTACTACTTAAAAGCTATAAGCGTCCGCGGGTGCGGGGGATGCGAGTAGAACCGGGATGTCCTTGGCGTCGTGATTCCTCTGACGTAATTGCTCCTTTTCTTCCCTCTCCTAAAGCATAAGCACTCTCCCCTTGTGTTTTCTCTCCAAAAAAGGTCCTTTCTTTCCCCTTTTCTTCTTCCTTTTATACCGGGTTCTCTCGTTTGTCAAACAGGTAGGGAATGATCCCCTCTTTCTGCCATCTGTCGATGTCGGGGAGCCAAGTGTTACGAAGTGCCCGAACACTTGGGTAGGCGGCATGGCTGACACCTGTCCCCTTTCTGGCCATTTGTCTTCTGGATGTAGGCGTTCTTCGTCCGCGGACCGTAACCTTTTATTGGCCCGGACTTTACGTTTAATTACCCTTTTTTCCCCACGAAAACCGTTTGTAGCTTTTCTTGACCCCCTTTATCTTGGGGCGTCATCATTTCCAAATCGGGTATATATATTAATTAATAAATTCTGGTATTTACATCCACTATGAGAGAGACCTTCACCTGGAAAGATGAGCTTAACGTACAAATTCAGGAATCGCTTAATCATTATAGGGAGAAAGGGACGAGGGTTTTGATTTTGGGATTGATTAATATTTAGTGAGATCTAAGCTTAGCCATTTTTTTTAATAGCTGAGATTACACCACAGGAAAAATGTCTTTGGGTGTCAAAAATAAAAAATTATTATAACAAAAAAAATTTCATCGCCCAAACCAGTCTTTTGGTGACAAAAATATACTTTGTCACCCAAAATATGTTTTTCATGACGAAAAGTTAAAAATGTCGCCCAAAATGAACCTAGGGCTTCAAAAGACATATATTTGGTCTCCCATTTGTATGATTTTTGGTGACAAAAATAAAAATTGTGGCCCAAAACACAGAGAAGATGGGCCTAGTGCTCAGAACAAGCACCCGAAGTTATACCTAGAGCCACAACACAACTTCGACCTCAAGGCTCAACTTTTCTTCTCCTTCTCCGATTGAATCCCCTCCTTTAACCTTCCGCCCTCCTTCCTCTTCTTCACATTTGTAGCACATCATTGACTGCTCCGGATTCCCAATTGAATACGACGACGACGACGACAAAATCGAATGGCGGCGCAGACCAGCCTTTCGAATTCCAATCCATCGCCTACCTACCGCCCCGTTTGAGTCCACGCTGATGGAATCTACAATCTTTTCCACTTCGGCCATGCTCGTTCCCTCGAGAAAGCCAAAAAAATCGTACATGTCCCTTACTTCTGCTCTTCTCCATCTCCAATTTTTGGGTTTGTTATCTGAATAGGCTTTCATATTTGCCGCGATCGGGTTTTGCTTCGATCCGATTTTTAGTTTTTTCGTGATTTTGTTGTCCAATTACTTGTCGAATTGGTTAATTTTGCGTATGAAAGAGATCTGAGGATTTCTGCAAGGAAAGAGATCTGAGGATTTCTTCTTCGTGGTTTCGGCTTGTCCGTTGGATTGTGGGTAAGCTACTGACGAGAATCGAAAATCAATGTGGAGGCTGGAGCAGAAGTCACGAATTCCCTCGCAATCAAACTGGGGACCATGATCAGTGATGATAGCTTGAGGGACCCCAAATCGGCAGACCATCTTCTTCCAGAGGAACTTGCGCACTTTTTCCGCCGTGATGGTGGCCATGGCTTTGGCTTCTACCTACTTTGTGAAGTAATCGACTATCACAATGATGAAGCGCAACTGGCTCGGTGTTGTTGGGAAAGGGCCCAAAATATCCATTCCCCACATTGCGAACAGACATGGCGTAGATATGCACTTCAATGGATGAGGGGGGCGATGATTGAGAGACGCGTGCCGATGGCAAGGATCGCATATGTGAATGATCATTTCAGCATTCGCTATGAGGGAGGGCTAGTAGTAACCAAGACAGGTTATTTTAGATGCCACAGCTCTCCACCCTTGGTGGTTACCACAGAGGCCTGCATGCAGTTCTTTGACGAGATTGAGGCCCTCTTTGTTCGAGACACAGAGGAGGTCAGGGAGGTTAAAACCCCTTTTGTATATTTTGAAGACCCCCTGATGGATTCCTACTAAGGCCCCTTCAGTTATGTATTCTAGAAGAGGTATTCGCCAAACTCGAAAGCGGGCAGCTCTTCTTTTGTTTCTCTGGTTATCTTGTAATTCGCCTACTAAGGCCCCTTCAGTTATGTATTCTAGAAGAGGTATTCGCCAGTCTCGGAGGTTTGATATTTTGAAGACCCCCTGATGGATTCCTCGGGCATGCCTCTGCTCGATTACCACGCGATCGCTCAACCCTAGGGGTAGGGCGGCCCCCATTCTGGCTAAGGTATCGACGCGTTCATTTTGATCGCGAGGAATGGAGGAAATGGAACATTTCTCGACGGCGGCAGTAAGTGTTTGTACGCGGGCTAAATATTCAGGTCGTCTTTGCTTCGTATTCTCCTTTAACTTGTAGAGCGAACACCTCTGAATCTGTGAATAATAGCTGGAAAGATAGATCGGTTATCTCCCCACTTGGGCTCGTAATTGTAACTCTGGCTCCACATCCTCCCGCTGATATTGATCTGTCGACGTTAACGACCCAGTCCTCTCTGTCGCAATCTTGAGAGTTCGTAAAGACAGCCTCTACCATAAAATCGACCAAGGCCTGGGCCAGACGGGATTTTCTGGGTTTGAAACGGACGTCAAATTCGGAAAGTTTTACAGCCCACTTAACCATTGTCCCTGAAAGGGATGGTGAGTGTAGGATCTGATGGAGGGGTAAGTCGGAGAGTACTTCGATGGTGTGAGCCTGAAAATAAAGCCTCAATCTCCGTGCTGCAAAAACCACAGATAGAGCCATTTTATCTATTGGGGTGTATCTGGATTCAGCTGATTGTAAGACCCTGCTGGCGAAATAGATAGGAAACTTAGATTCCCAAGTAAGCACTTTACTGATAGTTGTGGATCCGACGGCGATGTATAGCTGTAAAGTTCCATGCTCGCGGGGATAATGAAGAGTGGGCAAGGTGGCCAAGTATTCCTTCATACGTTTGAAAGATTTATCCAAAGCGGCAGTCCATTCGACTGGACCCTTCTTTTTCAGTTGCTCGAAGAAAGGCAAGGAGTGGTCATCTACTCGCAAGCAGAATCTGCTCAAATAGTTGACCGATCCATTCAGTTTCTGAATGTCGTTCAGCATCTTAGGAGGGGCCATGTCGAGGATGGTCTGTACCTTCAAAAGGTTCACGTCTATCCCGCAGTGGCTTATCATGAAACCCAGAAATTTTCCGAAATCTACCCCATAAACACACTTTTCTGGATTCAGGCAGACACGATTTCTCCTTAGAGTGTCGATGGTTTCCTGTAGATCCTTGTAGTCGTCCTCCTTTGTGAGGCTCTTGATCACGATGTCATCGACGTAGACTGCAATGTTTCTTCTTATCTGCGATACAAACTCTTTCTGACCAGCACCACATTCGATAACAAGGTTGAATCATTGATTTCACGAATAAATCCGGGTTGTACAAGTTTGTATACCCTTGCTTTGCTGCTTCTGACTTTTCGGCGGCCATCTTCCTCTTTCTTTGGCACATAGGCTTTGCCTCGCGATTGACTCTCAAGGAATGCTCTGCAGTTTCTCGTCGGAGCCCTTTCAAGTCCTGCGCCGACCATGCGAAGACATCACGTGATTCTTTCCACTTACTCTTGAGGCGCTCTAAACCAGGACCAGTCAAACTGTGACCGTAGTATAGGGCTTCGATCTTGTTAGGGAAGGGAAATGAAGCGATCTTTTCCTCCCCTATCTTGTCAGCTACTTTTTCGGGTCGAACTTCCAGCTCCATTTGTTGTTGTTCGGATGTGGCATCTTGCTTACGCTCATCAGCTGTTTCTTCTTTTAAAGACCCTTCACCGCTTCCCTTAATCACGAATATACGGTTGTGTCCCCTTTTCAGTGATGACAAGTAGCAAATTCTACTTTCTGCCTGTTCCCCCCGTGCTTCGCCTACCTTTCCGTCAACACATGGGAATTTGGTGCTAAAATGATAGATGGAGCATGCTATTTAGAATTTGAATAGACTCACCCGGCCCATGATAGCGTTGTAGATGGATGGCAGTCAAACCACTGTGAATTCAATCATGTGGGTTCTTCTATTTGGAGCGGTCCCTAACGTCCGGGCCAATTCGATCGTTCCAGCTACCTCAACTTCGTCCCTAGAGAAAGAGACTAGTTTTCCCGAGTAACGGCGCAAAGCGCCTTCAGCGATTCTGAGTTGCTCAAAGGCATCCCAATAAAGGACGTCCACGGATGAACATGTGTCTATCATTACTCGCTTCACCGTCTTGGTTCCTATCTGCACATGGATGACCATAGGAACCGAGTGTGGCAACCTGAGGTCGCGAGCGTCCCGAGGGTCAAAAAAAGAAAATCTCAGTATTGCGTGCACAGTGGACGCTTGCTTGACACTGGCCTCGGATGGGGGGTATTTGGCTTCTCTCTCGTAGTTTTTTCCTCTCCTGCTTACTGGTGCCAGATGTCGCGGGTCCCCCCGCGATGGTGTTAATGCATCCATCTAGAGAGGGAGGCTTCCGGCGATCCTGGTTGGAGCGCGTAGGTTGGTTGGACGAGGACCTTGCTTCATGGGCATTTCTTGTGTCCCTCGAGGGAGGTCGGTATCCTCCTCCCCTGTTTCCATTTCTCCCTCCCCAATTTTGGGGGTAAGTTCCCCTGCCTCTTCCTCTAACAGCATATTGGGGATTGAAGGGTGGTGGAGCGTTGAGTGGTCTATATTGCTGGGGAGGAACCACAAGAGGATGGCGTGGTTCTGGCGTCGTGATTGGATGACTGGGATTTGTTGGTGGGGCGCAAATCTGAAGGGGCATTTCTTTTTGAAATCTGGTCGGGATGAACCATCGTCACATTTGTTGGGGCATCATGCGGACATGGTCCCGTTCGTTGGTTGTATTGGACTTCTTGGACTTGGGGCCATGATGGGGCGACCGGGTATTGCCAGGGAGGATTGCGGTTTTGGTGACTCTCGAAATTTTCTCTTCCTTGGCGCTTGTTAGGCACCCTGTGGTAGGACGGCGGCCTGGATTCGGCAGGTCGAGAGCTAGAACTTGCAGCCTCTATGACGTGGATTTGTTTGGTTACGAGCTCTCTTAGAACATCATAGTTCTCTGGCTCTTTTCGGAACAGGAAGATCTTGAAGTCTCCCTCACCCAAATTGCCCATTAATATAGTGCTTGCGGACTCTTGATTGAATCTTGGGATCGGTACCACCATGTTGGTGAATCTGCTGAAGAAGCTTCCCAATGACTCAATCGTCCCCTGATTGATAGAGTTGAGGTCCAACATGGTTCTCTTCCTTGTGCGAGCACTGCTGAAATGCGCGACGAATGTGCATGATAGTTGCGTGAAGTTGTTGATGGACGATCGAGCTAAATTGGTGAACCACGTCAATGCCACCCCGCTTAGCGTAGAGGGAAACGAGCGATAGTACATAGCATCGTTGTCCTCGTTCATTGGGATCAGTATCTTCTTTATACTTGGCGATGGAGATATCCCTCCATCTTTTGGGAATGGGCGCCTCGCGTATTTCTTTGCAAAAAGCATATGGGAAAGGTTGTTCACCTTTACGAGTTTGTCCGGGTGCCTTGAAGGAATTCGAGCGTGATGATACGTTCCTGGCATTGAAACCGCGGGCAATCTTGTAGGCGTTCTCGTCGAGCTCCGGACCGGGGTTAAGGGGGCCACTAGGGTTGGAGAAGTGATTGACCGTCGGAGGCACAGGACCCTGTAGTTGATAGTAGATACGGGGGTCGTGTTGGAATGACACTCCATTTGCTTGTTTGTTGAAATATGTACTCTATGGGTAACTCCCCACGAAGAATTGGTACGGGGGGTAGCCACCCCACGTTCCGTAGGGAGCAAATGGGGGAGGTTGCGCGATGTCCCAGGGAGGTTGTTGAGGGATGTTCTCATTGCCGTTGTGTAGAGCTTCTTCGTTGCGGGGAACGTTGAGGTTGAGATCGTTGGTTTCCTCAGTATCATGATGCAGGTTCCCGAACTCTTCCCCAATAATGTAAAATTCATGATTCCTACAAAAGTTGTTAATGTTTAAAAGGGAAATAAGCAAAGCTACTTATCATTTCAGGTAATGTTTATGAAGAATGAATAGGGTAAAAAAGCAAAAAAGAAGGTAATAAAAGAAATTGAAGGAACGTGATATAAAGAAGCATATTGATACGCGGAACCTCTCGTTGCGAAAGGTTCCCTGTTGTAGGAGGAAACCGAGTATGCAAAATAGAATGTAAATAAAGTATGGCAAACCAGATTTCGTCCCTTGCAAATAATTACAACACTTCCTCCCGATGCAGTAGTGGAAAGTCAGGATCGATCCACGAGGAAGCGTGTCAGCGGATCCTAGGCAACGGAAAAATCTCACGGACAGAAGTCGACCACAGGTTGTCGATCTCGACTAGGGTTAGTCGACAGAAGATCGGACAAGTCGAGCAGCGCAGTAGCAAGCACAGGCGGTTTTGGTCGAGATCGAGTAAGCCCTACTCGAGATCGAGTAGACTCGTCGATGTCGATGATACTCTTGTCGAGTACCTGCACACAGAAGCTACAACGATTCTGGATCGAGGATCAGTAACTCGATATCGAGGAGTGCTAGTCGATATCGAGTAAGACACAAAATAAAATAAAATAAAGTAAAAAAAAATGCTTTGAGATTTGAAAATAAACTATATGTAAAAGACTTCCAAGATTGGGGTTTGCAACAACGATAACCAAGCATGCATAAGGCAGAAATAAAATAGACAGTCATGTAACTTGCATCGAAGGGCTAAGCTCTCGCCTTTTCCAACAATTAGACTACTCTTTCAAGAAACCCTAATTGTATCTACTGATTTTGTGTTTACAATCCAAGTTGTTAGCATGGACCTCCATTAGATGGGCAATACACATATAACAAGTAGTAGATGCTCAAAACATGATAAAAGTCGGATCTTTACCTGAAACGCGCAGGGCTATTGTCGGGCTCGCCCCAACCCTAGAAGTGGGTGGACTACTCGTGCTTCATCGCAACCTCATACATTGATTGAAAGGAAATAACTTGCATTAAACTAAATTCAATGTCTTTATAATCCCGGCAATCCAACTCTCGTTGAACGCCAAAACCCTAAAACCTTCGAACTCCTAAAACTTCTCTATGAACTACTTCTCTAGCTTGTGAATTGGATGATTCCTGAAATCAGCCCCATGGGCTTTATTTATAGTCTTCTACTCCTTGCTATTCAAGGATAGAATATCTCTATCTATATCTAAAAGCTTTAAAGATAAATAAATGGAATAACATAAATAAATCCAAAAAGGAAATTATATCTAAAAACCTAAAATATCTTCAAGTGGATAAATCTTCTCTTCCATGATGGATCTTGATAGAATCGGATAGAACTCGGCAATCTTCGGCCCCAAGTAACCCCAATCCGAGTAGGACAGCTCAATCCGCGTAACGCGCTCTCGGACAACTTTCCTCGATCTCGAGTAAATCTACTCGATCTCGGGTAACTTGGACATCGACTTCAGCTTGGCTCGGCGTCTCGGGTAGCAGATCCTCGACATGACTCGGAAGTGTGGCGCTGGGTCCTCGATATCGAGTAAATAACTCGATATCGAGTAGACTGGGTTCGTCGTCTAGGCGGCTTGGCTTATCGAGTAGCTTCTCTTCGACACTGCTCGGACATGTGTTCTCGGCCTTGTCGATATTGAGTAGTGGTGTCCGGCCTGTCTGGCCAGGTCGGGTAGTGCTCCTCGGCATCCTCGATCAAGCTTTCCTCGACTCCAGGCTGTTTTCAGGGCTTAGTCGATATCGAGTAACCGACTCGATATCAAGGAGTTTTGCTGGAGTCGGGTAACTTTGTTTTGTGGCTTCTCAATCAACTTGTCCTCGATCAGGGTGTGTCCGGGCATGGTTTGTCGATATCGACTAAAGCTTGTCGATATCGAGTAGCTTTGAGCTCCCATCTTTGCTTCATGGTTTTCTCCCGAAATGGCAACATATTCTGCAATATTAAACAGAAACTTATGTAGATCTCTATTTCTGGCAAATAAGCATATACTACATAAATTCGACATATTCCCAACCCGAAATATGCAAAGTGTATAGAATATGGAACGAAAATGTGCATAAAAACATGGCTACTTTAGAGACATCAAATCACCCCATACTTAGACTTGCTTGTCCTCAAGCAATAACCAAACAATAACCAAGACCTAGAACACATCCTTCAAGTCTTCGCCTTTTGTCAAAAGCAACATCTCAAGTAGTAGCAATGTAAGACAAGTGAATTTAACGTCATCACACATATATGAGCGATCCATGGGCATAGGGAATATAAATCCAACCTCACAGGGATAATGTGTTTACACATAATCCAAGTTGCTTGTCCTCAATGTGTTTGGGCTATGAAGATAATCTCTCAACTCAATTCCATATACAATCTCATAAACATTGTAATATAAATATAAATCCACTTCGCAACCAATTATGAAAATGCAACAAGAATTATCAGGAGGACTTCGCTCAATAGAAGTCTTCAAACAAGATTCCATTTGGCGGGGTTGTAATGGGGCTTGGTAAGAAATAAAAGGGTATGAAATTATTTGGCCATGTGGTGCTTAATAAAATTTGGGAATCAAGACTCCTAAATCTCCAACACAACTCAACCAAACCATAACTCTCAATCATATGCTTCAACCAAACTTTCCAACTTATGTCAATGAAGTATATAACCTTTCAAACTTAATTAACCTCTCCAAAATATGTATCTTGTGATAATGAAAGAATTAAGGTAAATTTGGCTCATGCACTTTATTCACAAACATATATACAAACTTTTCTTTCTCTTTTTCTCTTTTTCTCTTTTTCTCCCTTTTTTTTTCTAGAACGAAAATAACTAGTGCATTTATAGGGTGAGCCAAAAATCCTTTTACATAATATGCATAACAAGATAAAAATATAAAATCAACCCATATCTTAATAAATTCAAAAATCCTCCTCACTTGAAATGAAACACAAGCTTATTCCTTCCACAAACCATTATTTCAACCAACTCTAAGTCTTAATTCCCAAATGGGGGCCAGACTCAATTTGGCTAAGGATAATTTTGTGGAGTTTATAATAAAAGTCTCGGGCTAATGTTTTGGCTTCAAGCAGGGATAATGCAGGGTAGGTAAAGAGAGGATAAAATTGGCTTAAAAGGTGCCCCCATCATTTAAATTCTCATTCACATACATAAACATATAAATGCATTGGCTTTGAATAACTATCACAACCTTTAGAGATGCATAGGAAGAGTAAATACACTCAAGAAAGCAGAGGGATTTTTAATGTTCTCCCTATAAGGCCAAAATTCTCACTAGGACAATTTTGTTGGATCTCAACCTTTAGCTTAGGATCATATGTGCTCAATTTCATCACAAGTTCACAATCCATATAAAAACAATTTCGGGGACTTAGGCTAAACCTTCCAAACATGCCATAGGATTTACATGATCAAGTCAATCATTATTTATCATCATAAGACATCTAAGTTAGGGTATACAAACTAAAACAATGCAAAAAATTTAAACATGCATTTTTTTCTCTTTTTTGACATTTTTTATTTTTTTATGCAACTAAAAAAAAAAGACTAAAGTATAACAAATAACTTAAATGCATAAAATTTAAACATGAATGCATATAAAAATAAAATTTCACCTTGTAAAACCAAAAGCAAGACTAAAACATATAATAATGATAATGAGCCCTTCCCCCACCCCATACTTAAAATATACAGTGTCACTACTGTATAAAATAAAATAAAAACAAGAGTAAAGGAATGAACTCACCGAATAACACATCGAGGAAGGCAGATCAGGCATGTCGAGTAAATATTTGTCGATATCGAGTACAGTCCTCGATATCGAGTAACTGTCTGCGTCCAGTGGCTTCTGAAGTCGAGAAGACTCTGCTGGGTTAGTCGATATCGAGTTGGCCTACTCAATATCAAGGAGTTTCTGGGCTGCTCCTCTTGGTCGATTTCGACTTGGCCTTCGTCGATTCCGACTGTCTTTCAGGGACTTCTTATTCCACCTTTCGCGATCCTTTTATGCTTGCCGACCTAAAAGTGTTAGATTGCACACAAAAACAAGACTTTCCACATGAAGTATTCTAAACTAAACAAAACCAAAAACAAAAAACCAAAACCAAAATCAAAAGTTCCCAAGTCCCAAAATTCAGAAAGTTTTATATACATGCTCTAGATTTTAGAGTCGCTAGGTCGACTTCTCCGTTTGTGCTCAAGGACCTTTAATGTGGGGTCCGCTTGTGCTTGGCCTTTCTCCTGGATCATCTAGGTCCTGACATCAACTTCAGCTTGGCTCGGCATCTTGGGTAGCAGATCCTCGACATGACTCGGATGTGTGGCGCTGAGTCATCCATATCGAGTAAATAACTCGATATCGAGTAGACTGGGTTCGTCGCCTAGGCGGCTTGGCTTGTCGAGTAGCTTCTCTTCGACGCTGCTCGGGCAGGTGCTCTCGGTCTTGTCGATATCGAGGAGTTTCCTCGATATCGAGTAGTGGTGTCTGGCCTGTCTGGCCATGTCGGGTAGTGCTCCTCGGCATCCTCAATCAGGCTTTCCTCGACTCCGGGCTATCTTCAGGGCTTAGTCGATATAGAGTAACCAACTCGATATCGAGGAGTTTTGCTGGAGTCGGGTAACTTTGCTCCGTGGCTTCTCGATCAGCTTGTCCTCGATCAGGGTGTGTCCGGGCATGGTTTGTCGATATCGACTAAAGCTTGTCGATATCGAGTAGCTTTGAGCTCCCGTCTTTGCTTCTTGGTTTTTTCCCGAAATGGCTCCATATTATGCAATATTAAACAAAAACTTATGTAGATCTCTATTTCTGGCAAATAAGCATATACTATGTAAATTGGACATATTCCCAACCCGAAATATGCAAAGTGTATAGAATATGGAACTAAAATATGCATAAAAATGGCTACTTTAGAGACATCATTCCCACAGACGGCACCAATGACCCGATCATGGAATTTCACCTATACTTATTACCTCATCATGGCGACAAAATGTCTTAAAATACCTACAACCCTTAACCGTGAGGGGTGATGATCAGATTATGCATTTATTATTCCAAGCGATGAGGGTGGTACGTTTGCCTCGCGAGAGATTGAGCTGTTTAGTCGTCGTCTTTAGAGGAAGTCAGGTGATGTTCTTATTTCAAGAACGTTCTTCTCTAATAAAAGACCTTAAGAGCTCAACTCCGGGGGGGTTTTAGGTCAGGGAGATAATCAGAGCTCTTCTACTTCTCTCTTGAATCGGATCCCTACCTTTGGGGTTGGAGGGGGGTATTTGTAGGGAAGCCAAGCGAGTAGCTGGCTGGTGACCTCGTGGTTTAACATGGGACACGTATAATGCATGCCCTCATGCTAAAGAACTAGCCAATACACGTGGCACTGTTAGAGGAGAAGTGCTTGACCCAGCGACCTGCTTGCTAGGACCCTGAAGAGCCACGAGGTATTTGAGGGACTTATCTTGGCTTCTACGCGAGCTTATACTAAGATTTTTGTCGCGAGGAAATATGGACTGAGGATTTTGGGCTTGTTGAGTTCGGTCAGAGTTTGACCGAGTACTCTTCTCGCGATGAATCTTGTAGTGGGACCAGATGTCTTTTGCGTTGGGTTGCCTATTTATGACGTTATACCCTTGGTAATTAATAGACCTATTTTCTATGGCATCGTCACCTATCTTTACAATTTGTTGAACTTGATATCCCTTTTCCCCTGACTTGTGAACAATTGAGTATATGTATTTCTGTAGTTTCATTTTGCTCAAAGGAATGCTTTAGAGTTCTTAAATACTTTTTAGGTAACTTGTTTTCTCAAATTTTCTGACTTTTTTCGTTCTGCATCAATGCTCTTTTTTGCTTTTACTTCAAAAGCATCTGATGTTCCGACTTGGGATTCAGAAGAGAGTTATCAAATTATGTCTTTTGACCAAAATGACAGATTTAATTGAACTCTGAACATCCTGGGTGAAGATTTTCTCAAGGGGAACTATACACTTGGTGATGTTGTCCACTATGTATGAACTATTAACCTTTATATCCATGTTTTGTTGTTAGAAAAAGAAAAGAATAAGAGAAAGGAGGGAAAAATATGACTTATTCTTTCCTTTTGTTTTCCTTGTTTGGCAGTTGGAAACATTCTCGATTTGTACATTGCGGTCAGCTGACTTAATTTTCACTCCATGTAGAGACATTGAGTTTTGAAGAGGAAGATTAGCTAGCTGAGTATGTTTCGAGTAATAAATCTTGCAGGTGAGTAAGCTAGTTCTTGTGTTAATTTGAATTGAATTTGGCATCTTTAAACTATGCATTTGGCTATAGGTTATCTTGGTTGGGAATTTTTTTCCCCGTAACCACTTGTAATCTCTGCTATTTAGTATATTGCTATGAAATATGAATATGATTAGAAAGTTTGTGATTGCTTTCAACCTTATGAAGGTTCATACAGTATTCTAGGGCTTGTACCATTGATCAGACCTGAAATTAGTGCTTGCTTTATTTTGTTGGTTACAACTTGAAAGCATGAAGCCACTGATTTGCTAGCTCCTGTCAGGATGGTATACTATATGTGACTTTATTTGGACTTTCTATGTTCTAACTAAGTGCCTCTAATATCGATTAGCGAGATGGTATAGTATATGATTCACCCAATGCTAATCTTTCCTCTATTTGTTTCAGGGCATACTTTTGAAGCAAATCATGGAAGAAGCAAATCAGCTGGAACCGCTGAAAAAAACTTTGTAGGAGATGTGATGGAGCAAATTAAGGTGTTTAGCATTGAAATGCAAATGTTATATGAATATATCATTTGTAATCTTTTGGTACTTATGAGTAACCTTTTAGTAGTAAAGTAAAAATGTTTTGGGTTAAAACCAAGTTCTTTTTAATATAAAAAAAATGAGATTAAACTAATCGGCTATACTATTTTATTATAATTTATGAAGGTTTTATTTTATATATATATATATATATATAGTCGGTTAAATATGTCAAATGGGTTAAATAGATTAAAGGAGAAAATGTAGGGTGAGAAATCATATTTTTATCACTTTTATCTTTTGTGACAAAAATAAAAAATTTCTAACAAAAAACAGGGTAGAAGTGGTGATGAACAAAGAGGTTTGTCATAAAAAAGGGGGTATAATGGGTGACAAACTGGTACTTTGGGCGACAAAATTAAAAAAATCGTCACAAAAGGTCTAGGGCAATGAAATTTAAGTTTCATCACGAAAGAGCTACATATGGTGACAAAAAAATTTCCGCCACCCAAACTTTGTGCGACGGGGATGAGGCGACGAATAGATGACGAACCAATTTTGGTCACAAACCTTAATGGGCGACGAAATACACACTTTAGGCGACGAAATTGTTTGTCACTAAAAACTGTTTTTCTTGTAGTGTTATTTTATAAGGAATTTATTAGGAACTGTTTTTATTAGGAAATGATCCTCTTCCAAAAAACATACAATAAAAAATACGACCAACATCATAAAACCAAATGCACTACAAAAATATCTAGGATCGAATGATCAGTTATAAATGGTAGAGTTAGTTCCTCAACCTTTTAAGAAACAATGTGCAAGACAAGATCATGACTAACCAAATGGAGAGCAATTGTTAAATTCAGAAAAGGTAGAGCTACCCTGATAATATCAAACCTAGCATATAAACCAAATAAAAATACATTTCACTATTAAAATAATAATATCAAATGAATTGTATATTTTAATAAATAAGAACTAAAGAATTATATATATACACACACACATTTGTTAAGGCCCGGATATTCAAATCCTAATTTTGTCTGAAAAAAGAGAACTAAAAATGAATTTAAATCGGATTTAAAACTCGTTTAGCGGACTCCCACTAGAATGTAAAATTTGACGAACAATTTTCGTCTTTTGACCCTGATAATTCAAAATAATTATCGGATGACGATAATCGATTTTATTTAAAAAAAATCTAATTGACCGAGGAAGTGAGAGTCGGGGAAACTAACATTCGGGAACTAATTGCGGGATTCGAAATTCGCGTATTCAGGATTTATTTTTGGGTATTAGTTTAACCAATTCAACACTCATCCTCACTCACTCCCATCACCTCACCATGCCTTCAAATGGAACCATCCCTTTAACCTGCTCCTTCTTCGTGGGAGCCAAGGGGTATGTTTCGCAGCGGCGAGCAACCATTTCACCGTAGCAAAACTAGCTTTGTGCCTTTGGCCGAGGCTGGCTCCCTTAAATTCCTTAGCCCCTTGGTTCGGTTTTGGGTTGAACTGATTTATGTTGGGTTTATTATTGTATGTTGGTTATATATATATAGGGTGGGGTTCGGGTGTGCACACCCCCTAGGGTGTGCACTGTGCACAAATATTATTCGGTGAAATGTGAAACATTATTCAATGAAATTTGAAGCATTATTGGGTGAATACCTCTTCTAGAATACATAACTGAAGGGTAGGCGGGTGAGTGCCATCCATCTACAACGCTATCATGGGCCGGGCGAGTTTATTCAAATTCCAAATAGCATGCTCCATCTATTATTTTAGCATCAAATTCCCATGTGCCGACGTAAAGGTAGGCGAAGCACGGGGGGAACAGGCAGAAAGTAGAATTTGCTACTTGTCCTCACTGAAAGGGGGACACAACCGTATATTCGCGATTAAGGGAAGCGGTCAAGGGTATTTAAAAGAAGAAACAGCTAATGAGTGTAAGCAAGATGCCACATCCGAACAACAACAAGTGGAGCTGGAAGTTCGACCCGAAAAAGTAGGTGACAAGATAGGGGAGGAAAAGATCGCTTTATTTACCTTCCCTAACAAGATCGAAGCCCTATACCACGGTCACAGTTTGACTGGTCCTGGTTTAGAGCGCCTCAAGAGTAAGTGGAAAGAATCAAGTGATGTCTTCGCATGGTCGTCGCAGGACTTGAAAGGGCTCCCACGAGAAACTGCAGAGCGTTCCTTGAGAGTCAATCGCAAGGCAAAGCCTATGTGCCAAAGAAAGAGGAAGATGGTCGCCGAAAAGTCAGAAGCAGCAAAGCAAGAGGTATACAAACTTGTACAACCTGGATTTATTCGTTAAATCAATGATTCGACCTGGTTATCGAATGTGGTGTTGGTCAAAAAGAGCAGTCGCAAGTGGAGAATGTGTGTAGATTTCAATTTTCTAAACAAAGCTTGCCCAAAAAATAGCTACCCTTTGCCATCTATTGATGAGCTGGTAGACACCATAGTAGGGCACACCACAGTAAGTTTTTTGGATGCCTATTCCGGCTACAATCAGATCAAAATGAGCCCCCACGATGAGAAGAGCACTGCCTTCATCACCAACCAGGGGACTTTTTTCCATAAAGTAATGCCTTTTGGGCTCAAGAACGCTGGTCCCACCTTCCAACGAATGATCGAGAAAGTGTTTGTATCGCAGATAAGAAGAAACATTGCAGTCTACATCGATGACATCGTGATCAAGAGCCTCACAAAGGAGGACCACTACAAGGATCTACAGGAAACCATCGACACTCTAAGGAGAAATCGTGTCTGCCTGAATCCAGAAAAGTGTGTTTATGGGGTAGATTTCGGATAATTTCTGGGTTTCATGTTAAGCCACCGCGGGATAGACATTAACCCTTCGAAGGGACAGACCATCCTCGACATGGCCCCTCCTAAAACGCTGAACGACATTCAGAAACTGAATGGATCGGTCAACTATTTGAGCAGATTCTGCTCGCGAGTAGATGACCATTCCTTGCCTTTCTTCAAGCAACTTAAAAAGAAGGGTTCGGTCGAATGGACTGCCGCTTTGGATAAATCTTTCAAACGTATGAAGGAATACTTGGCCACCTTGCCCACTCTTCATTATCCCCGCGAGCATGGAACTTTACAGTTATACATCGCCGTCGGATCCACAACTATGAGTACAGTGCTTTCTAGGGAATCTAAGTTTCCTATCTATTTCGTCAGTAGGGTCTTACAGTCAGCTGGATCCAGATACACCCCAATAGATAAAATGGATCTATCTGTGGTTTTTGCAGCACGGAGATTGAGGCTTTATTTTCAGGCTCACACCATCGAAGTACTCTCCGACTTACCCCTCCATCAGATCCTGCACTCACCATCCCTTTCAGGGACAATGGTTAAGTGGGCAGTAGAACTTTCCGAATTTGACGTCTGTTTCAAACCCAGAAAATCCCGTCTGGCCCAGGCCTTGGTCGATTTTATGGTAGAGGCTGTCTTTACGAACTCTCAAGATCGCGACAGAGAGGACTGGGTCGTTAATGTCGACAGATCAGTATCAGCGGGAGGATGTGGAGCCAGAGTTACCATTAAAAGCCCAAGTGGGGAGATAACCAATCTATCTTTCCAGCTATTATTCACAGATTCATAGGTGTTCGCTCTACAAGTTAAAGGAGAATACGAAGCAAAGACATGAATGTCACCTGAATATTTAGCCTGCGTACAAACACTTACTGCCGCCGTCGAGAAATGTTCCATTTTGTCCATTCCTCGCGATAAAAATGAACGCGTCAATACCATAGCCATAATGGGGGCCGCCCTACCCCTAGGGTTGAGCGATCGCGTGGTAATCGAGCAGAGACATGCCCGAGGAATCCATCAGGGGGTCTTCAGAATATCTAACCTTAGAGACTAGCGAATACCTCTTCTAGAATACATAACTAAAGGGGCCTTAGCAGGTGAATTACAAGATAACTAGAGCAACAAAAGAAAAGTTGCCCGCTTTCGAGTCAGGGATGACTGATTATACAAAAGGGGTTTTAACCTCCCTGGCCTCCTCTGTGTCTCGAACAAAGAGGGCCTCAATCTCGTCAAAGAACTGCATGCAGGCCTCTGTGGTAACCACCAAGGGTGGAGAGGTGTGGCATCTAAAATAACCTGTATTGGTTACTACTGGCCCTCCCTCATAGCGAATGCTGAAATGATCATTCACATATGCGATCCTTGCCATCGCCACGCGTCTCTCAATCATCGCCCCCCTCATCCATTGAAGTGCATATCTGCGCCATGTCCGTTCGCAATGTGGAGAATGGATATTTTGGGCCCTTTCCCAACAGCACCGAGCCAGTTGCGCTTCATCATCGTGATAGTCGATTACTTCACAAAGTGGGTAGAAGCCAAAGCCATGGCCACCATCACGGCGGAAAAAGTGCGCAAGTTCCTCTGGAAGAACATGGTCTGCCGATTTGGGGTCCCTCAAGCTATCATCACTGATCATGGTCCCCAGTTTGATTGCGAGGGAATTCGTGACTTCTGCTCCGGCCTCCACATTGATTTTCGATTCTCGTCGGTAGCTTACCCACAATCCAACAGACAAGCCGAAACCACGAATCGCCAAATTCTGAATGCCTTTATGAAAACATTAGGAACAACAAAGGGAGAATGGGCCAAAATCTTTCCCCTGGTGCTATGGTCATACAAAACCTCAGCTAAGAGCCCCATGGGAGAAACGCCATTCGCAATGGCATTTGGATTCGATGCAATCATCCTAGTTGAATTACTAATTCCTTCGGCTAGAATTGTCGATTTCAGCAAAGATACCAACGACGAAGCCCTTGAGTTGGAACTCCACTTGCGCGAAGAAAGAAGGGACACCGCTTGCCTCAAACCAAATGAATATCAATGCCGACTAGCCAAAGGATACAACAAGCGTGTTTTCGTACGCTCACTACAAAAAGGGGACATTGTCCTCCGACAAGTCATCCACAAAGAAGTAGGCAGGGGTTCCTTCAAGCTTCAAAATTCAGAAGGCGCGATCCTCGAAAAGTCATGGAACACCAGGAATCTCTAGGCTTATTTTTCGTAAAGGTTAGGCATATTAGAAGTCTTGTGACTTAGATTTTCCATGTATAGGGGTCACCAGAGTTCCCGATTGGGTATACTACTTCATAAATATAAATGAAAGTTCCAAGCCCAACAATAATTGTCGATACGCATAAATTTAGCAATTGCGTGTCTTTCGAACACGGATGTGCAAGTAACCCTCCAAAGAGAATAAATTTAGCAATCGCATCTCTTTTGAACACGGATGTGCAAATAAGCCTTCAACGAGAATAAATTTAGCAATCGCGTGTCATTCGAACACGGATGTGCAAGTAAGCTTCCAACGAGAATAAATTTAGCAATCGCATGTCTTTCGAACACGGATGTGCAAGTAAGCCTCCAAGGAGAATAAATTTAGAAATCGCGTGTTTTTCGAACACGGATGTGCGAGTAAGCCTCCAAGGATAATAAATTTTGCAATCGTGTATCTTTCGAACATGGATGTGCAAATAAGCCTCCAAGGAGAATAAATTTAGCAATCGCGTGTCTTTCGAACACGGATGTGCAAGTAAGCCTCCAAGGAGAATAAATTTAGCAATTGCATGTCTTTCAAACACGGATGTGCAAGTAAGCCTCCAAGGAGAATAAATTTAGCAATCGTGTGTCTTTCAAACACAGATGTGCAAGTAAGCCTCCAAGGAGAATAAATTTAGCAATCGTGTGTCTTTCAAACACGGATGTGCAAGTAAGCCTCCAAGGAGAATAAATTTAGCAATCGCGTGTCTTTCGAACACGGATATGCGAGTGAGCCTCCAAGGAGAATAAATTTAACAATCATATGCCTTTTGAAAAACAGATAGACAAGCATGCTTCCATAATATCTGGAAATTTAATAAAAACGATATGTCCTACTCCATTCTTTCTTGTTTGCAATATGAGTTTGTTCTGTGATGATATTATAATTTTTGAATTCCTATCATATCACGATCAAATGGTTATTAAGAATGGAGCACACCGAGATAGGCCGTGCAAACTGTTTTAATCCGGTTTTAGCAAGCTTGGCAAAAGCATGTTCGCCAACACGCATTTCTTAAAACCAACACACAAACAAAACCCCGAAGCATATACGCCACACGATGGATATAAACACTCTCAAAGAAAGGTACAGAAGCGATGAACATAACAGGGTTCATACAACAAACGAGGAAATGGCAAGCAACAGAGTAGTAAAACCCAAATTTCAGCCCAACCTCGTGAACTCACTCGTTCACCTCTAGAACTATTATTGTAAAGCGACTACTACCCTCGTATTTGAAAATAATAAAAGACCCCCTGACGAGGAAGTCACTATCCACGGCGAAAGCACGCCATC
This sequence comes from Persicaria tinctoria, assembly GCA_037127255.1. Classification (NCBI taxonomy): domain Eukaryota; kingdom Viridiplantae; phylum Streptophyta; class Magnoliopsida; order Caryophyllales; family Polygonaceae; genus Persicaria; species Persicaria tinctoria. The sequence goes on along the minus strand of JBANSL010000005.1, from coordinate 25,736,747 downwards.
CTTTAGTAAAGATATAATGGTTCTGGCTATCTTGGAACACCCTCACTCAAAATTCTCGCCCTGTGGGAGAAACCAAGCAAACATGAGTCAATCTCTCGCGATCATACTGAGCACCTAAAGACTCAGGCAAAAGCTACAAAATACCAAAGCAAAAATTAACCAAGAAAAATATGAATTACGAAGGAAGGGTCAAAAAATCTACCATATATTCCATTTTCTCTTCAGAGTCAATGGAACGAAAAAAGTCACGACGCCGAGGATGGGGAGAAGTCATAATCCCTCACTTCGAATTACCAAAACAGAAGCGAAACCCAAGGACAATTGCCCATGCTTTATCTAAACATCTGGTATTTATTAGCAAATAAAGAAAATCGTATATTGTATTGTCACGTCTTAGAAAAGACTCTGCACCCGTCCAAAGCAATCTTTTCAGACTCAGCTGCATGCCGAACAAGTGGCAAGATCTCATAGCATATCTCTGCAACCCAGAACACCCGTGTCACATCAAGAAACGTGATATCCGAGTCAGAAACAAACAGAACGCGAGGACCGAAGACATGTTTTAAATTATTCAATAAAAACATCATTACATAAGCACTCGTGATTAAACAACACAAATTGCAAAATTAGAATTAACAAAACCACGGCATAAAAGCAGTTATCCAATTACACCATCATTGCGATACCATAAAGCCCTAATCATCCTCGAGAAGAAGAGTTTTGAAGCGATGCCCTCCCATGTACTTAAAAAACACCATCGATGCTCCAAATCGAACACCATTATTGGTTGCAATTCTTCCCCAACCTTCAGACAACCACCAGCGATTTGAGCTATCCTTGGAAACCCCAATACGAAAGTTTTGACCAGTTGAGAGACTAAAAACAAACATGGTCAGATACAACATGACCATACATCCTTTCAAAAGCACAAGGGAAAGGCTGCAAGGAAAAGAGAATTACTTCGTAAGAAATCCAACCCAAACAGATATAAAGCACGACGAACATAGATATCTTACCAAGCGATGGAGCCTTCCCTCTACGTCCACACAACGGTAAAAATCTCGCATCTCAGAGTTAGGAGGCGCCATCTCTCTACCAAGCAATAGTAGTAAACAACAAATAGATAAACGAATTGCTTCAAAACATCACCCCCTTTTTATATACAGAATAAAGTTGTGCAAAACCTTGAAAATCGGCAAAGACATTTATTGCATGCGTTGAAACAGGAGTGAAGTCTAAAATCAAGATTTCACAGGATATTCTGCATGGACTACAAATGGTAAGAATCTCTTCAAAACCTGACTGAATCTGCTGGAGCCTTTCAAATCCGAAAACAGTCATTTATCACAAGAATATTCAGACCAAACCGCCCTATACCACTATAAAAGGGCATTTTCTAGAAATAAAAGGCACGACCTCATCGACAAAAAAAAACGCTTGCAAAACAAGAGACATGGCAACTAATACCATGGATCAAAATCCAAACAATCCCCTTGCTTTTGATATCTACCTAGTAGGGGACGAGCAATACATACGCATGATGTTACCCTACTGCTTCGGTGAACACTTCCAACCCTAGGTATCCGAGCAAATCCTCTTATCGACCCGCATCGTCAAAGATTTCCCTTTTCATATCACATGGGGCAGTTACGGATCTCACTGGGTGGCACATGGATGGAGAGACTTTGTCGAAACACACGGCCTCGAGTTGGAAACATCAATAGTTTTCACCCACCTTGGTGAAGCAAGGTTTGAAGTCCATATTCTGGACAAGGAGGGCTACGGCTCCGAGGAAGAGATTTATGATGATTGATACGACGGCCCGGCATCAAATGGTTTACATTGAGTCCGAGCAATAGTTCAATAAACAGTGTTTTTACTTTATGCTTTCAAATGTAGCTCGAGCTATCAATGAAGAACGCCTTCCTAGTTTCATATTATCAGTGATTCCCTTTACAATAATATTGACAAATAAATCCTTACCGTCCGAGAACGTTGAAGATTGTTTATTAAGTAGGTTTTTTCTACGCGTAGAATACACTGGAGATTACCTAAATCTCGGTTTAATCTCCTTTGCATCCAAAGACACTGGAGATTGTTTATTAAGTAGGTTTCTCCTTCACATAGAATACGCTGGAGATTACCTAATTCTCGGTTTAATCTTCTTTGCGTCCAAAGACGCTGGAGATTGTTTATTAAGTAGGTTTCTCCTTCGCGTAGAATACGCTGAAGATTACCTAATTCTCGGTTTAATATTCTTTGCGTCCAAAGACGCTTGAGATTGTTTATTAAGTAGGTTTCTCCTTCGCATAGAATACGCTAGAGATTACATAATTCTCGGTTTTATCTCCTTGGCGTCCAAAGACGCTAGAGATTGTTTATTAACTAGATCTCTCCGTCGCGTCGACTGCGCTGGAGATTACCTAGTTCTCAAACTAATCTCTTTCGCATCTATAGACGCTAGAGATTGACTTGTAATAGGTCCATCCTTCACATAAAATATGCTCGAGATTACCTAATCCTCAACTCGATCCCCTTAAAACGTCTGAGAACGCTAGAGATCGTTTAGTAATTGCTTTCTCCTTCGCATAGAATATGTTGGAGATTACCTAACTCGCAAATTGATCTCCTTTGCACCCATACACGCCGGAGATTCACTTTTAATAGGTCCCTCCTTCGCATAGAATACGCTGGAGATTACTTAATTCTCAGTTCGATCTCCTTCGCGTACAAAACTGCCGGAGATTGTCTTTTAATATATCTCTTTCGCATAGAGTACGTCGGAGATTACCCAATTCTCAATTCAATCTGTTTAGTACCCAATAATGCTGGATATTGCCTTAAGTAAGATGCTCATTCGCGGGGAAGATGCCAGGTATTACCAAGTACTTGACTTCAAATTCCCTTGCGTCTAAAAAAAACATTGGAGATTGTATTCAATATCCACCATTCGCTAGCAAACGCAAGTATCAATAGCTAAAATACTAAAACTCCATTAATAAACTCTTCGCGACAAATCCAAAAAATCAGCTTTGCATAAACATGTTGGTTTATTTATTATGCACCAGACAAAACAATCGAACAAAAGTAGCGATATAAACGTACAAAAGGTTGCAAGAGCAGAAACTTCAGCACCGAACCGTTAAATCTAAGTCGCCATTTTGATCAGGACCCTGATTCATAGCAACAACATCAAAACAAGAGTGTCTGTCATACTCAAAGATCAAGCGTGTCCCAATTCGAAGTTCATTCGAAACAACGAACTCGGGCCACCCAGAAGTAAACCAATAGTTATTAGGACCTAAGGGTTCCATAATCATGGTATACGGATGGCAAAGGCTGTAACAACAACAAACACATCAAAAAAGCTCGAAAATCTTATCAGGAAATAAATCACATGATAGGAATTACCAGCCTATATAAATGCTTCTCCACGACAATGTCCCGGGTAAAACCCCTCACGAGAGGAGCAGTTGCACCTAGAATATCAACTGGCGTCGTGGGCGTCATTGTCAAAAATGAACTGCAATAACAACCTTGGGTTTTCTTACCTTTTTATACTAATCTCTCTAAGGAAAAACAACAAAAGACACCGCAAGCCATCCAAATTCACCACGAGGTCAACAAATATCAAATAACACGCCAAATGACGCCTGATAAATGCAAACTCCTTCCAAGCGGCAAGGAAAGCTACAAGCAAATTTTATACACCGAGCAGCACGAAAAACTAGCTAATGACAGCTTCCTCCCTAGCTGAAAATACCTAATTCGATGAGGAAGGAAATGATAGCTTCATACCGGACTTCAAAATACCTAATTAGATGAGGAAGAAAATGATAGCTTTCTCCTTGGCTGAAATTAAACTTTGAAATTAAAACTAGAAATTAGAATTCAACTTCAGTAGCCAACGGATTCCGAACAAGACATGAATGAGTAAGTGAGTAACATGGAGTGAGAGAGAGTACGAAGGAATTTGATTAGGCATGTAGATGAGGAAGGCAAAAAGTCTAAAACATCGGACAACACATGGTAAATCGCGAAGCAGTCAATGGAATGAAGATTCACTTCGACTTACATTTCCACATCCTCCATTTGCTTCAAATTTTCTTTTCGCTTCTTTATCTTTCCCTAGCGTAAAAATTACAAATCTTTGAATTTTGTTGCATTCAATTTCATTCTGCATATTCCTCTGAGATTCATTAATCACATTCGCATAAATCAAATCCTCAGATATCTTTCATACGCAAAATTAACCAATTCGTCAAGTAATTGGACAACAAAATCACGAAAAAACTAAAAATCGGATCGAAGCAAAACCAGATCGCGGCAAATATGAAAGCCTATTCAGATAACAAATCCAAAATTTGGAGATGGAGAAGAGCAGAAGTAAGGGAGATGTATGATTTTTTTGGCTTTCTCGAGGGAACGAGCGTGGCCGAAGTGGAAAAGATTGTAGATTCCATCAGCGTGGACTCGAACGGGGCGGTAGGTAGGCGATGGATTGGAATTCAAAAGGCTGGTCTGCGCCGCCATTCGATTTCGTCGTCGTCGTATTCAATTGGGAATCCGGAGCAGTCAATGATGTGCTACGAATGTGAAGAAGAGGAAGGAGGGTGGAAGGTTAAAGGAGGGTATTCAATCGGAGAAGGAGAAGAAAAGTTGAGCCTTGAGGTCAAAGTTGTGTTGTGGCTCTAGGTATAACTTCGGGTGCTTGTTCTGGGTACCAGGCTCATCTTCTCTGTGTTTTGGGCCACAATTTTTATTTTTGTCACAAAAAATCATACAAATGGGAGACCAAATATATGTCTTTTGAAGCCATAGGTTCATTTTGGGCGACATTTTTAACATTTCGTCACGAAAAATATATTTTGTGCGACAAAGTATATTTTTGTCACCAAAAGACTGGTTTGGACGATGAAATATTTTTTGTCATAATAATTTTTTATTTTTGACACCCAAAGACATTTTTCCTGTTGTGTAATCTCAGCTATTAAAAAAAATGGCTAAGCTTAGATCTCACTAAATATTAATCAATCCCAAAATCAAAACCCTCGTCCATTTCTCCCTATAATGATTAAGCGATTCCTGAATTTGTACGTTAAGCTCATCTTTCTAGGTGAAAGTCTCTCTCATAGTGGATGTAAATACCAGAATTTATTAATTAATATATATACCCGGTTTAGAAAGTTTTCAGAAACTTGTCCTCGAGCAACATGCCATTTTGGGAAAATCTTTGAAACTATTCCAGCATCCTTTGAATTTGAAATTTTGACGAGTTTTGTAAATTCTACTTCCGAGCATCGAATTTGAAATTTTGAAGTCTAGTACAATCATTTTTAAAATTCCGTTTGAGTTTTCCGAGAGTCTGGATTCGGGTTTATATTTGTTGGGATTCAAAAGTCGGATTTTGCGGGACCATCTCTCTCTCTCTCTCTCTCTCTCTCTCTCTCTCTCTCTCTCTCTCTCTCTCTCTCTCTCTCCTCTCCCTCCTCCTCTCCTTTGACCTCAATCTTCTTCATAAACACATAAAACCCACAAATTGCCTCCCTTATAAATATGGCTCTCTTTCTCTAAAACCTAAACCCTAACCTCTACATAAAAAAAGTCTAAGACACAAAACCCTAGAGCAATCTCTCTCTCTCTCTCTCTCTCTCTCTCTCTCTCTCTCTCTCTCTCTCTCTCTCTCTCTCTCTCTCTCTCTCTCTCTCTCTCTCTATATATATATATATATATATATATATATATATATATATATCATTTTCAATTCAAAAAAATCCTCATTTCTCATTCTCCATCTTCAAGCTTCAAACCCACCTAAAATCCTCCAATCCCACCTTGTTCTTGAGATTTTCGAAGCCAAAAGATTACCTTGAGACATCTCCTACCTCCTCCCTTCCAGATCAAGAGAAGGAAGGCCATCACCGACGTCGTTCCGAAACCAACAGAAGCTGCAGATCATGATTTGCCGCCACGAGTTCTTGATCGCCGTAGCGAGATTCAGCCCAGAAGCCTTTATTCGTTTTTCCTCTTGCGGTAAAGCCACATTTCCCTTCTCCTTGCTTCATTTCCCTTCTAGACCTCATAAAGATGAAGCTTTATCAACTCCTCTATCTTTCAAGGTCGTGAAGAGCTTGATCTAACCTCGATAAGAGCAAGGACGAGCACCCTCACTCCCTCCTTCCCTTGTATTTCGAAGGTAAGCTCAGTTGGTCTCGTTTCCTTTCGTTTTGGTCTCAACCCTTCTAAAAGAAGACTTTTACTCATCATCTATCCTTCATAGGCTCGATCAAGGCAAAAAACCATGGTCGCCGTAGCGAGGTTAGAACTAGGACAAAGGGGAAAAAGAAGGCCTTTTGCCATGGTGAACAACCATTTCGCCGCGGTGAAAGGAGCCTCTCACGGCCATTGGGAGATTCTTCTTCGCGGGAGCCAAGGTGTATGTTTCGCAGCGGTGAGCGACCATTTCGCCGCGGCAAAACTAGCCCTCTGCCTTTGGCCGAGGCCGGCTCCCTTAAACTCCTTAGCCCCTTGGTTCGGTTTTGGGTTGAACCGATTTATGTTGGGTTTATGTTGGTTTTAATATATATATATAGGGTGGGGTTCGGGTGCGCACAAATATTATTCGGTGAAATGTGAAATATTATTCGGTGAAATTTGAAGCATTATTGGGTAAAATGTGAAACATTCTAACGAATACTGATATGTTTCTTTTCCGTTCAGTTCAGATGAAAACGTCCCAATTCCACTGAATAATTTGTAACATTCTACCGAATATTGTTTAGTTTTTTTATTCATCCATTTCAAATAGAAGAAACCTCAATTCCCTAAACAATACTTACAATTTATACAAAATGTTTCAAATTTCACCAAATAATGTTTCACATTCCCCTGAACAATACTCACATTTCACCGAATAATACTTCAAATTTCACCGAATAATGTTTCACATTTCACCGAATAAATATTTGTGCATAGTGCACACCCTAAGGCTTGTGCACAAATGATCCATACAATATATATATATATATATATATATATATATATATATATATATATATATATATATATATATATATAGAGAGAGAGAGAGAGAGAGAGAGAGAGAGAGAGAGAGAGAGATGGATTTGAAATCTATTTATGTTGTGGGACTATGATAATATTTTAAAGGTTGGTTTTAAAGAGGTGAAAATATTTTGATAGTTATTGATTTTAAAATGTTGGAATATTTTGGTTGCTTTGAAGTCTTTTGAAAGATGTTGAAACCCTAGTGGATGTTCTTAAAGGTATTTTGAGTTGTTCTCCAAACTTGTATATTTGGAAAAGATTTATGTTTTAAAATCGAGATGTCGAGATTCCTTTAACGTTATAAGCTTGTCTAATTAACCGAACTTAACGATTTGAGAATGACCTTGGATTAACTGTATTTCACGGACCTTGTTTCACGGACTGATCTAACCTATTAGACTTTTGGAGGTATTATGAACTGGACCCTTTTGGTCTGTTTCACTGAACTTGTTCTTTGGACCTTGCCTTTTGATTAGACCGAATATGTGGACTGTTATATGACTGAACGGAGACGTTGGATTGAGATTGAGGCATGGACGTATTAACGATGATGAGCTATGAGAAATTGTTATGAACTAGTTAACCTTTCAGATACACCTCGACAACGGTGTTGGAGATGGAGTTCATCGATGGCGTTGGAGATGATCCTCGGCAATAGACCACGAACGTCGAGTTGCTCTCTCTTCTACATTGGACTCAACCTCTCCCTTAATCGCCCCGGCTAAGGTACTAAATGAATCACATTTTCTTTTTGAACACTCAAATCATTATTGAGAGAGATAGAGAGGAAAAAGGTTTTGGTTTTGAGATTGATTAATTTATGGAGATCTAATTATGTCCCTTTATTTTTTTAATTGTTAAGATTATTTTATTATGAAGTTATTAGGATGATTCTCTTCCTTTTTTGTGTGTATGGTGGTTGGAAAAATTCATTTTTAGAAATTGACTAGCTAGCCTGATATTGGGCAGTATTCATACCCTTTTAATCGTTTCTATGGTGCTATGGTTAGCTTTTACGAGAGGATAGTACATATTGATGACATAAAGAGAAGATATATCAAAACAAAATAAATATGGGAAATATAAGGTGTTGTGAGCCTAATTTGTCATGTTTTACACTTATTTTTATATCGATTTCTGCATACATTGCATGCATTTGGGTTAGAATAATACAGAATCTGTGTAGTTTACACTTATTTGCAATATATGGAGGTCTACACAAGTTTTGGTTATATTTCGCAGAAATCAGACGCACTTTGGAGCTTAAAGGAAACTCATGGAGAAGCTAAGAATGGTGCAGCTGGAGAAAAGACCATTTTTCACCATTCTTCGTTCTGAATCAAGCTTTGATGTCTTCATCAGAGTTGTAGCCCTCGGGAACAGCTTTCCAAAGCATGGTCATATGCGTCAAACCGATGAACGAGGACTCAGAAAAGTGCGTTTTAAGAACAGAACAGAAAGCTGAGAGATTTACTCGATATCGAGTAGTTTTACTCGAGATCGACCAAAAATGTCCAACGACTGCCTGGCCGAGGACGAGCTGATCGAGAAGCCAAAGACGAAGACATGATGGGTTACACTCTACTCGAGATCGAGTACACCTACTCGAGGAACCCGGAAGCCGGCACCCGAGCCATGTCGAAGAGAGGTTGCTCGACAACACCAGAAGACCTAATCGATGAGCCACCCAACTCGAGATCGAGTTGCTTACTCGAGATCGAGGACGCCCAAGAGCCCATGTCCGAGCCTGTCGAGGACCATCAACCCGAGACGCCGAGCCAGCCCAGTCGACGTCACTTCTACTCGAGATCGAGTAGACTTACTCGAGATCGAGGAAGCTTCCAGAAGCCGCATTACGCGGTTTGACTATCCTACTCGGTTTGGGAATCCTTGGGGCCGAAGGAAGCCGAGTCTATCCGAGATCCATCAAGTTCTATCTATAGAAGACAAGATCTATCAACATGAGAAGACTTACCTATTTAGATATTATTTCCCATTTTTAGATTTAATTCCTAAATTACATTTATTTATCTTTTAAGCTTTTTAGATATAGATAGATATCTTCTATCCTTGATTAGCAAGGAATAGAAGCATATAAATAAAGCCCTAGGGGTTGTTCATTCATTCAATCACACATTCAATTCCATTCAAGTAACTAGGAGTAGAGAGAGAGTTTGTGGCAAGCAAGGTGGAAAGGCGAAAGCGGATTTGTCTTGTTGGTTGTAAGCTTTCTTTATTTAATTCAATGCAAGTTAGTTTCTTTTGTTATTTAAAATCTTTCTTGATGATGAAGAGCGAGTAGTCCACCCACTTCAGGGGCTGGGGTGAGCCCGACGGTGGCTATGTGAGGTGATGCGGTAAAGGTCAGATCTTGTTATGCAATTCGTCTTCTATCCCTATGAGCATGATTCTTTTGCGACAGTTGAAGGTGATCCTTGTTTGTATTATTGAAGCGAAAGTGATCTTAATACAACTTGGGTTAATTATGTGAAAAAGGGTTAGTAACAATTAGGGTTTATGCGAAAGCCTCTATATGCCTATTTGTTAGTAACGAAAGTTATTTTGATGGAAAGCATGATCTTTTATGCCTTTATGTGTTACTTTGCATGGTTATCGTTGTGGCGTTGATACCCTGGCTTTGGAAGTTCTTTCATATATTGATTTATTTCTGTCGAAATTCTGAGTTCTGTGTTCGAATTTGCAAGTTTATATTTTCCGAGTTCTTAGTCGATCTAGAGGAGAGGCTCGTCGATCTCGAGTGGCATCTTGTCAAGATCGAGTAAGGTCTGGTCTAGGTCGAGTTACTGTCGTCGGATTTTTAGTTTCTGTGTCTACTGTTGTTTGTCGATCTCGAGTAACAGCTTGTCGAGATCGAGTAAAGTTTCTGCCTTTGCTTTATTTCTTGCTTTCGTTTGTCTTTCTTTCTTTGTTTCTTTGTTTTTGTCTTTCTGTTGCTTTTCTGTGAGATATACAGCTGCCTAGGATCCGCTGACACGCTTCCTCGTGGATTCGATCCTGACTTTCTCTTACTGCATTGGAGGAGTCTTGTAATTATTTGCGTGGGCCTAAATCTGGTTTGATCTATTTTGTTATATTTTATACTTGATTTCCTCCTCACAACATAACGTATATATAATATAAATATATATGTAATAAATGGGCATCGTGAGTAATTTGCCTCAACAAAGAACCACAATTAACAAAAGAGGGGGGTAGAATGGAACTGAAAAAATCGATCACTCGTTGACATAATAAATTAAATAACCGAGGATGGATGCATCATGTAGAGAATTCCTAGTATCCAACTGGAGTGTATTCAGATGAGTTGGATTTGGGTGTGTACGTGGGCTTCACTTTAGGAGCATAGACAGGAGCCTTGTACTCCAGAGATAGGGTGTAGACGGGAGCCTTATATTTTGGAGATGGCGTGTAAACTGGAGCCTTATATTCTGGGGAAGGAGTGTAGACAGGAGCCTTGTAAGCAGGAGATAGAGTGTATACCGGGGTCTTGTAAGCTGGAGTTGGGGTGTAAACTGGAGCTTTGTACTCTGGAGATGGCTTGTAGACGGGAGCCTTGTATTTTGGGGATGGCGTGTAAACTGGAGTCTTGTATTCCGGAGATGGAGTGTAGATGGGAGCCTTGTAAGCAGGAGATGGACTATATACTGGGGTCTTGTAAACTGGAGTTGGAGTGTAAACGGGAGCCTTGTAAGCCGGAGATGGACTGTATACCGGGGTCTTGTAAACTGGAGTTGGAGTGTAGACGGAAGCCTTGTAAGCAGGAGATGGACTGTATACCGGAGTCTCACTACTAAAAATGCAGGAAATAGCCACGGAAAATAGCAACGGCATTGGCCACGAATGGACGTGGCTAACCGGTTTAGCCACGGATGGGCCTTCCGTAGCCATATGCCTTGTGACTAATAGCGACGGCTGTTTAGCAATGGATTTAGCAACGAATTGTCAGGTCGTGGCTAAGCTCGTGGCTAGTGATGGACATTTGAATCTCGTGGCTGAGGCAACGAATTGCTGAATTCGTGGCTATGTTTGTTGCCAATTTCGTTGATGGTTTCGTTGCTGCAAATAGGCCATCGGTCTAGATGCGTGTCTTATTCCGTGGCTGGGACGTGGCTAATTTCGTGGCTGATTCCATGGCTATTGTGGTTGCTAGTTTCGTTGCTTATTTCGTTGGTAATGTTGTTGCTGGGGTGTTGTTATGGTTGTTAATGTTGTTGCTAGGGTTGTTGCTAACGCCAGGTCTCGTGTCATTGCTACTTTTGAGGCTAAAGTCGTGATTGATGGTTTCCATTTAATTTGTAATTTTATTTCACATTTTGTATTCCCATATTTTTTATGCATTGCATATATGATATGGAAGATATGATTAAACCATAATGTCATATATAGTTACTGCATGTGCATAACCAAAACGAAACACCATGCACATAATTGTTCTACCTAGCTTGTCCACAGTTCTAGCTAACTTGTCCACATAACTGTTCTACAACATACACGTACGTACACACACGTACGTACCAAGCTTGTCCACATAGTTCGACAATCCAAAATATATACCTCCGAACAGTTTTGTTAACCAAAATAAAACAGTCCAAACCACCACCACATACTGCACATTAAAGAACCATGCTGATGAGACCCAAGGACCGGGATCGACCAAGGCTCGAGCTTTCGAACACTCTTTTTGTGGGGCTAATTTTTGGGGTTTATGGAAACTGAAAAAAAAAAGATATGTGGAGCAAGATTCGCAGGCCTCTCACCCTTGAATCCCCTACACTCGATCTCAATCCTCTCGGAATCGCACTCCGAGGATCTCGACCCTTTGACACCTTCGCCTCTCACTAGGGTGTCACCCTCGGCCTCTCACCAAAGGGTTCGCTCTTAGCCTCTCACCAAGAACTCGATCCTTAACCCGGAATCATAGGAAGCTATTAGTGGCTCAAACTTTAACTCAACTAAACTTGATTTCATTTAAAATGAAGTTCTTACAAGAAATATATAGAATGAAAAAGTAGCCCCAAGCATTTCTAATGGATGTGGGATTTATTTGATAGAAACAAGAGCATGAAAAAACGTCTAGATTGGAGAAGCTGGAAAGAACGTCCAATTAGAGCATCTTAGAGACTGATTTAGGAGAAGTGTCCTTCATGGAAGTTGTAGCCACTTAAAATAGCTTTCCAACAAGTTCTCATTGACTTCAATCGGAATTTTATGCAGCCTGAAGGAGCCAAAATACCACAGTGTCGCCATGCTGTTTTCTCAAACGATGGTTGATGTTCGGCCCCGACAACATAGCTTTGTGAGATAAAGAATTCGAGCTCATTGACGACTAGGATCACATCACATGCTTACTTTGATGGGCGTTTTCCCTTGTAGAGCTCCTTCATGGTGCTGATAAGCTTCTCCTGCATTCGATCTCCAAAGGAAGACATTTCTTGTCTGAGGTTCGTGGCCACCTGAGTCTGCACTTGATCCCCCAAATCTGCCATTTCTTTCCTCAAGTCTTCCTTGATGGTCGACAGTTCAGACATCATGTAGTCCTTTAAACTGCCACTACCACCAGCTGCAGAACTCTGGGCACCAGTTTGTGTGCAAGGTGCTGACTGCAAGATAGGTTGAGACTCAGATCCCATGCCCACAACCCGGCCTTTCTTCGAACCACCTGTTGCCTTGAGCCAAAGAGCGTTCGTGTCAACCGAATGGGATCCATCCTCTGAGACAGCATCATCTAAGATTTCATCCTCAACCAACTGGTCATACTTGTCCTAGAAGTGGAAAGAAAATGAATTCAACAACTCAGAACACAAAAACGAAAATGAAAACCAAAAAGCAAGCTCATAACAGCAAAACCAAAAGCTGAAAATAACATATCCCAACAACAGAAAAATGAAAAGAAATGAACATATGAACATAACTAGACATAGGAAAATAAAAGAAATAAAAATAAATGAACATAGGAACTGAGCATAGGAACAGAAGAAAAGGCTAGGGAAAAAAACAAAACCAATACATGAATTATAACAGATCACAACACAAGAGTGAAGAACACCATAACCAAAACCAAAACCAATCCGTAACCAATACCAAAAACAAGATATAAAAGACCACAACATATAAACACTTGAAACATCAGATCCATAACCAATACCAAAAGCAAGATATAGAAATTAAAAATACAGATCCCAACACATGAGTAAAGAACACCAAAACCATAACCAAAACCAATCCATAACCAATACAAAAAGCAAGATATAGAAGACCACATCACATAACCAATACCAGAAGCAAGAACAGTTGAATGCACATTTTAATTTCTAAGGCATAAAAGTCCCAGTTCAAATCATGCACATCACACAATCAAAGGCATTAAGTAGTTAAAGGGTAACTTCAAATACTAACTTACCACAGTTTCTTGGCACTGAGCGCCCGCCCAAGAACCATCTATTTTTCTATGATAGTGTTCAAATGTTTCCTTTGGTGTGGGATCTTTTCCAAGCTCCTCCCTCTGTGGAAAATATTGTATTAGTTTAATTAATTAGATATATATACTGAATAGAGAGTAAATGGTAAAAAAAATGATGTCAAAGGAGAGCTAAGGTGTGCATACAAGTCGCTTCTTGATTACGGTTGTGGAAACCGAACCACCACTGAAAATTGGTGTGCCCTTCTCTGTTGCTACAGCTCTGTTTTGCTTGTTCACCTCAGATTGGTGTAGAAATCTGTCCTCCTTTTTCCATTTCTCACACATTTTGACCCATATGACTTGCTTCACCCACGAAGGCTTTTTCTTTGTTCTCCCCGTGCGAGCCTTCCCAAAGACGTTCCTTAGGTGATCCCCTCCCTTAGTGTTGAATGCTTTGCGAATTTCTGACTCTGGGAATACAGTTTCATCCCAAGTTGCTCGTGCCTAAATATATAGAACAAACATATTAACTAGGGGCATTATATATTCAGACATACATCTAAATAATCAAAGTAAAAATCTTATTGAATTGTTTTATACCTTGAACATTTCCCACCATAACTCCAAGGTGGTGGCAGGAACATCACTCCACCGTATGTAGGGGCCATCAAAATGGGAGTGAATAACCTCTGTGAGGACTCCAAATGCAGGATTGCTTGCATCAAAGCTTCATAAGGTACATATCAAAAAAAAAATTAGGAATGTATTAGACACTAAGATTTGAAGAGTAGACACTTGATTTATAATCTAATATCAAAGCTTCATAAAGGACAAATAACAAAAAAATGGGAATGTAATTGACAGTTGATTTATAATTTAACATCATGATCAAATTCAAAACCATCTATCAGACAAAAAGATTTGAAGAGTTTATGTTCATTATATTGGATATGTCATTCGATGCAAATCAAATTTCATAACTACATGAACTTTCCCACATGAAACAGAACGTCTATCCATTTGAATTAACCACACATGAATAAATTGAAAATAACATAAACTATCTCTCTTCACTTTGAAGCAAGAAATTCAAGCACACAAAACAGAAAATGCTTGCTTTATAATGTAACATCAAGATCTTTTGAATTAACCACACATGAAACAGAAACTAAATCAATTTGAATTAACATCAGAAACAGAAAGTATAACCACACATGGAACAGAATCAGATTTCAGTGCCTTGGATATCTCCAGCATCAACATCAGATTTTTTAAAGCAACTAGTACAAAATAAAGGAACTTGCAATCTATGAAATTAAAACTTGTAAAAAATAAGTCTAACATCAACATCAACATCAGATTTCATAAATAAAGGAACTTTCATAAATTGCAGTCTATGAAATTAAAACAACTTGTACAAAATCAGATAAGAAACTAAAAGGGATCTTACGTTCCATTAACCAGTTCAATGTAGACTTGTCTGTTCCACCGGGCATACTCCTCTTCATTTCCTTCCTCAGTTCCGTCCTCAGTTCCGTCCTCAGTTTCTTCCTCATTTTCTTCCTCATTTCCTTGGGAGTCGTTCTGTTTATGAGAACTTGTAGTCTTCCCTGAAGCTGAAGATGCATCCGCTTCATTGTTGTTCGACACCACTGCAGGTTGAGATTGGGTTGAGGCCTCAACGTGTATAGAAGACGTGGAGTGGCAAGGCTGAGAGGCGCTGGGTTCGGAGGTCGCAGAAGGTCCCCCCGATTAGGAAGGAGACGGCATCGGTGGGGAGGGGCGGGTGGGTTGACGCCGTGACCGTGGTTTGGTAGGAGATCTTCCCAGTGGGGAGGGCTTAGTGGGAGGAGAGAAGATCGGTGTGGTGCGGCCAGTGGATTGAGCTCTCCGGGGTGATGACCGAGTAGGAGGGTTAGGGTTCGGAGCGGGTATAGTTAGGGATGACCGAGTAGGAGGGTTAGGGTTCGGAGCGGTTACAGTTGGGGATGCAGCGGTCACCGGTGGAGAAAGGGAAGCCGGGGGAGGTGGGTTAGGGTTTAGAGAGGGTACGGCTGAGGATGGAGCGGCCGTCGATGGAGAGAGGACAACCGAGGGAGGTGGGGCTTTGGGAGTTGGTCTCCGGGGGGATGACCGGGTAGGAGAGGTAGGGTTTGGAGAGGGTATGGATAGGGATGGAACGGTCAGCGGTGGAGAGAGGGCAGCCGGGGGAGAGGGCGCCGCTTGAGGCTTCGTCCTTGGTCGGGTTGGAGGCAATGGTGGTCTCCCGGCTATAGTACTCCGACTTGATCTCCTTGGTCCTCCTCCTGGCATGATTGGAGCCAGGGGTGGTTTCAATTGGATTCAGAGAGGGTGTCGATTGGATTCAGAGAGGAGAGAGGAGAGAGTGAGGGTTTGGATTGGAGGCGATTAGAATGAAAGGATAGAGTTAGGGTTTGGATAAAAATTTCTGAAAATTTGGATTTCCCTCCCAAGTTTTAACTTTCCCTCTAAAAATTTCACATTCCCTCTCACAAATCTGAAGGAATAAAAAAAACGAAATTGAATCTCGGGCTAAAAATGAGAGGAGAGAGTTAGGCCCAAATTATTTTGATTGGGAAAGGCCCAAATGTGAAAAGGCCAATCCTGGAAACCATTTAGGTTTTCGTTTCAACAGATGTTCATCTCTAACCTATGATTCAACAGAGGAAGTCGCTGGTGCGGAAAAAATCTCGGGCTCAAGTGCTTGTGCGAAGTAGCTGGTGCGAACGGGTCGTCATTCATCTCCTCGTCCTCTATTGGTAATTTCTGTATTCCAATTTTTTATAGTTGCTCAATTTTTTTCCAAACCTAGTGGATTTTAATGTGGTTTTCATTTAGGGTTGTTTTGATCCAATCACCCTCTATTGGTAGTTTCTGTCTGTGTTTCCCTATCGATTGGAGGCGGTTTTGTTGATCAGATTTCAATTTATATGGTTGTGCCTCTATTTACTAATCTGTCCATTTTTTTTATCCAAGTTGGTTATCAGTGAGTGATCAGTGACTGTATATGTTGCTCAGTTTTTTTTATAGTGTTGCTCAATTTTTATAGTTGAAATCTCAACATATGCTTTAGTAGTGAGTGATCTAGAAATCTGAAGTTGAAATCAATGCATTAGCAGTGAGTGATCAGTGCATATAAATTGAATTCTACAATCGAAACAATCTATAAATCAATGCTTTAGCAGTGGAATAAAGAGTGCCAATTGAAATCAGAATAGATGCGAGTGTCATCAGTGTAGTGAGTGTGAATTTTTTGTACATAAAGTCTGATATGTGCAGAGACAACATGAATCAGACATTTGAAGTCTGATATGTGTGATGAGGGCCAATATGGTTCTCTGTTGGTGAAATTGTCTGGTCATACAATTGACATATGCAGTTGAAGTTGAAAAAGATAGTTCAAGTTGACATAATTAAACACAGTAGACGTAGTCAATGAATCAATGAAAAAGATAGTTCAAGTTGAAATTGTTTGTAGGCCTATTAGCTCAACGGAAGAGCGTTGTGTGTGACACAAAGATGGGGGTTCGATTCCCTCATAGGCCAAATGTACAAAATATTAGCTCCATTCTTAATTAGGCAGTTTATGCTACGAATTGAAGACATGTCAGAAAACAAGCACACGAATCAGAAGGTCGGAAAGGGAGGTACGTACAAATCCATATTCAGCCAGAATTATGGTAAACTAATTTTACCTTGGCATGAATAGCTAGCTTAATTTCCGGGGTTAGTCAGAGCCTTCTTGACCGCTTGAGGAGGCCTCATAATCGTCCTCTTCGAGATCATCAACTCCAACATGATCTATGTCATCGCAGATTTCGTACACACCAGAAGGATCTCGCAAGGTTAATGGTGAGTTGTCCACTCCTATGCCGATGGAGATTTCCGGCGTGATGACTTCATCAGACTGATAAGCATCCATGAAGGCTGCACCCGTGGATACCCATCGCTGCTCTATCCGGTTCCGAGGCCTTGTCTTGCACACATGCCACCAATCCATCCGATCACGTGAGGCCCCTGGATATTGAACATAGTACACTTGCACAGCTTGTTGCGCGAGGACGAAGGGCTCATACCTTCTATACAATTTCTTTTGATTGATCTCAACGAATTGGTATACTAGATGTATTTGTGTTCCTCATGTCGTTGGATCAAGCCATCGACACTTGAACAAGACAACCTTCAGCGAATGCCCAAGTGCACTTGGGTACTCAAGCTCGACGATTTCTTCAAGTAGCCCAAAGAAATCCGATTCATTTGTTGCGTAGTTGGTCCCTCGAACACAAACCCCACTGTTCATTGTAGATTTCCCAACACCATGGTCTAGAGTATGGAACTTATAGCCGTTGACAAAGTATCGTGGCCAAGAAACTCCCTTCACACTAGGACCCCAAGCCAAACTCCACAAGAGAACCATCCGTGCATAAACCCAAACGAACATTACGAGGCTCACAAGCAAAATCAGGATGCTTCGTGTCCAACCTCTTCCATGCATCTCCATCTGAAGGAATGCACATCATTCCCTCCTCTGTTACATGTTCTGCATGCCAAGTCATGTTGTTGGCTGTCACTTCAGAAGCAAATAGTCTCTGTAGCCTCGGAATTAGAGGCAAGTGGAATAAAACTTTATGTGGCTTGCGCTTCCCTGAAGCACCCACGGCATATCTTGCATGACCACAGAACTTACATGAATCTTCATTGACATCATTCTTCCAATACAACATACAACCGTTGGGACACATGGCTATTCTTTCTACCGGTAGACCCAAATTTCGGACTATCTTCTCAGTTTCATAGTAACTGGTGGGAATCTTGTGGGCATCAGGCAACACTTCATCATACAATTGCACGAACCCATTGAAGAGGCTTTGAGGAACATTATATTCACACTTCAAGCTCATAAGTCGGCTCACAAAGGACAACTGTGTATGTGTAGTACACCCAGGAAACACAGGTTCATCAACTGCACTTAGCACATCTTCAAACCGCGTGGACAAGAGATTAATATCCTCCTCGACTGCTACCAGATCTTCGCTCATTCCATCGACCTCATTAACTTCAGCTGATTGGAATTCAACATCAACTCCATTATTCGGAACACCATTGACATTATATGGGCTAAACCATGTAGGAGGAATAAAGTTTGGCCCAGCAACATCGAACACCATCCTCTGTTCTGCAGTTAACTGATCATACATAGCCCACTGGTTGCCGCTTACCATTTGCTCATGGTTTGGATGTGCAATAGATTCGTCATGCGTCGTCCAACCATAATAACCATACATAAACCCACGGTGGTATAAATGATCCTTCACATCATCTACTTTCTCGAAATAACAATTCTCACATCTCCGACATGGACATTTTATCTTACCTTCATCAACATAATAAGTTTGAGCACAAGCAAATGCGATAAACTTATCCACCCCTTGGTAGTATTCCGGCTTTAATCCTCTACGATTCGATAAGTACATATCATACATCCATGTACGATCGTCCATATTTTATCAAATTCGATCAATCTGTACAGTAGATATATAATAGCTAGAGCACATTACTATATATTTAAATAAATTGAATATTCCTAAATATAATTCTTAATAAAAAGCTCATTACTAAATTTCTAAATAATTACACATAATATTGAATAAAATTGAAATACTTAGCATATAGTGTCAACTTACAACCAATTTTTAAAAGTACATCACATATATTTGTACATATAAACATTGTCAAACACATATTCTTCCAAAACCCCCAAAATGTTTTTCAAAAACAAATTACCAACCAATTTAACATTTATCATAATATAACCATTTCTACTCTTCTACCTCTATATATAATCTTATATACATCCTACTTTCCTTTTTCTAATTAAAATAAATAGGAATAATAAAAATATATATGTAAATATGTGTAAAACAAAATGAAAACTTACCTTGGCCGTACACGGCAATTGGGAGTTAACACGTTCTGATAGATGGAGCTTACAATTCTCAAATGGCCAACAGATGTCCAAGCTAGAAGACAACACAAGTGGGCTGGCCCCATTTAATGCAACCAACCATAAAATAGGTGAAGTACAAAATCCCTTTAATGACCTCATCCGTAATAGCAACGGAATTTAGTCACAGATTAAATCGTCGCTAAATAACCACTTCATTCTATGGGCTAAAAAAACATTGGGCCTCCACGTACTAGATTCTAATGGGCCGAGCCCAGAAAATTAATTGGGAGACCCGGTTTCAGCCACGGATCGGGTATATTTCATATCGGATCATAGCCCAAGTATATGATAATATCCGGCCCGCCTACAACTAGTGAGCCAAGGCCCACTCACCCATGTTCAATTCATTTGATTTCCGATGACGAATAGCCACGGATTTAGCCACGTCTATTGTGTTGTGGCCAGATCAGCGTCGAAAACGGCCACGGCAATTAGCTTCGTGGCTGAAGTCGTGGTTATTTACTGACATTGACAAAAATCAAGCCACGAAATCAGCTACGGACATCTGGTTCGTTGCTATTAGCCACCAATGATCTGACATGTCATTCTTGGATGAGTATCAGCCACGAATATAGCCACGGTCAGGAAAAGTCGTGGCCAATTTCATCGCTAGTGGACACGAAGATAGGGTCGCCTATAATCCGTGGCTAACCATATGTAGCTATTTCCTGGTTTTTTAGTAGTGTCTTGTAAACTGGAGTTGGTGTGTAAACGGGAGCCTTGTACTTTGGAGATGGCTTGTAGGCGGGAGCCTTATATTTTGGGGATGGCGTGTAAACTGGAGCCTTGTATTCTGGAGATGGAGTGTAAACAGGAGCCTTGTAAGCAGGAGATGGGGTGTATACAGGGGTCTTGTAAACTGGAGTTGGGGTGTAGACGGGGGATGATTTGTAAGTAGGAGTCTTGTATGTAGGTTTTGGGTAGTGTGCTGGTGTCTCATAGGTTTCGGATGTGTAGACGAATGGAGGCACAGAGTACAACTCCAAAATGTATGATTTCATGAAACCCTTAAGGGTAGTAGGGTGAGCTAAGGGAGCACCGGTAATGCCATTGTCAATGTCAGTAGCAATGTTGCAAGTCTTTGATGGAGAGCTTTTGAGGTATACTTTGCAGTCTGATGGCTCCAACTCCTCACCCAACTCTTCGGGTGTGAATGTTACCAAAAAGTAACCATTTTTGTCAGTTTCAGGAGTTGTCTTTGAAAACTTGTAACCCTTGGATTTACAAGAAAGTTTTGCTGTAGCACCTGCATATATATCATGTATTCATTCCAAACATTCATAGTTAATAAAAGAAATTAATTAATTACAAGATTGCATTGCATTGAATAAATAAAGAGATAAGTACTTAATTAATTATATACCTTCAAGTGGTGTTAAATCATAGTTGTTTTGGCAGTAGATAACACCTTGGACACCATAGAGGATGACCAACTTCTCTTCCACATAGTTAGGGGTGGGCATTTTCAATTAATTGCTTATTCAATTAATTGTAAAGCAATTACTTGATATTTCAATTACTAAAATTTCAATACCATAATTGAATTGAAAAGAGCAATTAATTGAATACCAATTAACTGCAATTTCAAGACAGTTAACTAGTTAATTGCTAATTGGAATTTTGAGTGGGCAAGCTGTTGCATGCCTACAGCCCTTTTATTAAGGTTAAATGAATCCCCCTTTACTCCTTTAGCCTTTACAAATTAAAACACTTGCAAATCTTGGGTGGGCAACTGAACATAACGCCATAACGACATTTGGATTTTTTTTTTTTTTTATCAAATCAAGTTATTTTTTTAATCACCCATAAAATACCCATATAAGATAAACCAAGTGTATTTGGATTTTAGGCTGTGCAAATATGAGATAAACCAAATCAAGTCAGTGCCTCCTCGATGCACACTTCAACGACCCATAAAATGGCTTCCGCTTCAATCAGCTCGACATCAGAAGTCCATTGCGCAGACAAATCTGAAGTCAGTGCTGCATATGGTAAAAAACACACACGAAACTGAAGACACTACTGCATTACAAGTCTGGAGACAGTGCTACATTACAGCTTCCATGATCAAAAGACTCTTAAAGGTCTGAAGATAGTGATGCATTACATAACAACTTAAGTAGTTATCCAACTCTGTTTTCCTTTCAATAGTTTCCAATGTCCCCATTTTCATTTTGTATTTGAGCTTCAAGCGTAGCTGATAATCCACCCCTGCAACCGGATCACTCAAAGAGCTATGTGATAGGCTACTATTGCTGAGTTGATTAGGATCTCCCATTGGCTTCTTTAGACAGGCACTATATTCATCAAACAAAGATCGCAACGTATTTTTAATTTTTGACATCAACTTTTTGCCATTTTCTTCACCATAAAAATTCTCGACCACAAATGTAACATACTCCAGATTATGCCTTGGGTCAAGAACAAAGGCAACAAATATCAAGACATTCACATTCTCAAAATTTCCCTAATATTTGTCCAACTTGGCCTTCATTTGTTTTGCCCTCATGCCTACATCCTCACTCTCACACAAAGTGGAAATCATATCTCCAATTCCACACAACTGAGGCACATAAGTATTCCCTGTCACATAGTTACTTCCTGAAAACTTCAACGTGGCTTCATAAAAAGTTCTCAAAAATGGCAATAAACATCCAACTTTATTCCAATCTTCATCAGAAGGCGGACCACCAATCTTTTCAAATTCCTTAACAAAAGCACCACCTTTAGATTGTAAATTATCGAATGCCTTCCTAAACTTAATAGCAGTCTCAAGCATAAGGTAGGTAGAATTCCACCTAGTTTCAACATCCAGGCAAACAAGACTTTTGCATTCTATTTTCTCCTCTTCTACACAACATTTAAATTTTTTAAGCCTAGCAGGAGAAGACTACAAGAGGCATACAAAGAAAGATGCAAGGTCAAAGCAGTTTTTTTTTTTGCTTTATTGCATAGCAAAGCAAAGAACAAAGTATCTTATAAACTTGGTATATACTCTTTCACTGACAAAAATTAAGGAAATTTTGTTTTCATTGCACAAGTCAAGCTGGTTGAGAAATCTGCAGCTGTCCAAATGAACAACAATCAAGCACTGAAATCCCAGAAAACCACCAACCCTAGGAGTTCTAAGTTGTGAACCGAATCAGACAAAAACGGAAATCACAGAAACATGGGAAACGAAGAGGAAATTGTAAACTGCATGAATGAAATTGCTGGTTAAAGAGGTGAGAAAAATCACATATCAATGTCTCATGTACAAAGGTTATATACCCAATGCTCATGCTAAAAGCTACAGTCCAAGAAAGAGATCTATACAAGACTAATATATTTCATCTGTCAATTATGAACAACCTAAAAAATTAATTTGAATTCCAAGTTCATCCATTCACAATCATGACGGGGATCACAGGCATCTGTGAAGTTTGTAAAACTGCAGAGTGTAGGAAAATCGATCTAACACTTAGTAGCATTCAACTAGGGAATTCAAAAATTCACAACAGCCAGTTCGATCCCAAAAATGGGAAATTGACAAACCTCAGTTGGTGGGGTGACCGGACTGGTGAGGCAAGCTGTGGACGGAGGGACGAAGAGTCGAAGCCGAATCCCAAGGGAGAGAAGCCGAAGCCGAAGACGAATCCGAAGGGAGAGACGCCGGACCGGTGAGGGCAAGCCGAATCCGAATGGAGAGACGCCGGACCGGTGAGGGCAAGCCGAATCCGAAGGGAGATAAGTTGTGGACAGTGAAATCGAAAATTGCAAAAGGTCAGATCTGAACCACAAACAATCCAAGCCAAAGGGAGAGAAGATCAGAAGAACAAGATAAAAGAGAGACAAACCTGCTCGGTGAAGGCGATGAGGGAGCGAGACAGAGAGAGGCGGTGAGGGCTTCGTCTCCTGAGGGCGGGCAATGGCGCACGACGGAGTCGGAGAGACAGAGAGGCGAGCGTGAATTTTACAGAGAGGCGATGAATCGATGATGAGAGCGAGAGAACAGCGTACCCTAGTGTTTCTATCAATTAATCAGTTAATTGGACCAATTAATTGAAACTGATTTGAATTGTAAAATAAAATCAATTCAATTAACTATCTTGAAAGGTATTTTTATTTCAAAACAGTTAATTGCAAAATAGAGCAATTTTTCAGTTTTTCAATTTCAAGTAATTTTGCCCACCCCTACACATAGTCGCTTGTCTTAGGGGTGTAGCTGGGTAGAGGAGTTTCGTACTTTGGTGAAGGCTTGTACTCGGGAGATGGAGTGTAAACGGGTTTTTTGTAAGTCGGAGAAGGTTTGTACGAAGAAGTCTTATATTCTGGAGATGGGGTGTAAGTCGGAGCTTTGTATTTGGGGGATGATTTGTAGGGAGCCTTGTATACGGGACTTGGTGTGTAAGGAGTGGATACATATTTGGGTGATGGTGCCTTGTACACTGGTGATGGGTTGTAGGATGGAGTCGGTGCTTCGTATTTAGGGGATGGAGTCGGTGTCTTGTACACAGAGGAGGGAGTGTAGGATGGGGTGTAAACGGGTGATGGAGTTTTGTATTCGCTAGCAGAAGCAATGGCGATCAACAAAGCGAGAAGACAGAAGACGCTGAGAAGGACGTGGCGAGCCATTGCTTCTATTCTGTGGGTATGCTTTGTTTATTTGAGATCGGATGTGAGATTTAGCATGTTTGTGTCGAGTATATATAGATCGATATATGTGATCCTGCTTGGACTAATTTATTATTAATTTGCACATATTCGATCTTTGTTAATTTAAGTAGCTGGAGTTATGAAATATTCTTGATCCGAAACTATGGAATTGTATCCACGTTAATTTCATTTTTTGCTTAGTTGAGTCCACGATGTTCGGCTTTTTGAGTAATTAATGAATAGTTGCACTTGTCTAATTGGTTCGTGGAACCCAATTACTTCTTTAATCTTCATTTATTGAAAATCATTTTGGTTCTTATAAGTAGTTCTTGTGATCTTAAATTCGAACCGATGACCGGCCTGTTATACTTGTTCATAGTTGTCTACTTGTGATATTAATAATTACTTGGTAAAAAAATATCATTTATTACTTACGTGAGTGTTTTATAAGATGGTAGAATATATTCTTAATGGAAAAAAACCCCGCTTGGACATTACAAACTGAATTTCGATGGATCTATTGAATTTCGATGGATCTTATTTACCATCACGTCTGGATTCGTCATCCGCGATCATAATGGATCGATTGTATCCCTTGGCTCTGGCTCTTACAATAACACTTTTGTTTTCTTCTCCGAGGCTTTGGGACTGCATATGGGGGTGATTAAGGCGCTCCATTTGGGTCTAGATAATCTCCTTGTAGAAGGGGATAGTTTAGTCGTTATAAAGACTCTTCTGGGAGACTGGTCCTGGCGTCCTGCCCATGGAATATTGAGATGTTAATGGTTGATATCTCGACCTTTCTTCGGTTCTTCTCTAATGTTTCTATTCGTCATATTTTCAAGGATTCGAACGCGGTGGCAGACAGGATTGCGCGTCTGGCTTGCTATTCCCCTGCCGATGATAGCTTCGCTGATGATCCAGAACTCTGTATTCTCGTCCGTTCGGACGAGCTAGGAAAGAAGTCGGGACGCCGACGACTCTCCTAATCCTTCTCCTGCTTCGAAAAAAAAATATTCTTACAAATAAATCCATGTACATATCTATATATCTATATATAACCTTAATTTAGAAGACTTTCCTTATTAGAGGAGTTTTAGGATTATTGACCAATTATGTTTTTTTCCTTGATTTTTTTTGACGTGCTCGGACCCGGGTTCGAGCAAAAGGACCGGCGACGAGAGTTCCGAGAAGTCGGGAAGTTGTTGGCAGTTCTGGAGCAGCAGATCAGCCGGCAAAGAATGCCTATTTCCCGTCGATTGGCTAGGCTTCTGGAAATGTGCGAGTACTACTTTTGTAGATCTTGAAGTCGCGGTCGCGGATTGGGGCAGATCTCATCAATCGGATGTCAGACGAAGCGGAAAACTGAGTTTTACCGAGACGTCGCCTGTGCAGAGACGATTCCGAAATTGGGCTCGTTTGAGAGGTATTGAGGGCTGTTTTGGGAGTGACGTTTTGGGTATGATTGAGGGTGATAATGGGGCTGTGAAAGGCCTTAGAATGGTCGTAAAGAAGGGAATGGGGGTTGAGGGATATGTGATGCAAGATAGCTCTCGGCCTCGCACTCCGAGCTCTCTCCAACACTCGATCTTCCGCACTCTCGGCCTCGCACTCCGAGTGTTTCCGACCCTTTGATTCCGTCGTCTCTCACTAAGGAATCGCTCTTAGCATCTCACCAAGAGGGTTTATCCGGCACCTCACCAAGATAGATTTGTGTTTCTTAACCCGAAACGAAGGAAGCACAAGCTTAGTTTTCTCAAATTCAACTTATCTTCAAATCAGTTCTTACATCCCTTTATATAGGAAAAATATTGAATCTATGAAAAATAAAAGAAATTAAAATAAATTGATAAACTAATGACGGATAATACGAAAGGGTTTCCGAGATTTATGACGGAGAGATGGCCAACCATAATGGCGGAAAACGAATGGCCTTGGTTTCCATCAAAGAGATGGAAGGTCGGAAATCTCTAAAGCCCCGTCATTTAATCCGTCCTTATTGAATTCATTCCGTCTTCATTTATTGCATTTCCGACAAGCTGCCTGATTTTCGGACTGCTCCAAAGATGCCAGATTTCGTCCATCTTCCAAGCTGATTTGATGATTGCATCCTTCAATAAAGTTGTAGCCACTTAAAATATCTTTCCAACAAGTGTTTATCGGCGTCAATCGGAACTTTATTCAGTCAGAACAAGCCAAAATACCGAAGTGTCGCCAAACAGTCTTCGCAAATGAAAGTTGATGTTCTGCTCCGAAGACAAACCCTTGTAGGAGAAAAGAGTCAAGGTCATGGGCAAATACGATCACATCATCCTCCTCCCCTTGAAAAGGATTCGTCCTCGAATCCGTGATGGAAACGAACGACTTCTTCGAACATGCTTCTTCTTCCTTGGACGGATCTTGAATTCCTTCTTTTGTTTGAATCGTGAAAGGCAAGACGGACGGAATGAAAGAAGTCGAATCCAACCACGTACTTGACATGGAATTCAGAAAGCTAGGCATGTCGGTTGGCATTCGTTTCTCCTTTATGGAAAGTGAAACCTTGGGAACTTGGATGATTTCCTCATCTTTTTGAAGCTCAGGCATGACCTCTGCAGTCTCAATTGGAACATCATTGGACTTGCCTTCTTTAATCCCAAGTGTCTCGCCCATGGCCGTAGAGGAAGTCATCTTGGAGGAGGGAGGAGGGGCTATTGTGGACTTCGATTGCATTGATCCCAATGAGGTGACAAGATTTCGAATTTCCTTTACTTGTTTCATTGAATCTTCCGCGAGCTTGCGGATCTCTTCCCAAGGTGGTTCAACTTTCTTCTTATGCCGAACCTCATCCTCTCGAGCCCTTCTCCTTCGATATCTCCTACGGAGCTCTTGATCAACTACATCATATGTAGCGCCATCCATGTCACTCCAACGAAGATACCCATCATCATAGGCTCGAATAGCCCATCGGATGTACTCTTCGGACAACGGATGTACTCTTCGGACAAAGGCTTGGAACTCGTTTTCTTCAACATTTTGACCCGAAAGCTTGAGGAACTCTTGTCGTTGCTCTGATACCACTTGACGTGCTCGGACCCGGGTTCGAGCAAAAGGACCGGCGACGAGAGTTCCGAGAAGTCGGGAAGTTGTTGGCAGTTCTGGAGCAGCAGATCAGCCAGCAAAGAATGCCTATTTCCCGTCGATTGGCTAGGCATCTGGAAATGTGCGAGTACTACTTTTGTAGATCTTGAAGTCGCGGTCGCGGATTGGGGCAGATCTCGTCAATCAGATGTCAGACGAAGCGGAAAACTGAGTTTTACCGAGACGTCGCCTGTGCAGAGACGATTCCGAAATTGGGCTCGTTTGAGAGGTATTGAGGGCTGTTTTGGGAGTGACGTTTTGGGTATGATTGAGGGTGATAATGGGGCTGTGAAAGGCCTTAGAATGGTGGTAAAGAAGGGAATGGGGGTTGAGGGATATGTGATGCAAGATAGCTCTCGGCCTCGCACTCCGAGCTCTCTCCAACACTCGATCTTCCGCACTCTCGGCCTCGCACTCCGAGTGTTTCCGACCCTTTGATTCCGTCGTCTCTCACTAAGGAATCGCTCTTAGCATCTCACCAAGAGGGTTTATCCGGCATCTCACCAAGATAGATTTGTGTTTCTTAACCCGAAACGAAGGAAGCACAAGCTTAGTTTTCTCAAATTCAACTTATCTTCAAATCAGTTCTTACACCCCTTTATATAGGAAAAATATTGAATCTATGAAAAATAAAAGAAATTAAAATAAATTGATAAACTAATGACGGATAATACGAAAGGGTTTCCGAGATTTATGACGGAGAGATGGCCAACCATAATGGCGGAAAACGAATGACCTTGGTTTCCATCAAAGAGATGGAAGGTCGGAAATCCCTAAAGCCCCGTCATTTAATCCGTCCTTATTGAATTCATTCCGTCTTCATTTATTGCATTTCCGACAAGCTGCCTGATTTTCGGACTGCTCCAAAGATGCCAGATTTCGTCCATCTTCCAAGCTGATTTGATGATTTCATCCTTCAATAAAGTTGTAGCCACTTAAAATATCTTTCCAACAAGTGCTTATCGGCTTCAATCGGAATTTTATACAGTCAGAACAAGCCAAAATACCGAAGTGTCGCCAAACAGTCTTCGCAAATGAAAGTTGATGTTCTGCTCCGAAGACAAACCCTTGTAGGAGAAAAGAGTCAAGGTCATGGGCGAATACGATCACATCATTTTTATTTCTCCTTTTCTCTTTTTTTCCATAAATTTATTTTTAATCCTCCATTCTCTTTTATTCTTAACATATTTACTAACAATCTATATATAACCTTAATTTAGAAGACTTTGCTTACGTGTCAATATTAGAGTAGTTTTAGGATTATTGACCAATTATGTTTTTTCCTTGATTTTTTTATTTCTCCTTTTCTCTTTTTTTTCCATAAATTTATTTTTAATCCTCCATTCTCTTTTATTCTTAACATATTTACTAACAATTGGGCTTAATTCAAAACATCTATATATAACTTTAATTTAGAAGACTTTGCTTACGTGTCAATATTAGAGTAGTTTTAGGATAATTGACCAATTATGTTTTTTCCTTGATTTTTTTATTTCTCCTTTTCTCTTTTTTTTTCCATAAATTTATTTTTAATCCTCCATTCTCTTTTATTCTTAACATATTTACTAACAATTGGGCTTAATTCAAAACATTGAATTCAATCTAATATAATCACTTTTAAATGCATGATTCAGATTTCAAAATTTCTAAAAAAGTTACAATGATATTGATATTATTATTACTGGCTGATTTAAAATATCTACACTTATGTATTATACTTTAGACGAGATATAAAAAAAATTATATCAGAATTATAAAATACATTTATGGTAAAATTTTTTTATCTTTACTTTTATTAGTGTTTTATAATATATTTATATATATTATTAATGTTTTAGTTTTAAAAAACCGCGTCATGGCGCGGGAATTGTATTAGTTTACAATTAAACCCAAAACAGATTGCGCAATAAATTTACAATTAAACACATATTTACATGTGCCCAACAAATAAATCCACATAAATATTTAAATATAGATCGACGATTGTTCTTCCTAGTGCTTAAAATCCACTCCCAGCTATGTGATTTCATTCACCCGTCATCAACAATAACATCACCATTTTTTATTTTTTATTTTGGTAACGTGGGGTTCCGAGGTTATCGACTAGTCCCCCACGAGTCCAAACCTTAGCCTACAAAGGACGTGGGCCGCTAAGCCAGGCGGCAAGCCACCAGACACTACTAGAATACTGCAATTAGACATCATTCAATTTAACTCTGTCAAGAAATTAACAGATGTTAAATTATTCTATTACATCGATAAAAAAAATTATGATGTGTAAAACAGTTTACACAATTGTCAAAAATTGGGACAGATGTGAAATTATCAGTTATGAAAAAAGCTAAACGCGTGCAATTAGAGAAAAAAGGCGCGGTTCGAACCCCGGAATGGCCGCTCTTTATTTACCAATTCAAGAGAAAAAAGGTGCGGGATAAAAAAACATGGAAAAATTTTGAAGCAAAGGCGCGGGATGAAAAAATTTGGAAAATTTTTGAAGCGGGCTTTGGAGGTAAGTTTAAACACTTGAAAAAATTGAACTTTCCTTTTTCACTGGTAGCCGGTAACATAAATAAATTTCTGACCCACTTTTTTTAACCTCATTAAAATTTCTATCTTCTTTAATTTCTCTCACCCACACGTTCAAACCCTAGCTAGGTTGTTCTACCTCTCTTTTCTCCGGTCCATACCCGACCCCCAAATTCCCAACTGAATCTTCACCTCTCTCCAGATCCGACCATCCTCTAGCTAGCTCCGATGACCCTCCTCCTTGGTTCAGTTCTTTTTTTTTCCTCCGGTCGTCATATCTTTGAAGCTTGTCCCGACGACCCAGCCGCTGCAAAAATGGACGGGAATTGATTAAAGAACCCTGAATCGCCGGCTCCCTAAGGTATCTGGCCTCCTTGTGTGGCTTTATCTGTTTTCCAATCTTCATCCTTCTTTGTTTTCTCTTTTCTATGCCTAAATCCCTAATCCCATCTCTATTGTCACAGAAGAAGGCTCTCGCTAATCCTTGAAATCCTTGGAATCATATGCTCCCACAAGGTATCTGACCTCTCTTTATTGGGTTTCATTTGTTTTCCCATCTTTATTCTACTTTATTTGCTTGTTTATATTCATGAATCCCTAACGCTATATATTTTGTCTCAAAAGAAGGCTCAGAAGAAG
Source organism: Persicaria tinctoria (assembly GCA_037127255.1). Lineage (NCBI taxonomy): Eukaryota > Viridiplantae > Streptophyta > Magnoliopsida > Caryophyllales > Polygonaceae > Persicaria > Persicaria tinctoria. The sequence goes on along the minus strand of JBANSL010000005.1, from coordinate 25,706,313 downwards.
GCTTGAATCGGTGATTCAGTCGTTCTATGGTACTCGTCTCTTTTGTCTACTTGACTTTTAAACTCGCTTGTTTTGGATGTAGGAATAGGTTTCTTCAATATTGTGATGAGTGATATCAATGGAAGGTAACTTCGAGTTCCTGGAATGGAAAAAGAAAGAAACTTATAATTTATATGTCATGGGTATTAATTGTTTTGCTTTGTAACTTAGTGTGCTATTTCATCTAATACAACCACTGATTCTATGGGGTCAAGGTAAGTGTGAATAAGGTGTTCTCTTCGTCTTATAGGAGGGATTATAAATAGAAGAGAATTCTCTATTCGCTTACTATATGCAGTATTAGGTTTGTAAATAAGCCTTTACAAACCTAATACTGCATATTTCATCGAATAATACTCCGTATTTCAACTAATAATGCTTCACATTTCATCGAATAATGTTTAGTTGTGTAATTATACTCGTGCGATGAATGTTTTTTATGGTGTTCCTCAAACCAAAAAGTTCTTATCCTGACGCATTATAATCAAATTTCACCGAATACTTTACCAAATCATTACCACAAGTAACAAAAAATTGACACATACATATGAACAACAACAACAACCACCCAGTTGATCCCGCTATACAGCGGGGTCTGGGGGGTCAGGATGTACGCACTCATACCCCGAACAGATCGAGAGAGTGTTTCAGATAGACCCAGAACGATAGGGAAATAACCACATAGTAATAGGACTCAAAGAAGGAAGTAGAGACAACAGGGAATAGGAAAGGGAAGGTGTAGGGAAAGAGCATGAAAGTAAACAATGGCACGAGAACACAGCTCAAATCAAAACCATAACAAATGACATTAAATATCAGCAGCTCGAATGCTCATCCTCCAGTGGTCTCTGTCTGAAATCATATCCTTCGATAGGTTCAGCAGAATAAGATCATGTCTGATAACCTCTAGACAACTCTTCTTAGGTATACCTCTCCCCCTACGGATTTCTCCCAAATTCAGGATTGCACACCTACAAACCAGAGCCGACTCAGGTCTCCTACTGACGTGCCCAAACCAACGTAATCTGGACTCCCGCAATTTTTCCACCATACTCGCAACTCTAACCTCTCTTCTGATGTCAGCATTTCAGATTATGTCAAGTCTCATGTGCCCAGTCATCCATCTCAGCATTCTCATCTCTGCAACTGACAACTTATGTTCTTGCGCTTTAGTGATAGGCCAGCACTCAGAGCCGTACAACAAGGTCGGTCTAACAACCACCTTATAAAATTTACCTTTCAGTTTAGCTGGGACTTTTTTGTCATAAAGCACCCCCAATGCTCTTCTTCATCTTAGCCATCCAGACTGAACTCGATGCTCAATATCTCTATCAATACCCCCATCACTCTGAACGTATGAGCCCGGGTACTTGAAATACTCCTTCTTGGGGACAGTAACCTCCCCTAATGCAACTGCAGGTCCCTGATCATACCCCTCACCAAAACTAAACTGAACATACTCGGTCATGGTCCTACTCAATTTGGGACCCTTAGACTCTAGCACCATCCTCCAGTTTTCAAGCCTGCGTGCCAAACCTACTCTTGAGTTGTCCACAAGCACAATGTCATCTACAAACAGCATACACCAAGGGACCTCTTCTTGGAGTGGGGAGGAAAGACAATCCATGACAAGAGTGAATAGAAACGGACTGAGAGCTGAGCCCTGATGAAGCCCCACCCGAACTTGAAAGTACTCAGAATCTCCACTCGGCGTTCTAACACTAATCAAGGAACCCTCATACATATCTCTGGTAGCTCTGGTATACGTCACAGCCACTCCTTTCTCAACCAGGCAACTCCAAAGCAAATATCTCGAAACTTTGTCATAAGCCTTTTCTATATCGATGAATGCCATATGCAAATCCTTTTTCCTATCTCTGTGCATCTCGATCAAACGCCTGAGCAAGTGGATAGCTTCTATAGCAGATCTACCAGGCATGAAGCCAAATTGGTTCTCAGACACCTGCACCAACATCATAAGTCTTACCTCTATAACTCTTTCCCACAGTTTCATCGTGTGACTCAATAGCTTAATTCCTATGTAGTTGCTGCAGCACTGGACACCCCCCTTGTTCTTGTATACCGGAACCAATTTACTAAGTCTCCATTTTGTTGGCATTTTTTCCTGAACTTAGGATGACATTGAAGAGCGGCACAAGTTTTATATCTAGAAAACCCTACACTAAATGCGACACATACCTCTGAATAATATTAAGTTTTCCCCGAATAATACGAGAATATGGTTAACGATACTCTTCCTACCCACCCACCCACCCACCCACTCACCCCCCACCCACCACTCACCTTCAACAACATACTTGACGGGATATGATCTTGACACCAAAGATGAACCCGTCGATGGTCACTCCCTCTGTTATCGTCTTCAACACCAAACCTAACCTCAGCGATGGTCACTCTCTCTGATATTGGCTTCAATCTTTAGAGCCTGTCGGCGTCGGAGTTTCTGGCCATGCTCGGAGTCGGCAGTGTGGTGGTCGGCGTCGATTGGTTCTGTTGGTCCCGACACCGTAGATATGAGAGAGAACGAGAGGGGAAGACAAAGAGGGAGTGAAGGAGATCGGGATAACGAGGAGGAGATAAAGGGTGAGAGGGCGAAGAATTGGGGGCAGCCATGGAATGGAAGTCCGAAGGATGAAGAATGAGCGACCATGGGAGTTTCCCCCATTCTTGGATCTTAAAACAATTAGGGAGTGAAGGACAGAACAAGATCGAAAGGGAGGAATCGAGTGAGAGGGGAAGCCATGGAAAGAGGCTCGATGGCACAAGCGGTGTTCAACCACCCCTTGTCAGATGAATCCCATCCGCATCGACGCCGCTGCTCCTCTACTACCTTCGCCATCGGAATAGTCGCTCACAATGACTTCGATGCCGGTGATGATTTAATTGTGGTGTTGGAGTTTGGTTTTGTGGTGGTAATGGATTTCACTTACTAAAGCTTCAAAAGGGAACACAAACTACATAGTACACGTGAATAATAAGAGAAAAATGCCTCTTTAGGGTTTTAATTGGAACCATCAATCACGGGCCCCACTCTCCAAATTATGGGTTGAAATGTTCCTTTTTTTTTAAACACCCGTACATGTGGCGGATTGTAAGCTCTCCATTTCACTAAGATCAATGGCTGAGAATTTTGTACGCACAAGGTACACTATAAGAGGTGTGCACTCTTGAACTAAGTCTATATATATAGTATGGATCGGATGAGAACACTCCTTAAGGTGAAAACTAGGAACAAATATGGGTCGTCGAATAGGCTGGAATTAAGGGTTGACATTAAACCCCAACTTCTGAATTTATTTGTAAAATAAATTGGGGGCCCATCACATTTATCACCCCACCCTCCAAAGTTTGCGTGTAATCCACACAACAAAAAAAAAACCTAAAATCTAGCCCATATGCGGTAGACAATAAAAATTACAAATTTCTCCGAGCTTAAAAGAGCATTAACACCCATGGGGTAACCCTATCCCTCTCTCTCTCTCTCTCCTCGTACTATTTCGACACCTCATTTTCCACTAACTCTATCATCCCATCCTTTAAGAATTTCTAACTCTTAACCCATATCCATAAGTTTACCCCATTACTATTTTTTAAACCTTATTTATACCCCACAACATATTTTTAACCAATCAAAACTTATTCCACTTAATTAAAAAAAATATAATCCATTTTTATAATTTTTTTTAAAATAAAAAAGAGATGGGTGAAGGGGTGGGATTACCCCTTCTTGCTGGCTTCACCCCTTCCCTTCCATTAAGTGGGGTAAACTCCACACTCATCATCTACCCTATAAGAAGAGAGAGGGGGTAGACCATCAACAACCATGGGTAAACCTCTTACCCATTTTATTTTCTCTCATCCTACCCTAATTTTACACCTCATTTATTTTTTTGTTTAAATTTATTTTTACTTTTTCTACCTTATCCTATAAGGTTTGTTCTACAACCATGGGTGAAACCTCTTACTCATCTTCAATTTTATTTTCACTTTTTCTTTCCCTTTATTATGTGTATCATTACATCTTTTTCATTTAATTTTTGATTAAAAAAAAAGAAAAGAAAATTAGAAAATGGAAGAGGTTACCTCTCTCTACCAAGGTAACCTCTTCCATTCTCTTACCTTAAGGTAAAACCCACAACCATGGGTTTACCTTTTAGTAACCTTAAGGTGAGCAAAACCCATGGTTGCTCATGCTCTAAGGGGGAGAGGTAAACTGATGGATGTTGATGCTCTTAGCCCGCTTTCTGACCAAAAAAAAATATTAAAAAAAATTACGAATTTCTTTTTTTCTAAAATGGTACCTAGGAAATGCCATTTGTTTAAAAAATTATAGGGATTTGTTATTTTCCAATAAAATCTAATTTTATAGGGATTTGTTTAAAAAATTATAGGGATATTCGACCATGTGCCAATTTTTTTTTCCACCAAAACTGGCTATGTGCCATTTTTTTTAGGGAAATGCACAATCTAACCCAAATATCCGGATTTATTGTAAGGTTAACTCGATCCGGAAAAAAATTGCAGATCCGGTTACCTGTGTACCCGGTAGCCCGTTGCAAAAGAGAGAAAGGGAAGAGAGAAGGAAGGGGATCGATCGAAGACGGGGGCAGGTGGAGGCATCTCCCTCGACGGTGAATTGCTCAAGGCGAGACGCAGGCGGAGGCATCTCCCTCGAGGCGAAGCGCAAGCGACTAGAAGGGGATCGGAGGCAGGCGAGAAAGGAGGGAGAAGGACCTCTCGGTCGTCGGTGCGTAGCTGGAATCGCAAAGGGGCGTGGCGCCGTTGCAGGGTCGGTGGTGGAGGTCGGCTTCATCTCCGTTGGTGGCATCAAGGTCGGTGGGGCACAAGCGACTAGAAGGGGATTGGAGGCGGGCGAGAAAGGAGGGAGGAGGAAGGGGATCGAGGCGAGGCGCATTCAGTGCCGACGACTTCCCTCTCTCTCATCCATGCTCGTCTTCTTTCAATTGGAATTCTGGAAAGCGTCCAGGATGTTCAGAAATTTTAGGGTTCGAATTGCTCTTCATTTGGAATTGCAGGTTAGTTAAATCAACCCAATTTTGTTTCAGTTTCCATTGTAGGTTTGGCTTTTGTTTTTACTTCAGCTGCAGTTGAGTTTGTTCAAAATTCGAAGTGAAATGTGGATGAACTAAACAAGAGGAAAAACAATTGATGATTGAGTTCATAACAGGAAGAAATTCGAAGTGAAATGCGGAAATTGAGACTGAAATTGAGAGTTCATCCGCATTTCACTTCCTCTCAATTATCCAGCACAAGTTCTGTTTTAGGGTTTTGAGTTGCTTTTGGAACTTGGTTGGGTCTGAGCCTCTAGGTTGAAAAACATCCATTTTTAGGCTTTTGGTGATTTGGGGGTTTTGCATTTTTGTTTGGAATTGAGTTTTTTTTAAGGTATAATTAATTGATCAATTAGATGGCTTCTACTAGTAATGAGAATGAGAATAGAGGGAGTATGTGGGATTTGGATCAGAAGCATGATCAGCCCATGGAGGTGGAGGCAGGACGACTCAAGAACATGTATAGAGAGAGGGTATCTCTTTTTTGTCTATGACTGTTTATGTTAATCTTGAAATTTGTTGATCATTCAAGTTGAGATTAAGATACTAAGATGCCATTTATATATAGATTATAGAGCTTAGGTTTACCTTTTCTTCAATTTTCATGGTCTTTTACTGAAAACTTTATTTTCATTCTTTTTCTTATTGGTACTTTGCAATATGCATCCTTGCAATCTTTCATTTTCTTCGTGGGATCGAAGACACAGAGGATTCGGGTACATCTCCTTTGACATAAATATTCTTCACATGTAGCCTATATATTAGCTCAATGGGAGAGCATTGTGGTCATACACAAAGATGTGTGTTCCATTCCCACGTAGGCTTATTATTCATTAATCAACGTCGACTATCAACTTATGTTTAGAACAAGTCAAGCTTGCTACATCACCAAATTATAGGCAGTTTCATATCAAAATAAATCAAAAGCCAAGAACATTCTTGTTGATTTCATCATAAGATGGGTTTTTAACATGACAAGTAATAGGTTTGACATGTCACATAGGTCACTTAACATGACAATCAGAGTGAGCGAACTTACCCCAGAAATCATTCAAGGCTATATTTGAAACCAAGTTAAAAAAAAAAGTCTAGCGGAAGGAATTCTGAATAATAAAAAAGGAATAGAATATGTCTCAAATTCAGGTGTCAAGTAAAAAAAATCCATATATCAAGTAAAATACATTATATGTCATGTAAATCGGTATGGGTGTCATGTAAATTCAGTATGGGTTATGGGTTATTTTTGGTGTTGCTATCACAGAATTTAGTGGCATAAGTGCAGCCACTTGGCACTTATGCCACTAAATTCTGCACTTATGCCTCCGACGACGACGTCTTCCCTGCTTCATCGAACCTCACATCCTTCATTTCCTCTCTCACTGTTGCGCGCTTTTCTCTCTGCAATCGGCTGCAACCCGTGAGAAACCGGGTAAAAGAGGGTTACTTTGCAAAAAAAAAATTTGGGGGGGGGGGGGGTGTTTAACCCCGCAATCTAACCGGGTTTTTGGGTTAGTTTTACAAAAGCCCCTTTTTTCCATTTTTTAAATTACTGTAATCTTTTTTTGGTACTCTATAGTCTTAAGGTTTCTACCCAAAACTAATAAATGTGTAAACAATTGTCATCTTACATATGCATAATATTTATAATTTAACTAAATAATCTCTCAAATTTAACCAAATAATATATGGCATTTAACCGAATAAGCTTTCTAATTTAACCGAATTATATTACTATTACGATCATCATCTTACATACGAATAATATTTATAATTTAACTGAATAATCTCCCAAATTTAACCGAATAATATATTACATTTGAGCGAATAATCGTTCTAATCTAACCGAATAATTTATAATTATATTATTAATTTGTAAATAGGTCTTACATACGAATAATATTGATAATTTAACTGAATAATTCTCACAAATTTAACCGAATAATATATCACATTTGAGCGAATAATCGTTCTAATCTAACCGAATAATTTAAAATTATATTATTCATTTGTAAATAGGTCTTACTTGCTAATAATATTTATAATTTAACTGAACAATCTCCTAAATTTAACCGAATAATATATCACATTTGACCGAATAATCTTTCTAATCTAATCGAATAATTTAAAATTATATTATTCATTTTCAAGTAGGTTTATTTGTATGCATATGTTAAATATTCATTTGCGGAGTATAAAATAAGTAAATAAAAAAACAATTAGAAAAATGAAAACACAGATCGGTGTGATGAAATATTTGTATGCATCCACCAACGCCTGGGCAAACGAGATCCACTCACAGCGGAGGCCTTAGCTCTTAAAATAGGGATCCAACAAGTGCGGCAACTAAATATAGGAAAGATCCAGATTGAAGGCAATAGCAAGATAATCATTGATCACTTAAATAGGAAATCCAACTTCCCTTGGGAGATAGAACTAATAGTGTCGGATGCTCAAGTCCTGCTATCGACTCTGGAAGAAGTAGATTTTTTTCATGTTCCTCGTATGGGTAATATAGTGGCGGATAAGGTTTCACACCTTAGCCACTCTGCTCGAAGAGTCGATATTAAAAATGACCCAGGTCTCCTTGACCTCATCTGCATGGTTGCTGCCGGGTAGAGCCAGCCCACCCGAATTCTTTCCTAATCAAAATATATATATACATATATATATATATATATATATATATATATATATATATATATATATATATATATATATATATATATATATATCACCCGAATTCTTTCCTAATCAATATATATATATATATATATATATATATATATATATATATATATATATATATATATATATAGAGAGAGAGAGAGAGAGAGAGAGAGAGGTTGGGTCCTGTGTTAACAAGCCTTATTGTGTTTTGTGTTAACAAATCTGAGCCTTTGATTGAATGAAATGGGTGGCTGAGAATATTTGACAATTTTGCCTTTTTCTTTAATTAAAAATCAATGGGACCCACTTCTTTCCTTCCCCACTTGTTGAATTATGCGCGTGTGTTGTACACTTTTTTTTGTGGCGTAACATTTTTGAGTGGAGTAACGTTTTTTTTGTGGTGCATTGTTTGAACTATTCGATAAGGTGATAAAAAATATTCGTTAACTTATACTTATTATTCGTTAGATAATAGAAAAAGAGTTGGTCAATTTCGCAACTATTCGCTAAGTTAATAGCAATTATTCGCTAAATTAATCGATATTATTCATCCGTAAAGAGGAGTTATCATTTAGATAATAGCAAAAGGGTTGATCAATTTTGCAATTATTCGCTAGATTGATAGTAATTATTCACTGGGTTGGAAGAGTATGTAAATGTAATTCTTGATTTCCCACATCTAATTAACCATATACATATGAATAATTCTGTATTATCAACGAATAGAAACTATGAACTTGCCGAATATTGACTCTGAACATAAAATAATAACTAAATAGTAAGGAATAACCTATCTCATTCCATCGAATATTTATTGCATACCAATGAATAATTCCTTATTCTTGATCGAATAACAAGGAGAATCATGAGCAATCGCTAATCTATATACAATAATTCCTTATTCTTGATCAAATACATATGAATAATTTTATATTATCAACGAATAGAAACTATGAACTTGCCGAATAGTGACTCTACATGAAATAATAACTAAATAGTAACGAATACTCTATCACATTCCATCGAATATTTATTGCATACCAATAAATAATTCCTTATTCTTGATCGAAGATTAGTTGCATACCAATGAATAATTCCTTCAAGCTATGCTCTAAGGTTACAAACTCATCATGTACCTTGGAGATCCGATGAAATCGAATACAGATTGAACAAAAATTCAGGAAGAAGAAAACAAGAGTTACACAAGATTGAGCAACAATCGAACACAGATTGATCGCCACCTACCTGTTCGTGGCCCTCGCTCGCAATCGGAGGTTGCCGTCGGAGATCCTAGGGTTCGCGAGATTAGCATCCGAGTTCTTCCTCTGCAATTGGAAATTGCCTCATCCCCCGATCCCAAACTGCCATCGCCTTCGCCTGGGCTCAAGATGTTCTTCATCCCGAAAAACTGCCGACGATCAAAATCACCTGCCCGACGAAATCATCTCTCCCGGCGATGACCTTATTCCAGGACTTCCGGGCCTCCTTGAGCCTCGAGTACGCCGCATTCGTCCTGAACACCAGCAAACAGAGGTTTCCGTCGGAGATCCGCCATGGGAGGTTGCCGTCGGAGATCGCCGCCTACCTGTTCGTGGCCCTCGCTCGCAATCGGAGGTTGCCGTCAGAGATCCGCCATGGGAGGAAGGAGGAGGATCGGGGAGGAAGAAGGAGGCGTCCATCTGGGCCATCGCTTCGCCTTTTGAAAATGACGGATTGCGGTTAGGGTTGGGATTGTGATACACGCGCTTTATAGAGTCATGGGGTGTGCTTTTTTTCCTTTTTTATTTTCCATTATTAAAAATGATAGATTAATCACAATCATTCAATTACACTAAATCAACGATCATTATTTGTTAACACAAAACATGTTAAGGCTTGTAAACATTTGATCCATACTATATATATATATATATATATATATATATAGGTAAAGGTTCAAATGAAAATGGGGCTTAAAATGAAAATTATCCTTAAAGTGAAAATGGGCCTATTTCATGGGTTTTGGGGCGCGGATCCCGTTCACCTGTTAATGGCCCGACCTTTTACACTCTAACCCCGTACGTTCATCTGCTCGCTCGCTCGCTCTTCGATCAAGTACCTGACCACCGCCGCTCTTTCCTTTCTCTCGCACTCGCCATTGTCGCCTCTCCTCGCCGGTATTCCCCACCGCCAGAAGATCCGGCCTGCAGCAGCTCCCGCACCGACTACCTCCTCGCGCTCACCAACAACAGTTTCTCGGCATCAGCTGATCGAATCCATTTCAATCTCTATCTATGCGAAGTTCGTCGTCTTGATCTCCGGCAATTTCTCGGCATTGATCCTTTACACATATGCGGTATCGGTTATATCTCTGCTTGTTGGAGTCGGGAACCTGATGCGATGCAATTTGATTATTCCAATCTAATTTTCTGATTATTGAATCTCTGTCTTTTTTCAACTAACTATTTGTGCATTGACATTTCTGATTTCGAGAGGATTCTTTTTTGAAGATCTGCGTTTAGTTTAAGCTGTAGATCACATTTGATTGGGAGAATGTCTTTTGTGGGCAATTTAAGCTTGTCTAGATCACATCTGATTTACCAAATAAGCTTGTCTTCCAGATTTGGCTTTGTTGTGATGTGTGCTTGATTAAGGTTTTGGGGGTGCTTGAATCATGTGATGGATTTCATATTTGATTGAACTTACTGTTTGGATCTGATAGAGTAGTTGTGACTTGTGGTGGCGCAGCTAAATTAGGGTTTGTGTTAATAAAATTGCCCACATATGATTGTTTTGTGCACCACTCATTTTTAGTGCTTTGCAATTGTGATAATAAATTAGTTGTGGTGGGATGCTCGCTTTGCAATTGTGATAATAAATTAGTTGTGGTGGGATGCTCGTTATGGATTTGTCTTCCCGTAAGGATTTGTCATCTGAATCATTTACACTTGTCTTTACAAACTTGAAATTTACAATTGTCATAATAAATTAGTTGTGGTGGCGATTATTGCATCTTATGATCATCACCTTTTGTTCCTTTTTCCCTTTCGTGCACTTTATTTGCTTTATTATACATCCTTAATTTGTTATGTTGTGATGTGTTTATTATTATAGCTTGAATTTCCTGTTGAGTATTTTTTATGTGGATAGGAAATTTTAGAACTTTAACATGTATGTGATATAAAAATGCTCTCATGGCATTTGATTAATTGTCTAGGCGTCATAGCAGCCCGTGTTTTAACATTGATACATAATCATGCTTGAAACTTAAATCTTACTATACAGCTTTCACTGATTTCTAGAGTGAGGTTATAAATAATAATTGTTAATTTGAAAGCCAGGTTTAAGATATTATGCTTGTTTTGGAACAGATAAAGAATGTGAAGATCGAAGGGTTCTGTTAGGCATCTTTTGGATGATGGGAGCTTTTGGATGAGGCAGCCCATCTTTTGGATGATCGAAGGGTTCTATTAGGCATCTTTTGGATCGAAGGGTTCTGTTCGACATTTGCAGAAGGTTAACTGAGTTTAATTTTTTATTTTTCCGGTGTGTTCATTTGAACAAGCACACTAGTTGATGCCACATGATTTCAGTTAGAATAATATTTGTTTTAGTGATGCACTCAAATTAGAATTTATGAAGAATTATTGATTCTTCTACAGTTCTACATTGTAATGATAAGATTTTTTTGATGCAATCTAAAAGTCGTGGTTAGTTTTTATGCTAAACTTTGTACTCACTGTGTGTGTATTGGAAATGTGCTATAAATGCGCCTGAAACATATGTAACATGTACCAAATATAGTAGCATTGCAGAATTTTTTTAAAAAATCCCATAAATATATAGCATGAATGGACAAGTAGAACTGAGATATATGTAAATAACAATTTAAATTCACTAACCTAATATCACAGACCTACATCTGTCATATTAGTAGAAAACATTACATGTGAACAAACCTAATATCATGGTTGGAGAAGACTTACGTCCCTAGATGTTAACTAACTGCTGTACTTAGCATCCCCAGATGCTGCATTTTCTTTAGATATGACTGTTTCTGCTGGATTCAAAAGATTTTAAATATGTGACCAAGATTTAGGATACTCTGATCCATATGCCTTCCCTCTTCTATTAGTTTCGCTTTCTTGTAATTTTGTTTTGCTTGTTTTTGTGGCAAATTTTATGGATGCTAAAAGGAGTATTCCATGTTACATTGTTGAAGGAGGGCAAAAGTAAGACAATGGAGTATTCCATGAATGAATATAGTATACTATCTTATATGAATGGGAAGGCACAAAATTATTTAACATGAATGAATATAGTATACTAAAATGTAGATTGCATAATTGGTATCTAAAATTGCACTAAAATGTCTTATTTTTGCACTTAATATACTTCAGATTGCACATTGATCGGCTGAGTTGTTATTTTTGTATGAGAACGAGTTAGGCCATCAGGTTCCCCTCTCCAACCTTCTAGGTTCATCTCTTTGGATCCAATGTTTAGTCCTTTTTCCTTCATGGTGAGATTCTGTTTGTTATTGATTCACGAATAAATGATATTTCATTTCAAGTCTAATGTATCTCACTGCAATTTAGGGGCTCTATTCGCTAAACCTTAAATAGATTGGGAGTTTCACTCTTTCTAGAAATTAACACTTTTGTTTTACTATTTTAGAAACCAGGTTTAATATTTGGCTTCTACTACTTATTGACTTCAAATTGCACAATTGTTATCTAAAATTGCACTAATATATCTTATTTTTGCACTTAATATAGTTCAGATTGCACAATTGTATTCTAAAATTGCATTAATATGCATGATGTGTCATTAAAGCCTATTAGCTCAAAATGGGAGAGCGATGTGCTATGCGCAAAGACGCGGGTTCAAATCCCGCATAGGCTATTTATGTGCGATGTGCATGAATAAGATTCTGAAGTGCGCAATTAAGATTATAAAGTGCAAAAATAAGATGATAGCTTCAAGAATAATAATATGAAGTGCATGAATAAGATTCTGACGTGCACAATTAAGATTATAAAATATAAAAATATAATGTTGTGCAAATATAATATTATGTTGTGCAAATAAAATATTATGTTGTGCAAATAAAATATTATGTTGTGCAAATATAATATTAGGTTGTGCAAATATAATATTATGTTGTGCAAATAAAATGATAAGTGCAAGAATAAAATAATGAAGTGCAAAAATAAAAGGATGAAGTGTATGAATAATAATATGAAGTGCGTGAATAAGATTATGGAGTGCACAATTGAAATTATAAAGTGGAAGAATAAAATGATAAGTGCAAGAATAAAATAATGAAGTGCACAATTAAGATTATAAAGTGCATAAATAAAATGATAAAATGCAAGAATAAAATCATGAAGTGCGTGAATAAGATTATGGAGTGCACAATTGAAATTATAAAGTGCAAGAATAAAATGATAAAGTGCATAAATAAGCAGATAAAGTGCAAGGATAAAAATAAGTTTATGAATTGCACTTTTATCAAAAAATAATACAAACTATTAAAATTAAATAATTTAGCCTATGTAGGATTCGAACCCACATCTCTGCGCATAAACACATTGATCTACCATTGAGCTAATAGGCTTTTAAAAGCTTAATAAAAAAAACTACTTGCAAATAACAACCGACAACTATGGGTGTTATTCAAGTCGAACGAGCCGAGTATTTGGTTGCTCATGCTCTGCTCGTTTTTTATCGAGCTGAGTTCGAGCCATTGCCTAAACATATCTGAAGTCGTTGCCTCCAAGTTGGTGTATCCTTTTTTAGCCATGTTTCAATAAAATCCTTATTTAGCCCTGCTCTTCAATTCAGCAGTGTTGCTCAGGAGCTTTTCTCCTCCATATCATCTAGTTTTGCACTTTATATTGATAACTATGTAATGGTATCTGAAATAGTCTCTTAAAAAGTAAGTGTAACAAACAACAACTAATAGTTTTGCCAACACAAACACACCTGCTCCAACAACTGTGTGAATTTCATCAACAAATAAGATTATTTGTCCATTAGATGATGTGACTTCCTTCAAGACAGCTTTCAGCCAGGGGCGGAGCCAGGAATTAGTCTAGGGGGGGCTCAATTTTTTTTCCACTGGTTCATGAAAAATTGCAATAGATGACTTCTTAGATCGTGTAATCTAAGTTCATGAAAATTTTCACAAATTCGTAACTAATCTAAGTCCAAATCTCATTCACAAATTGCAAAATCACAAATCCATAACTAATTTAAGTTCTAACTTCTAACCCTAATACAAAATTGCAACTACAAGTCTACAATTCACAAACCTTATTCACAATTTAACAAATTCATAAATTGAAAAGTCACAAATCATAAATTCGTAACTAATCTAAGTCCAAATCACAAATCCATAACTAATCTATAAGGGGAAATGAAAATTAAAAAAGAAGAAGAGGCGAACATAAGGTGGGGTTAAAAAGAAATGAGGGATTAGAAGAAGTTAAAAAAAAGCCTCAATAAATGAGGGTAGGCAGGGGATTCGAACCCTGGATCATTACAATACCCATACACACCTACAACCAATTGTGCTATCTTGTCTTAGTGTGCTTATCTCACCTTATATACTATATATACAGATTCATTTTTTTCCGGGGGGGCTCGAGCCACCGCATGCCCCCCCGCTTTCAGCCTCTCCTCAAAGCCCCCCCCCCCCCCCCCCAAAAAAAAACTTGGCACCAGCTAGCAGTGAGCCCATATCCCAAAAACAAAATCACATTGAACTCCAGAAAAATTGCATTTACAAGAAGTTAGAAATGTTTATGCATATCCAATTTCCCATACCCCACAATGATAAGTACCCCGCAATTTATATACCTTGAGGTTCGTCAAAGGTTCGGGAACATCTCCACGAATAATACGCTGGGCTAATCTGCAATACCGATACCACAAATATATCTCAGTTTGCATGTTCAAGATAATTGTACCATTTCAGTCAGACACAAAAGCCTATAAAAGCATCCATGCTATAATGGACACTACCAAGGGAAAACAAACAGCTCATTGACCCACCTTCTAGTGATTCATGGTAGAAGCGGTGACATGCTTCCTCTAGTCAAATGGAGTTTGTGAACCTAAAATATTACATAACTAAAATGCAGAGGACAACTACAGATTGATCTCCATTAGAGAAGGATGTTTTGGCTGCTGCAGCATTGTAAATGCATGTGCTTTCATCATTTTGCATCAAATCAAATCTCAATCTTGATAAGGACGATGTCATGGCGGAAATGCTGCAACACTGTAAAGTGAAATCAAAATTCATTTTTAGGATATGAATCAGGATAAACATTCATTTTTAGGTGTTCTAACATGCAGGCTCTAGGTACATAAGGGCATTCATTTATGCATGGAAAATGGAAAGGAGATGAAACATGAGAAGGGCAAAAAAGTGTGTAATGCTCAGTGTTGTTCATAGTTTCAACTATGAAGATTGTCTGTTGCACACAAAAAGTGAAATCAAAATTTCACAACTCCTTTCTTAACCCTTGCTATAATAATCCATGTACACTTAATTAGAACATATAGATAGGTGAGTGGCAACCCTTAAAAATATGAAAGTGGGACAGAACAAGGAAATGACAACACAAATTATACATTTTGTTAAATATATACAGACAAGAAGAGTAGTAGTAAGCATAATTAAAAGCCAAATAAATACAGTACTCTAGTCCTGAGTGGTGTTGCCCTCTTTGTGCTCAATCCTGTGCAAAGGTAAAAGTAGAGAAGAGAAGCCAGATTTGCTGAAATGTAAGCCTTTAAATAAGACATCATCATGTGTCTCAACATCTTTAATCAGTATAATTTATGTATGGCATATAGCCAAGCACTAGTTAATTGTAATGCAGGAATGCGTAGCAGAGAAGGGCACCACAATAGCAACAGAGATGTTAATTGTGAGTTCGATTATCTCAAATTTAAGTAAAAAAAAAACTCTCAATCAATCTATTTGAACAACAAATCATTCTAAATAAGTTTCAATTTCACTCTTTCAATTATAAGATTCTACAAATTTATTCAGTTTAGCAAAACCTAGAAATTGGGGGTTTATTAGAAACTTACATTGTGGATTCAATGGAGGAGATAAAGAGGAGAGGACGTCGGTGTTCTGGTCGGAGGCTGGGCTCTATTTGCCTGGCTCGGAAAGAGGTTGTCAGCACCACCGCTGGCTGCTAGACACTCATGAGTCTCGGACGCTCGTTGTTGCTGGGGAGAGAGGTCAGATGCTTCTCGGGATCGGAGGTCAGGACTTTCCGTCGGCGGTTGGTGAGGTTGGAGAGACAGCGGCAGGGAGGATTCGGGAAGGAAGGAGGAGCAACAGAGGAAGAGGAAGGTCGGGTGTACTACTGGACTTCTTTCTTTTGTTTTTTCCCTTTTTATTTAATCCCGGTTCAGTCCGGTTCGGTTTTTTAAATTAGTAAGACCCGCGCCGGTTAACCCAACAAAACACCATTTTCACTTTAAGCAAAATTTTCATCTTAAGCCCCTTTTTCACTTTAACCTCACCCTATATATATATATATTTGTATGCATGTTGCAATTGAATGTGGAGTGTGAGATCTCTACATTCTCACGCGCCGAATGATCAGATAACGGGTCTTCAATCAAATAGGGCTCATCCATTTGTTTTTCTTTAAAACTAAAAAATTTAATTAATCTAAACCCTTGATTTATTTGAATTTTTCTCGCAGGAGCCAACCCACAAATTTAATTAATCTAAACCCTTGATTTATTTGAATTTTTCTCGCAGGTATCCAAAAGAATCAATATAATCAGCAGTTCGTTCTCCGTTTGCAGATGCCACAAAAGCAATCAAATCAACAACTTACATGCAATAAAAAGAAGCATGTGTGACACTGCCACTAAAAAAAATCATTTGAATCGAGCTCAACCTAGGAGTGGGAATAAAGAGTTTGGTGCCTTGGCCATTTCCATACATTCCTAAAGATCTCCATATGGAGCTTTCAATACCTAATAGAGATGCACACATGTAAGTCTACTCTATGCGATACAACTTGTAAGCACATACTATATTATGAAACCATATATAAAACCCAATGTATCCTAATCCACACAAAAACAAATCAACATGTGAAAACTAATACTATTAAAAGTCCATGATTTCAAAAGAAGATATAGACATACGTTAAACCTCAATTTGTGTTATGAAGAAACCACGGTAGGAAACAGGTCTCCACCACTTGCACTTGCATGAGACAGAGATAATGATGCCAGTAGATCATGCTCCAATGAGTTAACATTCACGGTTGCAGAAAGACCAACTCGAACCTGTCAACGCATATGCTTAGTAAGTTAAATCATCCAATCCAATTGATCTAGATGTAATCAGCATCAAAAAAATTAATACTCACAAATTGTACATCCAGTGTAAATGATAGATTCAACTTTTCAAGGTTCATCAGACTTAAACTAAATAATGTAAGAAATTGAGTATCCTTGATATTTTAGAAAAAGTCAAAGCCTCAAGCGAATCGGATGTCTTTCTAGAATACCACCAACATAACAGAAATCCAGCATTGGAGAAAACAGATGCCCAACCTGAGAGAGAGCGCAACCCGTTGCTTCCAACTTCGGTATCAGATAACTCCAAAGTTTTAAAGTGTAAAGGCCTAAACAAGAAGGTCAGTGTGTGTAAACAAGGTTGAGAAGTGACCAATTTCTTCCACATGAATACCACAAATAACAATGAATATAATCTCAACCAAAGAATAACCTGCCAAGTGAGCCAGCCCCTCGTCTCCAACCTGACAGGAGTCCAAATTTAGGCTCTCCAAATTGGTTAAATCTGCAGCAGTAAAAACGTGGTCAGTAAGATAAACAAAAGTTCACTCCTCCCTCATTCAGATACCCATTCCTCCCAACCAGCACATTAAGAGTTTATACATTAGAATCCACTCATATAAATTAATTGAAAGGAGAAACCTGTATGTTTAATTGTTTATACAGAGTGTTGCATAACCAAGTTAGAAAACATAAGAAATCTAGTTCTATATTACAATCAAAAAGTGCCTGACTTAGAACAAGGTTGAGTAGGTTGAGCCCGTAGGTTAGTGTCCTGTTCTGAACCATGAAGGACTGGAAACACCAATACCTTCTCTGGTTAGCACACCTTAATTCATCGAGATCCAGAGCAAAACTATCAGCCATAGTGGTAATATATGGCCCCCTTTAAGAATCCTAGCATCAAAATTCACTTTAGTTGTCCAAAATCTTGAACATATATATTAAAGATCTTTACACTTGCTTCATAACCTTGCATCTTCACTAAACAGTATATCTTGTGATAAATTAGACAAGAAATCAATGTGCTAGCCGGCTAGGTGAATTCTTGAAAGGATTGAACTCCATCAAGGAATCTAGATCGCTGTAAATGCTAGATTCAAAACCTATCGTGATAAAGTTATCATCCTTATGCATGAAGCATGGAACTAATAAGATTTTTAAAATGTATGATCATTCTAATGCAAAAGTATAGAACCATATGATAACAAAAAGAATTTTTTTTTTTCAACATTGCCAAAAAAAGGAACTTTTCTTTGTAGAGGCTTTCTTGATTTAAAAAAAAATACACAAGCAATCAAGCGGCTTTAGTGAGGAATTTGACAAGGAAATACGCCAAGGGTTCAACAGCAAGTGTGAAATCATGCAATGTACTGGTTTGAATAGTCAAACGTAAAACATCGACCAATTTCAGAATTCAGATATACAGTTCCGATTTATACCTGACTCCGAGAATCTAAGCTGCTTCCCACCTTGTCACCATCAGCTCAAAACCGCCCTCATAAAATCTGCGCAATCTCGGTCTTGTCTACCTGCAAGCGCTGTGGCAGCCACTCCAAACAAAGTCGGAAACAACTTCGAAACACATTGGTGGATTAGATTAAGGAGAGGATGCACGCGGTGGCTACGTTGAATTTGGAGGAGAATTTTGCAGAAAAGGGTTTAAAAGTAGGTTGCACTCTCTCCTTCCTTAACACTAATGCCAAATTCCCCCTTCAATCTCCACCTGCATACCAAAACTTGCACTCATCATTTAAAATTCTGATAACTTATATATAAGCATCAAGCTAGATATTCATCTCTTTGGTCGAAACAGATTAACCATCGCCATATGATTAAAGGTTAATGCTTACCATGTCCAAGGAATCAGTTCCAACAGCAAAAAAATTTTATTCACCGGTAACCTCAGATCCATTAGGTAATGCCAGCTGCTTTATAACTATTGCACAGGCCTTTGTTAACTGTCTCCGGTGGGACATGCAGAAGAACAAAATTTATTCATCAAACAATAGAAGCATGGCAGTGAGATGAATAATTAATGGATTCTAGAGAACAAAATGTTTGTAAGCATGTTCTTATTGCTGAATTAAAGTAAGCAAATAGTGAAGGCCTCTCACGAACCAAAGCTAACGATTTTTCTTAAGGAAGTTTTCGTTCAAATGAATTATCTTTCAAAGTATAATGGTTCTATGTTAACAAATACCCTTGGCAGATGGCATGGGCAAAATCTTTAAATTAATGCCTAGGTGTCATGGTAGTGTAACTGAAACTAAAATCAATATAGACTATCAAACTAAAAAAAAAAAATTTTAATCTTTGCCCATGAAGGCTATGAAACTTCTCCTTTCACAAAACCAATGGACACGTTTCCATCAATTCTACACCTTCACATGCCTCATTCAAAAACACATGAAACCGCTTTTCTCTCTCGGAAACATAGAATATACCAATATACTTCAGGAGCAGCCTCATCAGCTTGCAAGCCTCCAAGGCATTACAAACTCATGCTGATAATGGGTGAGGTGATCAGTACGTTAATAATCTCTTCTCTAAAGTGAAGCTAATTAAGTACTTCATGCATTTCGCCACACAAGGTTTTTTTAGTCAATTCGTAAGCAATTTGAACAAAAGAAAATAGTAGTAAATAAAATTATGGGTGGTCCATTTGCAAATGACTAACCCCAGTTATTTTCAAATTTATTATGATAACCCATTATTTAAAAAAATATCAACACAAAATCTCTCATTATATGAGACATGTACCGATGGGGACACCTAATTGATTAGTGCGGACCTACTCCTATATATATATATATATATGATCCCCGTAGGAATTGGAATTGTTTAAAGTTGATCAAATTTTAACTTTAAATGAAAATTAGTTAGAAAACACTCCAAAATCAACCACTTACTTATTTTTCTCTCGAAAACATTCTCTGCTTGTTTAGTGTATAGAGGTCAATATATATTTCCAACCATCATAACCCCATTTAATTTGATGATATATATGTATGCTGTTGTTCAGCATTACAATTGTTTCTTGAGTTTTTTCCTATTCAGGTCTTTAATGACTTTTTATTAGTGGATTCTTTTACTTATAAATTTTATCCTATTCTCATATTATGTGCAAATATAAAAACACGAATTCTGGATAGTTCAAGTTTCTAGGAAATGTAAGATAAAGCTTACACAATCACATGGCTACATATAAATCTTATATGTTCTTAAATAAAAAATCTAAAGTTTTGATTAAACATTTTTTTTTGTGTGTATTAGAAACTTATCCAAATCTTATATTTTAACCACATTGGTTTCCTAGGTAATCTCTATTTTAGTTTTTGAGCTCATTATTAATTTCTGATGGCTAAGAGGCACAAAGACGAATTCCTTAGTGTTCTAAATAGTTTTGTACAACTTCATAGTTGAGCACATAATGGCTTCTTAGTAGAAGTTAAAAAAGGTCAAAAAGAAGAATCAAATAAAATGCTAAGTTAAACTACATAAATTAAGATAATCCTGAACAAAAAAATAATTTAACCATAATAAAAAAAAATTAACCAACTAATCAATAGTAGGCTGTACGTACAATTTGGAAACTGAAAATCAGAACAACAAAAAACTTGATATTACAGACTTTGAAACAAAGAATTCGAATTAGACAAAGAGAAAAAAAAAAAAGCAAATAAGAAATAGATAAGTATAAAAGCAACTAAATTAACCTTGTAATCAATGCTGAGATCTTTAATGGTGCTGATATACTCAAGCAGAAATCAAACGCAACCCTAGATTCCAGAGCTTACTGCTGATGGTCAATTTAATAGAGATAAGATGAAAGCCTTACTTAGAAATGCACAAGATTTCAGAGCAATAGAAGAAAGAGATGAGATAGATGTGCAACAGTAAAACTAAACAAGTATACAACTGATAAAGCTATGTCGATCATCTGAGAAGGAATTCATGTTCGTTCAAGATGTACTTTTAATGAAGAGTTAAGGTAATGACATGTAACCCTAATCCAGGATTCGGATACAACAAATACCTAAATAGGGGTGATCCTCCCAACACAGTTGGCTCCACTAAAAAAAACATATTACATATCATTCCTCAATTACAACCATTCTAAAAATCATATTTTCCATTCTCAAACAGTCATATTTCTTGGATAATAGTTATGCAAGTTATGGTGTTTCGCTTCCTTTCCACTTATATTTCCTCTAAAATTAAACCTAAAGCATTTATCAAATTGAATATGTTTTGGTTTTATGAAAATCTCATCCAATTGGAACTATTTTTGTTTCAGGATAGAAGAAATCTTCAAATTTGACAATTGAATACGTTCCTTGCAGAAACCGAGCAAATTCCAAAGGTTTGGATCTAGAAAGTTTAGCTTCAAAACAAAGAAAACAAACGCAAGAATCGGTAGTACCAAAAATCACAGATTGGGAAGAATCAAAACTTACACGGATGAGAAGATGCGCCGATTCAACAACGTACAGGAACTCCGAATTGAACTTTGAATCGACTCGATTAGAAATCCCGGCAATTGATCTACCATTCAAAGGACGGCTCGATTAGAAATCCCAGCAATTGATCTATCATTCAAGGGCGGCCAGTTGGTGTATTCGACATTCACTAAAATCCATTATAGAGAAGAAAGTCAAAAATTAGGGTTTTCGAATGAAATTACAGGTTTTGCTCGAGCAGTTGATGAAGACAACGACTCCTTCATTTCAAATAATTAAGGGGCTTAGGTAGAGAGGAAGAAGCGGAAACAATAGATTTCAAGTAACGAACCTTAGATCTAGACGGAAGTTGCAGACTTGTCAGGGAAGTGAAAGAGAAATGAAGAGAGAAGGCGCGCTTAATGGCGAGGGGAGGAAGATGAGGATGAGACGGTGTACCTGATGGCCGTGGAGTAATTTTTGGCTAAAGCTGAAGGTATAAAGGGCCAAAATACCAATAAAACCCCTAAATTTTGGATGATGAAAAGAAAGAAAGGAGGGACAAAGTAGTAATTAGATTTGATGAACAGTAAATCTCAACCTAGGCTTTTATATAGTAAAGCTGGAGGGATAAAAGGGCAAAATACCAATAAAACCCCTAAATTTTGGATGATGAAAGAAAGGACAAAGTAGTAATTAGACTTGATAAACAGTAAATCTCAACCTAGGCTTTTATATAGTAAGATAAAGCTGAAGGGATAAAAGGACAAAATACCAATAAAACCCCTAAATTTTGGATGATGAAAAGAAAGAAAGGAAGGACAAAGTAGTAAAGCGGAAGGGATAAAAGGGCAAAATACCAATAAAACCCCTAAATTTTGGATGATGAAAAGAAAGAAAGTAAGGACAAAGTAGTAATTAGACTTGATAAACAGTAAACTCCAAAGCAACTCCTTTCTCAACCAGGCAACTCCAAAGCAAATCTCTCGAAACTTTGTCATAAGCCTTTTCTATATCGATGAATGCCATATGCAAATCCTTTTTCCTATCTCTGTGCATCTCGATCAAACGCCTGAGCAAGTGGATAGCTTCTATAGCAGACACTGCTAGAAAACTTCAATTAGACGTCTGTTGTCAACAGATGTCTTTCAAAAAAAAAATTCCGATCTCTTTGTGTGTGTAGTAAAAGATCCAAACTTTTCACATCGGTTTTAAGCAGATGTCTTTTCTTAATTACAACCCCTAAATTTTGGTTATGACATATTTACTTGTTGATGAATATCCATGATTTGTCATTTGAAAACATGTGAAGATGTCCTCCTAAAGCAAAAAAGTGACATTTACATCTTTATTTATAAAATAAGTAATGTCATAAGATAAGATAGACAACAGTTTTTGTTTTAGTGATCACGTTTATAATCATGTCCGATATATAATTTATGATTTTATATTGTTCTAATCTAACCGACCATATGAAAGATAGGCATAACCGATGTCGTTTCCCACATTTATATCAGTTTTTTAAAAATAAAATGATGTTGTTGCAATGACACATCGATTTATTTGGTAGACAACGATGTTATTTTCATAAATATATATCAGTTTATATATCATTTTAATGTTGAAACTGGTGTTGCCCATTGATTTAGATGAATGAACTGATGTGTATAATTATACTGACATTTGTTTCCATAAACCAATCTGATGTTAAACATATGAACGCACTACAATTTTCATATATAATCTGATGTCTTTTATTTGGATACACAACACGCTTTTGTCAATAGAACATCACATTTTGTTTGTTTTTCGAAATGATAGGTCGCTTAATGAAAACATGTAAATAAATACTAGCATGATATTGTAACATTTACAAAATACGACGCCACTATTCATAGCCACAAAATTGGCTAGCCACATCTCAAAAAAAGGTAAGGCTTGCACCATCTTCACTTGAAGATGTTGGCAGAAAGAAGACCTGTACATTGAATAAAATCTTATCAGTTTTCCATCTACCTTCATTCGATCTCCAACTACTTCTCCTTTTCATAAAGCTCATGCAACAAAGATTTTCACTGCCTATTATTATAAGTATTTTAATTTGTCATGACATAAAGCCTATACTAGAAGTTGTTATATCATTATATAGCATGAAATAAAACTAAGTTAAGCTTAACCAAAGCAATAAATCATGGTTTATGTGGACAACCAGGCAGATTCTAATGATATGTCAAAACGTTGGCACCCAAGCTGAATACAAGCTCAAAGAATGCAAGACTAAGCTAGACCCCAATACAGGGACATGAGCAGCCATGCGTGTGCAATCTATGACCCCAATAGAGTGAAGAAAATATTATATCAATTCCAATAAACATGAGGTTAGAATAATGCACATCAGTACAGTTTAAAAAAGATGGTATAATAATTTCAAATACCTGGAAATGTGGAAACAATCTTTTGGTTCCAAGGACCTATAGAGGTGTACTTTATGGTGATGGTTGTAAGAACTCACATGACAATGATTTGATCGCCTTCAAATCTTCTACACATTCTATAAAGAAATGCTCCTCATCAAACTAAAAGCCTGAATCAAAATGAAAGCATCAAATAAATTAAACTAAACTATAACCATTTTGAAGAAAGAGCTATATAAACCATAACCAGTTTGAAGAAAGAACACATCAGCACAAGCATGAGCACAAGCATGAACTGCATGATACAAAATGAACAGCATATATAGATTGTAGTTCATACCATTAAACTGGAAAGAGCAAGTGAGTCATTGAAGATGAGAGTGTGACTCTTGCCTGAGAGTGTGACCCTTGACCCGATCAGCCATCAATCTGACCATTGTGTGTAAGGACAAATAGACATGCATTCATTTGTGTTAAGAAGGTCATACATGGTTGCAAAATTTTGGAAGAAATCCCAATTTGGATTATAAGATACATTATAGTAAGGAGAAGATCAATCTTGACTGCAATGCAACTAAAGGTGCATTAGCTTCCGAGAGAAAAGAAACTACATTCACAAATTGAGGAGTTATGAACAACAACACTACAAAAAATAAACAAATTGGCAACGGCAGGGAACCGTGGCAAAAAGTGGATTTGCTTTCTGTAAATTTTATCAGTTATATGAACAAAAATTATTTCTGACCAATGAGTGCATTTTCTTGGATCCCTAATTGGCTTTTATTTTAATTGATTTATGTGGAGTATGTTTGCCCAGTTGATGCACAACAACAACACTTGATGAGTTTATAGTTTCTGCCACTCCCTCCTAGATAAGAGCGACATTCATGTGAAAGCTCAACTGGCCAACCATTTTGGAATTTTCACCCACTAAGATAAGAGTCCAGAGACATCATTAATAACTCAAACACTGCAAAGGGTAGAGTGAATAAAATCTAAAGGGAGAAATCATCGACATATATAGCCATGTGGAACCTTGAGAAACCTTAGAATCATATAAATTTCTTGTTGTCCATTTCAAGATAACCTTAGAATCAAATTTGCTACATATCTGGTCTTGTAGCAGTTTTGCCATGCAAAGATGCGTGAATATCATATGGATACAGGAAGACAACAGTTCTGATAGCACCAAGTCTATATTCACCTATGGCAATTTAGAAGAGTAACTTGTAAAATCAATTCCTTTGCCTTTTAAATATAATTCTTACCTAGTTGGTTGATAGTTCTAATAGCACCAAGTCTATATTCACACGGCAGTAATGATTAACTATAATATATAAGGTTGTTATCTATGTTACTCGTCTATATTCATATGATTGGAAGAACACATGTTTATGACAAGAGCTAGGAAACAAGCATAAGCTGACAGAAACCATCGGCATCGAGCAACCTGAGGTCCTTGTCTTGGTTTTCGTCAATCAGGCTAAGTAAAGTATATATGCCTTCCACAAGTATACCAAGGGTCTTGTCTAAGAGGGGTTTAGCACAAGCAAAGACCTGGATAGGGAAATCAACCGGCGTTAGAAATCTCCCATCCATATGCCATAACCACCGGGAATAATTAAGAGAAATTAGGATGAAATTAAGTTCAAACCACGAATGCATATAACTAACCAAATCTCACCCATTGTTGGTTCTACGTTATATTTTACAAGAATGGTGTGTAATCCTTCGTTAGGATGTTCTCATACACAGAAATATTAAACTGAAAAAGGTGTGCTTTGCTATAGTTGTTTCATTTACTAGATATGCATATCACAAGATACATGCACATAAAAGGAGGATAAACTGAAAGGATCAAGGACATGTGCAATTATTTCCCAAATTAAGTATCCGACAGTCAAGCTTCCATGAAAGCAACATATAGGAACATAAATATACCTCTGCATGCACGACAACGAGGATATATAATAACTTCATTGTTGCATCTCTTAAACCATGTACACAGGGTTTAAGAGATATGCAATAACGGGATCCAAACTGTTCAGGCAAAATAGTAAGAAATATTTCTCTTACCTTCAAGAATTTACTCTTCCAAAGAGAAAGTCACACAAATGCGACACGTAAATCAAGCATAGACAAGAATCATGCACACAAATGTGCCATAGGAATTTAAAGCATGCTAAGATTTTTAGGTTAAGAACATTTGGACCAGTTTAAAATAGGAAACATAATCTTTATGAACAAGACTTGAAGGAGAACACATGACTCATGAAGAGACATATGCAGTAACCCAAACAAACTGGAATGAAAAAGGTAAAGGTGCAAGAAAGACTTCCTTTGGTCTTTTTGGAGAGAGCTTTGATGAAACAAGTATCTCCAAGGATAATAATCTCTATGGTTTTCTAGGAAACATGATAATTGATGAAGTTGAAGGAATGGCATATAGTTGATTCCTTATTTTTAGCACCATCCTTTTTTATACAGTTTTCAAGGGTCTTGAAAGCTCATTGAAGTTCTCTTGCACTTGAAAGCTCATTGAAGTTCTCTTGCAAGAAGGAACAAGGAGTTAGTCCTCATTAAAAAAATTCAGGAACATTTTTTGATTAACTAGAAGCAATTCTCTTATGGCTCCTATCTTAAACTGATGCTCAAATCGAAATGAGAAGAGGCTAGGTGGACTCACCGGGGGATCTAGATAACGATAGCCTTGTGACCTATAGGCCTCAACTGCAATCAGTTCTGCAATAAAGTTGTAGCAAAGCTGGCAATGGCATACATTAGGAAGAATTCCTTCTGAGACCGCTAGAACGTATTTGAACAAAATTCATTACATGGTTGAAGGTTGTTAAGAAGACCTTCTAAGATTCTTGACATCAGATAGAGGAAGAGGAAGAGGGAAATATATTATATATCTAATTAATCTGGAATTTAATATTGAATACCTAACTAATCTTAATTTATACCTAATTCAACCATAGAACCATAGATTTAAGTATTAAAGAGGAGTAGAAGAGGGGAAAAAAGATAGCAAAGACTTACTCCACACTAAAAAAAATGGTAGGATGAAAATTGAGCATTACTTACTACAGAAAGTGGCTGACAGCAGATAGAGGAAGGCTTATCAACAGAGAAGTAAAAAGAGAAAGAAAGGATAGCAAAGACTTAATAAAGACAATTAGACTACCATAGATCTTAGTGTATGGAAATTGGCTTGTAAACAAGCAGCAGAGAAATAATATACAAAGAGTGAGATCTTACACTAGTTGCAGCTAAAGAAGCTTAAAAATATACACTAGTGGATTGAACGTTTTTACCACAGATCATCAATACAATATCTCTTCTCATTGTATATACATTGTAATTCAATTTTTTTTTTGTGTTTGTCATATTTTTAATAGATTTTTTGATATATAGATAAAAATCTATATACTTGAAGGCAATTCAATCTTGACATCATTCACTACTGCGCAAAAACAGTCCCTAAAAGCACAATCTCAGCATAGATCACCAACAATATTACATCTCCTTCATTTTGGTTCCTTCTTTGTAGCCTCTCCTTTTACTTTTTCATGGTGTAAACATATGCTAAATATGAGGTGAAGACCATATTAAACCACAAAGGATTAGTGCAGGAAAGAATATCAAACCCACCATAAGAGATTAAACGATCCAATCCCAAGACATTGAGCAAAAGCAGCACTTAAATAGTCACAAATAACAATTGACTGGCATTTACAGCAACTGTAAAAAAAATGGAAATCAGAAGCAAATGCCATTAATCGAAAGGAACATTACAGAATTTACAATCATACCCTTCAAAGAAATGGAGAGAGAAACTTAGTCTCCTGTACAACGAGCGCTCTGTTCTTCACCCTTCAAAGCTGTTTCGGAAACGAGAGCTCATGAAACAGAATATTCAATCACAAACAAGGCATAAATCGAAAGGAAATCGAGAGAGAAAAGTGATTGAGACGAACCTAGGGCAAACAAAAAGTTGCTGGAAGCTGCACTGCTAGATACGACGAAAACAACCACCGGACCTGGCTAGGGTTTCGACTGGGGGCGAGATTTTAGATCTGGAGGGAGGGAGACACCGGCGAGAATGAGGTGAAGGGATGATGTCAGTGGCCGGCGAGCAGTAGGAGATCTCGGATCTGGAGGGAGGGAGACGACGGCGAGAAGGAGGTGAGAAGATTGTGCGGGTGGCGGCGAGCAGTAGGAGATCTCGGATCTGGAGCAGTAGGTGAGAAGACGACGACAAAGAGGAGCACTGAACCCAGGAGGATCGACGGTCGTCGGAGAGAAAGCTCGGATCTGGAGAGAGAGGATCGAACATGGAGGATCTGGAGAGAGATGATCGAAGGAGGAGTTGGTGGAGAGAAATGATCGAATGAGGAGTTGGGGATTTGGGGGGCTCGGGTCTGGAGAGAAGAGAGCAGAACGTTGTTAGAGGGAGTGAGGAGAGAGAGAAGACTCAAATTTTTTTGAAGTGTACCTCCATATTTGGAAACCGGGCTATGAAAAATTTCTAAGTGTTTTAATCCCGCCCTTTTCCACTCTTTTGTCTTTTTTCGAATTAACAATTTTACATCTGTCTATAAATTTGACCATTGTGTAAACTGTTTTAAACATCACACAAAAAAATTATTGATGTCATAAATTAATTTAACATCTGTTGATTTGATGACAGACTTAAATCATATGATGTCTGATTGCAGTATTCTAGTAGTGAGATCTACCAGGCATGAAGCCAAATTGGTTCTCAGACACCTGCACCAACTTCATAAGTCTTACCTCTATAACTCTTTCCCACAGTTTCATCGTGTGACTCAATAGCTTAATTCCTCTGTAGTTGCTGCAGCACTGGACACCCCCCTTGTTCTTGTATACCGGAACCAATTTACTAAGTCTCCATTCCGCTGGCATTTTTTCCTGAACTTAGGATGACATTGAAGAGCGGCACAAGTTTTATATCTAGAAAACCCTACACTAAATGCGACACACACCTCTGAATAATATTAAGTTTTCCCCGAATAATACGAGAATAGGGTTAACGATACTCTGCCTACCCACCCACCCACCCACTCACCCCCCACCCACCACTCGCCTTCAACAACATACTTGACGGGATATGATCTTGACACCAAAGATGAACCCGTCGATGGTCACTCCCTCTGTTATCGTCTTCAACACCAAACCTAACCTCAGCGATGGTCACTCTCTCTGATATTGGCTTCAATCTTTAGAGCCTGTCGGCGTCGGAGTTTCTGGCGATGCTCGGAGTCGGCAGTGTGGTGGTCGGCGTCGATTGGTTCTGTTGGTCCCGACACCGTAGATATGAGAGAGAACGAGAGGGGAAGACAAAGAGGGAGTGAAGGAGATCGGGATAACGAGGAGGAGATAAAGGGTGAGAGGGCGAAGAATTGGGGGCAGCCATGGAATGGATAAAAGGGCTTTTATATAGTAAAATAAAGCTGAAGGGATAAAAGGGCAAAATACCAATAAAACCCCTAAATTTTGGATGATGAAAAGAAAGAAAGGAAGGACAAAGTAGTAAAGCTGGAGGGATAAAAGGGCAAAATACCAATAAAACCCCTAAATTTTGGATGATGAAAAGAAAGAAAGGAAGGACAAAATAGTAATTAGACTTGATGAACAGTAAATCTCAACCTAGGCTTTTATATAGTAAGATATATAGATATATATATATATAGGTAGATAGATAGGTAGATAGATAGGTAGATAGGTCTTGTGTTTATAGCTAGATAGAGAGAGGGGGGGTTAGGTCTTGTGTTTATAGCTCTTATGGTGTTAAGTATTAACAATTATAAGCCATTGGATCATTAGAAATGGAGGGCTTAGATTCATTCCCGAAATTACATTTTTTAATTTGGAAAATTAAAAACTCACCCCATTTCCTTCCTGGCGTGTGCAATCCCACCCAAAAGATATGATTTTTTTGGATAAAACACAAAGATCATCTTCATTATCGAGATCCTCAGTGCCCTACCGAACGAACGATACCCACCTTGCAAAAGCACTTTGAAACCGTGGAACTGCAACTTTGAGCAATGCCAGAAACCGCCGACACCTGAAGTGGAAGGAGGCGCGCCACCAGATCTCGCCGCCACCACATCTCTTCCGGCGCGCGAAGGGGGAGCCACCGCCTCTCTGCCGGTGTTCAGCGATTTGCTGCAGAATCGTCCGAAGGGGTTCGAATAAGAAAATACAACATCGAGATGGGTAAGTTCCGGTGCTTTGTGACTCCTTGCTGAATCTGTAGTTCAAAATCATTGGGTGTTGTGTGTTTCGATTGAACTTCGATTAATTTTAGTACCGTGTAGGTCAGATAGGGTTTTCTGTGAATTTTTGTTAAATCCCGCTCCCTATCGGTTGATCGAAGATGAAATTGGATGAATGAATTGGTTATTCTGATGAATATAGTTGAAATTTTTTTGATTGAGTCGAATGGGGTTTGGAGTTATAAAACTTCATAAATAACTAGATGAATATTTGACAACAGATGTTGCATATGTGTGAGAACTCGATGAACATACTGAATATTTGATGAATATTTGACAACAGATGGTGCATATGTGTGACAACAGATGGTGCTTATGGTAAGCACCCTACCTACATAATAGTAAAGCCTTATAATCGTCGGAAGTATGTTACTGAATATTTGATGAAACTTGAGATGAATATTTACTGCATCTGTATGAATATTTGATAATACGTGATGAATATATGATGAATAAATTTGAAATATTGATGAATCTTTTATGAAATCTTGATGAATATCTCTGAGATCTGAATGAATGTTTATTAATTCTAGATGAATAACTATGGTATCTTGATGAAATTGGATGACCAAGTGATGAGTATTTGTGAGATATAGATGAATATTTGATGAATAGTTTTGAAATGTGGCTTAAACCTTATTGAATGATGGATATTACTAGGCCTATTTGAATAAGTGTGTGATATAGATGAGCACTTTCAATATTGTGATGAATTTTGACGTTCGTATAGGTAGTTAAATGAATACTAATGTAGTTGTTTGTATGTACAGATGATGTTTCCCATATATGAAAATGGAGATTATTATGTGATTGTATTCCATTTAAAGAGAGGGATTTCAGAGATACTGGACAACTCAAAGGCTAAAAAAATCAACTATGTTACAAACTACAAGACGGTGTTCGATGAGCTGGTAATGTCATTATGTACAGTCTCAGTTGGCCCCCGCTTATTCGATGTAGGTGTTTGTCACAAGTTTTAAATCTAACAACCTATACCATTTGTGTCGCAGAAGAAAATGGTTTCTCGGCTATTGGTGGACGAAGAATTGAAAGTGGAAGCAAAGAAGATAAAAGATATCTCAGTTGCACAGGTCGTGAAGTTCGATTGGAAGACGCCGATGGGTGGGATAGATTCAGGATTGTACGCAATGCGCCACATGGAGACGTACAAAGGTGACTCCTCTTGGAGGTGTGTGGCTTCAAACGAGGGAGTAAAAAGAACATAAACTCCCTGCGATCAAAGTATGCTCATTGCATCATGATGTCGGACTTGAATAGTGAGAAGGCGACGCAATTAGGTGCTTTCAAGAATGGTCCGGACAATGTTAACCAGGTTACACGAAAGAAAATCCATCCTTAAATGGTTCTGGACATGTCGTGCTTACACCATCTGCAATTTCCCTGTTAAAGTACTGCGTTTGTTTCGCACTTTTGGTCAAACTTCTCCCCTGGAACATATGTTAGTATATCTTCATGTAGGCAGTAAGTGTTAGACAATTATCTACTCCCACTTTTTGGTATGTTAGTGATACTGTTATATATAACAACTATGACATCTATCTCTATTCGTCGGCATGGTTTGTTTTACACAAACATATTGACAGTGAACCGTTAATCAATATTACCCTAATAATGACAAATAATACCCTTCTAATGACGAATATTACCCTTCTAATGATGAATATTACCCATCTTAAGTAAGATGGGGAAATTATTCGTCATTAGCAGGGTAATATTCGTCATTAGATGGGTAATATTGGTCAATGGGTCAATAACACCATGTGCCAACTACTTATATCTCCTTCACCAGCCGGTTTGATAAAACCGTCTATGATATATGATAGCATGCATTTAGAGGGTCATAATAGGTTGCATTTTGTTTAGTTATGATGCATATCATGCATGATTTAAGTACAATTTGCATATTTTCTCGATCATTATGTTGGTGGAGTTGGAATCTACACGCTTTTATTGATTATTTCAGGTAATAGTGGATCCGAGGAGAAGATATGGATTGAGAACGCATTAGATGACAATGCCTAGTTGATATAAGAAGCTTACATGAAGATCTCAAGAGGTCCTGCGAAGAAGAAGCGAACCTAAACGAAGAACAAGTCTGCAGAAGTTGTCGCCAGAAATGCTGAACTTGTTTTGCACTTTATGGAAGCCTCGGTTGTCCGATTGACTATTATGACCATGCGTTGGAAAGCTCTTTCATAGAGCTACAACTTTTCTGTTGACAACAAGAGCAAATTCGAGACATATTTTCCATGAAAGACCAATGCAGCGACCGCAGCATGCGTGACGCGACCGCTGCTAGTATGGATGCCGCGGGATGGAAAAGGATGCTGATGCCGCGGCCGCAGCATGGGTCGCTAGCGCGACACCGTTCTTATTCACTTTTATTCTATTCTTACGTTCATCAGACACTTTAGAGATTAGAGAGATGTCTTCCATGAGGAACTAAACTCATCTATTCTGCCTGCAATTTGAAGCTTTATTTGGATTGATTTTGAGTTTCTATTTCTCGTTCCTTGTTTCCTATATTTGAATGATTCAACTTCTTTGTGCTTGATTGTTTATTGTTTTGTTCTGTCTTGTCTGGCCAACTAGTTAGATCAATTCAATCGCCAAGATTTTGTAGATTCCTGGTTGTGAACCTTAACCTAAGTGGCAAACTTGTTCCTTTAGGGGTGGTTGAACTAATTGAATGAGTAGGAAGTTGAATGTGTTGTTAAATCCCTCTTTAGGGACTGCAAATACCTTGGCTAATCTCTGAACTTAAAAAAGCTATCATATATATATATATATATATATATATATATATATATATATATATATATATATATATATATATATATATATATATATATATATATATATATATATATATATATATATATATATATATATATGGATCTATTGTGCACAAGTCTTAGAGTGTAACTGTACACAATTGTGGACCCTTGATCTGATTGCGATGGATGAATGCGATAAATTGGGTGGTTTCTGATTTTTTTTAATTAAAAAATGTGGACCCCATACAAAATCCTCAATCAACCATTCAACCCATAAATTTTCGCGCGTGTCACATCTCCTCCTCATCTCCGATTTCAAACGCCGCATAGATATTGGAGAGGAAAAATCAACTCGGGTGATCGGCGAAGAGAGCCCAGGCGAGGCGGAAGTGAAGCGATTCTCCCCGGTTGTGTCAGTTTCTTCCTCCATCCTCTTTCTTTAATTCTCCCCGGTTGGAAGTGAAGCGGCGATGAGGCGAGTGAAGAAGCGCAGCGGCCGAGGGCTCATCTCTGATTGCAATTGATGCCTCCTCATCTTCGATTTCAAACTGGTACATCTCCTTCTCATCTCCGATTTCAAACTGGTACATATCCTCTTCATCTCTGATTGTAATTGTTGCCTTCAATATTGGATGATATTCAGATCGTCGATGGTTCAATAAGGATTACCAAAAGTCGAAGAATGGTTAACGACGATGACGGTCGATGGATCAATAGGGATCTGATTGATTTCAATTGAATTAAGAATTCAGATGATTGATGGTTTAAATCGGATTGCAATCATATTTCTACTTGAAAATATGTTATTTATTTGAAATTCAATTTTAGCCTAATCATATCTCATTGATCCAATTCAATCGTCTTTAAAGAATACTCTGATATCTCTGTCCTCAAACCCTTCTCCCTCTCGCTCAATCTGAGACCTGTCAAGATGGGTACATATCTTGATTTGGATTAATTTATGGATTTAATTCGTTGAGCTTTACATTCAGTTAAATTTGATATATTATTCGGTTAATTATGAAAGATTATTCGGTTAAATTATAACGATTATTCGTATGAAAAGGAGACGAGGATCATTAGGTGGAATGAAAAACATTATTCGTTCACATATGAAGCCTTATTCGTATAAATCGTAAGTATTGTTTAGAGATTCGATGTCTCTTTTATCTGAAATTGATGAATAAAAAAACAAACGATTATTCAGTTAAATTTGATATATTATTCGATTAAATTTGAAAGATAATTCGATTAAATTATAATTATTATTCGTATGAGATGGAGACGTGGATCATTCGGTGAAATGTGAAACATTATTCGTTCATATATGAAACATTATTCGTATAAATCGTAAGTATTGTTTAGGGATTCAAGGTTTCTTTTATCTGAAATTGATGAATAAAAAAACAAAACATTATTCGGTAGCATGTGACAAATTATTTAGTGGAATTGGTAATTTTTTATATGAACTAGATTGAAAAAGATAACATAACATTATTCGGTAGCATGTGAAACATTATTTAGTGGAATTGGCCAATTTATAAAAATGACAAAGTGGGTCCCACCAACGAATCACCCATAATCAATTATTTTTCACAGAACCATAAAAATATTTTCTTTCAAAGAAAGAAAAAACAACCGATATTAACGTTTTTTTTATATCTTTTTACACATAAAAAGGGTAATGGGTGGTTATTTGAAAGAAAAATAAATTTATGGGTGACTTTTTACAAACATTTATTTTAAATGTGGTTTTCTGAAAAACGACCTATTCTATGGGTCATTTTATATAATTTTATGTAATCTAATTGAGTTCCCTTTTAAATGTTGTTTTAATTGAGCTCCCATTTTATATAATTTTATTTTAAATGTGGTTTCAAAAAAAGCAAGAGCCTGGGGAGGGGTGTAATCACACACAAGTTTGGGAGGGTGGGTGATTGAGCAAGTGGGCCCCACAAATTATAACAAAATAAAGAAAAAATTCTTTTAATCTTGACCTTTCATCTTTGAAGGATCGATAAAGTAAAACAAAGTAATATAGAAATACTCTAGAAGGGGGTCGAATAGAGTATGCCGGTTTTTCGCAGATAATCTCAAGACTTTTAAAGCTATTGCAAAACCCTTTGAGATTAGATGTAATACTTCTTCTGGCAAACCTGAATCACAAAGTTAAACAATTCGAACCAAGTGCGGAAATAAGGTAAAGCAATAAGTAAAGGACGCAATGAGTTGTTTACGAGGTTCGGCACGAACTTGGCCTACGTCCCCGCCTAGGGTTCTTCCACAACTCTAGGATTCAGCCGACTTTTATTGATTCACAAGACTTAGGATCCTAATAGCTCACCGAGAAGCCTCTCTCCTATACAATTGCAATCTAGTCAACTCACGTTCCCTTGGAGTCCTAGACCAATCTAGAAGAGCCCCACCTCTCTTAGCTATCTAGTACAATCCTCTTACACTTAGTGAATCAATCGCCTATTGTCCACTTCATGAGTTACAAAATCTCGAGTATAACACTCACTCAAAATATATCCTATAAGCTCACTGTGTAACTCTCAAATGCTTTGAAACAAAATAACAAACTCTTAAGAACAAGAAGAGTGCTCACAAAGAAGAGATAAGTAGGCTTAAAGACAGAGTGCGATGTAGAGCATTGATGTTGTAAGAGATCTCTGTCTTCCTTCTCTTCTTCATTTCCTATATATAGTGAAGATCATCGACACCACTTGAGGAAGGAATCTTCTCCAATGGCTAGCTTGGATTGTGGCTTGTGGGCGGATCTTTGAGATCTTCTAAATTGGGAAACTCTGAACCAATAATCTTTTCGATTTGATCTTCCAATGTTTTCGTCTTTGGAAGGAGATAATATTTGAAAAGCTTCCTGAAAAGTTAGTACAAAATATCTGGAAGCATATAATATATAATAATATTCGAGCATAATATTATAAAGAACAGGTTTTGTGTTTCATCAACACAGTTGTAGGTTCAAGACCTTTGACACAAACTGACTGTCAAAGCCTTTGAAACTTATTCCGATTTTCATCAAGGGAGTGGAGTTATCAATCTTTTCTCCATCAATGGTCCAAATTTGTGCACAGGGTACACCTATATATATATATGGTTGGGTTCGGGTACACACAACTCCAAAAGTGAGAAGGAAAGAAGCAACCCCATTGGTCGGTTTGCGTCCCTTCTCGCGCGCGTTCCACCTATCCACGCGCTTTGATCTCGCGCGCGCGTCTCAGTCACGCGCTCCACTATCAGATACGGAGTATATATTTTTTTAAAAAAATATCCATGCGCTTTGGTCTCTGTCACGCGCTCCACTATCAGATACGGAGTATATATATTTTTTTTAAAAAAAATGCCCTCTTGTCCAGTACAAGGACTCGAACACCCGATTGATGGGTAGCGGAAGAAGTTTTAAGACCATCTGTATTCATGAATCCCTTCCCAGACTCATAACTTACTTTTTCACTGCCACGTCAGCTTATGAACCCCACTTCAGATTTTTAATTTTTCACCCCCCATTCATGAACCCGACTTCGAACTCATAACTTACTTTTCTTTATTTTTCATTTTTATTACATGAAATTTTCTTATATTAAATTCATAATATAATCTATATCGTTATCTTATTAATAATAATAATTTTTATTATTAAATATTATTAATTATTTAAATATTACAATTAGTATAATTGTCGGATTTTTTTATCATTAAATATTATAATTAAGTTTATTATTAATAATAATTTTTTTTAAATATTATTAATTATAAAATAATAATAATAATTTATTATTCTTACATATTATAATTAGTATCACTTTTGGATAATAAATTCCATGAATGTCATATGAAATAGGGTAATATTACATGGGTGTCATACGAAATAGGGTAATATTATGATTTTTTTTCCCTCAAAACATATGCAAAGTGGGTGTCTATATGTTGATAAAATTGAATTACATTCAAAATATATATTTTTTATTTTTTTATAATGTTAAAATGGTTGAAATAGCCATTTTAACATTTTATTTAACTAGTTTGCCACATGTCGTCTCCTGAATGGAGCTACGTGGCAACAGCTAATTCAAAATTCATGAGGATGGGCAGGCATGCAGCACATCGCTTCACATCTCCATGGTGCCACACGACGTCATTTTTTGCTCAAATAACTGACGCGCTGACGCGGGACCCGCTTGCCCTCGATTTTGCTGCCCATAAACCCCACTTTTTGGGGTATCCGTAGATGAATCGCAATGGTTGGGTTCATGCCATTTTCTTTTTTTTTTCCCCCATTTTTTTTTCCACCTGGACACCACATGAACCTTTGGGTTCACTAATGGAGATGCTCTAAGAGTAATTGCCATCCTGCCAAGTTGACTTCCATGTTCAAATGACCTTTTAATATCATTTAATGTAAGCCTTTAAAGTTTTTTCTTCTAAAAAATTCAATTCCATGTTTGATCACTTTTAATAATAACTTTTAAAGTTTTAATTCCGTGTTTTTTTTTTGATTAGGTAAAAATTCGAAGGTCAGACACGCCTGACTCATCGAGAGGCCGACCGAAGTCGGCAGACGACGAACCGTCTAACAGAGCAATCTAAAAATAGAAATACAAATAACAAGCGTAGTGAAACAAACAGAAATAAACTCTACTACAAACGTTCCAAGAAGACCAAACACCCGAAAAGTTGAGGAAGCCACCGAAGAACCCAGCCAAGCACCACCGAAAAGTAGCACCGCGGGCCAGTAGTACAGCAGGACTCTAACTCCCGTGGGTAATGCAGACGTACTCCAAGGAAACTCTATCCCGAATACGGAGTCGCCTTGAGCGCACCACCTCGACCCCAGCCAGACCCGACTACAGTCTCCACGCCTCTCAACCAAGCAGAAGATCTCCTAGAAACATCGGAAGCAGAGTCGCAAACTGTTCGAACAAAACGCCATCAAGCTTTCACCTACAAAAGTATCGACAAACCCTTGCGGGATTTTCTCAAACCCTTTCGGGTGGGGTTACTCAAACCCTTTCGGGTAAATGAATAAGTATATGGCTCATACATATACGTAAAATATGCATAAAAGGTTAGAAAATTTATTTCAAAATTAATTTTCCACACCCTTGAGCCCCAAGGAAAGAACTTGGGCCCGAAGGATCAAGAGCTTGGGCCCGAGGGAAAAGAGCTTGGGCCCGAAGGTAGGCCCGAAGGACTTTGGGTGGACAGGAGGCAGTCTGAGAGGGGAAACTGATACACAAGGTCGATCAGCCACCAGCAACGACGGCATGACAGGTGGCGAGCGGCGCCGACGAGGCTGACGGAAGGGCCCGACCCAGGCGGCCATAGGCACAACCATGATTGAACCCTTTAAATCGGAAAAAAACAAACTCCATATAAAATTTGTTAAATCGACGAAATTCAAACCGACAGGGGGGAAGGATAGGGACACCGGCGAGGAGTTGGTAGGCATAGCGGCGCCAGGAGTCCGACAGGGGCCGACCGACCCCACACCAGAGAGCCCAGCGCGAGAAGCCATGGAATCAAGCCAAGCGGTAAATGACCGAAGGCAGTGGATTAGATATGATACCCAAAGATGAGCCAAACCCGAAATTGAGGGCCAAAACCATCGCAGCGGGACCCGAGAACCCACCAACAGCCTAAAGACCAAGACAATTTGGGGAAGAAGATAACGAATCGGGGAAGAAGGTTAGGGTTTTAAATTGGGATTATATTATTTCCGCGATCTACCAGGGCGCCAAGGAACCGGTCACAAGGTCCCGGAGGGGGTGATTTACAAGAGATGGGATCGAAATTAGGTGGTAGAATGGAGAGAGTTGGCCAGATTGGATTGGTTTAGGACGAAGGTTGAAGACGGGATGCTCAAGCGTCCAATGGACGGAATAGCCAGAAGAGAGTTTCTCTCTCCTAGGAGAGAGAAACTCTGTACGGCACTTTTTAATTCCGTGTTTAACTGTTTGTTTAAATTTCTTTTTGAAAATTAATTAAATGTGTTCAACCACTTGTTTACTCTAAATTATTTCATGAACCACTTTTTGTAAAACACTCAACCACTTGTTTTAAAACATTGAACCACTATATATTTACTCTAGCTTATTTCATGAACCACTTCTATTTACTTCGTGAACCACTTCTAATTATATGTGTTGAACCACTTGTTTTAAAACACTGACCCACTTCTATTTACTTCATGAACCACTTCTATTTATATGTGTCAAACCACTTGGTTTAAAATCCTAAACCACTTCTATTTACTTCGTCAACCACTTCTATTTATATGTGCTGAACCAATTCGTTTAAAAATCTGAACCACTTGGTATAAAAAACCCTGAACCACTTGATATTAAAACCCTGAACCACTTGGTTTAAAACCCTGAACCACTAGGTATACAAACTCTGAACCACTTGGTATAAAAACTCTGAACCACTTGGTATAAAAATGCTGAACCACTTAGTATAAAAATGTTGAACCATTTGGTATTAAAAATCTTGAACCATTTGGTAAAAAATCCTGAACCACTCGGTATTAAAACTTTGAACCACTTGGTATAAAAACTCTTAACAACTTGGTATAAAAATGCTGAACCATTTGGTATTAAAAACCTTGAACCATTTGGTAAAAAATTCTGAACCACTCGGTATTAAAACCCTGAACCACTCGTTATAAAACCCTGAACCACTTTGTATAAAAAAAAGATTAACAATTACTATATACAGTGAGAGTGGGATGATTAATATAATTTCTCAAAAAAAAAAGATGATTAATACTCTGTATAAAGAACAGTAAGATAAAATTTGTGGAATGGAGGATTAAGTTGCAACTCAAAAGTGCTTAATTGGAATCATCGTGTATTTCTCATAAAAGAAATTAGAGATGTATTTGGATTCATCATTGATGTGTTGTGAGCTGAATCTGCCATGTTTAACAGTAACTTTTATATCGTTTTATGCATACATTTCATGCATTTGGGCTAGTATAATACAGAATCTATGTAGTTTATGTTTATTTTCCAAATTGTGGAATCTACACCAGTTTCTGTTTAATTTCGCAGAATTCAAGGCAAATTACAGCAATTATGAGAAAGGTCGGAAAAGCTCGGAAATCAACTACAGAAGTCCAAGGTCAAGAAGCAGCGGAACCAA
The DNA here is from genome assembly GCA_037127255.1 of Persicaria tinctoria. Lineage (NCBI taxonomy): Eukaryota > Viridiplantae > Streptophyta > Magnoliopsida > Caryophyllales > Polygonaceae > Persicaria > Persicaria tinctoria. Next base: position 25,666,064 of record JBANSL010000005.1, on the reverse strand, counting down.
TCGAATCAAGCTTGGAGCCCAGCTTTACTCGATCTAGAGTAAGCTTACTCGATCTTGACGAAGGTGTCCGAGCACATGCCTTGTCGACTAAGCATTGATCGAGAAACCGAGTCAGAGACAACCCGACTCCGGAAGTCAACTCGATCTCGAGTACACCTTGTCGAGATCGACCACACCTAGACACCATGTCCGGAGTCGATGAGTTGTGCCAAGCCGAGAAGCCGAAGACGGAGACACCGAGCCAACCCTACTCGATCTCGAGGAGGCTTGTCGAGATCGAGGACCACCATGGCGCCCGTCCGAGTCCATGCCGAGGAGGAGCTACTCGACAACACCAGGCCACACATCCTCGACGATAACCCAACTCGATCTCGAGTTGTTTAGTCGAGATCGAGGAGCCAGGAGCCAAGATCCGAGCCCGATCGAGCAGAGCTACTCGAGACGTCCAGCCAGCCCTGGTTGACGACGAATCCTACTCTATCTCAAGTAACTCTGGTCGAGATCGAGGAGTCGCATCCCGAAGCCGCGTTACGCGGTTTGAGCTGTCCTACGTGTTGTGGGAGTCCTTGGAGCCAAAGGAATCTGAGATAGCCGAGTCTATCCTACATCTATCTATCAACTATCCATGGAAGACAAGATCTATCAACAAGAAGATATTTACCTATTTAGATATTATTTCCCATTTTAGATTTAATTCCTTTTATCCATTTATTTATCTTTTAAGCTTTTTAGATATAGATAGATATATTCTATCCTTGAATAGCAAGGAATAGAAGGCTATAAATAAAGCCATAGAGGCTAGTTTTTCATCATTCAATCTTATTCCAATTCAATTCCATTCAAGTAAGTAGGAGTAGAGAGAGAGAGTTTGTGGCGAGCAAGGTGGAAAGGCGAAAGCGGATTTGTCTTGTTTGGTTGTAAGCTTTCTTTATTTAATTCAATGCAAGTTAGCTTCTTTTGTTATTTAATGTCTTTCTTGATGATGAAGAGCGAGTAGTCCACCCACTTCTGGGGCTGGGGTGAGCCCGACGGTGGCCATGTGAGGTGATGCGGTAAAGGTACAATCTTGTTATGCAATACTTCTTCTATCCCTATGAGCATGATTCTTTTACGAGAGTTGAAGGTGATCCTTGTTTGTGTTATTGAAGCGAAAGTGATCTTAATGCAACTTGGGTTAATTATGTGAAAAGGGATCGTAACAATTAGGGTTTATGCGAAAGCCTCTATATGCCTATTTGTTAGTAACGAAAGTTATTTTGATGGAAAGCATGATCTTTTATGCCTTTATGTGTTACTTTGCATGGTTATCGTTGTGGTGTTGATACCATGGCTTTGGAAGTTCTTTCATAATTTGAGTTTATTTCTGTCGAATTATGAGTTCTGTGTTCGAATCTGCAATTTGAGGTTTTCTGTGTTTTAGTCGAGATATAGCAGTATCTTGTCGATCTCGAGTAGGTACTGGTCGAGATCGAGTTGGCTTTAGTCTAGGTCGAGTTGAGTTTCTGCTTCTGTCGTCGATTCTGAATTTGCTTTCTGTTTCTGTTGCTGTTAGTCGATCTCGAGTTGCACTGTTGTCGAGATCGAGTAGCTTCTGCCTTTGTTTTATTTCTTGTTTTCATTTGCTTTCGTTTGTCTTTCATTCTTTGTTTCTTTATTTCTGTCTTTTCTGCTTGCTTTTCTGGGAGATTTACAGCTGCCTAGAATACGCTAACACGCTTCCTCGTGGATCGATCCTGACTTTCTCTTACTACATTTGAGGGAGTCTTGTAATTATTTGCGTGGGCCTAAATCTGGTTTGATCTATTTCATTATATTTCATACTTGATTTCCTAATCCAATCCAGAAACCAATCGAATCTGGGTGCAGGAGATCCGATTTGAAGATGGATCTGAGCGGGGTCAAAGAGCGAGAGCGTGATCTGGGCTTCCATGGCCATCCTCACCTCCAATGGCGGATGGGAGCGGGGACGTGGTTGCGGGATAAACCGGATCTGGGCTTCCATGGAGCGAGAGCGAGATTTGGAGGAGAGAGGGAGAGTGGACCGCCGGAGGACTCGGCATGGTCGGGACGCCGGAGGACTGGGCTGGGACGGGCCGCCGGAGGACTGGATGTGGCCTGGCCGCCGGATCTGGAGCAAGAGCGGGATCTAGAGGAGAGAGGGAGAGATGGAGAGCGAGCCGCCGGAGGACTGGACGTGGTCGGGACGCCGGAGGAATGGCCGTGGCCGGGACGTCGGAGGAATGGACGCGGCCAGGCAGCCGGAATGGATGAGGATGGGTGCTCAGAGATGGTGAAGCAGTGAGGAAAAAGGAATTAAGGAATGAAGTGCGTGCTCTTCAACCCACAAAATAAAAGCGCGTGACCTACTTTTTACTTCTCCAATAAGATGACTTCTTTCTTTTTTACCACAAGCGCCTCTTCTTACTTGAACCCTCCCATATATATATATATAGGGCCTAATTTGAAGTTAAGGGGCCTAATTTAAAGGTAAATGGGCCTAATTAAATGAGTAATAGATAAATGGGCTTAATTTATGTGTAAATGTGCCTAATTTTATCGGGTAAATGACCCTAATTATGAGGTAAATGTCACCACATCTTCCATACTTTCTATTTCTACCAATATTGTCCTTATTTCAATTATAAAAATTACAGATTTTAGCCTGTAATTTTTATTTGAAATAATATTATAAGTGCAACTATAAGATTACAAAATGCAACAAAATATGTTACATCACATTTTCGTCTATTTTAAAAAGTGAAAAATATGAGATTACAAAATATAAAGTGAACAAATAATACAATAAAGATTATTATTGATAAATGTGCATTTTCATAATGTAAAGTAAGTTTCCTACCAAAATATTTCTTTACCGGCTGCTATTTTACCGGCTACTATTTTTATGCGACACGTGTCATTAAAAGTCTATTAGCTCAAAAATGGTATATCGATGTGTCCATGTACAAAGGTGCGAGTTCAAAATCCCGCTTAGACTATTTATGGTTGTCTTCTTTTTATTTCCGTTCATGAATAAGATTATAAAATGCAGGAATACAATGATAAAAGTGCATAAATGAAATGATAAAGTGCATATATAACATTATGGTGTGCAAATATAACATTATATTGTGCAAATATAATATCATGCTATGCACATATAACATTATATTAGGCGGGAATGGAAGTGAGCACACGCGCGTTCGCATGGGAAAGGTTGTGTTTTTGTTTTTGTTTTTATATTATTTTAATTAGTTAAATACAATTAATCTCCACCCTTTATTTAACTCAAATCAAGGGCTTAAATTTGTTCACAAATTACACCCTAAGGGGTGTTTACACCATAACCACCATATATATATATATATATATATATATATATATATATATATATATATATATATATATATATATATATATATATATATATATATATATATATATATATATATATATAAGAGTTAAAATGTAAAATTGCTTAAGGTGTAAAATTTAATTTTTTAATCAACCCCCGTTTTCAAATCGACAGATGCGCCCACAAAACGCTCGGACTCCCATAGTAGCAGTGTCACGCTCGGCCTCCCGCTGCCCCGCACCCACACCCACGTCGATCCACCTCCGGCCACCACCGCCTAGCCCCGCTCGAGCCCACCGATGGGCGCACCCCCGAGCCCTGACTTGGCTTGGTTCGAGCCCAATTGCACCATCGCCGAACCTTTTCCGCCTTGTTCGAGCCACCACTGTCTCGGCCTCCCACGCCAACCACGAGCCACCTCCGGCCACCAGCCCCCAACCGCTCGAACCCCCTCACTCAGGCGTACCCTCCGACACCGGAACCCCCTTGGTTCGTGCCCATCCGGGCTCACATCGAGCCCATCTTCCCCAACGGTGTTTTTCGGTTCATTTGGCTCGTAATACATTCGAAATCCCGATTTTGCTCCTTGTTTCAACTCGAATTTGGTATGATTTCTAACCCTAAACTTGTTTATTACAATTATTTAGATTGTTTGAATGATTTGGGTTGAGATTGAAAACCTAGGGTTTGATTTAGGAGCGGAATTTGGGGCTTTTTGCCAACATCCAAATTGATTGAAATTAATGATACGGTTGTGATGTTGGGTTGATTTGGAGCTAATTTCATGTTCATAGCATTGTCAAATTGTTTGTGAATCATGAGCTGATTGGATTTTAGAATTTTATTGCGATATGCTTTAGGTCGATTAGGTTCTTCTATTTTAGCATGAAAATCATAATTTAGTCTATTAGCTCAATTGGTAGAGCAATGTGCATTTGCACAAAGATGTGGGTTCAAATCCCACATAGGTTACATACAGGGCCGTCCCGTTCGTTTAAGAGGCCCTGTGCAAAATACAAATTAGGCCTAAATTTAAGGTGTATATAGTTTATGCATATTTTTAATAAAAAAAATACATATGTTATATATTTTAAATTTAACATCAATATAAGAAAATTTCATATAGCATAAATTATATAAAAATAACAAATGTTTTTTCACCTTGATGTTCATATATATGTATAACATACTTTTTTCTATGTTTTTTGTCCCCAAAGATTGACAAATCTTTTAGTTTATCAAATTTGAAATGATATACAATTAACTTTGAAAAAAAAACTAATTGAAAAAGATAAGACAAACATAACAAATTAACCATATAGATGGAAACAAGTAATACATTTTCCCTTATTTTTATTAGTAAAGTTAGCAAATATTCAATTACCTTTTTTGTTTGGGAAATTTACCATTATTTAGGCAAGAATCAAATTTCTAAATAAACAAAAGAAATGTAAAAGGTATCAACGTTAGCGATGATTCAATTACTTTTTTTTTGTATGGGAAATTGACCATTATTTAGGTAAGAATCAAATTCGTAAAAAAATAAAAGATTAAAAATAAATGAAGGGGTGGAGGTCAATCGAACCTTGGGGTCTTTGTGTTGTAGGAGGAAATCGAGTTCAAAATAAAATAAATCAAACCAGATTATGCCCACGCAAATGATTACAAGACCTCCTCCCTATGCAGTAGTGGGACGTCAGGATCGATCCACGAGGAAGCATGTCAGCGGATCTCAGGTAGCTGTAAATCTCACAGATAGAATAGCAGAAAGACAGAAATAACAAAGCAAAACAGAAAATAAAGTAAAGCAATAGAATTGGTCGATATCGACAACAGCTATGTCGACAACAGAAACAGAAATCGACAACAGACAGCAGAAACTCAGAAAAAGACAACGTCGAGTAAAATCCTACTCGATATCGAGTACAACCAACTCGATATCAACTAAACTTTCCCGAGATCGAGTAAAAGACAGAAACTTTAAAAGGTGCAAACTTCGAACACAGAATCTCAGATTTCGGTGAAATAAATCAATAAACTAAAATACTTCCAAAGCCAGGGTATCAACACCACAACGATAACCATGCAAAGTAACACATAAAGGCATAAAAGATCATGCTTTCCATCAAATAGCTTTCGTTATTAACAAATAGGCATATAGAGGCTTTCGCATAAACCGTAATTGTTACTAACCCTTTTCACATAATTAATCCAAGTTGCATTAAGATCACTTTCGCTTCAATAACACAAACAAGGATCACCTTCAACTCTCGCAAAAGAATCATGCTCATAGGGATAGAAGACGAATTGCATAAAAAGATTGTACCTTCACCGCATTACCTTACATGGCCACCGTCGTGGTCACCCCAGCCCTAGAAGTGGGTGGACTACTCGCTCTTCATCGCAATAACAGACATCTTTGATGAAAAATAACTAACTTGCATTAAATAAACTCAAACTTACAACCTCTTCTCCTTCTCTCTCTATGTAACTAATTGTCTCTGAAATTGAATGATTAAAAACCAACCCCTAAGGCTTTATATATAGCCTTCATTCCCTAGCTATTCTAGGTAAGAAAGTCTATCTATATCTAAATCTAATTATGTACTTGCTTTAAGATAAAGAAATGGATAAAAGGAATTAAATCAAAAAGGGAAATTATATCTAAAATAGGTAAAATATCTTCCATGTGTTGATAGATCTTCTCCGTAGATAGAACTTGATAGATGTGGATAGATCTTCGGCAAACTCGGACTCCTTCGGCCCCAAGCAATCCCAATCCGTGTAGGACAACTTAAACCGCGTAACGCGTCTCCAGAAAGATTTCCTCGATATCGACAAGTTCTACTCGACATCGAGTAAAAATGTCGTCGACTTCAGCTGGCTCGGTGATGTCGGGTTGCTGCTGCTCGATCAGACTCGGTCAGGTGATCCAGGGTCCTCGGTATCGACAAGTTTAGTCGATATCGAGTAAGCTTGTATCGACTTGGTGTTTCTGGGCTTGGTCGAGTAGCATCTCCTCGGTATTGGCTCGGACAGGCGGTGCAGATTTTGTCGATATCGACAACTTTTGTCGATATCGAGTAACTTTGTGCTCGGCGTCTCCAGTCCTCGGCTTCTCGACTTGGCACATCTCCTTGACTCCGGTCATAGGTTCAGAAAGTTGTCGATATCGAGTAATGTACTCGATATCGAGTAGGCTTGTGGAGTCGGGTTGGCTCTTGTGCTCAGTTCCTCGATCATGCTCTTAGTCGACTAGGCATGCTCGGACATCCTTTGTCGATATCGAGTAAAATAACTCGATATCGAGTAACTATGGGTTTCAAGCTTGATTCGTCCTGGTTCTGTAGTCCTTTGACGTTGGACTTCTGTAGTTGATTTCCGAGCTTTTCCAACATTTCTCAGAACTGCTGCAAATTGCCTCGAATTCTGCGAATTTAAACAGAAACTGGTGTAGATTCCATAATTTGGCAAATAAACATAAACTACATAGATTCTGTACTATCTTAGCCCAAATGCTTGAAATATGTGCAGAGAATTACCACCCCATACTTAAGCTTGCTTGTCCTTAAGCAATACTTTTAATTGTCATTTAGGGGAAGGAATCAAAACTCTCAACATCTTAGATTCATTCTTATATATCCCTGCAGTCAATTACCATCCTCGAAAAAGTACTAGTGTCACAGATCCATGCATGTGCAATTTTAAGAGCAACATCTACTCGCAAAAGGAGGGTTATGCAAAACAATTCATGTGACAAAGCATTAATAATCAAGAGGACTTTAATTTAAGCTCAATAAGGAAGCAGATTGGTAAAAGGCTAAAGGTGGGCAATTTTTGGCAATGTGGTGCTAATGATCCGGGGAGATGGAGTATTTCCAAACTGAATTTCCACATTCCTTCTTCGTAAGATTCATCACCTTTCATAATGCTTTTTTGAATAATAATGCTTTTACCTCTCTCGAGTCGCAAACATGGGTGTCATGAATGGCCCCGGATACTTAGTGCTTTGGACTCCTCACAATGTGTCCCATCTCGCCAAAATATTATCTTAGCGAGCAGGGTCAATCTACCTTTATCTCCTGAGGTGATTGGATTTTTTTCTCACTCATTAAATTTTCCATATTTTTAAAATAATTTCCCCCCCAAACTCCAATAATGATAACAACAACACAAACACCATATAACGTCTCCATAATGTAACATCATTCTCAACATAATCACCGGATAGGAAATAAGGTAAAGAATGAAAAATATTTGGAACATGTGGAGCAATAATTTGAAATAAGGCATAATATGGCTTTTGTGATGCATATACATAGGTAAGGCTAGGATTATAAATAATATGAGCATTATATGGAAATATAAAGTCCTCCATCATTTTATCATGCAACATGTCAAAAGCAACTGCAAATTTTACCTCCTTTCATGGTTTTCAAGAAAATATGCATTTCATTGTGACTTCCCTTTACCAGGCAATTTCGTGCTATATCTCTATTGAATCCAATTTTGCATCGTCGAGTTCAATAAAACTTCCATGAAATTAATCAAAAAAATTTCAATCGGGGTCATTTTTTCAAATTTTGGAAAACATGCATATAAGCCCATAAATTAAATATGAATTCCAAAATAGCCATGTATAAGCAATTCATGAAATAAACTTTAAAAATGCACACATAATGTCAAATAAAACCAAATATTCATAAAGTAAGCCCTTCCCCCACCCCATACTTAAACATTACAGTGTCCTCACTGTATAAAAACAATGGTAAAGAAAGAAGCTCACTAGACAGATGTGCAGGGCTTCAAAATCTCGATTGAACATGCCTGGGCCGAGTCCAATTTAGCTTGCTTCTATCCCATAGACCTGAAAAACATGGAAGACATATACCCACAATAGAAAAACTAAAAAGTTCAAAACCAAAAACAAACAAAAAAACAACAATGTCCAAAAAGTAAATATCTATGTACACGCTCTAGATTTTATAGTCGCTAGGCCGACTTCTCTTTTAAACTTAAGGTGGCATCTGCAGGGCCCATGTAGCTTGGGCTTCAAATAGGACTCCATTCTTGTCTATCAGCTGCAATCCGCCTAAGTGGATCTTGTTCACCACAAAAGGCCCCATCCTCTTCTTGTTGAATTTGTTAGGAAACCAATGATCTTTTGATTTGAAAACATAGAGCTTGTCTCCAACTTCATACTCCTTAGACTCATTATTAGAAATGCTACATGAGCGCACATACCAAGGCAAACCTCTCCCATGTCTAGATAGATCTTTAATGGAAATAGGGGAAGAAAGATCCATACATTGGCTTACCTTCGCAAAAACGGAATCGTGGACCACAATGTTTGGTCAATCTTGAGGAATAGTACTCGATCTCGACGAGGATTCAGCTTCTGGTGGCCTGCTGCTGCTCGAGGATGTTGAAGTCGAGGAGGCCAGGTGTTTGTCGATATCGACCAGCTTGGTCGATATCGAGTTGCTCAGCTCGTCTGGTGGATTGCTGGCCGGGGGAGGAGAAGTCAGGGCAGCGATATCGAGGAGTTTATTGCTTCCAGCTGACTGCTCGACGATGCTGATGCTGATGGAGGCTTCTAATTTTGGTCGATATCGACCAAGGTCCTCGATATCGAGGAATTATGGTCGACTATGACCCCATACTTGCATCCTGTCAAGGCATCCGAAAAATAGTTAGTCCAAATCGACGTACCTTGGTTTGTGTCGAGTGGATTCTCCTTTTCTTCGTTGAGGATGGCCATGATCTCCTCCACCTGGGCTTCCATATCCCTCTTTTCCAGCTCTTCAAGAGTCATATTTCTTACCTTAGGCTCCCCACAGGTGATGTAACCAGCTGAGATAGATTTGACCTCTTCCATTGGACCTGTATGCCTTTCAGTTTTATTAAAGGAATACTCAATTAACTCATCGCTGATGTTGAAAGTGAGCACTCATTTCCTCACGCTTATGTTGGCATCCACCGTCGCCAAGAAGGGTCTTCCTAGAATAATTGGACAAGCAGGGTCAAAGAACTTACCTACTTGCACTGGCACATTGTCCACCATGCATGTTGGAATGACCACCGTATTGTTGTCCATATAAATTTTAGCATCCACGGGCTCTAGGGCACCTATCTTTATCTTGGACCATATCGTTAAAGGCATTATACTCACACTATCTCCAAGATCACATAAAGCATTAATTTTATGTTGACCAAATCCAATAGTTATAGCAAACTTACTTGGATTTGGCCTCTTCTCAAGTACGTCCAAGTGGCTGCACTCTTCTGTAATTTCAGCCATGGACCTCTTCTTGCTTAGAATCTCCTTGAGGAATTTGACATAGCATGGCATTTCATTGAGAGCTTATGTGAAGGGAATGATGACATTGAGCTTCTGAAGCATCTTGATGAAGCGCTGAAACAGATGTCGGAGGTGCTGCAGATTTCTCGATCTCGACTTGGGTCTCCTCGATATCGACTAACTCTTCCTCGATATCGACTAGCTTCCTTGGTGTCAAGTTGCTGTGTTGTGCAGATGAAGGATGGTTCTTTCTGTCGTCGATATCGAGTTGTCCTTCCTCGATATCGAGTTGCCTTTTGTCGATATCGAGTTGTTGTTCTCCTCCGTCCTGCTGCTTTCCGACCTCTGGCTCTTGTAGTTGATGGCCGCTTCTGAGTTTTACAGCAGTGCTGTGTCCAGTCTTCCCCTTAGGATTTGGTTATGAAGATCTAGGGAGAGAACCTGACTGTCTGGGGATTCCTGCTGCTAGCTGGCCAATTTGTGTTTCCATTGATTTCCGCCATATATCAATCTCCCCAAGCCTAGAGTTGACACCTTCAATCTGAGTGTAGACTGAGTTGAAGGACTGCTTGGTGTCTGAGTGTTTCCTCCGGATTTTCTCTAGGACGGTCTATAGATCATCCCTTTTCTAGTCTCTTTCCGGATGTCCTGGAGCTTTGTAGGGTGGGGGGTTCATAGGGGCACATTGGTTCCATTGTGATTGTTGGAACCTTTGGTCCCCTATGTAGCGATTGGGACCCCCTGCGTAAGCTGCCTCTTCATGGTATTCTGCCAACCTGACTTGCTCTGTGTGTGGGCACTCAGTAGTGGTGTGCCTATGTGATGCGCATTCTATGCAGGGCTTGTTGAGAGAAAGATACTGGACTTGCTTGAGGAGCTTGCGATTCTGATCCTTGTAGTATTGCTCCTTGACATCTGGATCAATTTCCTTAGAGGGCTCATAGAGGGGCATGGATGGTGCTGGCCTGGCATAGAGGTTCTCCTCATAGTTGATTGGAGTCCCATACTTGTTGTCATAGTTGGTCTGCTTGTCGAGAGCAGCTCATGCGCCAGTTGGCGGCATTGTTAGATACTCATAGTGAGTATATGTGTTGATCCTATCCTTAGCAGCCAGATCAAGAGAGTTGAAGAAGATCTCCTGAACGATGCAGGGTTGCTGTCCATGAGTAGGGCAGGATCGCAGCAGATCCTTTAGCGTTCTCATGCCTTTGCTATCGGCTCTCTAGGCTGCTGTTTGAAAGATGTAATCTTTTGGCGAAGGAGCACTGTCTTGGCAGGAGGAAAGAATTTATTGAGAAATTCCTGCTTTACTTGAGCCCATGTCGTGAGAGATTGTAGTTTCAGTCCTTCCAACCACTTCAGTGCGGGACCAGCGAGAGACCAACGGAAAGCCTTCATCAGGATGTATTCTAGGGTGGTACCTTCAGCAAGAGTATGACACATGCCAGTAAAGTTTGTAATATGCTGAAGCGGGCATTCATTAAATCTACCATGAAATGCATTATGTTTAATTTCTATTAAGAAAGGAGTTGCGGATTTCATAGTTATTTTAAGGGATAAGAATAGCCGATTCAGGCACGACGAGTGTCGGGTGCATGTAATCCTTTGCAGTGGTAGGATATTGGGCAAGCTCATCTTGTAAATGCCTCGCACGCTCGGCTTCTTGTTCCCTTCCTGCTCTCAGTGGCGAGAGCAGCATCCCTGGCGGCTAGTTCCCTTGTAAGCCTCTCAATCAGTTGTTCTTGTGTCTCTGCAGCTGCCATGGCTCTTTTGAGTTTAGCTTGGATGTGTATTAGACGTTCCGGTTCGTCTAAGGCGTCAAACTCAAGTGTTTGACCAGAACGACGCATATACCTGTAAAGTACCTCAAAGTAGAAAGTGAGATTTTAACTACCTAAGGCGCAAATGATAGCTTCCCCGGCAACGGTGCCAATTTGTTGTAGGAGGAAATCGAGTTCAAAATAAAATAAATCAAACCAGATTATGCCCACGCAAATGATTACCAGACCTCCTCCCTATGCAGCAGTGGGAAGTCAGGATCGATCCACGAGGAAGCGTGTCATCGGATCTCAGGTAGCTGTAAATCTCACAGACAAAATAGCAGAAAGACAGTAATAACAAAGCAAAGCAGAAAATAAAGTAAAGCAACAGATTTGGTCGATATCGACAACAGCTATGTCGACAAAAGAAACAGAAATCGACAACAGATAACAGAAACTCAGAAAAAGTCAAGGTCGAGTAAAATCCTACTCGATATCGAGTACAACCAACTCGATATCGACTAAACTTTCCCGAGATCGAGTAAAAGACAGAAACTTTAAAAGGTGCAAACTTCGAACACAGAATCTTAGATTTCGGTGAAATAAATCAATAAACTAAAATACTTCCAAAGCCAGGGTATCAACACCACAACGATAACCATGCAAAGTAACACATAAAGGCATAAAAGATCATGCTTTCCATCAAATAACTTTCATTATTAACAAATAGGCATATAGAGGCTTTCGCATAAACCGTAATTGTTACTAACCCTTTTCACATAATTAATCCAAGTTGCATTAAGATCACTTTCGCTTTAATAACACAAACAAGGATCACCTTCAACTCTCGCAAAAGAATCATGCTCATAGGGATAGAAGACGAATTGCATAAAAAGATTGTACCTTCACCGCATCACCTTACATGGCCACCGTCGGGCTCACCCCAGCCCTAGAAGTGGGTGGACTACTCGCTCTTCATCGCAATAGCAGACATCTTTGATGAAAAAGAACTAACTTGCATTAAATAAACTCAAACTTACAACCTCTTCTCCTTCTCTCTCTATGTAACTAATTGTCTCTGAAATTGAATGATTAAAAACCAGCCCCTAAGGCTTTAGATATAGACTTCATTCCTTAGCTATTCTAGGTAAGAAAGTCTATCTATATCTAAATCTAATTATGTACTTGCTTTAAGATAAATAAATGGATAAAAGGAATTAAATCAAAAAGGGAAATTATATCTAAAATAGGTAAAATATCTTCCATGTGTTGATAGATATTCTCCGTATATAGAACTTGATAGATGTGGATAGATCTTCGGCAAACTCGGACTCCTTCGGCCCCAAGCAATCCCAATCCGTGTAGGACAGCTTAAACCGCGTAACGCGTCTCCAGAAAGATTTCCTCGATATCGACAAGTTCTACTCGATATGGAGTAAAAATGTCGTCGACTTCAGCTGGCTCGGTGATGTCGTGTTACTGCTGCTCGATAAGACTCGGTCAGGTGATCTGGGGTCCTCGATATCGACAAGTTTAGTCGATATCGAGTAAGCTTGTATCGACTTGGTGTTGCTGGGCTTGGTCGAGTAGCATCTCCTCGGTATTTGCTCGCAGGTGGTGCAGATTTTGTCGATATCAACAACTTTTGTCGATATCGAGTAACTTGGTGCTCGGCGTCTCCAGTCCTCGGCTTCTCGACTTGGCACATCTCCTCGACTCCGGGCATAGGTTCAGGAAGGTTTCGATATCGAGTAATCTACTCGATATCGAGTAGGCTTGTGGAGTCGGGTTGGCTCTGGCGCTCAGCTCCTCGATCATGCTCTTAGTCGACTAGGCATGCTCGGACATCCTTTGTCGATATCGATTAAAATAACTCGATATCGAGTAACTCCAGGTTTCCAGCTTGATTCGTCCTGGTTCTGTAGTCCTTTGACCTTGGACTTCTGTAGTTGATTTCCGAGCTTTTCCAACCTTTCTCAGAACTGCTGTAAATTGCCTCGAATTCTGCGAATTTAAACAGAAACTGGTGTAGATTCCATAATTTGGCAAATAAACATAAACTTCATAGATTATGTACTATCTTAGCCCAAATGCATGAAATATATATAGAAAATGATATAAAGGTTACTGTAAAACATGGTAGATTCAGCTCACAACACTTTGTAACTTTTTCCATCTCCTAACCAATGAGCCACTTGTACAATTAATGATTTACTTAAATATTTTACATAATATATCAAAATTTGAGGCCCTAAAATCTGAACAAAAATTCGAGGCCCTGTGCGGCTGCACCTTTGGAAAAGAGGACGGGCCGCCCCTGGTTACATAATAGAGAAGAGCGCAACAATCGCAAATTGTTAATCATGCACATCGTAATCTTAGTTATGCAATTTTTAACCTTAATTATGCACATTTTAATCTTATGTATGCACTTTAATTTTAAAAGCTTATTATGTATGCACACCATAATGTTATATTTGCACAACATAACATAGGTTACATAATAGTCAAGAGCGCAACAATCGCAAATTGATAATCATGCATATCATAATCTTAGTTATGCACTTTTTAACCTTAATTACGCACATTTTAATCTTATTTACGCACTTTAATTTTAAAAGCTTATTATGTATGCACACCATAATGTTATATTTGCACAACATAACATTAGGTTTGCACATTTTAAACTTATTTATGCACTTTAATTTAAAAGCCTATTATATATGCACACCATAATGTTATATTTGCACAACATAGCATTATATTTGCACATTTTAATCTTATTTATGCACTTTAATTTAAAAGCCTATTATATATGCACACCATAATGTTATATTTGCACATTTTAATCTTATTTATGCACTTTAATTTAAAGTCTTATTATGCACACCATAATGTTATATTTGCACAATATAACATTATATTTGCACAACATAACATTATATTTGCACATTTTAATCTTATTTATGCACTTTAATTTAAAAGCCTTTTATATATGCACACCATAATGTTATATTTGCACAACATAATATTATATTTGCACATTTTAATCTTATTTATGCACTTTAATTTGAAATTGTTAAATGCTTGAAAACAAATAGACGATAAGTCCGCCCCCCGGACCCCCCGATGCGACGCCGGTGAAAAATGATTCATGACACATTAACAATAACCTTAATTGTTCACTTCATATTATTACTCATACACATCGTCATTTTATTCTTACACTTTATCATTTTATTTATACCCTTTATATTTGCACAACAAAAAGTGTCGAAAACCGGAAAAAGTGCATTTACCCATAAAATTAGACATATTTACCTATTACCCATAAAATTAGGTTTATTTACCCATAAATTAAACATATTTCAATTATAAATTTTTATAATTGAAATAGGCACATTTACCTATTTACCCCATAATGAATTATTATGTCTGCACAACATAAAGTTATATTTGCACAACAGGATGTTATATGTGCACAAAATCAAGTTATACTTGCACAACAGAAAGTGTTAACACGGAAAAAAATCCTGGGACAAAAGGGAAAAAAAAAATCTAGCCCGAGAAGAAGGGCACGGGGGGGGGGGGGGGGGGGGGGTAGGGGCTGACGCATGGGGCAAGGGGGGTAGACATTCTACTAATTAAATTAGGCCCATTAGTAATTAAATTAGGTCCATTAGCAATTTACTTACAAAAATTAGGCCCATTAGAGAATTTTACATCTTAAGCAAATTTTACACTCTAAGGTAATTTTACAACCTAAGGTAATATATATATATATATATATATATATATATATATATATATATATATATATATATATATATATATATAGATCATATTTACTCAGGTCTAAACGTGTATCATGTGAACACATTTAGGTCGTTGCTTGAGTGAAAATAGAAGGCTAAGATAATTTGATTATTTATATTAATTGTATATTCGGAAATTTCGCGAGGTACCCCTGAGGTATTGCAATTTTCGTGAGGTATACAACTCTTTTACATATTTCGCATGGTACCCATGAGCTTTTGATTTTTTTCTCGTCGCACCCTCGGGGTTAAATTTTAACGGATTGATGGATAGTTCGTTACTTTTGGAATTAAAAAAAAAAGAAAGAAAGAAGTTTCAGGAAGGAAGCGAAGAGAACGAAGTGGCAGGTGGAGGACAACCCAACAACAACAAGAAATCCTTGACTCCGCATCCAACCATCGATGCAGTCTCCGTGGATGACGTGCGAGCAACACAACTTTGTTGCCGCTCCTCACGCTAGAGAGAGAGAGAGAGAGAGAGAGAGAGAGAGAGAGAGAGAGAGAGAGAGAGAGAGAGAGAGAGAGAGAGAGAGTGAGAGAGAGCAAGAAGGCCGACCGCTAGGTCGGAGCTACGAGTTGGTGAGAACGCCGCCGTTCGAAG
The DNA here is from genome assembly GCA_037127255.1 of Persicaria tinctoria. Taxonomy (NCBI): domain Eukaryota; kingdom Viridiplantae; phylum Streptophyta; class Magnoliopsida; order Caryophyllales; family Polygonaceae; genus Persicaria; species Persicaria tinctoria. The sequence goes on along the minus strand of JBANSL010000005.1, from coordinate 25,650,235 downwards.
CTGCGGCGACGGCGATGGCCAGTTTCTTGGAGGTGGGAGGGGGTTGTTGCTGTTGCTGCTTGAGGTGGGTGAGGTGGTTGATGGTGGTGCGGATGATCTGGAGCTGGTGGAAGAGGTTCTCCGGGATGACGGCGTGGTGGCTAGAGTTGTAGTCAGAGTCGGAGGTGAGGGATTGGGATTGAAGGGTGGAGGTGAGGTGGTAGAGAGAGGATGTTGGCAGCAACCATGGTGACGAGGAGCATCATATTGAGGCCCAATATGAATCTCATTTATGCCATTTTCGTTGAATCTTTGCTCAGAAAGTCTCCGAATTTGATGTTAATTCTTATGAGTTGCAGAGTAGTACTCCAATTAACAATGGATCAAAGTGGTGATGTAATTAGAGAAAAAAAAAGATATCATCTTCCAGAGTAGCACTATGACTCTGTGAAAGACTGAACTGGTAAAGCTCAAATTGAGATCCCAGATGAACACATCCAAAATCTATTCCCTCTCCCTAATCTCCTTCCTCCCTCAATTTTAATTTTCTGAATCCTCTCTTTTTCCCCCAATTTTAATTATCTGAAACCTTTGACTCCGTCGAGGAGGCCGCCCTTGCCTACAGCCTACGACACCGCGGCTGTCTCGCTCTGTGGTCCCAATTTCAACTTCAAAACCCTAGCCATTTCCAATTGCATCCACATGCCATTTTCCCTCACGATTATCATCACCACTGATTCAACGACGACAATCACGGCGGATTTCATCATCAGCATCTCCAATTCCCGGCAGCGAGCGGCTTGAGCAGCACCGTGTCGATGATGAGGAGGTCGCCGAGGAGGAGGAAGCAGGGGAAGGTGGTGCCGCCGAGGGAGTAGCGCCAGCTGTTGTGGTGGATGGTGGAGGCGAAGTAGTTGACCCCATTGGCGATCAGGACTCCGATCGTCACCAACAATTGGAAGAGGATGTTCACCGCTACCCTGTACTCGATCAGCGCTATCTCTCTCCACTTCCTTTCTGAGCCTTTGTTCTTTTTTTTCTTTTTTTTTTAATTCCAAAAGTAACGGACTAACCATCCATTTGTTAAAATTTAACCCCGAGGGCGCGACGCGAAAAAAATCAATACCTCAGGGGTACCTCGCGAAATTTCCGTTGTATATTTAATAGTAAAAAACACAATCCCATGTATGTAAACGCGTGCGCAATACAAAACCAAACCTACCTCACATAGTTACATTCTTGGCCACTGTACATTAGCCCGAGCTCTCTCCCTGTATTGTTCTCGCTTAAGCTCCATCTTCTCTCTCTCCCATGGTTTCTCCTTCGGTCTCAGTTTCTCCCTCGCCATCCCATAAACGCCGAGATATCGCCCTCGCTTTGACTCCCTCCCCGTATATGCATCTCCTTCACTGAGATCAGAGACCCCTATGGTCAAAATTAGGGTTAGGGCTGAGATCGGAGACTGCGCTCGCTCCGCCTTCCTCCCCGAATCTCGCCAAGGAGGTGTTCCCGGTGCTTGGTCACATGAGAGATTTTACCATTGAAGCGGGTGTCGATTTAGGGAAAGGGTGGTTCTAGGCCTAGCAGTTCTTCGACTTCAAGTTCTACGCCTTTTTAGTGTTTATTCTGCAGAATTACATTCCGACCTTGATGGTGGAGCATATGGAGGCTAAGGAGAAAGCTAGAGAGGAGCAAGGAAGCACGACATTGGAGATTATTGAAGTCAAATGAGGGAATTCCGTCACTAGGCGTCGCCATTTGCACGGCGGCGCCCACCGTGGGCCGGTTTCCAGCGTTTGTGATTTCGGATCCGAAGACATTATTTTCTATTATTTTATTGCTATTTCCATTAGGGTTTGGCCGACTCTTTGAGAGTCTATATTCGGTTTTATTCAGTTTATTCACCGTGTGTGGCTATTGTGTGAGACTATGAACACCATTAGAGAGAGAGAGAGAGAGAGAGAGAGAGAGAGAGAGAGAGAGAGAGAGAATTGGCCTATGATCAACTCATGGTTTCACCTGTGATTCGAAGACATGGTTGTTTGGATTGTGAGGATTTGATTCTATTTAGTTAATCATATTCATAGTTATCATCTTGTGCTTATTGATTATATTTGTGTTCCTTTCTATGATTGATCACCATGTTAGGAATTGCATCTTAGCTATGAATTCATTGTTGTTTTCTTGATAGCAAACAAAGTATTGAAGTAATCATACTTCTTTGTCTTTGTAGTGGATGATTTCAATTGATCTATGTTGTGGATATGTCGATTAAGACTGATTAGGGCTGTTCCAATTCGTCGTAATTACATTGAATCAATATGCCAATTGGCCGGTCTGATTACTTGAGTCCTTAATGCTATTCTTTAGTGATATTGAATAAGGCGAGTGTATCCTTGCGGATCATCAATTCCAACCATTGTCAGAGAATTACAAGTGAAATGTTCTTTCTACATCGATATCAATCTACTTTGCAATCATAAATCTGCTTACTTTTACATCTTGGTTACTTGCTACAAATCATTACTTTGTCATAAGAGTCTTTGCTAAGAGTTATTGAATAGGAAATCGCTTCTCCCTATGGGTTCAACTTCGGACTTAATCGCTATACTAGTAGTTGTTTGGTTTATCAAGTGATTGATTGCCTAATCTATTGGTTTTGGGTTTGAGTTTGGATTATATTCCTATTTGGGAAAGGGTGAAAGTGTCAATGAATGGGCGACTATATTGGTCGTGGGACGGCCTTACTGTTCACAACGATTTTCCCTCTTCCAATTTGGTCTCGATGTCAACATGAAAGTTGTAGATCTCGGAAAAATCTTTCCAACGCATGCTTATAATAGGCATTCCAACCATCAAGGCCTCCAGAAAGTGCGTTACAAGTTTAGCTTGTCTGGGGACACCTTCTGATGACTTGTTCTTTATTTAGATTCTCGAAATTCGACTCCGCTCCCGTGCTGTTCACTTTTCTTCCTCAACTTGAATCTTCCTTCATCCAAGAGTCTCCTTATTGCTCGTCAGATTTACATCTACCTGAAATAATCAATAAACATATGTAGATTCCGACTCTTCCAACACCAAACTAAAATATGCAATATTTACTCTTCCAACACCAAACTAAAATATATAATTGTAACTAAAATATGCATTATTTACCACCAAACTAAGCTAAATGAATCCTACTATGCATATCTAATCATGCTCTATCAGTTATGTGTCTGCTATGGTTATTAGATGGTAATTGCTGGTGAGAGTGGGCATAAGTTGTAGTTTTAACCCACAGGGATATGTACCCTCTTGATTTGTTCAAATGAAAGTTCATTCGCTATATATTTTTTTGAAAAAATTACTTTTATTATGCATGCATAAGCCAACTTCTTTTCCATTTTAACTTTGTAGGTTATTGCTGAAATTATTGAGAGTTGGCTAGCTCATGATTTCACATGTGTTATTTTAGTTCATAAGCATCGTGGTGTCCCCGGCGATCTTATCATAAGTCATCTATCATTCGGCCCCACAACTTATTTTGGACTGCATAATGTGGCGAGTATCTAGTTCAATCTTTCACTATATTTATATCTCTTCATCAACACTAAATCACCTCAAGTTATTCTGATTATGTTTCATTGATTGAAGGTCACCAAGCATGACATTAGAGACAGGAAGGCTATTGGAACAATGCCAGAGGCTTATCCTCATCTCATTATCAACAATTTTACAACCGAGGCATGTCAAATGTCCCATTTTATCTCTTGTAATAATACTCATGTTAGAAGAAAAGATTGAAGTATGTTTTGTTTAATGATAGTAATTTTTAACAAGGAATGGGATTTTCAAAAACAATTGTGTTGAAGCTTAAGCCAACAGTTAAAATCATCATCAATGATTAAATCTTTATAGTAGAATGAGTTGCATTGATTTTGGTTTTTGAAAAGGCTTTGTTATTGTGTTCGTACTTTTGAGCTTTCTTTGATTTATCCTTCATGTTGCTATTTGTTTGCTTTTGGTGGAAAAAAGAGAAATCTAATAATCAACTGTTTGTATTGGAATTCAATCTCTTGGAGAGGAGTATATGTCTCAAAGCTGCGAGGAAGCCTGGGGCTGATTGGTCCACTATAGGCGCGGCAAAAAGACAAGAGTTGGAAGACCAAGCCAAGGAGGCTAATGAGCGAGCAAGGAAGACTAAGGAGGACGCCAAGCTAGCCAATGACAAATATGATGAGATGAGAGAACGAATGGGACACTTTGAGAGGTTGATGGCTCAACACTTCCCAACCGAAGTGCAGGTTTGAGCACTTGGCGATCTAGGTAGGTGACAACACGAACATGATTGCCGCTTCTGTTGGGTTTTGCACAACTCTTTTGCTTCACTTTTGGGTTAGTTTGTGCAACTTTTGGGTCACAATTCTAAATGCACATGGTATTTCTAAACTTAAGTCCAGTTGGTATCTACTTGGTACCTGGTGTTGAACTTAAAGTACATTGGCTGGTTTATGGTGAAAAAAGAGAAATCTAATAATCAACTGTTTGTATTGGAATTCAATCTCTTGGAGAAGAGTATATGTCATAAAGCTGCGAGGAAGCCTGGGGCTGATTGGTCCACTCTAGGCGCGGCAAAAAGACAAGAGTTGGAAGACCAAACCAAGGAGGCTAATGAGCGAGCAAGGAAGACTGAGGAGGATGTCAAGCTAGCCAATGACAAATATGATGAGATGAGGAATCTAATAATTAACTGTTTGTATTGGAATTCAATCTCTTGGAGAGGAGTATATGTCTCAAAGATGCGAGGAAGCCTGGGGCTGATTGGTCCACTCCAGGCACGGAAAAAAGACAAGAGTTGGAAGACCAAGCCAAGGAGGCTAATGAGCGAGCAAGGAAGACTAAGGAGGACGCCAAGCTAGCCAATGACAAATATGATGAGATGAGAGAACGAATGGGACACTTTGAGAGGTTGATGGCTCAACACTTACCAACCGAAGTGCAGGTTTGAGCACTTGGCGATCTAGGTAGGTGACAACACGAACATGATTGCCGCTTCTGTTGGGTTTTGCACAACTCTTTTGCTTCACTTTTGGGTTAGTTTGTGCAACTTTTGGGTCACAATTCTAAATGCACATGGTATTTCTAAACTTAAGTCCAGTTGGTATCTACTTGGTACCTGGTGTTGAACTTAAAGTACATTGGCTGGTTTATGGTGAAAAAAGAGAAATCTAATAATCAACTGTTTGTATTGGAATTCAATCTCTTGGAGAAGAGTATATGTCATAAAGCTGCGAGGAAGCCTGGGGCTGATTGGTCCACTCTAGGCGCGGCAAAAAGACAAGAGTTGGAAGACCAAACCAAGGAGGCTAATGAGCGAGCAAGGAAGACTGAGGAGGATGTCAAGCTAGCCAATGACAAATATGATGAGATGAGGAATCTAATAATTAACTGTTTGTATTGGAATTCAATCTCTTGGAGAGGAGTATATGTCTCAAAGATGCGAGGAAGCCTGGGGCCGATTGGTCCACTCCAGGCACGGAAAAAAGACAAGAGTTGGAAGACCAAGCCAAGGAGGCTAATGAGCGAGCAAGGAAGACTGAAGAGGACGCCAAGCTAGCCAATGACAAATATGATGAGATGAGGGAACGAATGGAACACTTTGAGAGGTTGATGGCTCAACACTTCCCAACCGAAGTGCAGGTTTGAGCACTTGGCGATCTAGGTAGGTGACAACACGAACATGATTGCAGCTTTTGTTGGGTTTTGCACAACTTTTTTGCTTCACTTTTGGGTTAGTTTGTGCAACTTTTGGATCACAATTCTAGATGCACATGCTATTTCTAAACTTAAGTCCAGTTGGTATCTACTTGGTATCTGGTGTTGAACTTAAAGTACATTGGCAGGTGATATGTCCCAACCTCCCTCATTGACCGTACACGAAGAGGAGGAAGCCATGAGTGTCCGTTCTGACGGACCAATGACTAGAGCGAGAGCCAAGGCGATCGCAAGAGCTACCGCGTCCATTATCACTCGAGGCTTCGCTTCTAAACCGGAGCAACCACCATCATTGAGCTTATTAGTATCTGTCGCCGACACTCCGTGTGATGCGTCTTAGCCTCCGTCGGATACCTTTCCGACGTCGTTCACATAAACTATTTATTATTAAGACTCATTTCTATTTTTAGCATTATTTATTAATAATGGTGTGGACTTACTTTACATAGTAAGTCCAGCCCGTTAGTTAATTAGGTTCATTAGTTAATTAATTAGGGTTATTAGTATTTTTCTATAAATACTTTATTAGGGTTAATTTTCATCTTTACGTCAAAATTAGAGGATTGCAGAGCGTTGAGTTGATACTCCCCCTTTCCTCCCTGACGTCAAACCCTAATTCCTCTTGCTATTTGATTCACTGCTAAATTCAATCGGATCTTCAATCAAAGGTTCTCGCTGGAATTGATTGAAGATCGGAGTCTCATCCTCGTTTGGAAGAGATTCGCCTTGCTCCGATCACCACCGTCTCTCCGCTACCGTCCCTCTGCCCTCACCATCACCTCTCCGCCTCCGCCCTCGCTTTCGCCTTGCTCCGCCGACCACTACCGCCCACCGCCGACAACCCTACCTCTTCCGCCGCTGCTGTCCCTTAGCCACCGCTCCACTGTCTTCAGTTGTTGGATTGCGATTGCAGGCCGATCGAGACCCACTGTCATCGTCTCTTGTTCTTGATTGGAAGACTATATATATACATACATGATCATCCAAATTATCCAATTAATTAGCCCTTGCTAATTTGTGCACAGTCGTAGTTTCAAGTGGAATTCGAAGTCAACGATGCAAGTCTCGGCCGCGGCAACTGGAATGCTAAACTCATCCGAGGCACTTGAAATTGTTGGAATTTGACGGAAGCAATACTAACATCGATTGGGCCCCAATTCACGTGAGCTTTCACCGGTTTGAGTTCTATCCCACGACACGAGGGTTGATCGACTTATACCTTTGACAACCGGACGATTGGGAGTTGTACTCGCTCAACCCGAGTCGAGTACATATCAACTGGCATCAGAGCCAAGCCGGTTTTGTAAGTCCTTCGATCTTCAATTGTTCATCATCCCCTTAATCCTTATTTGTTTTGCAAAAATTGTCCTTAATCGGTTTCTACAAGTTCATTAACTTGGCCGAATTTTTTTTTTTTTACCCTGCGATTTGGGTGGTGTGAAGTGATTAGTTTCGTTGCATTAGCTTGTTGCTTGTTTTGAACGTGCATTGAATCTTTTCTATACACCATTGCTTTTTATTAGTTCTTTTGCATCATTTGCTTTCTTGCAGTGCTAAGTTTGGTGATTCGAAGAACACCTCATTAAAAAAAAAAAACTCATATTTGGTGATTCGAAGAACACCTTAAAAAAAAATTGCATTTTAGTGACGCATAGCCAAAATAAGGTAATTGTTCACATTTTTGGTTCGGCATAGCCAAAATAAGGTAACCCAGAACCTTTGGTTCGGCATAGCCAAAATAAGGTAACCCAGGACCGTGTTACCTTCTGTTGTCTCTCATCTCTACTTCACATTTCATCTTCTCATTGCCACTATTTGTGCTTGATTTGGGATTTGCTCTTCTTAGTGTTTGCGGACTAGTTGCTATAAACACCATCTTCGCCTACAACCTTAAGCCGCCCTCACGGCATAGCCTAATAGCTGATTTTTGGTGTTGAACAATTAAGTTCGTTGGCATATCTGTGCTTGTTGCTTTCTTTTGTGCATTTTACTCGCCATGTCCAGTATTGTCATAGGTGATATCAACACCCCAGTGACGGGAGATGGTAATGGAGGTGACAATAGACAGGGGAACACCACTGTTCTCCCTAGAGTCACCGAAGACACACCTCAGGAGACGCAGTTGACCCAAGAGCAAAGTGAGATCCGGACCCTGCGACAGCTTGTCACTGAGTTACAAGCCCAATTAGATGCCTCTCATGACACTTCTCAGCAACCAGGTAGACAGGGTGGCACTCACCCTATCATTGACAAGGGTAAGGGTACAGTTCCTCCTTCGACATCCAAGGCTCAGTTTCAGCGCATGCACAGCACCATTGAGAGTCACCAGATTCTGCATTCAGCTACTCCTGGTTACACTCACAGAGACAATCCTGTCTTTGATGATCCATCCGATGACGATGAGTATGACTCAGGACAACGTCAGCAGCGTCCCATCCATTTCTCGGATCGCTATGAGCCACGGACGCCACACACTGGTGGCCGAAACCGTCATTCCTCGCCTAGAGATGCTCGCCATCGCCGTACCAGGCGCCCTGCTCACTATGACGACCTGCCTTCGGAGTATCATACACGCCGAGATCATCCATTATCTCGTACTCCAAGGCCAGGCCAAGCTGGTTACTACTCCCAGACACCCCACTATGATGACTTTGAGGAGTATGACGCTGCGGAGCTCCCTCACCAAGGTATGATTAATCCTCATCAATTTCCTCCTTTAGGTGACCCTTATGAGTTGCAGCACAACCCAGCTGATTGGATACCGAATGCGGAACCATTTGATGTTGATGATCGTTTCCATGGACACGGCGTTGACCATCACCGCAGGGACCATCGTCCTAACCACAGGGACGATCGTCGCCAGCCTATTCATGATGATACGCCTCCTCACCGCCAACACCGTCGTCCCCCGCGGCGTCGCCATCGTGCACCACACCAGCGTTCTCCATCACCCACTTTCGGCGGGTATCACCATCATGTAGGCGAAGCACCTCGCGCTCGCCATGAGGTAAAGGTTAAAATTGATGAATTTTTGGGTGAATATGATCCTGCTGTTTTTCTAGAGTGGTTACAGGCTACAGAGTACACTCTTCGCTACTGTCGGATACCTGACAATGAGAAAGTGCAAGCTGCTACTTTGCACTTTAGAGGAGCAGCGAGAGTATGGTGGCATCGTTTTGCTGATGACCGCTTACGGAGGAACAAACCACCAGTTACTGCATGGAATCATCTAGCTTATGTGATGACGCAAAAGTATGTTCCTCAGAACTACAGACACCAGATGAGATTTCAGATAGCTACGGCTTCTCAAGGTAACCTTACTCCTTTAGAGTTCTTTTCTAAGCTTGAGGATATGTATTACAAAGCTAACATTTCAGTGAGTCCTTCTACCTTGAGAACGAGGTTCTTGACTGGGTTAAATTCTAATATTCGTGATCCATTGGAAATCCTTCCAATTCACGACATGAGTACCTTAACCCACACAGCCATGCAGATTTACAACCAGGTGAAACGAAAAGCAGCAACTGCTGCCAGGTATGCTTCTAGCTCTGGTCAATTTATTAGTTCTAATGTGCGTCAGCCGAGTGCAGGAATAGGTTCCAACACTAGATCGACTCCTCAGAAAGCTAGTGTAGCTGTTCCTCGCCAGCCGTTAGCCAAGAACACAGCTCCCTCCGCGTGTGATAGGTCTAAAGACGCGGAATGCTTCAGATGTGGAAGCAAGGGACACTGGAAGAGAGATTGCCCTAATGCTAAAAGGGTAATGTTTATAGACCAGGTGGGCTATGCTTCTTTGGATGACGATGAGCAACCTGAGCTCGTTGCGGATGATAGCCAAGATCATGTTGAGGAAGAAGAAGCTTGTTATGCTCCAGCTACTCATGAAGGCACCATGTTGTCATTGGTAAATCGAAAGGTGCTTACAGTGAAAGAGGTCAATCCCGAGTCTCAAAGGGAAAACTTATTCCACACCAGATGCTTGGTTGAGTCTCTTGCGCTGTCCGTGATTATTGATAGTGGTAGCTGCAGCAACATTGTCAGCAGAAAGGTTGTTGATCACCTAAAGATCCCTACAACGCAACATCCTCAACCTTATGGTCTTCAATGGTTATCATCTCAACAAGGTACCCCTATTGCTGAACAGTGTTCTATTTCTTTTGCTATTGGTCCTTACAAGGGCACTGTTGTTTGTGATGTCGCTGTTATGGACGCCACCCACTTGCTGTTAGGACGTCCATGGCAGTTCGACAGATGTGTTCTTCACGATGGTTTTCTGAACACTTATGTGTTCAATTACCACGGGAAGCGCGTCAAGCTCTTACCACTTTCCCCGAGTGAGATTTTACAGGACCAGGTAGAGCGAGATAGAACTGCAGTGGCGTCTAGTCATTCCCCTACACCACCGCCGCATGCAAGACTTCAAGGAAAAGTGGAACCACGTCTGATGCTTGCCAGACCCTCCACTATCACGGCACCTTTACGGGGAAAGGCGCCTTGTTTTTTGCTGATTCCACAGCCGTTTCAGAAGACCAATGCCGGGGATACTGCTTTGCCACCGGCTATTGCAAAGCTGCTAGAAGACTATGCTGATGTCTTCCCTGATGAGCTCCCTTCTGGTCTACCACCACTTCGAGGGATAGAGCATCAAATTGATTTGGTGCTTGGAGCTAGTTTGCCTAATCACCCTGCTTACAAGGCTGGTCCAGAGGAAACTAAAGAGCTTCAACGACAGGTTCAGGATTTGCTGGATCGTGGCTATGTGAGGGAATCCCTAAGCCCTTGCGCAGTCCCGGTCATCCTGGTGCCTAAGAAGGATGGTTCTTGGCGCATGTGCGTCGACTGTCGAGCCATCAATCAGATTACAGTGAAGTACAGGCATCCCATTCCTAGATTAGATGACATGTTGGATGAGCTATATGGTGCATGCGTCTTCACTAAGATAGATCTGCGAAGCGGATACCATCAGATCATGATGCAGGAAGGTGACGAGTGGAAGACGGCATTCAAAACCAAGTATGGACTCTATGAGTGGCTTGTCATGCCATTTGGTCTCACCAATGCCCCCTCGACCTTTATGAGACTGATGAATCACGTCTTCAGAGACTATTTGGGTAAGTTTCTTGTGGTTTATTTTGATGATATTCTTGTATACTCACCCAATCTTGCAGATCATATTGAGCATCTCAGGCTGGTGTTAGAGAGACTTCGACAAGAGCAGCTATATGGCAATCTGGCCAAATGTAGCTTTTGTGCTCCGTCCACTATCTTCTTGGGGTTTGTAGTCTCCAAAGAGGGTTTACACATGGACCAGTCGAAGGTTGCTGCTATTCGTGAGTGGCCTCAGCCTACTACGGCCACACAGGTTCGATCTTTCCTTGGGTTAGCTGGTTTTTATAGGCGTTTTGTTAAGGATTTTTCTACTATTGCAGCCCCTTTGCATGCTTTAACAAAACGTAATGCTGTTGTTGAATGGAACCCAAAATTAGATACTGCTTTTAATAGGTTGAAAGATGCTTTGTGTAATGCACCTTTGCTGCAATTGCCTGATTTTTCTAGGACTTTTGAGATAGAGGTTGATGCTTCTAACATAGGCATTGGAGGTGTTTTACACCAAGGTCGAAAACCTATTGCATATTTTTCTGAGAAGTTGACAGGTGCACAGCTGAATTACTCCACATATGACAAGGAGTTGTATGCCCTGATCCGAGTGCTGAAAACGTGGCAACACTACCTCTGGCCACGTGAGTTTGTGATCCACAGTGACCATGCCGCCTTACGTTGCCTGAAGAGTCAGGCGCTGCTGAGTAAGAGACATGCTCGCTGGGTGGAATTTCTAGAGACCTTTCCTTATGTCGTCCATCACAAGAAAGGTAAAGACAACGTTGTTGCTGATGCGTTGTCTAGGAGGTATGTTCTCATTACTTCTGTTCAGTCACGTGTGTTAGGATTTGGCTTAATTCGTGATTTATATGCTTCTGATGAATTTTTTAAGCCCATTCTAGACATTTTCTTGAGTAATAGGGAGCATGCTAGTTTCTATTTGCATGATGGTTTTTTGTTTAAGGCTGGTAAGTTATGCATTCCATCATGTTCTATTCGCTTACTCTTGGTCCAGGAAGCACATGATGGCCGAGGTCATTTTGGTGTTTCCAAGACTCTTGGTGTTCTACGTGAGCACTTCTTTTGGCCCCATATGGCACGACAGGTAACGCGCTACGTTCGAGCTTGCGTCACCTGTCACCGTGCCAAGGCAAGTTCTCAACCACATGGCCTTTACCAGCCATTGCCTATTCCATCAGGCCCGTGGGAGGACTTGTCTATGGACTTTGTCGTTGGTTTGCCGATGTCTCGCAGGGGACGAGATGCGATATTTGTCATTGTTGATAGGTTTTCAAAGATGGCCCACTTTGTGGCTTGTAAGACCACAAATAGTGCCTCTGAGATTGCGACTCTATTCTTTGACAATGTCGTTCGTCTCCATGGGATACCGCATACCATCGTCTCTGATAGAGACTCTAAATTTTTTGGACAATTTTGGAGGACTCTATGGGGAAAGCTTGGTACAAAACTCTTGTTTTCAACCAGCTATCATCCCCAAACGGATGGCCAAACAGAAGTGACCAATAGGACATTGGGAGCATTACTTCGGACCATGCTCAACGCCAACCCCAGGCGTTGGGAGGACTTACTTTCTACCGTGGAGTTTTTTTATAACAGGTGCAGGCATTCAGCGACCAATTTGTCTCCTTTTGAGGTCGTCTACGGCAGGAATCCATTGACACCATTGGACTTGACGCCTAAGCCATTGAAGGATGACCACTTGCAAGCTGGAAATCGCGCTCAGATGATCAAGGAACTCCATGAGAGGACACGGCTACAGCTGGAACGCCGTGCTACACAGATTGAGACTCAACGAAGTAAAGGCCGCATGAAGATGCTGTTCAAGCCTGGCGATCTTGTGTGGTTACACTTGAGGAAGGATCGTTTCCCATCGAAGAGGAAGTCGAAGCTGTCCAACAGAGGCGACGGCCCCTTTAGAGTTATTGAGGCCATTGGTGACAATGCCTACAAGCTGGAGTTGCCAGATTCTTACGGAGTCCATGCTACATTCAACGTCTCCGACTTGTTGCCATATGAGGATCCTGAGTACTTGGATGAGGAAGCGGGGACGCTTCCCTCTCAAGGGGGGGAGGATGATATGTCCCAACCTCCCTCATTGACCGTACACGAAGAGGAGGAAGCCATGAGTGTCCGTTCTGACGGACCAATGACTAGAGCGAGAGCCAAGGCGATCGCAAGAGCTACCGCGTCCATTATCACTCGAGGCTTCGCTTCTAAACCGGAGCAACCACCATCATTGAGCTTATTAGTATCTGTCGCCGACACTCCGTGTGATGCGTCTTAGCCTCCGTCGGATACCTTTCCGACGTCGTTCACATAAACTATTTATTATTAAGACTCATTTCTATTTTTAGCATTATTTATTAATAATGGTGTGGACTTACTTTACATAGTAAGTCCAGCCCGTTAGTTAATTAGGTTCATTAGTTAATTAATTAGGGTTATTAGTATTTTTCTATAAATACTTTATTAGGGTTAATTTTCATCTTTACGTCAAAATTAGAGGATTGCAGAGCGTTGAGTTGATACTCCCCCTTTCCTCCCTGACGTCAAACCCTAATTCCTCTTGCTATTTGATTCACTGCTAAATTCAATCGGATCTTCAATCAAAGGTTCTCGCTGGAATTGATTGAAGATCGGAGTCTCATCCTCGTTTGGAAGAGATTCGCCTTGCTCCGATCACCACCGCCTCTCCGCTACCGTCCCTCTGCCCTCACCATCACCTCTCCGCCTCCGCCCTCGCTTTCGCCTTGCTCCGTCGACCACTACCGCCCCACCACCGACAACCCTACCTCTTCCGCCGCTGCTGTCCCTTAGCCACCGCTCCACTGTCTTCAGTTGTTGGATTGCGATTGCAGGCCGATCGAGACCCACTGTCATCGTCTCTTGTTCTTGATTGGAAGACTATATATATACATACATGATCATCCAAATTATCCAATTAATTAGCCCTTGCTAATTTGTGCACAGTCGTAGTTTCAAGTGGAATTCGAAGTCAACGATGCAAGTCTCGGCCGCGGCAACTGGAATGCTAAACTCACCCGAGGCACTTGAAATTGTTGGAATTTGACGGAAGCAATACTAACATCGATTGGGCCCCAATTCACGTGAGCTTTCACCGGTTTGAGTTCTATCCCACGACACGAGGGTTGATCGACTTATACCTTTGACAACCGGACGATTGGGAGTTGTACTCGCTCAACCCGAGTCGAGTACATATCAACAGGTTTATGGTGAATGGTTGTTTTGTTCTGTTGATGAACTAGCTAGATGGACATGGTATTGCAGGTTTGTTTGGAGTTTGTGTGTTTGGACATGGTATTACACGGTGAATGGTTTGAATGGAATAACTATTTTTTTTTGCTTGCAGGTCAACTCTATTTTGTATGCAATTTTTGTGGGTTACATTTGGTTTCGGACAGGAAGCATCAAAAAATGTAGCGTATATTTTTTTAATTTCTTATAGACTCAGGCTACAAACATAAAATGACTAAACTCCTATTAACTGAAACCACAAACATTTTGAACCCAAAGTTGATCCCCAAAACTCTCAGGTCAACACAAATGATGTTCGTTGAATGGTCTGAAGGAGGTTCAATAACCAAATGTTCGTCAAGTAAACTCTTTGAGAGAAAACATGACTAACCAAATGTTCGTCACCTAAACACTTTGAGAGACAACATGAATAACCAACGTTCGTCAGGACACAACATTAATTCACCTTATGTTTGCCCCCTCGGTTATTAAGACACGAACTATATTGGTGGCCTCAACAATATATTGTCTCACAATGGCCTCGTGGGCCGGTCGCTTGGATGTAAAACAAGGGACGGAGGTACAATTAGTCCATCTTTTAAGTGCGCTAGGGTCGCTCTACAAGGCGCATACCTCAGGGGACGAATGTACGTCCCTAGAATTAGTAGGCGTCCAATACCCTCTTCAGGAGACGAAATTCGACTGTGTCTAGAACGTCAAACTGGCCTAGTGCTAATTAATTAAAAGAAATTTTCACCGGCCGAATCAAAACAAATTAAAAGAAATCAAACCTAATTGAAGAGGGGAGCAGCGTGATGGAGGAGATGTTGGAGCAGTGGACGGGCGGTGGATAGCACAGCCAATCAACGGGTTATTCAAACCATTTTAAAGAGATTTGATATTCAAGATCCTCGTAGCCAGCTGCCTCACCGATGGCCTTCACCTCGTAGCCCTCTCCCAGGCCACCGGCCTACAAATCGCCGCCTTCACCTCGTCCCCCGCCAATCGCCCCCAGTCTTCACCTTGCCAACGAATCACGCCCTCCCTAATTAGAACTAGATTGGGTTAGAGTTTTTTGTACACGCACTTAGGGTGGAGTTGGGTGGGTTTATTTTCCAATTAATTTACAATTAAATTAATATATTGAAATAATCTAGGCCATTCATTTCCTCTCATCCAATGGCCTAGATTTGTTAACATTTAACACCGTAAACCTTGTTAAAATTTGATCCGTATTATATATATAGGTTGGGCCATGTGTTCCTATCCCTTACGGTGTTAAATGTTAACAGATCTGGACGTTTGATTGAATGAAATGGGTGGCTAAGATTATTTGCAATTTCGGCTTTTTTCTTTAATTAAAAATCAATGGGATCCACCCACTTGCTGAATTAGGTGCACGTATTTTCTAATCTTTTTTTTTGCGTAACGTTTTTTTGGTGGGGTAACGTTGTTTTTTTTTGTGTGGTGCACTGTTTGAACTCTTCGATAAGGTGATATTAAATATTCGTTAACTTATACTTATTATTCGTTTGTAAAGAGGAGTTATCGTTTAGATAATAGAAAAATAGTTGGTCAATTTTGCAACTGTTCGCTAGGTTATTAGTAATTATTTGCTAAATTGATCGATATTATACACCTGTAAAGAGGAGTTATCATTTAGATAATAGCAAAAGGGTTGGCCAATTTAGTTTGCTGGGTTGATAGTAATTATTCGCAAGTTAATAGTAATTATTCACTGGGTTGAAAGAGTATGTAGATGTAATTCTTGATTTCCCACATCTAACTAACCAAATACATATGAATAATTTTGTAATATCAACGAATAGAAACTATGAACTTTTCGAATAGTGAGTCTAAACATAAAATAATAACTAAATAGTAACGAATAATGTATCACATTCCATCGAATAATCTATTACATAACTATAAATACCAATGAATAATCAATTACAAAATTACAAATACCAATGAATAATAATCTAATTTCTCAAATACTTATGAATAATTTCTTATTTTTCATCGAATAACAAGGAGAATCATGAGCAACCACTAATTTATATATAATATACTCAAGCTATGCTCTAATGGAGATTCGATGAAATCGAACACGAGATTGAGCAGTGATTCAGGAAGAAGAAGATAGAGTCAAACACAGGATTGAGAAGTCGAAGTGATAACTCCACTCCCTTGATGAAAATCGGAAATGATTTCAAAGGCTTTGACACATGACCTGTGTCAAAGGTCTTGAAGCTACAACTGTGTTGATGAAACACAAAACCTGTATTATATGCTTATTATTTCCGGATGATATTATATGTTATTATTATTAAATATATTTCCAGATATTATTGTATATTATGCACTAACATATGCAACAAGTTTTTCGAATAATATCTCCTTCCTTAAGCTAAAAGTCGAGAAGAATCAAATCGGAGATTATGGCTTCGGAGTTTCCCAATATAGAAGATTGTGAAGATTTCCATGATCGCCATGATCGGTCTAGCCGTTGAAGAGAAGATCCTTCTTTGAAGATGGCGCCGATTTGTTCAATATAAAGGAAATGAAGAAGGGAAGACAGATACACAGTTGTTGAACATAAGCACTCATTCGCACTCAAGCCTTCAAGTCAATCTGTCTTCTTCGTGTGCTCTCTACTAGCTGTTAAGAGTCGTATCTTTTGTTTCAAAGCATTTGAGAGTTACACAGTGAGCTTATAGGATATATTTCGAGAGAGTGTTATACTCGAGAGTTTGTAACTCAGGAAGTGGACACTAGGCGATTGATTCACGAAGTGTAAGAGGATTGTACTAGATAGCTGAGAGAGGTTGGGCTCTTCTAGATTGGTCTAGGACTCCAAGGGAACATGAGTTGACTAGATTGCAAATGTATAGGAGAGAGGCTTCTCGGTGAGCTATTAGGATCCTAAGTCTTGTGAATCAATAAAGCCGGTTGAATCCTAGGGTTGTGGAAGAACCCTAGGCGAGGACGTAGGCCAAGTTCGTGCCGAACCTCATTAACAATTTGTTGCGCCCTTTACTTATTGCTTTACCGCAATTCTGCACTTGTTTCGAATTATATAACTCTTTTGTGATTCAGGTTTTCCAGAGGAAAGAATGGTGTCTAATCTCAAAGGGTTTTGCAAGCGTTTAAAAAGTCTTGAGATTATCTGCAAAAAGTTGGCATACTCTATGCAACCCCCCTTCTAGAGTATCTTTATATTACTACATTAAATATTATTTATGGACACGATATATATATATATATATGAAATATTTATGCGCGCACACACACACATTAATTCATATATATCTTTTATTTTTATTTTTTGGAATTGGGCTAGCTTTGGGCTAGCAAACCACCGGCAGCTACCAACATCCAACCAAGGGCTCAAGGAGGAGGTAAAGAGCGAAACACTGGGAGGGGCGGGGTTCAGAGAAGGAGCCAGAACTGCCCCCACCACCAGCAACCGGTTGAGGCAAACAGAGGAAGAAAGCGATGGAGGTGAGCACGAACGCCGGTTGAACAAAGAAAGGAGGGTTGGCGACAGAGGGATCCACAACGAGCAAACCCGCACAGAGATCGAAAAGATTCCGATCGGAATCACAAGAATTGAAAGGATGAAGGTCAAATAGGTCGATTAGAGAGGCATCAATCAATGGGAGCGGCGAGCCCGAGACAAAGAACAAACCTCCGGCGACAAGGCAAGGCAGAATAACGTACGATGCTGAGGACAAAGCCAGAGCATAGGAGGCATTAGCAGTAGCCACCCCGGGCGACGGCGGTGAGGCGACCGGAGGGCTAGCGCGGAGAAGGGAAGAGGAAGGCGCTTTGATGTGACAAAGGCAGCCCGAAGCGGCCACCACGGCTGCGATCTCCGCCCAAGATCAGAAGAAGGAGGTAGGATCGAGGCGCGGGAGAAGAACATGCGTAGCGGTTTCCAACCTTCGAAGAGAGGATTCCGGCTTTCGTAGAGGGTTTAACAACCTTCGAAGAGGGTTTATCAGCCTCCGAAGAGGGTTTCCTTGACCTCCGAAGAGGTTTCCCAGATCCCTTTTCCTAATTTACTGTACTGTACATCTACACAACATTTTTTTTTCTTTTTCCTAATTGACTGTGTTGTACATCTATACAACATTTTCTCTCTCTCTTTCTAATTTACTACTCCCTCCATCTCAAAATACTTGTAGTTTTAGTTTTTAGCACGTTTTTAAGAAGCTTAAAACTCTATAAAATATTTTTTTTTCCATAATTTTATTGATAATTGTATTAAGTATGAAATTAATTTTTAAAATTAATAAAATCATTGATATTTTATATAGTTTTTACCATTCTTAAAAAACGTGCCAAAAACTAAAACTACAAGTATTTTGAGACGGAGGTAGTATATTGTACGGAGTACACTATAAGGAGTGAGACCTTTTCTTTTTATCTTTGCAACTTTTTTTTCTATCCGTGAAGTCTTTTTTTTAATAGCATCGTATGTGTATTTTTTTTATCATGTCTCCAAAGAGACAACCTATGTGTATTTTATACTAGGTACTTGTTATATTTAATGAAATTAATTAAATTTAAAAATATTAAAACAAAACGAAGAAAAATTTGTGTATGTATTTTTAAGAACCATCAAAATCCTCTTTAAGTAAAAAAGTGTTTAAAAATATCGGGTAGGGTTCCCTTGTCCCGACTTATTTCTTAATAAAAACAAAGTGTTTAAAAACAGATAATGACTATCTTATTCTTAAGTATTTTGATAAACTTAATCGAAAATTTGATCAATATATTAATATTTTAATTTAATAGATATAAATATAAATTTATCAAATTAAAAATATATATAATTATTTATCGATATAATTAATTTTGATTTCGCACGTGACCCTTAAAATAATGAGAAAATTTGTGCCGGAGGCACAAATTTTCGCACTAATTGCAAGAGTATCCTAGCTTTTGTAAAATTTGCAAGAGTGTCCATTCCTATTAACCTAATACAAATAAAAAATAAAATTAAAAAATAAAATTAAAACTCTTCCAAATCCCTAATTTCATCCGATCGTCTTCATCGTCCTGTGGGAATTAGCCTCGCTCCTCCTCCTCACTTCTCGGTCCTCTTCCACCCCCGCATCCACCATCACCACCGCCAGTCGTCCTCCTCGCTGCTCGCTCCTCTTCCCGACACCAGTCCTCCACCCTCGCATCCACCATCACCACCGCCACCTCCTCCCATTCGCAACAATCTCCCCAATCGTAGACGCTTGAAGCCTGGCGTCGAATTGATCGAATCGCTACCTCCACGCCCACTCTCTCGCCTCTAACGCCGACCTCGCCTCCGTCGAAGATGGAATGGAAGCTCATCGTAGCCTTCGGCGAATCAGATGCGGACTGGGCGGAGACCACGATACATGTTGCGATTCCGAACCTATAGGCTGCGATTCCGAACCTCGCTCAGGGAATCAGATGCGGACTATGCGGAAACTGGTGAGTGCCTTCAATTCCTCCTATTTTTGCTTGGCTAATTGCATTTGTTGCTTGGCTACTATTTTTGCTTGGCTAATTTGATCTGTTGCTTGGCTAATTGCTGAGGTTTGTTCTTCATTCTGGTTTTCAAGTTTGTGAAAGTTATCTGTTGGGCATTTTTTTTGGTACTTCAGCAAGCAACTGTATTCTTAATCTTAGTTTTTCCTTCTCTGAAAATGTCACTTTTGTTGATTATTGATCTTGATTTTTGGACTTGCAATTTGCTCGAATATGAATTTAGGGATCTGAATTTAGGCCTTTGCTCGAATTTGAAGTCTGTATATTTAGATTTGAATTTGGTTTTTAATTCGAAAGATGTGAAAGAAGATGCTGACATCATAAGTGCTTGCGTATATAAGCAGGCATAGACATGTCTTGCATTCATATCACCTCCCAAAGATCTCTTCACCATAGTTGTTGTCTTGTTGCCTCTAGTTCCTGATTATTTTTGTGTCTAATTATTTGATGCTGACATCTAATAATTAGAATATTTAATGCTGACATCTAAGAATTAGAGAATTGGAACATTGCATCAGTTCGATTCCCTGCAATTTTGCATCTGTTCGATTCCAAATATGAACTATTTCAAGTACTAAACATCTAGTTGTTGTAGTTGTGAAGCTTAATCTCTCTTTCTGATGCTTAATTTCTTTTTTTTTCTTCTGATTTTACTGGTGTTGCAAACATCTACCTATTGTTGCAAACATCTAGCTGACATCTTCTGGAAATGTTGACATTTCCTTGAAACGTGTTCTGAATTCTGTAATTTTTGTGATTTTTTAAGCTGTAATTTTTGTAAGCTGTGATGTTTGTGTTAGTTTACAACCTATGTTAGTTTTTTCTGGCTGATATATTCCTCAAAATTTCCTTTTCATTGTGCTGACATGTTCTCTTTTTTTGTGCTCGAATCTGCATATTTAGATCTGAATTTAGGGATTTGCTCGAATCTGAAGTCGATGGACTTGTAATTTGCTCGAATATGAATTTAGGGATCTGAATTTAGGCCTTTGCTCGAATTTGAAGTCTACATATTTAGATCTGAATTTGGTTTTTATTTGAAAAGATGTAAAAGAAGCTGCCGACATCTTCAATGCTGAGATATTTAGATCTGAATTTGGTTTGTAAAAGAAGCTGCATATTTAGATCTGAACTTGCATTATTTAGATCTTCAGCAAGGAATTACAAATCCAAACCCTAGGTTCTTCGAAAATCTCTTGTGCTCAAATTGACAGATTATTTGATTGCAAGTTGTGCTTGATGATGTGCGTCTTTTGCATCTGATTTGATCATTTCTACATATGCATTTATATGTCAATATGTGTATTTATCTATCAATATATGCATTTATCATTTTCATGAGTACAAGTCCACAAATCTGTCAATATGTGCGTCTTTTGCATATGTCAATATGTGCATTTATCAGTTTCATCAGTACAGGCCCATGAATCTGCGATTACTTTCTTAAGAATGGGAATTTTCATAAGAAAAAGAAAGAAAGAAGGGTTAATCAGTACAGCTCCACGAATTTGTCAATATGTACATTTATCAGTTTCATCAGTACAGCTTGAGATGCTAAAAGTTGTGCACTTATCTAAATGAAGGAATTTTCCCCTTCTTCTTTGTACTTCTATAGGGATTTTCCTCTTTATGAGGGATTATGTATTTGATTATACTCTTGAAATGAATTTGAAAAAATAAAAAAAAAATAAAAAAAATAAAGAAGGGTTAATCTGGTACATGACTTAGAACTAATGGTGTGCTGACATGTTGTCTTGGGTGTGCTGACATGCTGTCTTGGGTGCGCTGACATGATCTCTAAGGTGCTTTCCTTTGCAGAGATTTTATGAGATAATTTGGAATTAGTTATCTATTATCTAGCCGTAGCAGTTGTTTAAATGTTGACATCTAGCCGTTGAATGTTGACATCTTCTGAAAACTATAGAAATTCATTAAATGTTGACATTTAGGTGTTGATGGTAAAAAGTTTTATCTTTTACAGTATCTTTTATTAGAGGATTGTAGAAGTTTAAGCATGATCTTTGTAAACTGATCAAACTTGTAAATGTTGACATCTTCTGGAAACTTGTAAATGCTGACATCTTCTGAATGATTCATTAAAATCTCATGGAAATAAAATATTCTGGAATTGCTTTTATTGATCAGGTGAAATCTTATTCTGATCTTTTAATTCTTGTGAAATTCGAAGTGGTTTGGATGGATCTTATGTTCAATTAGAGTTTGTATCACCCAGATTATCATTGCGCTTGCTTTATTTCTGAACTGGTCTTGTTTTGGCTAATTTCTGAACTCGTATTCGAGTTCTTTTCGTGTCAGATTGGTTGTTTTTCTGTGTGATTAAAATTGAGCATACATCTGACATTTTTGCCTGAATTTGGGATGTGAACCCATTGATTGTGAGTGAACCCTGCAGATTTCCTTTTCTTTTTCTCTTGTTTTTTCGGATGGTTTAGTCTTCATCCTATCACTATTGATGAATTATGCCACTGAATATAGTTCCCTGTGCATTTTGGCCCTATTGAAATTTCTCTGTGCATTTTGGTCCTATTTTTTTTGGGTCTGCTTTACTGTTGGCTCTTCCCCCACCTGAACTGAACTGTTCTATTTTGGAAGACTAAACTGTAATTTCATAAATCTGTGATTCCCGAAATCTGTAATTTTAGGAATCTGTAATATCTGAAATCTGTAATTTCTGTAATTCCTAAAATCTGTAAATCACATTTTAATATAAGATTATCTTTTTGTAATCATTACAAGTTAGAAGCACACTATCTCAGTGCACTTTAGCATTAAAATTCACATATCTAATACCTTAGATGTGGTGGAGTCGTTATATATATCACATGTCAGCAAAGTAGCATATTGTTATATTAATTCAATCTATTTAAAGGTGGGAAAGGAAACTTTTGATATCTATCATCATTACAATCTTTTAGGACATCACCTTGCATTTAAGCACTAAAAATCAGTAACTTAATATTTTAGATTAGCTAAGTCTCTATATGTCATCAGCGTCAACTTATGCATATAATAATCTTAATTTTGCGTATCAGTCATATGGGGGTTGCATATCAGTAAAATGTAGTTGCATGTCATAATTTTACACTTGTACAAAATTAATTTAAGTTAGTTGCACATCACCCTATGCATATTTTGGATGTGTATACTCATATCAAGCCAGTAGCAAAAATATTCACTGCATTTTAGCATCAAATTTCACAAACCCAATACCTTGGATTTAACGTAGTCTCTATACGTCAACATCATCAATTTTTTGCATAAGTGACATAGGTTCTAGATTGATCCATTTTAATTTCCTTTAATATTGGTTTTAAACAGCAGTAACTTTATTAAATTGGATCTAAATTAATGGCTTTTGGCACTCATTATTAATTTTAAATTAAAATGTCAACAGAGTAGCAAATCCTTATACTAATTTAATTCATTATTAGAGACAAAGTAAGGCTTTGAAGTCCATAAACATGAAAACTTATAAGTGTAACGGCCCGGGATTATGATTCCCGAGTTACGTTTCGAGGGATGAAACCCCTCGTTAGGATCTTGCGCTCCGAGTACAGGTTGAAGGTTTGAAACCGAAGGGTTGTAGTTTAAAGCGGGATTTCGCACCCAAATCTGGAAGGTCCGTTGGAGACCCCGGGGTAAACCCCTGTACCTGTCCTAAGTCTACAACGCGAGAAATCCTTTATCATGCAAGGGCATAAGTTCTGAAAATGATACAACCAATTCCACGGCAGAGCCGGGTCAAAACAGAGTATAAGTAGGGAGAATCCCAAAAGCATGAATCTGGTGAAGTCAAATTTAAACACTCACTCTCCGCCATATGAATAGACCCCGTCATAACAGCACAAAATCAAGTAGTGTATCGGGTACCCGAAACTATACCACCAAGTCAGGCCAAGAGTCCGCCCGCGTGTCCTCTGACCGCGCTGAGGACATATAATAAGCCTATACCTAGAATAAAGGATGCCTTCATGCATTACTGGAATATTAACCACACTATCATTTTCCTAATTCATATGTGCATAATATTAAGTAAGGCCTTAACAAAGAATACCAAGTGGTATATCCCTCTTCTACCACCACCCCCCTTACAGATAGGGTGGAGACTGTCCAGTTCGATGTTACAATCATATCGAATCTCATCATCATATCATATCTCATCATCATATCATATCTCATCATCATATCATATCTCATGCCCATCTCGTATCTCGTGATATATATAAATGACTCGAGGAGGACAACACCCGATGAAGCTGGGCTGCCCTATGACCCTAGCAAGGACTCTAGGACTCACAGATAACGGCCGTTCTGTATTCAAACGCATACAGAATAAGGATGCTCATTCGTAAATCCAATTCCTAAGCATGATACTACATGAGATGCTCTTATGCATATGCAACACCTACATACTATATGACACATCAGGCAGGAGGTACTGGTTACGGAGTAAGCCCCGGAGGTACTTACCTGGCTAGGAGATCGACAAAAGAAGAATCCAGCACACAGTTGTCACGATCACAAAGTATCACCTAAGTACATAATGACAATACACATAAGTCTACATCCAACTATTAAGCACTCAAACACACCTCAATCAATAGAACAAGTAACCTATTATGAAAGTCATTTCATCGCATCATCCGCTCTCCAAGACCACATCGTTCTCCATAAATCATTCAACCAATTTCCGCAAGTTCATATACATCAATTCAGCATATACCTCAACGGTTCATCAAAATCATAAGACATAATTTGTGTGATATAAAATCCTACTAGATCGTCATAATTATCCAACATTTAATCTCATATAATAATTCATCACAAGTCATGCTATTAGTCATACATATCATACTGTTAGTCAAACGATCATAATATCATGCTAGTTAGTCATTGAATAAGTCTTATTCCCAAGTTAGTTTCAAAACCGTTTCGAATCCCAGTTAGATAGTTAAGTATTCCGACCATTGAAAATACTCGCCAAATTCTCTTTTAAATCTATTTATTAGATTACTTTCCAATCTTAAAATTCGTTTCCAAATTCTTTACAAATCTTTAAGTCCCAATAATATATTTTAAATCTCAATAGTATTATATGATATTTTAAATACCATTTATTAAACACCTTTATAAATTATTTTCAAATCCCCTAATATCCCGACCATTTTTATTTAATAAACCAACCCCTTTTTTTTTTATAATTCTCCCAAAATAATATTTTATCTTTATTTTAATCACCACTAACTAATTAGATAAGTAAACGGTTAAACCCGAACCGAACCAAACCGAACCCGCAATATAAACTCTCAACCCGGTTTGCTTAAATTAATAACAAAAGAGGTGGGCTCCGCGCTGACTGGGCATGCCCCACGCTGACTGGGCATGGAGGGAGGGACCCGCCCGCTTCTTCTTCTTCATCAAATTGGAACGCAGAGGCAGCTCCCGGCCGTTGCTCCTCGCGACACCGCTCGACACCGATCGGAGAAGAAGGCTCGCCGGCGGCTGCTCGTTCCAGCACCTCAACGCCGTTTTCTCCGGTCTCGCTCACTGCCCAGTTGCTCACTCGCTTGAACCTCGCTCCTCGCATACGCAGCTCACGCTCACGACCTCGCCGCTCCCGAGCTCGCCGGAGCTCTCGAGCACACCCCATCGTCCCGCACTCAGCTCACCCTCTCTTCCCGACCAATAACAATATGAAACAAAGGATCGAACGAAACAAATGAAATGAACGAAGCTCACCGAGGTGTTCGCGACTTCGGAGCTCTCGAATGGAGTCTTGGGCTTTGTCGGTGGCCCGCGATGGCTCGTCGGACCTGCGTCGGACATGGGTGATTGTGATTGAAGAGCTCGGGGGTGATTCCGATCGAAAACAAGTGAGAACGGCTTACCGGAAGTTTGTTTCGAGAACGAATCGGGCGACAACCTTGGTTGTGGGAACAGGGGACAAGGGAGGTCGTCGGAGCTGCGGTGGCTCGGGTGGCTGCTCCTGGTGGCTCCGAGGGGTACTGCTGCTACCGCTGGTGGCTTCGAGGTGGAAGGAGGGACGAGGAATCGGTGGCGGCAATGGAGATTATGATCGAAGATGGTGACGCCGATGGTGGTGATGAAGATGGAGATGGAGAGATTGAAGTTGGTGATGAAGCATCATGGTGATGGGGAGGGAACGGTGAAGCCGAGAGAGGGCGGGAGTGATGGTGAAGCGTGTGAAGGAGGGAGCAGGTGATGATGGTGAATGGTGAATGGCGGGGTAACCTTCCAAGAGGTATGGTGAGGGAGTTGGTGAGGGTAGAGTGTGAAAATGGGTAAACATTTACCCGGAAATAAATTCCAAATACGCGAATTTTGAATCCCGAAATTAGTTTCTGAATGTTAGTTTTTCCGACTCTTGCTTCCTCGATCAATTAGATTTTTAAAATAGACAAGGATATCGTCATCTGATAATTATTTTCAATTTTTGAGGTGAAAGGATGGAAATCGTTCGTTAAATTTTATATTACGGTCGGAATCTGCTAAACGAGCTTTTAATTCGATTTAAATTCATTTTTAATTTCCTTTTTCCGAAAAAAATAGGATTTGAAAATCCGAGCCTTTACATCATCCACCTCTAAAAACAAGTCTCGTCCCCGAGACTAAAATTATTTTAAAATAGGGGATGAAGTTTGAAATTGTTGAGTTCAAGGATCATGTCATTGATCCCGTAAGTATCTCATAAGTGCCCCTATGAGATCCTCACAGTAGCGTTGTCATGATCATAATATTCCCATTAGACCGTAGTAAGAATGTGATATGGGCCCCTACCACATCCTTACTCCGACTCCTCGGTCATATCATAACTCAAAATATCACAACGTCCTCTTTAAAACACCGTTCAAAATTTCAAGTTCGGCATTAGTTAAAAGCATTCCTAACCTCTCTATTCATCCTACCATCCAATTCTAAAGGCTAATCCCATATTCTCTTCCTAGGTTCTAAGACATTATCAA
This sequence comes from Persicaria tinctoria, assembly GCA_037127255.1. Classification (NCBI taxonomy): domain Eukaryota; kingdom Viridiplantae; phylum Streptophyta; class Magnoliopsida; order Caryophyllales; family Polygonaceae; genus Persicaria; species Persicaria tinctoria. The sequence continues at coordinate 25,623,584 of JBANSL010000005.1, read as the reverse complement.
GGTTCAACAGTTCAATTTCTATCATTTCCATCATCAAGCATCATGTATATATACCGAATAACAATAGCACCTCACGTCTAATAGCATAACATAATCACCTCAAGAATAGCCACATAGCATAACATATCATTTCTAGCATCGTATCATATATGGTAGAATTTATCACACCATCTCACGGAAGTTACACACCATATCAATCATATAAGCACGTTATATCCATCAGATAAGTACATCATACTCATTCTAACTACCAAGCGTCATTGCATTAGAGGCAAACAACTGTTTCCGTACAGTAGCATTCAATCGAGTTCAGGGATAACTATGTTAGTACTAATAGTTCCCTATTGTCAACGACAACACATCAGAGAATCAACATCGTCTATAACATAGAATTCGCACAACATTTGACCCCCAAGTAAAGTATACACTAGATCACTATCTCAGGAGAATCTGCCTTACACTACCAATCATGATGAGACACGACCACTACTCACCATCCCTTTCACTAAGACCAACTTCACCGAGGTCTACCAACTCAATCCACTACCAGTTCTAGGCATCATTGTATCCTGCTCACAAATAACCCTTCTAGCCTCATAACTATTTGCAATCTAGGCCGAATACCCAAACCAATTACTAGGTATCTCAACTCCTATGTCATCAAGCCATCTAAGAGTCAATCCACTTCGACATCCCTATCTCAAGTCCTACCTTCCACTCGACTATTTAAAACTATCTCTCGGAGTTCCCAAATCACAAAATTCCCTCATTCCGACAAGCTGAACAACTCGATCTACTACCTAGACTCCACTTGAACATCATCCCCCAAAGAGACATCTCGAATCAACTTGCTAACCCAATCATACTTCCCACGCCAGTAACCACTCTCACTAACCATCCACCTCTAAGGACCCAAGTCATGCTGACCATCTCACACCTGACACCCCTGACCAATTCTAACGCAGATCCCAACTAGTGGTACTCCCAACCACGAATCACCATGACCCTCAAGCCGACCCATTCTAGATCCTCTTCCCAGCATACTCTACCATGACTAGTTCCCTCAACTCCGCATGTTTCTCCAAATTGCCTCAGATCGCGCTTCCTTAAACTTTGAAATCTGTACCACTTAATCCCTTATGTACCGATCATCATTTTCACCGAATCCCTATGACATCCTCGTCCAAATTTCCTAAGCACTGCAACTTCACCAACCTTCAAAAATCTCTCTAGCGTCCTCAATACCTTCTGCTTTGCCTAGTTCCCAAATCCATGCGCATAATCTCTCTATCTCAACCTTAAACCCACAGTCTTATTAGGAATCTAAACTACATCATTGCATAGCTACCAGCATTTCCTTGAAGATTCATCTCACATCCTCAATTACCTCAATAGCCACAATGAACTCCACTCATAAATCTCGATTCATTTATTATGCCAAAATCCTCCAACAACGCATCTAGAGATCCTTCACTCATAAATTCCCCAAGCATTACCAATCCTACCTAAATAACCCCAAATACTCATCACACGAACAACCCTGATATGAACAACCTAATATCCCGATCGATAGTTTCCCAAGCAATCTCATACTACTCTTCCTTGGAAATTCCTCAACCTCATCCCTTACCGAAATTGCTCCCACTCACAGCACACACCACCTAGTCCCAAATTCTACGATTCATCAAACGTTCCTTAACCGATCATCCTCGACTCCGCCCACGATCCGCTCTTAGACTATCTAGACACCTTCCTTGGCACACCAATCTGTCTCACAACACCTCCCTTCAAGAATCCCCTGATCAACTCCTAGCTCGCCCATCTGCTTCTAGAACTATCCTAACTACCTCTACCCAGACTCGATCTCAAGATCACCCTAAAGAAGCTAGTCTAGACCTCACCCAACCACTATCTTATACTACCCGCACACACTACCTGCCTAGACTACCACTTCTCACTAGGACATTTCCCTCAAAATCTCGACATACTAGCCTCACTCCCCACCTAAGACCTACCTGGAACCTCATCTATACTCACGAACCACTATCTTCGACACATCCCAACTCACTCGGCTCTACTCAAGCTAAAACATCATTCATGCACCCCATTTCACACGACCAAAGACCTAATCCGAATACCTTAATCCACCTGCCACTTTCCAACCCGTCTCACTGAAGAATCTCACAACTCATGCCCAAGAAGAAGCACTACCAGACATATAACCCATAACCTACTCAGCAACAAGTCAGTATACCAAGCACCAAGGCACATCGTCATAGAAACAAGTTAGTTAGGCAATCATTGCTACCAATTCAGCACATCCGTCATCACACATTCAATTATGTCAATTCTAGGCCTATCGCAAAACATCAATTCCGATTAGTATAGAAGAATCCACGATTTGAATTAAGAACGTCCTTCCTTGAGTCATCTAAGAGAATCACGTACACGTCTACCATCTTTCAAATGTGTTCGTCCTTTGTATACTTCTGGCGACGTCAGTCCTGTGGTCTATGGGTCATGGACCCATCACACTTCCGTTACGCTGCTATGGTGCCACTTGGTCGTCGGTCCTTTCTTGCATGTCGGCGCTCATCGAAGGATTGCAAGGGTTAGAAGTTACGGAGATAGGGGAGAGACAAAGGCGGACGACACAACTTCCTTAAGAGTTCAGACATGGACCAGGACTAGGGACGACGAGACCAAGGAGAAGATCCTAACCCGAGAGTTACAACGATGCCCTTATAATTGTGGCACGTAACTACCCAAGCACATAAAAATCAAGAGATATCATCACATTATTTCACACTAGTATGCACCTATCTCAAGGGATATCGATTTATGCATTCATAACATGTTCATATAATCATCTTTATGTGTGCGCAGAACAAGCTAGCAACCTATCATTTCATTCACCAATCATACTTGAGAGACTAGGAACATGAATGCACAGACTGACATGGGACATATATGGCATAAGTTATGCAAGACCTAGCAAACATCACAGGATATCATATGAATGACTTATCACTCAATTTAGATACACACATAAGCAAGTCATAATATTGTGAGATTGAGGCAAGCATGCTAACATGCACCCTAAAAATCATGCTGAGGGTATGGGAAGTTCATGCAGGGTTGGTATAGCAACTATCTCATCACATACATCCATATTCACATAGTAAGACTAAGACGTCACACAATCATATGAGGTCTTATAACTGGGAGGCATATATCCTACATGATACTAGCAATACTTATTAAACATGTACATAGTCATGAGGTCCAATGAGGTTCATCTGGCATGCTAAGTCATCCAATTCATGTTTTAACATACAACGAGAGTTGAGCACATTATCATGAACCTAGTTCATAGGGAGACGGTAATCATGGGGATTCAATACATACGACACATACATCTACTCATAAGTGCAACCATGCAAGGTACCAGGCAATTCATGCTGAATTATACCAATATACAATTTCATGAAATCACAAGGAGACTATCATTATAACTTGACAGAATTATCTAAGGGCAATCACCGACTCACCACCCCGTTTTCCCGTGGGACGCTTGTATGACTTGCTGGGTAGGACACAAGGACATTCACGCTGTTTCTGATAGATGAGGGTAGAACTCGTGTTTGGACTCTTGTGACAAGAAGACATGATTGGCCATTACGATGATCGAAAGGGATGACTCCATAAGACAACTCACTTCTATCTCGAAACGATTTAAATCCTCACTCCCACTAACATACTCAGGTAACCCTCACACCTGACACGATTTCCGAAGGTATTTAGTTGACCGACCCAAATTCCCCGTGAAAGACCCCAATCACAGGTACGAGACTCGATAGAAGCATCGATGGTGGGATACGAAACAAGACTCTAAACAGGGGAGAGGATGCTTCTCGACCCTTGCTAACATGCCTAGATGTTTTGGTTGGGCGGATGACAGAGTCAGAACCATCAGGGGGTTTGAATTATGAAAGGGCTATTTCGACAAAACAGGAATTCCGATTACATAAGAACAAGTTTTTCTCCCACTATCCCGTTTGCACGGTTATTCAACACATGATTCAAGTCAAGGCATATCGATTAGTTTGCTATCCTACGCACAATAGCACTCAACACGAAAGCAATCAACGAGATTAATATGATCCTCTTCAAGGAGGATCTCCCTCGGGTCCAATTGCATATATGTACATATATAAACATAAGCATAGAGACGATCTATGCCGTCCTTCGAGGGACGACTGACCGGAGGAGCAAAACCTCACGGCCTCCTAACTCAACACTCCAACCTCCGTGGTGTTCCTTGGAGTCTTCTAGGCCCATCTGTAAATAAAAGCTAGTATTTTGCATACCGTTCCCCGAATTCTACATCCATAAGGGAAGTCTACCGCTTGGGTCTCTACCCACGAGATTATTTCCCCTTTATTCATTTTAGGTTTTAAGTCCAATTAAATTCATTTTGCCCTTTATAAAATATTTTCCAAAACCATTTGAAAATGTTGGGCGATTTTTAAAACCTCTTCAACCTATTGTACTCGGATTGCGAAACCTCAGCTCTGATACCACCTTTGTAACGGCCCGGGATTATGATTCCCGAGTTACGTTTCGAGGGATGAAACCCCTCATTAGGATCTTGCGCTCCGAGTACAGGTTGAAGGTTTGAAACCGAAGGGTTGTAGTTTAAAGCGGGATTTCGCACCCAAATCTGGAAGGTCCGTTGGAGACCCCGGGGTAAACCCCTGTACCTGTCCTAAGTCTACAACGCGAGAAATCCTTTATCATGCAAGGGCATAAGTTCTGAAAATGATACAACTAGTTCCACGGCAGAGCCGGGTCAAAACAGAGTATAAGTAGGGAGAATCCCAAAAGCATGAATCTGGTGAAGTCAAATTTCAACACTCACTCTCCGCCATATGAATAGACCCCGTCATAACAGCACAAAATCAAGTAGTGTATCGGGTACCCGAAACTATACCACCAAGTCAGGCCAAGAGTCCGCCCGCGGGTCCTCTGACCGCGCTGAGGACATATAATAAGCCTATACCTAGAATAAAGGATGCCTTCATGCATTACTGGAATATTAACCACACTATCATGTTCCTAATTCATATGTGCATAATATTAAGTAAGGCCTTAACAAAGAATACCAAGTGGTATATCCCTCTTCTACCACCACCCCCCTTACAGATAGGGTGGAGACTGGCCAGTTCGATGTTACAATCATATCGAATCTCATCATCATATCATATCTCATCATCATATCATATCTCATGCCCATCTCGTATCTCGTGATATATATAAATGACTCGAGGAGGACAACACCCGATGAAGCTGGGCTGCCCTATGACCCTAGCAAGGACTCTAGGACTCACAGATAACGGCCGTTCTGTATTCAAACGCATACAGAATAAGGATGCTCATTCGTAAATACAATTCCTAAGCATGATACTACATGAGATGCTCTTATGCATATGCAACACCTACATACTATATGACACATCAGGCAGGAGGTACTGGTTACGGAGTAAGCCCCGGAGGTACTTACCTGGCTAGGAGATCGACAAAAGAAGAATCCAGCACACAGTTGTCACGATCACAAAGTATCACCTAAGTACATAATGACAATACACATAAGTCTACATCCAACTATTAAGCACTCAAACACACCTCAATCAATAAAACAAGTAACCTATTATGAAAGTCATTTCATCGCATCATCCGCTCTCCAAGACCACATCGTTCTCCATAAATCATTCAACCAATTTCCGCAAGTTCATATACATCAATTCAGCATATACCTCAACGGTTCATCAAAATCATAAGACATAATTTGTGTGATATAAAATCCTACTAGATCGTCATAATTATCCAACATTTAATCTCATATAATAATTCATCACAAGTCATGCTATTAGTCATACATATCATACTGTTAGTCAAACGATCATAATATCATGCTAGTTAGTCATTGAATAAGTCTTATTCCCAAGTTAGTTTCAAAACCGTTTCGAATCCCAGTTAGATAGTTAAGTATTCCGACCATTGAAAATACTCGCCAAATTCTCTTTTAAATCTATTTATTAGATTACTTTCCAATCTTAAAATTCGTTTCCAAATTCTTTACAAATCTTTAAGTCCCAATAATATATTTTAAATCTCAATAGTATTATATGATATTTTAAATACCATTTATTAAACACCTTTATAAATTATTTTCAAATCCCCTAATATCTCGACCATTTTTATTTAATAAACCAACCCCTTTTTTTTTATAATTCTCCCAAAATAATATTTTATCTTTATTTTAATCACCACTAACTAATTAGATAAGTAAACGGTTAAACCCGAACCGAACCAAACCGAACCCGCAATATAAACTCTCAACCCGGTTTGCTTAAATTAATAACAAAAGAGGTTGGCTCCGCGCTGACTGGGCATGCCCCACGCTGACTGGGCATGGAGGGAGGGACCCGCCCGCTTCTTCTTCTTCATCAAATTGGAACGCAGAGGCAGCTCCCGGCCGTTGCTCCTCGCGACGCCGCTCGACACCGATCGGAGAAGAAGGCTCGCCGGCGGCTGCTCGTTCCAGCACCTCAACGTCGTTGTCTCCGGTCTCGCTCACTGCCCAGTTGCTCACTCGCCTGAACCTCGCTCCTCGCATACGCAGCTCACGCTCACGACCTCGCCGCTCCCGAGCTCGCCGGAGCTCTCGAGCACACCCCATCGTCCCGCACTCAGCTCACCCTCTCTTCCCGACCAATAACAATATGAAACAAAGGATCGAACGAAACAAATGAAATGAACGAAGCTCACCGAGGTGTTCGCGACTTCGGAGCTCTCGAATGGAGTCTTGGGCTTTGTCGGTGGCCCGCGATGGCTCGTCGGACCTGCGTCGGACATGGGTGATTGTGATTGAAGAGCTCGGGGGTGATTCCAATCGAAAACAAGTGAGAACGGCTTACCGGAAGTTTGTTTCGAGAACGAATCGGGCGACAACCTTGGTTGTGGGAACAGGGGACAAGGGAGGTCGTCGGAGCTGCGGTGGCTCGGGTGGCTGCTCCTGGTGGCTCCGAGGGGTACTGCTGCTACCGCTGGTGGCTTCGAGGTGGAAGGAGGGACGAGGAATCGGTGGCGGCAATGGAGATTATGATCGAAGATGGTGACGCCGATGGTGGTGATGAAGATGGAGATGGAGAGATTGAAGTTGGTGATGAAGCATCATGGTGATGGGGAGGGAACGGTGAAGCCGAGAGAGGGCGGGAGTGATGGTGAAGCGTGTGAAGGAGGGAGCAGGTGATGATGGTGAATGGTGAATGGCGGGGTAACCTTCCAAGAGGTATGGTGAGGGAGTTGGTGAGGGTAGAGTGTGAAAATGGGTAAACATTTACCCGGAAATAAATTCCAAATACGCGAATTTTGAATCCCGAAATTAGTTTCTGAATGTTAGTTTTCCCGACTCTTGCTTCCTCGATCAATTAGATTTTTAAAATAGACAAGGATATCGTCATCTGATAATTATTTTCAATTTTCGAGGTGAAAGGATGGAAATCGTTCGTTAAATTTTATATTACGGTCGGAATCTGCTAAACGAGCTTTTAATTCGATTTAAATTCATTTTTAATTTCCTTTTTCCGAAAAAAATAGGATTTGAAAATCCGAGCCTTTACAATAAGCACACCATCTCAGTGCATCTTAGCATTAAAATTCACAAATATAATACCTTAGGTGTAGTGCAGTGTATATATGTCAGCAACATCAAAGTTTTGCATAAGTGCTACAGGTTTTAGTAGCATACCTACTTTTACTTTTTTTTTATGTTGATCACTTTTAAATTCTTTTTATTTTGGTTTTAAAGAGCAGTAACTTTATTAGATTGGGTCTAAATTCGCACATTTGGCAGTAATTATTATTTTTAAGGTAAGATGTCAGCAGACTAACGGATTGTTACAAAATTTTGATTCATTATTGGAGAGAACGCAAGGATTTCATGTCCATAATCATTAAAATCTATCAGCACAACATCTCAGTGCATTGTAGCACTAATATTCACAAATCTAATATCTTAGATGTTGTGCAGTCTTTATTTGTCCGCAGCATAAAATTTTTATTTAGTTATACAGGTTTTCGTAGCATATCTGTGGTTTATTTCTGATTTATCTCTTTTAATTTTCTTTTGAAGATAGGTTTCCAAGAGAAATAACTTTATTATTTTGAATCTACATTCGTGCTTTTGGCACAAATTCTGTTTTTTTAAGCCAAATGTCAGCAGTGTGACATATTGTTATATTACTTCAATTCATCACAAGAGACTCACACCATCTTAGTGCATTTTAGCATTAAAATTCATATATCTAATACCTTTGATGTGGTGGTGTAAAGGCTCGGATTTTTAAATCCTAATTTTTCGGAAAAAGGAAATTAAAAATGAATTTAAATCGAATTAAAAGATCGTTTAGCGGATTTCGACCGTAATATAAAATTTGACGAATAATTTCCATCCTTTTACCTCGAAAATTCAAAATAATTATCGGATGGCGATATCCTTGTCGATTTAAAAAAAAATCTAATTGATCAAGAGAGCGAGAGTCGGGGAAACTAACATTTGAAAACTAATTGCAGGATACGAAATTCGCGTATTCGGGATTTATTACCGGTTATTGGTTGACCAATCCTACACTTAATCTCTCAACTACTCCCATCATTCACCAAATCTCCATACCTCTTCAAGTCACCCCTTACCCCGTCATTCACCATCACCATCCATCCCATTGCCCATCATTCACCATTTCTGCTTCCTCCTTCACGCCATCACCGAGAGTCTAAGCTCACCACCATTCCGTTGCGTCTCCTTGTACCTTCGTCCCTCTTTTTCCTTGAAGAGCAGCAGCCACAGCACCAGGAGGCACATCTTCGAGAGCACAGCAGCAGGCCGACGCCGCCCAGGAAGCCCAACGCTACCACCGAAGCTCCTCCCTCCCCTGTTTCGCGATTCCGAGGTCGGTAAGTCGATCTCTCATTCAATTCAAAATCCCATGGAATCGCACCTCTTTAACCATCCTTTATTCTTCCTAGGCTGACCCCGAGGTTCCTCCCCCTCCGACGCAGTGAATCGAGCCTCCGATAATCTCCGACGGAACTCCGAAGTCGCGAACTCCCTCGGTGAGTTTCCGCCTCTTGTCTCTCTGTTTTGATGTAATTTCTGTCTTGGGTCGGACTGTGAGCGAGTGCGAGTGTGTGTACTGAGTGCGGAGAGTCGAGTGGGCTTCGGAGCCCTGGCGAGAGCTCCGGCGAGTTCGATTTGGCGAGGACGAGCATCCAGCAGAAGTCGAGGACGAGCAGCAGCGCAGCGAGCAGAGGCAAGCCATCGGGAGCCGAGGATGAGCAGCAGCGTAGCAAGAAGAGGCGAGCTAGCGGGCGCGGGGACGAGGGCTGACCAGCGGAGTCGAGCAGCGCCAGCGAGCCGGCATGAGCGGGAGCAGGGCGCGGGATTCACTTTCGAATCCGGAGGAGGAAGGAGGCCAGCGTGTCACGTGGGCCTTTGGCATCTCCAATTTGTGTTTATATTAAACCGGGTGGGATTATTTATATGGGTTCGGTTCGGTTTGGGTTATCCATTATTATTTAACTAATTAACGGTAATTAAAATATATTATTAAAGTAATTCAGGATTTAAAAGATAAATTAGTATATTTTGGGAAAATTATAAGAGTTGATTTACTAAATATAAATGGTCGGGATTTTAGGGGATTTGGAAATAATTTATAAAAGTGTTAAATAAATGGTATTTAAAATATCATGTAATACTATTTGAGATTTAAAATATATTATTGGGACTTCAAGATTTATAAAGAATTTGGAAAAGAATTTCAAGGTATCTAATAAATAAATTCAAAAGGGGATTTGGCGAGTATTTTCAAGGGTCGGAATACTTAACTATTTAACTGGGATTTGAAACGGGCGAGTATTTTCAAGGGTCGGAATACTTAACTATTTAACTGGGATTTGAAACGGTTTTGAAACTAACTTGGGAATAAGACATATTCGATGACTAACTAGCATGATAATATGATCGTTTGACTAACATAATGATATGTATGACTAATAGCATGGCTTGTGGTGAATTATTATATGAGATTAAATGTTGGATAATTATGACGATCTAGTAGGATTTTATATCACACAAATTATGTCTTATGATTTTGATGAACCGTTGAGGTATATGCGGAACTGATGTATATGAACATGCGGAATTGGTTGAATAACGATGTGGTCTTGTGGAGCGGATGATGCGATGAAATGACTTCCATAACGTGTTATTTGTTCTATTGATTGAGGTGTGCTTGAGTGCTTAATACTTGGATGTAGACTTATGTATATTCAATCATGTACTAGGTGATACTAGGTGATTTTGACTATTGTGTGCTGGATTCTTTTGTTGCCGATCTGCTAGCCAGGTAAGTACCTCCGGGGCTTACTCAGTAACCAGTACCTCCTGCCTGATGTGTCATATAGTATGTAGGTGTTTCATATGCATAAGAGCATGTCATGTAGTATCATGCTTAGGAATTGCATTTACGAATGAGCATCCTTATTCTATATGCGTTTGAATACAGAACGGCCGTTGTCTGTGAGTCCTAGAGTCCTTGCTAGGGTCATAGGGCAGCCCAGCTTCATCGGGTGTTGTCCTCCTCGAGTCATTTATATATATATATATATATATATATATATATATATATATATATCACGAGATACGAGATGGGCATGAGATATGATATGATGATGAGATATGATATGATGATGAGATTTGATATGATTATAGCATCGAACTGGCCAGTCTCCACCTTGTCTGGAAGAGGGGTGGTGGTAAGAGAGGGATATACCGCTTGGTATTCTTTGTTAAGGCCTTCCTCAATATTCTGCACATATGAATCAGAAGCATGATAGTGTGGTTTTATTTCAGTACTGCATGAAGGCATCTTTTATTCTAGGTATAGGCGTATTATATGTCCTCAGCGCGGTCAGAGGACCCGCGGGCGGACTCTTGGCCTGACTTGGTGGTATAGTTTCAGGAACCCGATCTACTACTTGATTTTGTGCTGATATGACGGGGTCTATTCATATGGCGGAGAGTGAGTGTACGAACCCTGACTTCACCAAACTCATGCCTTTTGGATTTTTTCCTATTATACTCCGTTTTGACCCGGCTCTGCCGTGGCACTGGTTGTATCGTTTTCAGAACTTTCGTCCTTTGCATGATAAAGGTTTTCGCGCGTTGTAGACTTAGGGCAGGTACATGGGTTTACCCCGGGGTCTTTAACGGACCTTCCGGGTTTGGGTGCGAAATCCCACTTTAAACTGCGCATCTTCGATTTCAAACCTTCAACCTGTACTCGGGGCGCAAGATCCCAACGAGGGGTTTCATCCCTCGAAACGTAACTCGGGAATCATAATCCCGGGCCGTTACAGGTGGAGTCGTTATATATATCACATGTCAGCAAAGTAGCATATTGTTATATTAATTCAATCCATTTAAAGGTGGGAAGTGAAACTTTTGATGTGGATCATCATTACAATATTTTAGGACATCACCTTGCATTTAATCATTAAAAATCAGTAACTTAATATGTTAGATTTAGCTAAGTCTCTATATGTCATCAACATCAACTTATGCATATAATAATCTTACTTTTGCATATCAGTCATATAGGGTTGCATATCAGTAAAATGTAGTTGCATATCATAATTTTACACTTGTACAAAATTAATTTAAGTTAGTTGCACATCACCCTATGCATATTTTGGATGTGTATACTCATATCAAGCCAGTAGCGAAAATATTCACTACATTTTAGCATCAAATTTCACAAACCCAATACCTTAGATTTAACGTAGTCTCTATATGTCAACATCATCAATTTTTTGCATAAGTGACATAGGTTCTAGATTGATCCGTTTTAATTTCTTTTAATATTGGTTTTAAACAGCAGTAACTTTATTAAATTGGATCTAAATTCTTGGCTTTTGGCACTAATTATTAATTTTAAATTAAAATGTCAACAGAGTAACAAATCCTTATACTAATATAATTCATTATTAGAGACAAAGCAAGGCTCTGATGTCCATAAACATGACAACTTATAAGCACACTATCTCAGTGCATCTTAGCATTAAAATTCACAAATATAATACCTTAGGTGTAGTGCAGTGTATATATGTCAGCAGCATCAAAGTTTTGCATAAGTGCTACAGGTTTTAGTAGCATACCTACTTTTTTTTTATGTTGATCACTTTTAAATTCTTTTTATTTTGGTTTTAAAGAGCAGTAACTTTATTAAATTGGGTCTAAATTCGCACCTTTGGCAGTAATTATTATTTTTAAGGTAAGATGTCAGCAGAGTAACAGATTGTTACAAAATTTCAATTCATTGTTGGAGAGAAAGCAAGGATTTCATGTCCATAATCATTAAAATATATCAGCACAACATCTCAGTGCATTGTTGCACTAATATTCACAAATCTAATATCTTATATGTTGTGCAGTCTTTATTTGTCAGCAGCATAAAAATTTCATTTAGTTATACAGGTTTTCGTAGTATATATGTGGTTTATTTCTGATTTATCTCTTTTAATTTTCTTTTGAAGATTGGTTTCCAAGAGAAATAACTTTATTATTTTGAATCTACATTCTTGCTTTGGCACAAATTCTGTTTTTTTTTAAGCCAAATGTCAGCAGTGTGACAGATTGTTATATTACTTCAATTCATCACAAGAGACACACACCATCTTAGTGCATTTTAGCATTAAAATTCACATATCTAATACCTTAGATGTGGTGGAGTCGTTATATATATCACATGTCAGCAGAGTAGCATATTGTTATATTAATTCAATTCATTTAAAGGCGGGAAAGGAAACTTTTGATCTGTATCATCATTACAATCTTTTAGGACATCACCTTGCATTTAAGTATTAAAAATCAGTAACTTAATATGTTAGATTTAGCTAAGTCTCTATATGTCATCAGCATCAACTTATGCATATAATAATCTTAATTTTGCATATCAGTCATATAGGGTTGCATATCAGTAAAATGTAGTTGCATATCATAATTTTACACTTGTACAAAATTAATTTAAGTTAGTTGCACATCACCCTATGCATATTTTGGATGTGTATACTCATATCAAGCCAGTAGCAAAAATATTCACTGCATTTTAGCATCAAATTTCACAAACCCAATACATTAGATTTAACGTAGTCTCTATATGTCAACATCATCAATTTTTTGCATAAGTGACATAGGTTCTAGATTGATCCGTTTTAATTTCTTTTAATATTGGTTTTAAACAGCAGTAACTTTATTAAATTGGATCTAATTTCTTGGCTTTTGGCACTCATTATTAATTTTAAATTAAAATGTCAACAGAGTAACAAATCCTTATACTAATTTAATTCATTATTAGAGACAAAGCAAGGCTTTGATGTCCATAAACATGACAACTTATAAGCACACTATCTCAGTGCATCTTAGCATTAAAATTCACAAATATAATACCTTAGGTGTAGTACATTGTATATATGTCAGCAGCATCAAACTTTTGCATAATATTGGATCTAAATTCTGATTTTCGCTTGCATCATGCTTCTGCTGATTTCGTGTCTCTTTTCGGGGCTGCTGTAGCTTCTGAATTTCGTCTTCTGTTGTTGTATTTGATGTAACTTAAATGTTGACGTTTAGCTTCAATGTTGACATTTAGCTTCAATGTTGACATTTAGCCTAAATGTTGACATTTAGCCGTTGATGGGCAAAAACTTTATCTTTTACTATTTCTTTTCACATTATTTGCTTAAAATTAAGAGGGAATAACTACTTGTTGACATCCGATGTCAGCAGTTTCAATTTGCATAACAGATTGTTATATCTGCATAACAGTTGTTTATATGTGCATATCATGAAGTTATATTTGCATAACAGTAACTTATATTTGCACAATATAAACTTCTTATTTTTCAACTTTTTAAAAAAATTACCTTCCTCTTTTTTTTTTTTTTCTTTTTTTTTGGTTATGTGAGAACATACCATGGTTTTTTACGAGCAGCTGCTGATGCTTGTGTGGTGACATGCTTGTGTAACAAAAAAAATATGTAAACAAAAGCTATAAATCTGTCATCAATCATGCAGAAGCTGTAAATCTATAATCAGGAAAAAAAATATGTACAAGCTGTAAAAAATCCGTAATCTATAAAAAAAATGTGTAATCTGTGCTATGTGAAAATCTGTAATCTGTAAAAAAATCTGTAATCTGTGAAAAACTGTAATCTGTGCAAATCTGTAATCTGTAAAAAAATCTGTAATCTGTAAAACATCTGTAATATGTGAAAAACTGTAATCTGTGCAAATTTGTAATCTGTAAAAAATCTGTAATCTATGAAAATCTGTAATCTGCAAAAAATCTATAATCTATAATCTGTTAAATTCTGTAATCTGTAATCTCTGAAAATCTGTAAAGAAATCTGTAATCTGTGAAAATCTGTAAAAAAATCTGTAATCTGAAAAAAATTGTAATCTGTGAAAATCTGTAATCTGCAAAAAATTAAGTTTTAAAATATTTATATTCACATTTTAATATGTAATTCCAGCAATTCAAGTTGATGTATATGTTTTTTTTAATTTCTAAATGTGTGCTAACATGACCTCTTTTTGTGCAAATGTGTATACAAATTTGTACCATTTATTAGGAGTTCCTACTTTTTTTTCTCCTTTTATGGTTATGGTGCGAACATAACTCTTATTTGTTTATTTGAATGTTATGTTATAATATAATTAAAAGCCTTTTAACTCAATGGTAGAGTGATGTGCTTATGCGCAAATACGTGGGTTCGAATCCCGCATAGGCTAAAATTTATAATAATTCTAGTAATTTACAAAATTTTCTAATAATTGTTCAATAATAAGATATATTAGTGTAATTTTCTAGTAATTTATAATTGCATATTATACTTTTATATTTGCATATCATCAATTTATATTTGCATATTTTAATCTTATATTTGCATATTATCAATTTATAATTGCATATCATACTTTTAAATTTGCATACTTTTACATTTGCTTTTATATGATTAGTTCATTCTTTTATATGATTTGTCACATTATTTGCTTCAAATTAAGAGGTACAAACAATGTTGATGACATCTGGTGTCAGCTGTAACAATTTGCACAACAGGTTGATTTTTGTGCATATCATAAAGTTATATTTTCATAACAGTAACTTATATGTTGACATTTAACTTAAATATTGACATTTAGCTTAAATGTTGACATTTTAGCCATTGATGTGCAAAAGCTTTATCTTTTACCATTTCTCTTATTAGAGGATTTTAGAAGTTTGAGCTTATTATCTCATGTAATATGATATAAATTTTGAGAATGATGTTATTTGTAGACTTTATCTTTTATTATATGTTGACATTTAGCTTAACTGTTGACATTTGACTTAAATGTGCAAAAGTTTTATCCTTTACCATTTCTTTTATTAGAGGATTGTAGAAGTTTGATATTCTCATATCATGTAACATGATATCAATTTTAAGAATGATCTTATTTGTAAACTTTAACTTTTATTAAATGTTGACATTCAGCTTAAATGTTGACATTTACCCGTTGATATGCAAAAGATTTATCTTTTACCATTTCTTTTATTAGATGATTATAGAAGTTTGATATTCTCATCTCATGTAATATGATATCAATGTTGGGAATAATCTTATTTGTAAACTTTATCTTTTACTATATGTTGACATTTAGCTTAAATGTTGACATTTAGCCGTTGATGTGCAAAAGTTTTATCTTTTATCATTTCCTTTATTAGATGATTATATAAGTTTGATATTCTCTTCTCATGTAATATGATATCAATTTTGGGAATGATCTTATTTGTAAACTTTATCTTTTATTATATGTTGACATTTAGCTTAAGTACTACATAATAATAGCACAACTGTTCATTCTTTTATATTGATCACTATCAATTTCTTTTTAGTTTCAATACAAAGAGTAGTAACTTCATAAATTTCAATCTAAATTTTTACATTACATCAAATGTCAGCACTATAAAAGATTTTTACATTAATTCAATTCATTCTAAAATCAAAAATCAGATTTTGGTTGTGCATAATCATTACAAGCTAGTAACACAATATCTCACTGCATTTTAGCATTAGAAGCTATTCAACCCACACATTAGACCGAGCTCAACTATCACTTGTCAACAACACCAGATTTTTGCATAGGTATTAATTAGTAGTAGCACAACTATTCTTTCTTTTAGACTCATCACTACTAATTTATTTTTAGTTTTAATACAAAGAGTATTAACTTCATAAATTTCAATCTAAGTTTGTGCTGAAGGCACAAATTTTACTTCATTATATCAAATGTCAGCAGTGTAACAGATTTTTACAGTAATTCAATTCATTCTAAAATCAAAATCATATTTTGGTTGTGCATAATCATTACAAGCTACTAACACAACATCTCATTGCATTTTACATCAGAAGCCATTCAACCAACACCTTATATTGAGCTCAACTAATACGTGTCAGCAGCATCCGAGGTTTGCATAGGTACTACATAATAGTAGCACAACTGGTATTTCTTTTATACTAGTCACTATTAATTTCTTTTTAGTTTCAATACAAAGAGTAGTAACTTCATAAATTTCAATCTAAATTTGTGCTGAAGGCACAAATTTTCCTTCATTATATATCAAACGTCAGCAGTGTATTAGATTTTTACAGTAATTCAATTCATTCTGAAATCAAAATCATATTTTGGTTGTGCATAATCATTACAAGCTACTAACACAACATCTCACTGCATTTTACATTAGAAGCCATTAAACCAACACCTTATATTGAGCTCAACTAATACTTGTCATCCACATCCGAGGTTTGCATAGGTACTACATAATAGTAGCACAACTAATATTTCTTTTATACTAATCACTATTAATTTCTTTTTAGTTTCAATACAAAGAGTAGTAACTTCATAAATTTCAATTTAAATTTGTGCCGAAGGCAAAAAATTTACTTAATTACATCAAATGTTAGCACTATAAAAGATTTTTACATTAATTCAATTCATTCTGACATCAAAATCTGATTTTGGTTGTGCATAATCATTACAAGCTACTAACACAACATCTCACTGCATTTTACATTAGAAGTTATTCAACCAACACCTTAGATTGAACTCAACTAATACTTGTTAGCAGCATCCGAGGTTTGCATAGGTACTACATAATAGTAGCACAATTTTTCTTTCTTTTATACTGATCAGTATTAATGTCAGCAGCGTCAGCATCTCCGATGTCGGCGTCAGCCGACATCAGCGTCAGCGCTGACACGGAAAATGTTAGTGGTGTTCACAATGTTAATGGTGACAATGTCAGCAGTGTCAACAATATTAGTACTTACACGAAAAAAAGAAGCGTTGGCACCAAAAAAAAGCATCTTCGACGTCGGCGTCAACAGTGTTCGCAACATCGATGTCGGCGTCAGCTGACATCTCCGATGTCAGCGTCAGCAGCGTCAACATCTCCGATGTCAGCGTTAGCCGACATTAACGTCAACGCGAATACGGAAAATGTTGGTGGTGTTCGCAATGTTAGTGGTGACAGTGTCAGCGGTGCCAGCAATGTCAACAATGTCAGTGTCAACGGTGCCAGGAATGTTGGTGTCAGCAACGTCGGGTTTGACATTAATGCAATTTTAAAGCCTCTTATGTCAATAAATGGTAGAGCGATGTGCTTATGTGCAAATAAGATATATTAATGCAATTTTAAAATGTATATGGATTTGCATATTCTTTCCATAAGGTTTTTTAAGCTTGCATAACATAATATTATATTTGCATATCATAATATTCTATTTGCATAACATCGGGTTATAGTTGCATATCTGAAAGTGCTGACATGTAATTTTTTTTTTTTTTTTAAAAAAAAAATTTAAAAAAAAATCTGAAGGAGTTGGTCAACGGTCAACGTTGACCGGTCAACGGTCCAACGATGGGGGGCACCGAGGGGGGGGGGGGGGGGGCAAGGGGATGGACACTTTTGCACTTTTTTCAAATTTATGGATACTCCTCTAATTAGAGGAATTTTTATGGATATTTTTGTTAACCCCCCTAAAATAATTAACACTACCCTGGATGATTGAATGGATGATCGTTGACAGGATAAATTGAAGAGATCACCGGAAGAGATTTCCAAAAACGGGACTTGAGAGACTTAAGAGAATGCCGAAACAAAAGCCCAAGCCGTGTCAGGCCCATTATCTTTCGAAGAACAATGCGACATTCTTGCTCATACAAAAATCAATGGGAGTTTGGGACAATTTCCTTAGTGGACCACCTTTTTTTTATTTACTTGGAAAGATCGTGTAGCACTATATATCATATATATATATATATATATATATATATATATATATATATATATATATATATATATATATATATATAGGGTGAGGTTAAAGTGAAAATGGGGCTTAAAGTGAAAAAAACTCTTAAAGTGAAAACGGGCCACTAGAAATCGGACGCGGGTTTGATTTTGAAAGGAAAAAAATTGAACCGGAGCTGGACCGGCCCAATTATCCCCTTTTCATCGTCTTCTGCATCTCGTTCATGTTTCAGTTCCTCCTTCCAGCGCCTCATCTCCATGTTCGCCGATCCCAGGCTACCGAGATCCAGAAAGTTTCCGCTTTGAAGGTCGAGATTCACGCCTACACTGACGAATCTCAGGTTTTTGTTAGGATTTTCAATGACCAGGCCCTGCATCTGATTTAGAATGCACGAGATCTGCGATGCTTCAGTTGCCATCAAATCTCCGATTCAGATCTGCTAAGCCAGTCGAATTACAGAGGTATAGCATCACAAATCCCTCATCTCCTCCATTTTCGATTCCTCTGTCTCTTTCACCTTTGATTTCAGACTCCTTAATTTGTTCGAAATGATAATTCCACATAGTTTTTCGTTTCATTTGTTTCTCGGTTCTAGAATTCACCGATGAATTTTGTTAAATTTTAGGCATGTCGTTCTTCCTCCAGAGGTTGCTAAACTTCTTCCCAAAAATCGCCTTCTCTATGAGCTACGCCCCCCTAATTACATAACCCTAACTTTCGTAATTTTCATGATAATTGGTTGAAATTTTGATAATTGGCTTGCAATATATATGCTTCGGTTGATTCGCTTTTGTTTGTGAAATCCTCCAATCGAAATTAGAAAGAATCGTTCGTTGCTTCTCTTTTGGCCTCTTCGATCAATCAATCATTGCTATTCCTTCAACTTTTTCATGGTGATTTATCATTTGTTATTTCTGAAAATTTTCATTTGCAGTGCATTTACTTATGGTTTTCTTGCCTTCAAAACCAACACTTTTGCGGATTCCTAAAGCTCCCTATGCACGATCCCCTTCCGCTTCCTGCATTACATTATGATTGCACTTATTATGATTGCATTACATTATATTTTACAGTATATATGAGAAATATATGAAGCTGTCTCTCAGAAAGTGGCAAAGGTATATATACTAATTTTTCCTGCCCATCACACTGATTCAGACCATTTTTAAGCTTGTTGTTACATAAGAGAAACACAAAGGCCCTCGTACAAATCAACAGCTTAGATTGGCATAGGTGTATATATTTCCCCTTTCTCTGCGCCTTCCTTGACAAATCCATACATATTTCCCTTTTCTCTGCACCTTCCTTATTGACATATACCCTTCTTTGAGGTTTTGGATTGGATTGATTGAATCTGGTTATTGAGTATTGGGTCTGGATTTGGAGCATTTTAAAGGCTACTATGCTTGTGTTGTAAGGTGTTTTGTGTTGGTGTTTAGTGCTGCTCAATCTGGGTACTCGTGGGTGATTTTTGGCTGCTCGTTTGATGCTGCAATGGTGAATTTGCTGCTGATTGTGGAGAGTTGTTCTAGGTTTCTTTGCTTGATTATTTTTGCCCTCCTATTGATGCTATTTGGAGCTTCTAGGCGTGGCTGTTAGAGCTTCTTTCATCCTGGGTTTCTTCTTACAGTATGATGAGACATTTATGCATCTTCCCTGCCTTCACAACACATCAGTCTGTTGTACTTATTTATTTTTTTGACAGAAGACAACATCTCCTAGACATTCAGTTTTAAATGTCATAATAGAGGAAGCAACATATATTCAAAACTGATTATTTAGGTTTCTACTCTCTTTGTTGATCAAATGTTGCAGATTCAAGATGCTGAAATTGAGAGATACCTCAATAGAGTGACCCAGAATTTTGAGCTGGCAAAGCTAGATGGTGTTTTCCGTGGTACGGATAGGGAAGCTATTGAGATGTCAAGGTTAGGACATTTCCATTTTGATCTTCTGTACTTGCCTTTTCTTTTCTGTCTAGAAATTCCAAAATAATACAGGAATATAACTTGCATAAACATGAACTCGGTGACTCTGAGAGTACAAATTTCCTAAACATACGGTTGGATATTAACTCGGTGACGTCAACCTTTTGAATGTGTTTTGGCTGTAGCAGAATAGCTGAGACATTATCAAGTACATCTATAGCTTCTTTTTGGTCCTGGGATTTTGATATTGCTACTTTGCTTGGACATGCTATATTTTCAGGTTCCTTTTGAAGAACGATGGGCTATTTCTAGGTAGTTCTTCAGCCATGAACTGTGTCGGAGCTGTCAGGTTAGCACAAGCTCTAGGGCATGGCCACACAATTGTTACAATTCTTTGCGACAGTGGGATGAGGCATCTCACCAAGTTCTTCAACACCGAGTACCTTTCTTGACATGGCTTGACACCATCGGCTACCGGATTAGAGTTTCTGGCTTGAGCTATATTCTCTTCGTAGGACCCTAGCCATGGTTTCATGGATCAACAAAGGCAGGGACCATGTTACATTAGAAGATTGTAGGACCAGTCTCCTAGGGACATTAGCAATTTTGAACATTTTGCATCTGAACACATCAATGTAGGCTTTAAAAACCTTCCTAATTTTGTCAAACACTTCAGAAATCATTGCACAATACCCGACTTTACAAGAGAAACATCAGAAGCTGTAAATTTAGAATTCGGCACTAATGGTGAACTGCTTTCGAAGATGGGAACAGATGGATAGCTGTTCGCTATCCCAGCCTGACTAGTTAGTTGTTTCACATAACATATAGCAGGACGGAGTACTTAAAAGAGTGGCAAAACCAATGTTAACATTTGAAATATATAATTATAAATTGTTGAGGATTGGTATATTCCTACAAATCACAAGATAGCAGCATTGCCCTTATCTTCTACTTGAGCTTATGTTTCGCTAACGAATGGATGCCCGAGGGGCACTGGCCAAAACGATCTTTGCTGAGGAGCTTGATTCGACAAGTGTTCAAAGTAAAATAAGTGATTCAATAGCTCAAGAGGGATCAAACCTTAAAAAGCTCTTGAACACCCGACACATGTTATTTGGAGGATCCTGGGAATAATAGCCGTTGTGAGAACAAATAAACCACATTTGCAAAATCAATTTTTTTTTTATAACGTGGAGGTTCCGAGGTTATCGACTAGTCCTCCACGGGCCGAGCACTAGCCTGCAAAGCACTCGAGCCGGGTAAGCCAAGCGGCAAGCCGCAAGACAGGCTAACCCATGCCAAGGCAAACCAAGGCATGAGTACCCACCAAAGCACAAATTGCTCCTAGTGGGATTTGAACCCTTGACCTCACATGGTAGTGAGGCACAAGGAAGCACCTCACTCTTACCACTAGGGCAAGAGGTCATTGGTTGCAGTTCATAATCTTAATTGTGCACTTTATAATTTTAATTGTGCACTTCATAATCTTATTCTTGCATTTTTTTCATTTTATTTATGCACTTCATAATCTTATTCATGCACTTTATCATTTTATTCATCATTTAATTCTTGCACTTTATCATTTTATTCATGCATTTCATAATATTATTCAAATAATTCATCATTTAATTCTTGCACTTTATCATTTTATTTATTCACTTCATAATCTTAATTGTGCACTTTAACATCTTATTTATGCACTTTATCATTCTATTCTTGCACTTTGTCATTTTATTTGCACAACATAATATTATATTTGCACAACTTGAAGTTATATTTGCACAATATAATGTTATATTTGCACAATATAATGTTATATTCGCACAACATAATATTATATGTGCACAACGTAACATTATATTATTAGATATGCACAACATAATGTTACATTTGCAAAACATAGTGTTATATTTGCACAACTTAAAGTTATATTTGCACAATATAATGTTATATTCGCACAACATAATATTATATGTGCACAACGTAACATTATATTATTAGATATGCACAACATAATGTTACATTTGCAAAACATAGTATTATATTTGCACAACTTAAAGTTATGTTTGCACAATATAATGTTATATTCGCACAACATAATATTATATGTGCACAACGTAACATTATATTATTAGATGCGCACAACATAATGTTACATTTGCAAAACATAGTGTTATATTTGCACACCATAATGTTATATACGCATTATTTCATCTTATTTGTGCACATTATCGTTTTATTATTGCACTTTATAATCTTATTCATGAACGGGAACAAAAAGAAGACAATCATAAATAGCCTATGCGGGATTTTGAACTCGAACCTTTGTGCATGGGCACATCGTTATACCATTTTAAGCTAATAGGCTTTTAATGACACATGTCGAATTAAAGTACAAAACCGCCATAAAAATAGCAACCCATAAAGAAAATATTTGGTAGGAAACTTACTTTACATTAGGAAAATGCACATTTATTAATAATAATCTTTATTGTATTATTTGTTCACTTTATATTTTGTAATCTCATATTTTTCACTTTTTAAAATAAAGACAAGAAATGTGATGTAGCATATTTTGTTGCATTTTGTAATCATATAGATGCACCTTATAATATTATTTCAAATAAAAATTACGGGTTAAATTTGTAATTTTTATAATTGAAATAAGGGCAATATTGGTAGAAATAGAAAGTATGGGAGAGGTGGTGACATTTATCTCATATATAGGGCCATTTATCCATTTACCCCATAAAATTAGGCTCATTTACACTTTAAATAGGCCCATTTATCTATTACTCATTTAATTAGGCCCATTTACCTTTAAATTAGGTCCATTTACCTTTAAATTGGACCATTTTCACTTTAAGGGGTATTTTCATCTTAAGCCCCATTTTCATTTGAACCTTTACCTATATATATATATATATATATATATATATATATATATATATATATATATAATATATAGAACAAACTTGACATAATCTGCATGGTACAGATCGATTAGCTTGTTGGAATTTGAAGTTTGAGAACAAACTTTTTGTTCATGTTCCTCTAAAGCTTTCTGTTTGTACTCAAAACTTAAAATAGAGGAAAAAACTTGACAAAACATAATGTTTAGTACAAATTTTATGGTTTCCTGGTAGCACTTTATACAGTTTTAAGTTTTTGAAATTTGTTGTTCACACTTACCCTCTACAAGGTTGGGTGGGGATAGTAGACGACTGATATGCGATATATTCCATAGCGCATTTAGTAGTTTTTGTCATCATTTACCTGACATTATGAGAGATATTAGTGTGAACTTGGTGATTCGGAGCATATTGAAGAAGTTGAAGAAATCATGCAAGTTACAAAAGCTAAGAAAATCGGAAGCAGCTGGAGGACGGAAGACCTTGGCGCGCCCGCGCTGCACTTGACGCGCCCGCGCTGCTACCCGACGCGGCCACTCTGCTAGGAGGAAGTGGCCGCGCTGCTGACGAAGACAGAAGAGGCAAGCTACAAGTGGCGCGCCCGCGCTGCACTTGGCGCGCCCGCGTCGGTCCTGGAGTCGGATTCTTATCCGATTCTGTTATCTTATTAGTTTTAATATTTTATTATTATAATTGTACGGGATGTTAAACCCGATTTTATTAGGTTATATAGGCCGAGAAGGCAGTAGAGAATCATTAGGTTATTTTCCAGAGACATATTTTCCTTTTGCATTATCTCACAAACCCTATGGAGAACTAACTCTCCTTTGTTGCACTTGGTTCTTTGAAGCCTTCAATTGATTTGGTTGTGAGTATTCTACTCTTGTTCGTCCTTTGTTAATTGTTTCGATCTCCTGAGCTTATTGCTTGATTGCTTATTATTGATTTATCTAGATTGATCACCTAGGTTTATCGATACTAGTCATACTGCTAAGGTTTCCAATTCCAGGTCTTGGGTTGTAGATTCATTGTAGCAAACACAATCTCCATACGCGGTCGCTTGTGGTAGATTGTGAGGGAGATTCGATTACAGGCTATTTTAACGGGTTGTTAGAATCGCTTGTATCTCATTATAATTCATGTTTGAATGCTATTGCTTTATTATTTGGTGAAGGTTTTCCCTTGTAATTTGGTGATAAGTGCTTTTAGGACTGGTAGGACTAAAAGCTATTACACGATCTGAATTGAGAACAATTACTGGACATTAGAACTTGAGACTCATAGAATGCGATGATGAACCATCTTAATTGTTGTGCGGATAATTACCTGGTGTGATACCTTTCCATCATATATTCACAACCTTTTTACTTGCAACTTGTTCTGTTACTATTTCTCACACACAAAACTCCCCCTTTAATCAGTTACTTTTGGTAATAATACTTGCTCTTACAACTGATTCTGTTTCCCTGTGGGTTCGACCCTAACTTACCTACTATACTTGTTATAGTTTGCATCTTAGGAATTTACTTTGATTTGGCATAACGACTTTGGGCCTGTCAAATTTGGCGCCGTTGCCGGGGAAACGGTTAATCTTTGTTCTTGCTTGTTTTATTACCTGTTTGGGTGTGAACCTCTTGCATGGTTCGCACTCGTGCTACTGATCCCCATCTTTTTGCTTTTGATTGGGAAATTGACAGGACATACCACCGCCCTCTTAGAGAACAACACCACCAACCCGATCCAATGGCTGCTAACCAGACGCTGCGAGAGCTGACAGCATCAAACATCACACAGCAGGCACCTGCTGTGACAATCCCTGCTATAGGGGATGACAACCATTTTGAGCTTAAGTCTGGGCTGATTCACCAACTGCCAAAATTCCATGGATCGGCTGGAGAGGACCCCATCAAGCACATGGGGAAGTTTCATAATGTGTGCATGAGCATGAAACCAGCCAATATAACTGAAGCACAGATAAAGATGAGAGCTTTTGGGTTCACGATGGTCGATGCTGCGGATGACTGGTACTACAGCCTTCCTACTGGGAGCATCGATACTTGGCCTAAGCTCCACAAGGCCTTCCTGGAGAAATTCTTCCCTGCTAAGAAGGAGAACACCTTGAAGAAGGCAATCAGCAATATAGAGCAGGAGGAGGATGAGACCCTCTATGATTACAATGAAAGGTTCAAGAAGCTGTGTGCTAATTGCCCTTTCCATGGCTACAGCACGAAGGACCTAGTCTTATACATCTATGGGGGATTGCTGGAATCTGATAGAAGGATGATCGATGCCGCCTGCGGAGGAAATATTCTGAATGCCACGCCAGAGGGAGCTATGGAAAAGATTCAGGAAATGGCTGAGGGGACTAGGAATTTTGGGAAGTCCACCAGAAAGAAAGGAGTCAACTCGGTAGACTCTAACCAAGCCAATGATATTGCTGAATTGAAGGATATGGTTAGGAGACTCACTCTGAAAGGGACTCCTCAACAACTCAAGGCTTGTGAATTCTGTGGTGATGACTTCCACCCAACTAATGCGTGTCCCACACTCCAGAGAGACACCGCTGAAGTGAGTGCTATAGGTGGAAATGGACCTCAGAGACCCAGACATGACCCCTACTCAAACTCCTACAACCCAGGTTGGAAAGATCACCCGAATTTCAGATGGAGGGATCCACCAAACCAACCACATCAGCAGCAGCCACCTCCCTACAATCAGAGGCAGCAGGGTAACGCTCCATCCACTGAGTCCATGCTCAATACCCTGACACAGCACTTTACTGCGCATGTTCAGACAACTGAATCGAGCATAAAGGATATACAGAAGCAAATGGGGCAAATGGCTGAAGCAATCACTAGAATAGAGGCGAAGACGTCAGGGGGTCTACCATCTCAAACAGTGGTCAATCCAAAGGAAAACGTCAGTGCTATAACTCTTCGGAATGGAAAGGAGCTGAGAAGTCAGGAATCCGAGGAGGAAAACACGACGGAGGCCAACGCGGCCACGCCCACCACTAGCGCGCCCGCGCCGGCCAGCAGCGCGCCCGCGCCGGAAAGTGACGCGCCCGCGCCTGATGCTAACGCGCCCACGCCTACCTCTGGCGCGCCCGCACCTGGTCCAATCCCGCCTGAATCTGAACCTTATGTCGATACTTATGTTCGACCGAATTTTCCCCCTCTCGGGTCTGAGAAACCAAAACCTCCGTTCCCTGAGGCACTTAAGGAGAGGAGGATAATCGATGATTCAGAGCTGTTTGAGACATTTAGCAAGTGTCAGGTGAACATTCCTCTGCTGAGAATGATAAAAACTGTGCCCAAGTACGCCAAGTTCTTGAAGGAGCTTTGCACAGTAAAGAGGAATCAGAAGCTGAAAGGGAAAAAGAAGGTGAAAGTAAGTGAGCAGGTCTCCGCTATGTTTCAGAGGAGAATGCCGAAAAAGTGCGCTGATCCAGGTATGGTTACTATCCCTTGTGTCATTGGAGATGTAAAATTTGATAGAGCTATGCTTGATTTGGGTGCTTCCATAAATGTGCTTCCCTACTCACTTTACAAATCACTAGATTTAGGACCTTTGTATGAAACTGGAGTAGTTGTGCAACTAGCTGATAGGTCTAATAAGTACCCTAAAGGAGTAGTTGAAGACGTTTTGGTTATGGTCGATAAACTGATTTTTCCTGCAGATTTCTTTGTCCTGGATATGGAACACGATAAGCATGATGCACCTATTCTGTTAGGTAGACCTTTTATAAAAACTGCTAGGACAAAAATCGATTGTGTCTCTGAGACACTAACAATGGAATTTGATGGAGAAAAGGTTGAATTCGATCTCTATAAGGCTATGAAACATCCTGTTGATGACCAGTCTCTGTGCTCTATTGATGTGATTGAACCATTAGCTCAAGATCTATTTGATATTTCTAGGGAAGATGAGTTGCAGTCAATTATTGAGAATGATATTGATGAGTCCTATACAGATTTTTCAATCTCATCTAACATGCAGGAATTAGTAGCCCATATGAATATGGAAGGTGAGTCCCCTACTCTTTTGGGCGTTGGCCCCAATCTACTGACTCCAAGCGAAGTGCTTGTTCCATCTGTTGTGCAGGCACCTAAAATTGAACTCAAGCAACTCCCTAGTCATCTCAAGTATGCTTTCCTAGGAGTTGATGACACTTTACCAGTTATTGTGTCAAGTAAGCTCTCAGAGGAGCAGGAGGAAAAGTTAGTAGAGGTTCTAAAGGAGTACAAAACTGCATTGGGGTGGACCATCGCTGACATCAAGGGAATCAGTCCATCTACATGCATGCACAGGATCCTGCTGGAGGAAGGAGCTAAGCCATCACGCCAACCACAGAGAAGGCTCAATCCTCCCATGATGGATGTGGTGAAGAAGGAAGTGCTGAAATTGCTATCAGCTAACATGATTTTCCCAATTTCTGACAGTCAGTGGGTGAGTCCTACCCAAGTTGTCCCTAAGAAAGGAGGGATTACTGTTGTGGAGAATCAACAAGGCGAGTTGGTCCCTACCAGGACACAAACAGGTTGGAGGGTGTGCATCGACTATCGCAAGTTGAACACAGTAACCAGGAAGGATCACTTCCCTCTCCCCTTTATTGATCAGATGCTAGAACGCCTTGCTGGGCGCCCCTATTATTGCTTTCTTGATGGATATTCTGGTTATTTTCAGGTGGCTATAGCGCCAGAGGACCAGGAGAAGACTACTTTTACATGTCCTTTCGGTACTTTTGCATATCGCAGGATGCCATTTGGACTATGTAACGCACCCGGGACATTTCAACGATGTATGGTTAGTATCTTCTCTGAGTACATTGAAAATTTCATTGAAGTATTCATGGATGATTTCACAGTACATGGGGATAGCTTTGATACTTGTTTGAGCCATTTGGCACTAGTATTAAAAAGATGTGTTGAAACTAATTTGGTTTTGAACTCTGAAAAGTGTCATTTTATGGTAGAACAAGGAATTGTTTTAGGTCATATAGTCTCTGCAAAGGGTATTGAGGTCGATAAGGCAAAGATTGATGTAATTCAATCTCTGCCTTATCCTACTAATGTGCGCGAAGTTCGTTCTTTTCTAGGCCATGTAGGTTTTTATCGCAGGTTTATCAAAGACTTTTCAAAGATATCCTTACCCTTATGCGAGCTTCTGAAGAAAGATGTGACCTTTGCACTCACACAAAAGTGCAAAGAGGCGTTCGACCAGTTGAAAGGACGCCTCACTAGTGCACCAATCATCCAGGCACCAGACTGGTCTCGCCCATTTGAGATCATGTGTGATGCGAGCGACTATGCAGTGGGAGCAGTGCTAGGCCAAAAAGAGGGAAGAGCCTCTCATGTGATCCATTACGCTTCCATGACTCTGAATGGAGCACAGCGCAACTACTCCACCACTGAGAAGGAAATGCTAGCTGTGGTGTTTGCACTAGAGAAGTTTCGACAATATCTGCTTGGGGTTAAAGTGATTATCTACACAGATCACGCAGCCCTCCGCTACTTGATGACAAAGAAGGAGACAAAGCCACGATTGATTCGATGGGTCCTGTTGCTCAGCGAATTTGACGTGGAGATTAAGGACAAGAAAGGAGCGGAGAATCTGGTGGCTGACCACTTGAGTAGATTGGTGAATGAGGAGGACAAGCCGGAGTCACAAAAACCCATCTTAGGAACGTTTCCGGACGACACCTTATGCAGACTCGAGAGCACAGAAACACACTGGAGGCTTGACGCGCCCGCGCTGCAATCTGACGCGCCCGCGCTGCTCTTAGGCGCGCCCGCGCTGACCTCCGACGCGGCCACGTCTCCCTCTGACGCGCCCACGTCATTGTTTCTCTGATCTCCTCAGTCCGTTCTAGGACTTCACTCCGTCAGTCCTTGGTACCGGGACATTGTGAACTACTTAGTATGTGGAGAATTTCCTCCGGGTCATACCAAGGCCCAGACAGAGAAGGTTCGAAGAGAAGCCAACCACTATATTTGGGATGACCCATACCTTTGGAAACATGGCGCAGATCAGGTCATTCGTCGTTGTCTTCCAGATAATGAGGTACGATCTGTTCTTGAATTTTGTCATTCTGAAGCATGTGGGGGACATTTTGGTGCTAATAAAACTGCTAGAAAGGTACTTGAATCTGGATTTTATTGGCCACATATCTTTAAAGATGCTTATTCTTTCTGCAAGGCATGTGATAGGTGTCAAAGAATGGGGAATATCTCCCAAAGGAATGAAATGCAACAATCACCAATGATTTTTTGCGAAATCTTTGATGTTTGGGGTATCGACTTTATGGGACCTTTTCCTAGTTCTTGTGGGAATTTATATATTTTACTTGCGGTGGACTACGTTTCCAAGTGGGTGGAAGCGAAGGCCACCAGGACTGATGATTCTAAAGTTGTGGCAGGGTTCTTGAAAAGCAATATTTTTGCCAGGCATGGTATTCCTAGAGCGCTGATTAGTGACAGGGGTACCCATTTCTGCAACAAAACTGTGACTGCCTTGCTTAAGAAATATCATGTCACACACAGAGTTTCCACCGCATATCATCCACAGACGAATGGCCAAGCTGAGGTGTCCAATAGAGAGGTCAAAGCCATTCTTGAGAAGACCGTGAATCCTAACAGGAAGGATTGGAGTTTGAGACTTGATGATGCTTTATGGGCTTATCGCACTGCTTACAAAACTCCAATTGGGATGTCTCCTTTCAGACTTGTCTATGGGAAGGCATGTCATCTTCCTGTTGAGCTGGAGCACAAGGCTTGGTGGGCTGTGAAACAATGCAATATGCAGAGTGACGAAGTTGGAGACCACAGGAAGCTACAGTTGGGTGAGCTCGAGGAGCTACGGTTGGACGCCTATGATAATGCGGCTACCTACAAGGCAAAGACCAAGGCATGGCATGACAAGCACATCAATAGGAAGGACTTTAAAGCTGGTGACAAAGTCCTACTTTTTCAGTCTCGCCTGAAACTCTTCGTTGGGAAGCTCAGGTCAAAGTGGGGGGGACCATACATTGTTGCTGAAGTTTTCCCACATGGAGCGGTAGAGCTATATGACCCGGATAGCCAAAAGAAGTTCAAAGTAAATGGTCATAGGCTTAAGACATACTATGAAGGGTTCACAAAGGAGGTTATGGATGAGTTAGCTTTGGAGGAGCCACATGCGGAGTTAGAAGAGCCAAAACGGCTTGGTCGAGCCAGCGACATGAAACAAAGGCGCTGCTTGGGAGGCAACCCAAGGAACTGCATTATTTTCTTTAACTCTATTTTTATTTTATTTTGTAGGTACTAAAGACGGAGTTCTGGTGACGAATTGCACCCGCATTTCGGACCCACTGCACCCGCAGTGTTAATTTTCGTCAAAAAAAAAAAAAAACAACCAGTATCAAACCATCAACCCCACCAAAACCCTACACCCCACACATCAGCCCCCACATCACCCTCACCACACATCCCTCTCAAACTTTCCTCACCAAACACTCCCTTCTCTCTCCTCACCACAACCGCCGCCCCCACCTTGGACCACCACATCTCGGTCCTCCCTGAAGCACACAGCCGCCGGCGGCAGCCCCCACCAGGCCAAGTACAAGCCGGCACCGGAGAAATCTCGGCGAGCCTCACATCGACGAAGCCGTCTTCGCCGACGTTCAGATCTGAAGAGAGCTCCGACGCGGCCACGCCAACCCTAACGCGGCCGCGCTGCTACTCCCGACGCGCCCACGCCATCCCTAGCGTACCCGCGCTGTTAGAGAAGACCCACCAGGAAGCATACAGTCTCGACGCGGCCACGCTGCTCCCACCGCGCCCACGCTGATTTCGACGCGCCCACGCCACCTTCAGCGTGCCCGCGTCTGCCCCCTGCGCCGAGCTGTTCTTCGTGAGTTCTTTCCGCTGTTCTTCTTTCGATTCCGATTTCTTCGTATTATATATCAAGTATGAGTTCATCGGAGGAGGAGACGAGTAGATCTAATCATGGGCTAGATTTGTCTAATGAGGAATTGGCGATTTACAATAAGGTCAGCTGTGTCAGTTCTACCAAATACTTGCATAGACCTACCCTTCAGAAGCTTCAGATGCTAGAATGTTTGGAGCAATGTCTAGAGCATGCCGGTATTAGTGGTTTTCTGGATTTGGGAGCTGTAGGGTATCCGGAACTGAGCAAGCAATTCCTCGCCACTTATCAGGTTCACCTGAGAGATCACAACATTAGAGGGGTTTCGTTCAGATATAATGGCACCACCTACAGGGCTTCTATATGAAGGCTACGAAAAGCTTTGGGGGTTACTAAAGCCCCAACGGATGGATGGGCCACAGCTGTGTCCGACCCCGACCTTGTTGCTTTCTTCAAAGCGGTGTCTGGAGAGGATTTTCTGACGAGCAACGAATACAATAGCAGGATCACTCATCCTA
This sequence comes from Persicaria tinctoria, assembly GCA_037127255.1. NCBI lineage: Eukaryota > Viridiplantae > Streptophyta > Magnoliopsida > Caryophyllales > Polygonaceae > Persicaria > Persicaria tinctoria. The sequence continues at coordinate 25,591,838 of JBANSL010000005.1, read as the reverse complement.
TCTTCCGGATGTTGTGCAAGATCGTTGCTGGGACGTACTATGGGTTGATTACAGACACCAAGCTTTCCATGACGCATCTGAGATTTGCCTACAGCGCAGTGCCTACTGCGGATTATACGCCTGACTGGGTTATGCTCTTTTTCGATGGCCTCGACAGGATCAGAAGGGATCGCAGTGCCGCTGGACCAGAAATGGTTCAGGGCGGCCTTATTACTCGAGTCGCCATTGCTGCATGCGTTGGGCGGAATGGTTTGGTTGAGCTGGAGGAGACAGAGGTCATCGCGAGGACCTATACTGAGGATTATCTACGGAGATGTCTGATGCTGGATACTGCACCGGATGGGGGAGCCATTTGATGCACGGGCAAGAAGAAGGAGCATCAGTTCAGGCTCCCTAAGCCCCTGCCTTGGTCAGAATCTTGGTCTGACTGGTACATTGAGGCGGATTACTTTCCGACGTCACTTCTGGGGAGAAGGCGTCGCATGGAGGTAGGCAGAAGCAGTGGCACAGCTGGAGCTGCCACGATGGAGGATGCGCCTATGGCTCAACAGGCGTTTGTTCAGGCAGATACACAGGGCTTCACACAGAGCCCATATCAGGAGACGCCTGCTTATCAGCACGGTTGGGATTCTCAACCAGCATATCAGAGCCAGCAGGACGCGCACCAGTGGACCCCTTGGCCTGCACAAGCTTCTCAGGATACTTATCAGCAGCCCCAGCAGTGGGGCTACCTGGTTGATCAGATTGGCCTTTTGCGCCAAGACGTGGGGAGTCTGACGACAGTGACAAACCAGATTCTCCACCAGCAGGCCGACATCTTACAGGGCTTCGGCGAGTTCAAAGAGATGAGGGAGGAGCTGCACCGCATGCGAGAGGACTACTCTCGCCACTATCCACCACCTCAGTGAGTCCTTCTGTTTCCTTTCTCCCTACTTAATTCTGTCTTCTTTCACATTGAGGACAATGCTTCATTCAAGTATGGGGGAGGGAAAGGATTCACACATCATGTACATATTTTATTTCAGCATTATTTGTGTACAGATTCTGCATTTGTTATTTAGAAGAAAAAAAAATGAAAAAAAATGAAAAAATGAAAAAAAAAAGAAAGCAATCAAAATCCTGGGATGAGTTGAAAACCTGGAAGGGCGACTCAGGCAAAAAGCAGGTAGTCTGGCGAGCCTTAGGCTTGGCAATACGAGGCTTGAGGGAAGTGAGATTGTTATGTGAGTACCATCCCTGAAAAAAAATGAGTGGCTTGGTGAAAACCCGAAAGGGCGCCTTGGCAAGATGAGCGTTTACTTTGAGTGATTAGGATTGATCTCTTGGCGAAGGCGACATAAGAAGAGGAGTTATAAGGAGGTTTTCGGGTAGGCCACTGGGAGCTATAAGGTGTAGATGGTTGAGATACAATTGTAATTCTTATTTCCTATTTTGATTGTCTTTTGAGCTGATTGGTGAGATGGTGAAAACTACTAGTACTTAGCGTTCATTTTCCTTGTACTGTCTGTGAACCTTTGAGATTTATAAGTGAGAGTAGGCTAGCTTCTATGCTTACTCGGGACGAGTAAAGGTTTAAGTATGGGGGAATTTGATATGCGATATATTCCATAGCGCATTTAGTAGTTTTTGTCATCATTTACCTGACATTATGAGAGATATTAGTGTGAACTTGGTGATTCGGAGCATATTGAAGAAGTTGAAGAAATCATGCAAGTTACAGAAGCTAAGAAAATCGGAAGCAGCTGGAGGACTGAAGACCTTGGCGCGCCCGCGCTGCACTTGACGCGCCCGCGCTGCTACCCGACGCGGCCACTCTGCTAGGAGGAAGTGGCCGCGCTGCTGACGAAGACAGAAGAGGCAAGCTACAAGTGGCGCGCCCGCGCTGCACTTGGCGCGCCCGCGTCGGTCCTGGAGTCGGATTCTTATCCGATTCTGTTATCTTATTAGTTTTAATATTTTATTATTATAATTGTACGGGATGTTAAACCCGATTTTATTAGGTTATATAGGCCGAGAAGGCAGTAGAGAATCATTAGGTTATTTTCCAGAGACATATTTTCCTTTTGCATTATCTCACAAACCCTATGGAGAACTAACTCTCCTTTGTTGCACTTGGTTCTTTGAAGCCTTCAATTGATTTGGTTGTGAGTATTCTACTCTTGTTCGTCCTTTGTTAATTGTTTCGATCTCCTGAGCTTATTGCTTGATTGCTTATTATTGATTTATCTAGATTGATCACCTAGGTTTATCGATACTAGTCATACTGCTAGGGTTTCCAATTCCAGGTCTTGGGTTGTAGATTCATTGTAGCAAACACAATCTCCATACGCGGTCGCTTGTGGTAGATTGTGAGGGCGATTCGATTACAGGCTATTTTAACGGGTTGTTAGAATCGCTTGTATCTCATTATAATTCATGTTTGAATGCTATTGCTTTATTATTTGGTGAAGGTTTTCCCTTGTAATTTGGTGATAAGTGCTTTTAGGACTGGTAGGACTAAAAGCTATTACACGATCTGAATTGAGAACAATTACTGGACATTAGAACTTGAGACTCATAGAATGCGATGATGAACCATCTTAATTGTTGTGCGGATAATTACCTGGTGTGATACCTTTCCATCATATATTCACAACCTTTTTACTTGCAACTTGTTCTGTTACTATTTCTCACACACAAAACTCCCCCTTTAATCAATTACTTTTGGTAATAATACTTGCTCTTACAACTGATTCTGTTTCCCTGTGGGTTCGACCCTAACTTACCTACTATACTTGTTATAGTTTGCATCTTAGGAATTTACTTTGATTTGGCATAACGACTTTAGGCCTGTCAACGACCTACAAAGAAAAGAGGTATGGCATGGAATGTTGACGGTGCAGAGAAGAGGAGAGAGCAAGAAAGGTGGGGGAGGATGCCCATAAAGCTTAGGAGTAATCTGAAAATGCTAAAGAGGGATTCAAGCAAGCAAACCATAAATCCTACTGGTGGTGAGCAAAAACAAAGCCTTGAAGAATCGATGGAGGCTTTGGAGGTGTTGATGTGACCATCTTCGTCAAATCACAACTAGTACATAAACCGAGTGAAGTTCTATCATAAAACCAATTGGCAATAGGAGGAGTAACTCACTAGCTTATATACTAAGACTTTATCTTTCATATTTTCAATATATGACTCATTTGGTCTCTTTATATTCTCAACATTGTGTCTAGGTTGTTTGTACAGGTTTTGGACATTTTGTGTACAGGTTGTCTGCATGTGTTGTGTACAAATTAAAATACATGTTGTGTTTTTTATGAAGGGAAAATAAGTGGTGCTTATCAACAAGTTTGGATTCGTTCAGCAGATTTGACAGCTTTGCAACGTCTCAGTAAAATGGGTCGTATCGAGTCCATATTGATCGGATTGATTCGTGCCAAATCTTGTTGGAACGAGAACGAAAAGATCTACAACTTTGCTGTTGAAGATATTTCCAGAATCCACCGGGAACATGGCCGAAAATCAACATCTTTGCAGCTGTTCACTGTTTGGACGAAAATAATTATCTTTCCATATTTAATTTATTATTTTATCCTTATATTTATTTAGGAATAATGTAAATTAGAATAATATCTATTAGTTGACTTTTCAATTAATTGATATTATATCTAATTAGTTTTTATATTTATTTTCTAGGCTAAATAAAGTGGAAAATGGAAAATCTATCTTTAAGATATTTCCTTGACCACCAAGTAGTTTTATTTTATCTAGGATTATGTTTTCTATTTAAGATGCTTTTATTCATTCAATAAAATCAGATATTAGAATTGAATTTTGAGAAAATTTTCTTAAATATCACCCTAACCTAATCTAATTAAGTTAATAGCATATAAACTTATAGAATTTGCCGTTCTAACACCTTATGAACATTTATTAACCCCTTAGCAGCTCCTTTACTCTTTCATTTCCTTCTCCCCATAAATCTGTCGTTGTGAAACTCTCTCTCAGGTGATGATGGCTCTTCATCTTCTTCCTCGATTCTCCTCCTTCCAGTTCTTGTTATACCTTTATCTTAAGCGGAATCTGTCATCTCCTTCTCTAACTGTTCTTCGTTTGCTCCTTTTGTCTGATTTCGTAGTCGTTTCTGGCATCGCCTTTTAGCTGTGGTGTTGTTCGCCCATTGTCGTCTCAAATGGAAGGTTCTCCAGGTATATATCCATTTATTAAAGTTGTTTTCGTTTAAACCTACATTGTCTTCGTACTCTTCATTCGATTTTTATGTTGATTTTTTGGTTTTCGAGTGTTTTAGGTTTTTTAGTACGGGTTAGGGTTTTGAAATTGGTTGTTTTATGTGGCCATATCTTGTACGTTGTGGCTCATTTCTGTGTGTGATGCCAGTTAGTAGCTTGTATTTGTCTTGATTCAACTTATTTGTGTCCACTTTAGGTGACACTGTTGTTGCTTCCTTCTGTGGATTTGTTATTTACTGAGAGATTAGGTGTTGAGCTTATAGTTGTGTGTATTCTTCAATTTTGGTGTGTGATTCCAGATTGTTGTTATCTATGTCTGTATATATTTGTCGATTTTGTGTTGTTGTTGATTTTTCGTTTTGTTGCTTGAATACATAGAAGGAATCATTGATGTTTGTTGTCCATTTTCAAATTCGAAAAATGAACTGATGTTTGATGACAGTCACTGCATTCAGTTGTCTTTTGTGTATGAGGTTTGGTGACACCTAGTTGTTATTGATATGAGGTGGCATCTTGCTTCATGTAATGGTCCCAGCCAGATGACATCGTGTTTGATAACAGGGATTTCATCTAGTTTCCCTATTAGCTTTGTTGTGTTGAAGACATTGGTGGCATTTACTTGTAGTTGTGCGCAGATATATGTTTTTTTTTGTCCATGTAGTTGTTATTGATGTTGGCCCCACTGTGTCTTATGTATTTTGGATGAAATAATGGTCCTCTTACAAATTGACTGCATTTACTGATACTCTGCTATTTGTATGGCTGATTCCAGCTCTCATGCTTACTGATGGTGATGACAGTAGGGAATTGTCTTATCCGGTTTGTTACTTCCCTTCCTTTTCTCTTTTCTTTCACTTTGTGTATTTTCTTGTTGTTTGATGCTTATATTTTTATTTAGGAGATTATAATAGTTGTTTGTTATATGTAGGTGTTTGAGTATGTTCGTCCAAATCGTCATACTTATGATGGGAAGTATAATCTATACTCCCGGGTTGATGTGCTTCCTATTATAGAGAAGGAATTGTCTGCTTCTGATTGGTCATCTTTGTCGTCTTCTTTTCTTCGTCGTATTATCTGGTTTGGTAATAATATGATACTATCCCAACAGCTTTTGAATCATTTCATCATTAATGAACTTAAAACCTCAAAAATTCGGGAGATGTGGTTTAAATTGGAATCATCCCATCCGTGTCGGTTTTCCCTGTCTGAGTTTGCGGCTGTAACTGGCCTGAAATGTCAGTCTGATCACCCTGTTGCCATCCCTTCTGTTAGTACCAAATCTGTTTTGGGTGTAACCAAAATTAAGTTTGATGCCTTGGTAGTTCTTTTCCTTAAAACACCCAAAAATTCTCCAAAGAAGCTTCTCATTGCATATATACTGATTATTGATGGGATATTGTTACCCCATAGGGATAGAGTTGTTAGGGATGAGGTTGTTGTACTTGCTTCTGATCTTAGTCGTTTAAACGATTATCCATTGGGTAGATTAGTGTACGTAGATACTATCACATCCTTGATGAAGGTCAATCGTTTCTCTAAGCTTTCTAAGAAGACTCCCAAGAAGTCTAGTAAGGAGAAAGTTCCCAAGGCGAGGTCTGGCTATAATCTGTTAGGGTTTCCACTAGCTTTGCAGGTTTGTCCTCTATTTCAATCTCTCCCTCTATTTTTTCCATGAATTTAATATATTCTGTTTTCTTCACTTTGTATAAGTTTTCTTACATTTGGCTGTCTTGTGTTGTTTTTTATCCTAGGTTTGGATCTTAGAGGCTTTTCCCAAGGTCCCAGGCATCATCAACTGCACCTATGTGTGAGATGACAACGATAGATCTTTCGTGAAATGGTCGTTGACAAACTCTAAGAACATCACTGCTCGGATTATTGAGCTTGGGTTTTCTAACACTCGAATGGTATTGTTTATCTTTGTTCATTCTTTTGTTCCAGTTTCATGTTCTTTTTATTTATTATCTATTTTTACATTGATTTCAGATGTTTATTAGGTTGTTTACTATGGCATCCTGACATTTTTGTTTTCTTTGTGCATTTTGAAGGATACTATCTATCCCACCTATGGTGAGTATTTGGACTCCCCGTTGATGTGTCTATTGGGTGAGAAAAAGGACCCAAAGGTTGATGCATATCTTGAGTGGCTGACTCAAAAGGCATCTGGACGGGCACCTATCCCTGCAGCTGAACCCATTGTCGATCTCACTTTGCCAAGCAGTGACTCCCTTGTAGATTTTGATCAAGTGGTTCCGTCTGCAACTCAGAATATGGTTGTTCTCTCTCCTCATTCTGTAGCTACACACACGCGATCTAAGGTGTCGTCTCCTCCTGTTGCGATTGTATTGCCGGGTCCATCTAGGAAGCGGAAGAGCTCTATGTCCCCTGCTCTTGTATCTGACCAACAGCCTGATACCTCTTCTGATGTGCTTCAATTGGCTAGTCCATCTAGGAAGCGGAAGACTTCGATGTCTCCTTCCGTTGTTGCTGGCCGACCACAGACAGATTTTATTGCTGATGCTGTAGCACCCAAGAGTGTGTCTGATATAGAGAGACCTGGATCAAATCAGTCTCCTCCAAAGGTTACTTGTCACAGCAAGAAACTTAGTCTCAAGCATGCAATTGCTGCTGCTAAGTTGAAGGAGGTTGCTTCTGCTAAGTTGACTGAGATGCCATCTGCTAAGTTGGATGAGGCTGTTTCTACTGGTGTTGATGGATCAATTGGAGGTGTTCCAGTGTTTGAAGATGATCAGTTGGAGAATAACAGAGATGAAGTTCACTCTGGTGAGAAGGATATTGGTGTTGGGAACTCTGGAATTACACGGCAGTTGGAGCTTATTGGGGAATGTGTTATGCGGGCTGAGGCGAGAGTTATGACGATGAAATCTGCGGTCAATGCCATGTATTCCAAGTGTGATTGTGTCCAATCCGGGTTTGATTCCTTACACTCCAAGTGTGATTCCCTAACTGCTAATGTCGATTCCCTCTATGCCAAGCATGCTGCCCTTGAATCCAAGCTTGACCTTATCATAGCACTTCTCCGGTCCAACCATGGTGTGTCCGGTGTGTCCAAGACACCATTTACTGTTAAGTCTGCTGATATTGATGGTGATATTGTGGAGTCGAAGCTTCAATCCCCTAATAATGAGCCTACCTCACAAAACTCCCCCTCTCCACAACCCTCTGATCTTCCCAATATTAAACCTTCTCCCAAGCCTAAGGTCTTAGTTGCTCCGACTAGAAGATCTACTAGGGTTGGCAGAGTTGCTGCTTCCTTGGGTTCTCCGTACACTCGAGGTTTGAAGAAGCGCGCAATTCCAAAGAGGCCTAAGCATTCGTACTTTGAAGTGGAAGACCGAAAACAGTTTTATGATTGGCTTAATTCTGATGAGTAAGTGGTTCCATCTTCTTTCATTTTGACATGTTTTTATCCTTTGTTTTCAACCCATATAACTGTAGTGATTTATCCTTTGTGTTTTTTTTTTTGGTTAGGGATGATTGTCCTCAGATTGAGGGCAATGAGATGTTGATGGACAAGGCATTCTTCTCTGAACTTGTTGGGAAGCATCAGTGGCTTCGCGATGACGTATGTATAATTTATTATAACATTTTTCATTTTTTTCTGTTTGTTTTCTGTTTATTTATATAATAATTGTCATCAATATTTGTGTGTGTTTAGCATATAGGAGAGGCATTGTCTCACTTTAGGAAGTATATTGTTGATAATGGTGATAAATATGGTGCGATTGTGATATTGGATTGGGTGTGGTCTGCAAAGTTCACCCAAGGGTTATTTAGGCGATACAAGAAGGAATCAATGCCTTTTACCTCAGGTTTTTTTGGTTATGTTCATGGGTTGTTGCCAAGATTCTGTGGGAAGTCTTGGGTTTCTGCAACGACTGTGTATGCACCTTTCAACCTCCAAAACAAACACTGGGTGGCTTTGCAAATTTACTTGATTCAAGGGAAGGTGAACGTGTGAGATTCCAGCCTGTTTTTGTAAGCTGAAGGCACATCTTGAACCTGTCTGTGTTATGCTTCCTGCAATCTTGAAAGAATCAGGCCGGTTTTCACATTTGGGAGAAAGCCTTGATTCTCCATTCAAAGTTGAGAGATTCCGTGATTTCCCACAGAACAGTGATGGGTATGTGCATTTGTTGTTTGATAAATTCACCTAACCTTTTATTCTTTTATTCTCATGTGTACTGGTGTTGTTTCTGATGATGCCACATCTAATGATTTGATATTTTTTTGTGTTTTAGTGGTAACTGTGGCGTATACACTATCAAAGCCATTGAAGAGTTAGCCTTTGGTCAGAATATATATGCATTTGATGATGACCACGTTCAAGCATACCGTGAGAAGCTGGCTATCGAGCTTTACAAGAAGTGTTGGACTGTGTGTCCTTTGTAGTCTCTTTTATCTGATATTATTTGTCTTTTTGTACTCGTACTTGCGGCTATTATAAGCAGTGTAGAGCTTGCATGCTCTGATTTTGTACCCACTGTGTATCTAGGTGACATTACTTAGGCCTTGATTACCCAACACCACTTAGTCCTTAGAGCTTGTACGCTCTCATTTTGCCCTTATGACAGCTTTGCGTATTTTAATGTATCTACCACTTGTTCAGGTTGTTAAGAACTATTGGTTAGAGATTGTATGCTCTATTTTCAATCAGAAATCTAACTTGTTCTACAATTTCCGCTCTCTGTTATTGCATTTGCCTTGTGGAATCAACATGACAGTGCCTTATTTTGGTCAAAATATCAGTCCATCAAGTTGTGTTACAACCTAAGCGGCTAATCTCCTCACTTTATCTGTCAATGTGTATCAGATGCCAACAAGAAGTTTTTAACCTCATATTCACCTTAACATATGCATTCATTAATAAGTTTAAATCGTATAAATCCATATAAATCCTATGAATATATGCCAAAAAACACTGTCACCATGCATCAACTATGATCTTATTATATTGTCCTATATTCAAATATAAATTCTAGAGACTTGACAAAATGATATGTAATTTCCTATAATAATTCATGCTTCATCCTCTATGTATGAGCTGATCGATGCTTTGACGAGGCATGTTATCTTGTTATGGCCTTTCTCCCCGCAAGTGCCACACTTGTATGTGACGTTCCTCTTCTTCCGTTCCCCAAACGACGGAATCCTGCATTTTTTTGGCCTCCCACTTTTCTTCCGGACTGTTGGAGGAAGACATTTGATGTTTCTTATTTCGTCTGGGATGTACCAGTTGTCCTCACAAGGCACCGGGTATATGGTTTCTTGGTATGCAAAGCACCAAGACTGATTCTTGTAGTATTCACTTACAAAATCAGTTATATTTAGCTTCATCCGCTGAATTGCAGCAATAGCATGGACACAGGGCATATGATCGACATCAAAGACTCTGCCGCTGCATGTCCTTCGCCCCAGATCAACCACTCCTGTAAATTTCCCCCCATCTACTTGAAATTCTCTCTCATTTAACACCTTCACATCATACCTTCCTGACCGTTCATACCTTGATTGTAAAATCTCTTTCACTTTAGGGGGCAAATCAGTGTTCTTTGAAGCTGCTTCTCTATGCTCAGTGAACGAGTCTGCCATTTTGTTTCTGATATACTGAAACAGTGCAACAATGGGGTATCCTCGAGCTTATTTCAATATTGCATTGATACACTCTGCATTATTTGTGGTCATAATATTGTACATGTCCCCCTTGAAGTGTGCCCTTGCCCATTTCTGAAAATCTGCGTCCTCCAGGTATTTGCCAATCTCCTTGTTGATGTTGCATATGCTTTGGAAGTTGCTCTTAAATTCACTTAGTGTGTAGCTTTCTGATGCTCTGGTGACAAAGTGGTTTACCCCTCGGTTTTTGAATCTTGCCTTTATATTCTGTTTCAAATGTCGTGTGCATATCACATGCTTTGCTGAAGTGTATACTTCATTCACTGCTTTGCTGATGCTCGGGTGCCTATCAGATGCAAATACTAGCTCATTTGAGTCCGGTATCATGAGAGCCAATCTCTGGATGAACCACTTCCATGCATTTTCGTTCTCTGAGTCCGCCACTCCAAATGCTATAAGGTACACATGCATGTTAGCATCCTGTGCGGTTGCTGAGATTAGAACCCCTCGGTATTTTCCATGTAAAAACGCAGCATCCACCATGATAACCTATATAATGCATATTACATTTGTTACATTATGTTAATTATAAAATGTTTATTATACCAAATTATAGAGTTCTTACCTTTCTCATTGCTTGGAATCCCTTAATGGAAGCTCCGAATGACAAGAATGCATACTTGAATCTGCTATACCCATCAATCTCAAGGCATGCATATGTACCTGGATTTACTTGCTGCATAATGTGGAAGTAGGAAGGTAACATTTCATAGTTTCCCTCTGGAGTCCCTCTTATCATGTTTTGTGCTTCCTCTTTTGCTTTCCAAGCCTTCCAGTAGCTCACATCTTGCCTAAATTCCTTTTGCATTGCATTCTTAATCTGTAATGCATCTGGCCCTTTTGTCACCAGTTCATACCTTCATTCATTACACATATTAAGTAAGCCTTATCTTGTGTATAGGTACATGCAAGCAAATTTGCACAAAATTTATAAATTTTGTAGCCAAACTTAGACATAACTTCCTTTTTTTCACCTATTACAGTGGGTACTGCATTAAATGTGTTGTTCAGTCGCAACTATATTGGATATTTGAAGACAGATATGTAGTAAATAACATGATTTTTTATAGATTATACCTGATTTTCATCTTTTCTGCTATAGCTTGGTATGATAGCTTCCGTCGGTCCTTACACCTAGCCGAGAATGAACATGTGTGCTCTTCGTTCATCCTTCTTACTTCAAAGTAGCTTGAATTCTTCAAACATGTAGCTAGCATTGTCCACTTGCATTCAGCATCAATACACACAACCTTGTACTTTTTTGTTGTTGATCTATCTACTCGGAACTGGAAGTTCTCTTTAATTGCCATGTTAGCCACTGCATTCCTTAGTTGATATTTTGACTCAAAAATCTGCCCAACATTAATGAAATCGAGCTCGTCTATCTCATTCTCACTGATGCCTTCATTCTGATAGCCGTCATTGTATTCTCCTGTCTGTTCATCTGCAACACTAGTAGTAGCAAGAGCCAAGGTGCCATCAACACTTGTACCTTGAATGCAATCATCCGAATCTGTCACCACACTTGGGTGTTGAACTGAAGTTGTTATATGATTCCCATTCATCCTTTTCTTTGCTACTACATTCAACGGCAATGACCATTCTACTTGAGGTGAATCATTTATATCCATGAAAGTCCTTAGATCGTCATATTTGCTGATTATGAACGGATCTTTCAACTTTTGCAAAGGATGCAAGTGGCTTAACTTAACCTCATATGTACCTAGCTACTAGTACAAAACAAGTATCTTACGGGACAAAAATCTCGGGGGTTTTAAAAAAGTCCCGAGAAATAAATTTCGCACGGGGGTTTTTATAAAAACTCCCGTTAGATGTATATTATGTATAAAAAATATAAAACTCGGTAATATTGAGCTATACTATTACGGGTATTTTGGTTTAACTCCCGTTAAATATTAATTCTCTCAGGAGCTTTTAGTAAAAGACCCGAAAAATATTACAAACAATTCCCGCGTTCTATCTACAATAGAATAAATATATCTTTTAAAAACCAATCACAAGTTGGTGTAGTGGTTATGGGGCTACATCCCATACCTCGAGGTTCGAAGTTCGAATCCCCGTGGAAACATGGAGACACTTGTGAGTGGGAGGGTCAACCCCTTAATGGGCCTACAGTAACCCGATCCAGATGTAGAGTGGACTTAGCCCACTTGAACTGGAAAAGATAAATAAAAAAAATATATCTTTTAAAAATTAATTATATCTTTACAAAAACTTCTCAAAAGAAAAAACCTAGAAAATCCATCTCGATCACTTGGAGAGGGCGTCGCTCAAAATCGAAGTACTGAAGGGGTTTGCCAGAAATTCTATCGATTCTTCGCTCCTCTCACCCTCTACGATCAATCTTGCTGCTGAATAGGGTCGACGGAGAGGGTCACCCACAATCGCCAGAAATTTTGCTGCTGAAGAGGCTCGACGGAGACGCCGGAGAAGGAGACTTGCTGCTTCGCTCCTCTCGCCCTTTTCTGTCGATTCTTCGCTCCTCTCACCCTCTTCGATCAATCTTGCTGCTGAATAGGGTCGACGGAGAGGGTCACCCACAATCGCCAGAAATTTTGCTGCTGAAGAGGGTCGACGGAGACGCCAGAGAAGTTAGAGACTTGGCTGCTTCGCTCCTCTCGCCGTTTTCGATCAATCTTGTTGTTTAGGGCTGTATTCGCTCTGAGGTTGGTCATTCAATTCTCTTCAGAAACATTATTCGGCTGAAATTGTAGAACGGTTGGGTGAAATCGACTCTAATCAAATCCCTAATTTGGTTGCAGAACTGCTTTGTTTGGCTTCTCGGTGTAGGGTCTTTGTTTTTTCTCACGAAAATCGCCCAATTGTACTCTGGTATGTCTTGCTCTCTATGCTTAATTTATGATAGTGATATGTGCTTGGTCCTTTTTAGTTTCTGATGGTGAAGAATTGCCTCATATGGGCTGAGATTGAGTGCTCTTATGGTGGAAAATTCCCTTTTTTGTGATTGTTGAATTGAATTTAGGTATGATTCTCTTAGCACCTAGGGTTCTAGAATTTCAAGCCAATTTTGGAATGAAGTTACAGTGTGTTAGAAGCTAGGTTTGCTTTTATCTAAGCAGTGATAGTAGTATAACATGGACGAAAATACTACCTGTTCTAATGTCATTTGATATAACTTAGCCCAATTCAATTACTAATTGCAAAACCATGAAAAAACAAATGATATTTGTAAGATAAACACATCACCTTTACACTCTGTTTAGAAAGAAAATACTACCTGTTCTAATGTCATTTGATATACATCAAATGGAGAGGAATTTAAAAAGATCTACCTATGTAAAGTGATGTAAAATATGCTTTGCAATAAATGGATATCACTGTCTTTGCTAGCTAAAACTGGACTAATGAATCTGTAAGGGTTTGGTAGGGAGAACGAAATGAGCTAAAATATTGGTTAGTTAAAACTGGACTAATGAATCTGAAAAATATGCTTTGCAATATATGGATATAACTGTCTTTGCTAGCTAAAACTGGACTAATGAATCTGTAAGGGTTTGGTAGGGAGAATAAGGTCTTGCTGTTCAACAATTAGATATAAATTTGGCTTCAACCTTTGCTGTTGGATTTTTTTTAATCATTCTTTTTTGCTGCTGGATTTTTTTAGACTTGACTTTTTTTTGCTGTTAGATGTTTATAACATCTACACAGCAAATCTTGACCTCCACTGTTAGTAATTGAATTGGGCTAAGATATATGAAGGTGATGTGTTTATCTTCCATGGATAGAAAAAACTTGCATATATATATATATATATATATATATATATATATATATATATATATATATATATATATGCATGTTGGAAAACAGTGCCTTGATTGGATATATCATATCAGATATATTCCTAAGAAACACTTTTTTAATTTCACCCATGTAATTTTATCCAAATTAAAATACTGTGCACACTTTAGACAAGAGTTTATCTTTAAGTAGTTTAATAAAATGTTATATATAACTTCATAAAATCCGTAGGTGATCAATAATGGTACATAATTGGTTTATTTGAATTAAATAATCAATTAACATAAATCCATCAGTTAAAAAATATAATTTTAATTTTTTGACACATTAGGAGCAAAAAGTGGCTTTTGTTGGCTGTTGTTGTTATTTACTAAAAGTGGTTAAATATTGGCTTTTGTTGTTATTTAGACTATTATTTTGACATTTAAAAATCTTGTAGGTGCAATTTTTTCTTTGGTTCGTATTTATCAAGTCCGTTTCTAAGCATGTTTTGAATTATTGTTATATAGCATTTTGATTAACTTTTTTTTAATCATTATAAGGGTATGATGGATCGAAAATGGATGTCAATGAACCGTTTGACTAAGGAGTATAAAGAAGGAGTAAGTGATTTTATTAAGTTTGCATTAGAGAATTCGAAAAACTCTAGCACAATACTATGCCCATGTACAAAATGCTACAACACGGCGAGGTTATCTTTTAACGAACTTAAAAATCATTTGATCACGCGTGGGATAGATCAAACCTACACTCGATGGATATGGCACGGTGAAAAAGAGGAGGCAACTATTAATGTGGATGATATGTACGCAAGTCAGGGTGATCGACTAGAAGAAATGGCACAAGCAGTTGAGGACAACTACGTTGATCGTCCTAAAATTTTAGAGAAGTTATTAAGTGATGCAAGAGAACCCTTATATCCATCATGTTCGAAGTTTACAAAATTGTCTGCAATTTTGAAACTTTATAATCTCATTAGACAAGTATTGCAAGTTTGACCGCATTAGACAAGTATTGCAAGTTGCTTCCATCTCTTGATGACGGTATTTTGATCACCATTCGCGTGGGAGGGGGTGTTTTTCACCTAGCACAAGATCTGCATGTTGGGAAAGATGAAATAAAGGTGTGGCTTGAGAAGGAGCAAATAGATCAAACTCATGTGGCTTTGTACATCAAGTAAGTTGATACTTTAATTTATCCCGATATGTTTTATCGATTGCGGTTAAGTTATAACAATTTTTTAAGTTATATTCAAGTGGCAATTAAGTTACAACATTTTTTTGAAATGATTAATCATAGGTATTTGTACGAAACTCGCCTTTCAGAAAGGTATGCATTTTTTTTGCCCCACATATATAGCTCATGGGTGTAAAGAGTCATCAGCAGTGAAAAAACAACAATACATGGCAAACTGTATGGGAAAAGAAGAGATGAAAAATCGTCTATGGTTTGCAGCTTATAATGAAGGGTAAGTCATTATTATTTATCTTAAACTGTAATTACACTTCTATCTTAAATTTAACAATACCTTTCATGGATTAAATTTATTCTAGGCGTCATTGGATGTTGGCTCTTATAAATCCATTGGACAATATCGTTTATTGGCTAGATCCACTCAGGGGCGATGTTAGAGAAAATTTGAGAGCTATGGTGGACAAGTAAGTTATTCATGTAATTTGGATCTTAAATTAGATACATATATGTTCATATTCTAATTTACAAGTGTAAAATGACCCTTTTTTTGCAGTGCTATTTCAATGTTTTTAACCAATATCAACAAGCTTAATAGAAAAAAGACACGGGTTAAAATTTCGGTAAGTCTTCCTACAAGTGTTGTATGTATTATTTTAGAATCACGTTGTTTTTGGTTGACATGTGTTGTTTTTGTTTTTATTGTATTTTTGAAGTGTCCTAAACAGCCAAACAATATCGATTGCGGTTATTACATTTGTCGATACATGAGAGAGATTATAGATCAAAAGTGCACCATTGTCCCTATCACGGTAACTATATAACATATTGGTTTTTGTGTCATTGTAAAATATACATGAATGTTAATTTTTGTGAGTGTTGACTCGTAATATTTTTTATTTTGTAGTATTTTCAAGATTCAGGGGAAGTCTACGACAAATCGAATCTTGATGAGTTACGAGAGGAATGGCTACAATATTTGGACACACAACGGTAGCTTGAAAGTTAGAAGGTCTTTATATTAAGGAGGGGTTTACATTGCTATATCTAGATAGTTACATTGATGTGTTACTGTTCGATCCATACTTTTAGAATAGATGGATGGATTATTTGAAAATCATTGACATTCTAGGTGTTCACATTGATTTCTGGAGTGATTGAATCTTGCAATTAAGAGTTTTGCAAAATTTTACATTTGTGGTGGTGTGATGACAAGTTCGTAGGTTTGTGTTGATGTTACTGTAATACAGGTAATGTTTACTGCAATACGTACTGGTGAGTAAATTTGAAAAACGAATGGAACATTTAAAAAAATATATATATTTCTCGGCGGTTTTTTGAAGCACTCCCGACATATTTCAAGAATTACCCGCCAATAATGTATAGTATATCTCGGGAGTTTATAAAAACACTCCCTAGAGAGCTAAAACTGAAATGGCGTTTTAAAAAACACGCTCTCTCGGGAGTTTTTTAAAACCCCCTAACCGAACTTATATATCTCGGGAGTTTTTTAAAAACCCCGACAGAAATCTCTCAGCGAACCGAATAAGGGGAGGTTGGAAACTCCCGTAAGCTTTGTTAAAAAACCCCCGAGAGAGCGCTAATCTGTACTAGGCAAATATCGAATCTACTACCAATCATCTCTGTCAATGCTTGCAATTCAATAGCATGGTTGATGACAAATGCCTTAGATACAATCTCACCAACATACTCGCAATACCCATATGTCATCCTCAACTCTCCTCCAAAACAGACTTTCAGAATCTTCAAATCCATATTTCAGCACCTGTTTGCAATGAATTCAGAGATTCCAATGTCACAACAAACCCTAGATTTTGGATTCAACATCAAATTATGTATCTAGCCACACAGATCCACAAGTCTATATCCTATTACCATCCACAGTCAGATTCCAAATGACAAATTACTTTATATCGTTTCACATCAATTAACCCCTAGGCTATTGAATTGATAAATTAGATTTGCAATTCATAGTCAGACATTCAAATTGAGGTTGCAAAGGTATGCGACACACCTTGATTCCTACTCTACGTGTATTGTATTGGCTCCAGATATCTTGCAATTGATTCCTACGTCTTCAGATTCCCTTGACAATGGTGCTCGCAATCTACTCCTTTATGCGTTGATTCCTTGCAATGGATGACTGATTCCGGAATTCTGTGCAGCTTGGCTACGGCTTTTTCATCGAACTATCCAAAGATGGAAATTCGAGGTGGACTCAGACGATGAATTAACGTGTTGGATTGATATTGAATTTCGGTTTTCCCCCTAGGATTTTGTTGATGGAAGCTTGATTCCAGGCCTTCAGTCGCCAGATCTGGTTGGTTTTCCGATCTCCATCGCCGCAACTTTGAAGAAGCTTCCGAAGCTTCCGTCTATATGAAATTGAGTTAGATGGGGGGGCACGCGCGCGTGAGATTGTGTATTGTAGGAGGGGTGTTATGCTACCTAATTAATTTTAGAGGGCTGCTATATAGCTAATTCCACCTTCATAATGAGCTAGATGCCAAAAAAACCCTTGAATTTTTGACAAAAGTCAGATTTGGAGAGTTCTACTAGGGAGGAACCGAGTTCCCCTGCGTGGGATAGGTTTCGATGTGTTATTCTTAGCTTGGGTTGTCTTGTGTGTGTTGATCTTCTTTGGTGGGTTGGTGCTACCACATGTTTGGTGTGTGTCGATTCTCGTCATAGGATTGGTGCTATCCATCATGAATGGTGTGTGTCGATTGTCGTCATAGGATTGATGCTATCAAGCATCCACGAGCCCCCTCCTTGTGCCTTCAAGTTGTCCGCTTGGTTGTGTAGGGTTGTAGAGGCGGGTTATATAGTCATTGGTATTGGTTCCTACCCTCTTAGGAGGCCTGAGGTCTTTATCTTGTTCTATATAGATCGACTCAGTCCTTATCGGTCGAGTCTTTGTTATCAATTTCGAGTCTTGCATATTGTTCATCGAGTCTTTGAGTCTTTTGCTTCCGTTCTTGTTATTTCTTGTTTGATTGTCGAAGATCGGGCCATCCTACGGCTAACCCCGTATCAGTTTTGTGCTTTTGGTATAACAAAAATAGGGGCACAAACATCATTGTGGATGTAGTTTTTTTAGGTCAATACCTACTGAGGCAACGAATACTCTTGAGATCGACAACGTCCATGCGATGACATGTCCGTCGCTTGAAAGATAAGCCGACCAAATGCTCACTCAAGCGATCAAGTAAAGTTCGTTACCTTTGATTTGCTGGCATATAATATAATATAATATAGGAAAGGAAGTAAACATATACTCCCTCCGTAACGCAATATTTGTCCATTTGGCCACTTTTATTTGTAACAAAATATTTGTCCATTTGAACCTAATTAATGACAAAATTTTCTATTTTTATCCATTCATCTCATTAATTGTATTTGATTTCCAAGAAATTCTATTAATACTCCAACTTCCCATACTATTCTTTTTTTTTTCATTGGTCCATTTTTTTTCCACATTATTTATTTGCTAAATTTTTAATTATTCTACTTTCTAATTGTAGCTTTCTTAAGAAGTGTGAAAACCCCCAAATGGACAAATATTGCGTTACGGAGGGAGTATTCATTATCTCATGTTGAATTACGCACCTAGCTACATAGTATTGTACCAATCATAACAATATACTCCCTCCGTTCCAAAATACATGGGTTTTTAGTTTTCGGCACGCTTTTTAAGGAGCAAAAAACTCTATGAAATATTATTTTTTTAATCAAATTTTTTATATAATTTGATACTTATTACTAATAAGTATCAAATGATATAAAAAATTTGATTAAAAAAATAATATTTCATAGAGTTTTCCACTCCTTAAAAAACGTGTCAAAAAGGAAAAGCCCATGTATTTTGGAACGGAGGTAGTATAACTTTTCAATTAAAAAATTACTAACTATTCTATTAATTAACTAATAACCCATCAGTTAATTAATAATGATAATTAATTAATTAGGCAAAGTCATGCAGCAACTGAGCACCCAACTGCAAGTTCCTGTAGGGCAAGTTCTGGGTTTGATTAATCTGATGATGATCCCCTTCAATGAGAGTGTACTCCCCCACCTGCTGGCTATCCTCCAACCCTTCCTTTCCGTACAACATAGACCCTGGTGGGCCCGCCGTTGAGTAGGACGCTAGGCTAACTGATCCCCCACTGTCCCCACCTTGTTGCTGCAGCCCTAGGGTTAATGACACGCCACCATCGACGTTGGCTCTGATCTCGAGGCCGTAACCCTCATGATCATGGTTGCCGTACGATGAGAAGTCGAGGCTTTCCATGGGTGTGGGTTCACCAAAACCCTCAAGCACCCTCCCAAAGCCCTCATGATGAGAATTAGGGTTTCTCGTGATCATGTTGTTCTTGTTGCTTGTTGAGACAATGGAGGAGAGGGATTCTGACTCAAACCTATGGAGCTGGTCATGATTGGGTTTTTGATCATGTAGTATCATAGCATGTGGATTTGGGTTCAGGTTCGGGTTTGAGTTGCCCTGGTCGGTGGCCGATGCTGCCACGTGGATGTCGCTGGATTGATCTTCTTTGAGTTCCTCCATGTACATTTCTTCCACCATTGGCTTCCAAAGCCTCACTCTTGCATTGATGAACCAATTGGACACCTAACATTGTCCAATAATAAATTAATCACAAGTACCATTGAGAAAATTAGATTTTTGAAAAATATAAATGCATTTTTGTCACGTTTTCACATGATCAAATTTAAAACATGTATTTAATATGTTTGATTCGATGAATAGATGTCAATGTACATATGTATGTATACCTGGCTTCTTGTGAGACCGGTTTGCCTGGCCAAAATATGTTTGTCCACGTCACTAGGGTATCTGTAAAAAGAGATTCAAAATTAAAGTTGAATATTAGACCTATATATATTAATCAGCCGTAGATCATATTATAATAATTAGGGATCTGATTATCCTAGTTTAAGATTAGATGAAAGTATTAGTGAAGGGGGGAATTAAAAAGTTTACACATGTTTCATTATTAGTATATGTTTTTCAGCGTATATCTTGACTTGACTTGACTTCACCATACACAAAAGTAAGATTAATTAATTGATTTATACAAGTAGTAGTTAAGTATTGTTTTTTCTTGGAATATTTATAGATTTCATTTATGAGCAGTTGGAAAACTTGAGAAGATGGTGTGGTGGTTAAGAGGAGGGGCCATATGAATAGATAGGCCAAATCCCAGAAGGAAACGAGAAGGCGAAATTGACATGTGAGATGCACATATGTATATATGAAACATGACAAAGTGAAGGTTTTTTGGAAAGGAATCTCGTTTAAAAAGATGTTAAATGGTAGATAGAAAGCAACAAAAAAGCCCTTTGGAAAATTCCTATTTACATATATGATGATACACAACTTCTACCTCCTCCCTCATGTTTGGCCTTTTTCGATTGAACATAGAACCAAGCTAGCTTGTTAGCGAATCGGAATCAGAAAGGAATAAGATGAGGTGGAGTAGATCTCGAGGAGAGACTTACGGGTGTAAGAAGTGCTCGAAAAGCCAGGCTCGAAGCACGGAGACTGATCGCTCGGGCAAGCCTCTTTGGGGCCTCCAAGGGTGGCTATCCATTGTGCCCATTTGTTGTAAAACCTTTTGTTGCCTGAGTGTTTGGTCAAGGATCCTTAGCCGCGGTGTCTCCCCTTTCGTCGTCCCAAAGGACCCACATTCACTATCCTTCTCGCCCATGGCCGCTTTCGTGGCCTTGACTTGGTCCACTATGCCATCTCTTAGACACTTAAAGTGCCTTGACATGGCCTTTGATGCTAGTAATGTGTAAGGATTCGCCGAGCCCGCCCCAGCCACCCTTTCGAATGAGTAAACCACGCCCTTCATTTGATTGCAGTAGTGCTTGTATCTTCTATCCAACTATAAATATATATATATATATATATATATATACACACATCACATGACAATATAAATATATAGGATGAAACAAAAGTTGGGTACTTTGATAATCAATGAACCCAAGGACTATACATGTATATATATATATTTTTTATATATATAGAACAAGAGATTTTATGAAGAAAAATGGCAGGGAGTTATTGGAAGCCGAAGAAATAGAAATCATCAAAGGAATTAATTAACAAAATTTCCAACAAAAGAAAGGGAATAGAGGGTTCTGAAAGTAAATGAAGTATTTCCCCAACTTAAATAGTTAACATGTGAAGTATTAAATTAATGGAAAAAGTAGTTTCAAATCCCTCCTAACAAGTACTACCACCTTACCATATTCAATTTAGATCAGCATTTTTATATGGGTCCTTTTTTTTCCCCACCAGAAATTAATGAAATTCATAATTTTCTAGTACAATCTACAGCAATTAACAACAGGTGATGGGGGGGGGGGGGGGGGGAAATTCATGTGTACCTCCTCTAGCATAGCAAGCAATTTTGTCTTCCTCTTCTGGAGTTCCATGAGATCAAGAGCGTAAAGAGGTGCTTGTAGCCTACTAGAATTACCAGTATTAGTATTGTCATCTTCATGCCCTTTGTTGGTGTTGTTGGATTGCTTTATTTGCTTTAGCTTTTGCTTTTGTGGGTCATCATAACCATGGGCACTACCAAGGCAGCAGAACTCATTCAGAAGCTCCTGGGCAGGACCCAAGTACTTTGAGTTTGAGCTCCTCATAAGATGATGAAACTGATGATCAGTTTCTTGTTCTTGCATCAGAACATGTTGAAACCCATCTCCAGAATCAGATGAAATGAGCCTGAAATCGCCTTGGTGGGGTTGGTGGGTGTGCCTTAGCTCGAACGACTGAAGCCCGATCGATGAAGGGTTGGCTGATGAGAGTGACAAAGAGAGGCCTTGGCTTGGCCTCTCGTTCCCTTCACATGGGAACACACACCTTAGAGAGGACTCCTCGCCGATGTTGTTGTTGTTGTTGTTTTGTTGCCACAGGATCGAATCCGGTGGAGCCATAGATTGGTCTGAGAACCTTGGTTTGTCATGGAAGAGGGGTTTGGGTTGAAACCCTATCATCTCAATCCCTGTGGCCAAGCTGTAGATTTCAGATGGGTTTGGATCAAATCCCTGCAACTGGGAGTGGGAGGGAGATACCAAATGTGTTGGTTGCACATCTGAGTAACTATTAAACCCAAATCCCATGTTTCTTGATTTATCCTCCTCTTGCTCAGCCATATTTACAAACTAAAACACCAAATCTGCAAACCAAAAATATATAACATCGATCTCAAGAGGATCTAGCTAGGCAGCAATAAAATAAGCATGCGAAGTGAACTATTTATTTCAATAAAAAAATTATATACAAAGTTGCAATACTTTAAATTATTATATATATATTATTATTTTTTTAAGGTTTGACACATGTTGTTGGGATCTTGTGATATCAGAAAGAGATGGAAGGAGATTACCTGTTGAAGAGGAAGGTTGCAAGCCAGACAAATATGATCGATCAAAATATATCTTCCTCCCCTTAGAAATAGAGAGGGAGAGAGAGAAAGGGGTTGATTAATGATGAAGTTCAAAACCCATATTTAATTCATCTCAATTTATCTTTCTGTTCTCTCTCTCTCTCTGTGTATGTGGATGTGTTATGTGGTAAAGGCGAAGAGGGTCAATGCAGGATGACATAAATACATCCCCTAAAAATGAAAACTACTAAAAACTAGAAAGTGACCCTCCTTGTAGGGTAAAGGGGACAGGGGGAGGTAGGATGCTCAAATCAACTCCAATTTTTCATAAACAAAAAAAAAAAAAACCAATATATATTATATTTCTCAAATCAATCACTTAACTATTCCTTAACCACTAATCAGTCACATTTCATTTCCTTCACAAATCAATCAGTTCATGCATAGGAAACATAGTTTCCCTTTATTTTTTTTTCCTTTTACAAAAATTTTTCTATGGAATTTAGGGTTAGTGGAGGGTACTGTAAAATAATTTTATAAAAGACCATTAAAGGGCTCCAACTTGCCACCGTCTTATTTTTTGCAAATGGTGGTCCGTTAATTCTCAAAACTATTTTGAGTGGCATATGCTTGCTGTTTTTTTTTTTTATATATATAAATAAAAAAAATTATGTCACAAAATAAAATTCTTCTCAAACTGAAAAATCCACCAAAACATTACCCATTTTTCATTTTCACGAAAAAGGCAATAAAATGAAACAATTTAACAATTGAAATTGAAATAAAAACGTGGATTGATCAGGAAAAGGAGTGGGATGTCTTCAGTACAGAAACCCAGAAACTGGGCGTTTTTTATCAGTCCAAACTGGGAGTTATTTGCAGGCTTTTTCACATAAGGATAGGGCCAATTCTGATCTGAATTCAGTATTTTTTTTTTAAATAAATAAAAAAAAAACTCATAATGTCTACTGCATAAGCCAGAGGAGAGAGAAGGTGAAGAAGCAAGATAGTGAAAGAGAGAGAGGGAGAGGGGTTATATGCGTAAATACTAATAAAGAGAGAATAAGATGCTTGTATTTTTCAAAGAAAATGTTCCTATAATTAGAGGGAGTGTGGGGCCTGCAATTGCATTTAGAGATGAGGTGGTCCCCCCTTTGATATATATATTTATTTATTTGAAATTTATTTTCCAACTAATTTTCAATTAAAACAAGAAAGCACCCCTCTCCCCTCTTAAAGTAGTTATACCTATCATCCATCTTTATGGTTTATGGTTATGGAGGGTTTGGACCACTGTGTTCATCTCTTCTATTTGTTTTCATGCATGATGGGACAAAAGGAGGCTCTTTTTTTCTTTCCCTCAGTAGGGAATCACTGTAGTATATGATACAAATTTACTTGCGTGAGATTACAAAAATTGCTTCTACTGTACCTATTTTAATTTAATTTAACACTGTACGTACGTACAGCAGTGTAAAAAGTGAACTTTGTTACCCGGCTATCATCAGGGTTACGTACGTAATGCCCTTGAAAGGTAAACTTTGTGAGATAGTGAGTATTTGGTTTTATTTCTAATGGGTTGAAAGTTAAAGTTTGTAATTAACCTTGATTTTTAATGGGTCACTATATAGTTTATAGCCAAGTCATCACGGGGTCCATGAATTTTTTTTTTTATTAGGAAAGAATTCGGGTGAGCAGAGTTCTACCAGACGACATTCTCACGGGCGAGGATGAGGTCTAAAAGACCAGAATCATTGTGAATATCGACACCTCAGGCAGAGTGGCAAATGTGTGCAACCTCCGCCACTCTATTGCCTAACCGGGGAACATGAAAGAAGAAGACTTCTTTCATTGTCGATAGTAAGAGTGTAACATCTGACAAGATCAGTTCAATCTCTCATGGACATTTAGATGTTTTGTTTAAGTGGTTTATTATTATACTGTAATCACCTTCAATATGGATTTTGTCAATACTGAATTGAAGAGCCTGTTGGATTCCTACCTTAAGAGCAAGAGCTTATGCTCTCAAAGAGCTTTGCTTACCAGTTTTTTGATAGCCTATGTGTATCGGACCTCCTTCCCAGTCCCGGATTATTGCTCCAGCTGAGCTATCTTTATTTGCAATTGTGGAACCGTCGAAATTTAACTTGAGGATTCCCCTAGGGGTTTACGCCAAACAATCTTACCATGTTTATTTTTCTTCCTTGGGTGATTGGAGCTTCGAATGAGTACGAGAGAGTCCTCATCAAGACAACACTCAGAGCGAGACGTTTTACTCCAATTCTCCTTATGTGTCTTAATAATGCGTAATGAACTGTCTTTAGGGGGAATGGGAACCTGACTGAACACGAGTTGGTTCCGAATGTACCAGACCGTCCACCAGGTAAAGGCAAGCCCCACCTTGGCCTCAGGGGTAAGGCTGTTTCCAATGAGGGAAATGATAGGTTTTATATCTCGTGATTGATTTATCATACTGGATATTGTTAAGCTTATATGTGTAAGGAGACGAAGGAGAGACCGTCCTTGCAAATTTTCCATAAAAAAATTTCGACCTTAGGCGAAATATCCAAAATCCAAATCCAGAAGTTGTTGTCTAAGTTCAGAGAGGATTCAACTCTAATTAGTGTATATGCACTCGATGTGGTGAACCAACCTGCCCTGTCAGGCCACCAATATAACCGATCCTCGAAGGGAGAAACAAGAAGTGGAATATCTAGGATTTCTTTGACTAAGTCATTTGGTAACAAATTGTTAAGTTTTTCCATCCACAATTTTCCACCCAAGATATAATCACTAACCGTTTCCTCGATGTTATTAATTTGGGGGCAATCCTCCCTAGACTGCAAAGATGAAGTTGTAATCCAATTATCTATCCAAAATTTGATAGTAGTCCCATTTCCAACTAACCAGATTAACCCTGACTTAAATTTATCAATGAGAGATGTCAGTGTGGCCCATTGCCAAGAGGAGTCTCCTTTTTTTCTTATATTGAAGGATGTTAGCTGAGCGGAGATACTTAATTGTGTTTAATTAAAGTGACCTAGACATTGTCTGGTTCAGCCAAGATTTCCCATAAAAGTTTCATCTGAAGGGCTTCATTCATCTCTTTAGATTTCCGAAGTCCTATTCCTCCACTTTTTTTCGGTCTGCAGACCCTATCCCAGCTAATAAGTGGGCGATGTTGAAGATCTTTATTCCAGAAAAATGTTATGTTAATCTGGTCAAGTTCTTTATGAATCGCTGAAGGTAACAAAAAGTTTTGCATTGTAAACAGTGGTTTGGCTGATAAGTTTGTATTAATTAGGATTGCCCGACCCTATTGTAATAAGGCATTGGCACGTCATTTACTTAGTGGTTCCTTTGATTTATAAATGATATCTTCAAAGGTGTGATGTTTACACTACCGTCAATAATCTGATATCCTAAGTATTTTTCCAACGAGTTTTCATTTGTAATATTTAAACAACTGCTAAGTTCTAAGATTCTGGAGTTCGGAATGCCTTTTGTACTTGGAAGCTAGATTTCTGATAATTAACTTTTTGTTTGAAAACTTTATTGTACGTATCAATTATTGCTCTAACTTTCTGACCCGCCGCAACATTGCCTCTTATGAAAATAATGATGTCATCTACAAAAGAAAGGAAGGGAACCAGATGGCCGTTCCTGCCAAAAGTAAACCCAATTGCACTATTTTCCACATTTGTTTTTGCTGAGAGTTTCTGGGATAGGATTTCTGCTCCTAGGATAAACAAGAATGGGGAGAGAGGATCCCCCTGGCGATGACCTTGAAAGGGGAGGAACAAGTCGTTAGGGCCGTTGTTAACTAGCACTGAGAATGAAACAGTCGTAACGCATTCCATAACCAAAGTAATGAAAGTAGGGTGAAACCCGAATTTTTCTAAAAATCTTTTTTGTGAAGTTTCAATCTACTCTATTGTATGTTTTCTCCATGGCTAGTTTTATTGCCAGCCACCCTTCACAGCTCTTACGAGATCGGAAGGAGTGGAAGATTTCGTCAGCTATCAGAACATTATCTTGAATGGCCCTGTCTGACACAAAAGCCCCCTGCAGTGGGTGAATTAGTTTACCGATGATTGATTTTATTCTTTCTGTCAAAATTTTTGAAATTATTTTGTATAGTGTAGAACATAGGTTGATTGGGCGGTAGTGACTGGTAGTAGTAGGGTTATCCTGCTTTGGTAGTAGTGAAATGAACGTTTGGTTTATTTGTTTAATAATTTTTCCGGAGTGGAAAAAACCCTTAACAACTCTTATGATAGAGACACCTACAATATCCCAATATTTCTTATAGAACTCGGATGTAATCCCATCTGGACCAGGGGATTTATTATTGCCTAAACTGAAAACTGCATATTTTATTTCCTTATTGGAAGACTGTCGAATGAGGAATGCATTTTCAGCTGCAGTGATGGAGGGTTGATGGTGTCCATGGATTAGTAACAAACAACATCATCAACATCATTTCAAGATTTCTAACAAAAAAAAAAAGCAAATATGAAAGAATTTTTAACATATGTTTAAATATGGATTATCGATGTGCCCAGAGTGAGTCACTTCCCACAGTACATCTCAAATCGTTGAGACTTCTATTATACCTCTTGAGGTCATTGTGGAGGATCATACTCATAAGATGGAGGGAGACGACACTCCATCTAACGAGATGGAGTGTGGTTCCTGCAAGAGTAGAGGAATTGATGGGGATCTAAAATACGGGAAGACATAAGCGCGTGAGAGTGGGTTATTTATTATTTTAATTGGAATTTAGCTAGTCCGACCAATGAAAGTGCTTCTTTTGTTCTCACTTTAATGTAATTAATTATGTTCTATTATTAGAATGTTATGAGATAGCATTATACCATAAACTTCCACACTTTTACTTCTAATTTTCTAAATAATACTCTCCTCGTTAATTAAAACTTGTCATTTTAAGAAGTAAATCTTGTTAAGAAAAACTTGTCATTTTAGGTATTTTGTCATCCACTTTACGAAATTGCCCATGTAATTATTAGATAGTTGTTAGTTATAGTTTTTGATAAATTAAAAATAGAGTAATAATTAGGGGTATAAGTGTATTTTTGTTTGTTTTCTTAATAAGTGTGTAGGTTTCTAAAATGACAAGTTTTAATTAACGGAGGGAGTATATTATTATTATTATTATTATTATTATTATTATTATTATTATTATTATTATTATTATTATTATTATTATTATTATTATTATTATTATTATTATTATTATTATTATTATTATTTAATAAAGTATGATTTTCTTATAAATATAAAACAAATACATCGAATTAGTTTCTTCTAAAATTTGGCACTTTAATTGGTGAATTTCGATCATTGTTTCATACTTTCATCCTCAAGTTCTTGTCTTATCCTACAAATGTTCTTCTCCTGATCTTAGGTAATTTACTAGTCAAGTCCTGGTAACTCTTATTCCTAGGCAACCCTAATACGATTAAGATTCAACCTAAAAATAGCATTAAGAATATGAATTAACCAATATCCATACAATATCAAGCTGCGAGTTGATATTCAACATATAATTGACATCCTACACATCCAAATAGTCCTACAAGATATACTTTCTACCAAAAAGTGCACAACAATGATCTATCAATACTCTCCAAAAAGTGCACAAGATCCTCCCAAACGAACCATAATATGTCTTTTAAATCGGGCTAAAAGGCGGCCCATTAATAATATAAAATAACATAATTAGAAGATAAAGGCTAATATTCAGATTCGGCAAAGGTCGCGGGGCAGCTAGGACATGTCATGGGGCAACCAGAGGCGACGGTGAGATCCTCATCTAGTCTTCGAGCCATGGGGCGGCCTACTATTCACAACATTTTCTATATGAACAAGGCTTTGAGTCCTTCTTCCTTTTCTCTCTCAATTGCTGATCAGGCTCCTCGGGTTGAGTATCCTCAAAGCCTTCTCTACCAATCCCCATACTTCCTAAGATTTAAACAGAGATAACATCTTTAGCCTCCGAAAATGGTAGTTCACACCTTTGAAAATTGGTAATTATGGATTACCAATATTGCATGATCCATTGTTCTGCATTTTCACTTGATCTCTCTTGTGTTTTCCTTATGTTTATCCTTATTTTTCACTAAATTCTCTGGAGAGAAACCCGGCAAACCAAAGTTGCTCTGATACCACTTGTTAGAATTGCAGAACAAAAACTGATGACAGATTGAGAGAAGGAAGATGGATGTTTTCTATATGAAATTATATGCCACACATAACACAATTTTTGTACTACCTCACTTCATTGATTAACGCCAACCGACCCCATACATACACCTTACATATTGAGTAACTGCTAAGTATGATAACCTACCACTAACACCATTAACTTGATCATGGAAATGAAATAACTGCGATGACAGAAAAGAAAATTCAGAAACTTAGTTAATACTTTACTTGTACATAACCAACTAACTAACTTGAGCTTTGCTACAGGAGGCTGAATCACATCATACATTAACACCTTCCACTGACGTCTTGAACCACGCCTCCTCTGTCCGCAATTTCCGAATTACCTTTGGACACTCCATTGGCATTAAGTTTGAACCAACCTAGTTCTAGGTGGCTCCCAAACGCACTATGAACTGATTGTACCCACATTAAATAGATCAGCTGCAACCATCCTTGTTCTATCCTTCAAGTGGAGGTAGTTGGAAGTTTGTTCCAACATCGTTAATCCTTCAAAAGCCAACCGGTTTCTAATATTCCAAGTGAACCAGAGCATGTTGGAAATGATTGAGCTTCATCTATTCCCATCTTCAATGTTTGTCAAAGACCCATTGTTGTATATCTGTGCTCTCTAAAAAAGATGCTAGAAATTTGTGATTGCTTAGCTATTGTCATACTCGAGCAATACAAGAGCAATCACGTAGCATATGAAGTCCCATCTCCTCAAGGATACATCATGGGCAAGCAACTTGGGTAGTCATGTGTCTCCTTACCTGATTGACGTGCAACAAGGTGGGTAAATGACCTAGCCCTCTATTGGCCTATTGGGCAGGAACTTTCCAATAGTTTCATCCAATTAAGCGATTGGGGTAGGCTATGCTCCTTTTATATAAATTGTATAGTCGAGCTTGTGCTAAATTCACCATAAGGTGAGAGGCCCTAAAATAGCTTATCATTGGCAACCTCCTGCTCATTCATCCGGATCGAAGAACAAGTACCTCATCGAGGCCCCAAAATAACTTATCATTAATCATCGTCTCAACAAGCGGGGATTCTACCAGCCAAGAGTTGAGCCAGAATGGGGTCAAGCTTCCATTATCGGCCTAGGCCTGCACGAAGGCTTGGCACAAGAGGTTTCTCACCATGTGTAATTCGCCTTACGCGGACTAGAGATGTTATGGTTAATTTTTTTGGTGCAAACTAATTGATTGAAGTGATTTTTCATTTTGAACTAAATTTTCTTAAGCTTTGTCTATTTTTCTCTCAAGATAGCATCTTGTATCTATATCTATATATCAATAGAAATATCTTGTGTATTTTTTCAAGACAACATATTGTATCGATATCTATATATCACTAAAAATATCTTTTGTATTCTTAACCCAAGATAACATCTTATACAAAGATAACAACTATAAAAAGTAATTTTGATGAGACAACATCATCACATTAGTTATAGTTTAATTTTTTTTATTATTATATTCTATATTTTCTAACCAACAAGTTTAATTCAAAACATTGAATTAATATATAATCTATTTCTATATGTAAATATTTATATAATTAACAGCATCATATATTTTTTTTTATTGGGTAAAATTTCAGGTAGAAACGAATCTCCCCGATAGCATCATTTCGGGTGAGGTCTAGCAGACCTGAATCATTGAAAACCTCTCGCCCCGTGGCAAAGTAGCTAAGGTGTGCAACCTAGCTTATCGACCACTTTATTGCCATCTCGGGGCACATGAGAGAAAAATACGTTGTCAACTCCTTGAAGGAGCAGTTTAGTATTTGACATGAGAAGTTCGATTTCTCCTGGGCAGCGAGAGCTATCTCGCAAGTGTTTAATTATAATTAGAGAGTCCCCTTCAATTTGAAGATTTGAAAAATATGAAGTTGCTTGACTTTCCACACCCCTAGCAATAAAGCAAGAGCTTCTGCCCTAATAGGATTTTGTTTTCCCACATTCTGGCACCCCATTACAATTGGGTGCCCAACCCAATCTCTAATGATGTAGTCATATGAACTCTCTTGGTTAGGTGTTGTGGACCCATCGAAATTTAATTTGACGGAGCCAACAGGTGGTTTCTTATATGTTATATATTATCTCTTTCACCTAAGTGATTTTAATAAAATTATATGTTGTTCAATCTTTTAAATATTGTTACAATGATATTATTTTTTTTCTTTCCAATGCATTAATTATAGGTTTTTCAACCAATCAAATTATATCATTCTAATCTTATACTAACTTTTGTTAATATTTTATTTAATTTTATAATATTAATTTGTTATATTGTTATGATTTTATTAAAAATAAAATTGCGCAATGGCGCGGGGATTGTACTAATTTATCTTAAATGCACTAATACATTGGGAAGAGGTCTATAAATTAAATTTTTTTTGGAAGCCTTGAAAAAATTAGAGTTGATTCCACCCTAGAGCATCCTTGCGGACAAGAACCTTCAGTTCTGCATCATCCTCTAGGTGTTTGTGGACAGGTGATAATGCATATTTTAGATAGGCATTATAGGTAGTTCTTATTGCATTTAGATAGTGGTTTTGCATATATTTTGGTCTATTACGTACTATATCTTTCATGTGAAGTATTCAACTTCGGAATCTACGCCTTTTAGTGTTTATTCTGCAGTTTTACATTCCGACCTTGGATGGGATCTTGGAGGAGGTTAAATGACCTATTTAGGAGCATAAGAAGGCTAATGAAGGAGCATCAAGGGAGCAAGTAAGCACAACGTCGAAGCTAAGGAAGGATTGTGGGGTCTAATGGAGCGGCGCCCGTCGTTATTCTAGCGACGCCCGCCGGTCTTCCGTGTTCAGCAATTGCCAATTTTAGTCCGAAGATTCTATTTGATTATTATATTATTATCTTATTCTCTAGGATTTTGCACGACTCTATTTAGGTTTTATTTATCTTATTTTCAGTAGAGTATTATTGTGTGCTACATTGAAAGAGACTTAGAGAGAGATGAACATTCCTTTTGCTACGAGTTGCTAAACTCATAGTTTCGCATGTGATTCGAAGAAATGATTGAATGCATTGTGAGGATTTGATTTCAATTAATTATTTATGAGTATATTTATCATCTTGTTCTTACTGATATGTATTTGTGTTCCTTTCTATCATTGATCACCATGTTAGGAATTGCATCTATGCTATGAATCCGTTATTGGTTTGTAGATAGCAAACGAAGTCATTGATTTAGTGATCTTTCTATGCCTTTGTAGTGGATGGTATCGATTGATCTATGTCGAGTAGATGTGTGTATAGGGCCGAGAGGGTTGCTCCCTTGTATTCTATTTACATTGAATTGATATGTCAATTGGTCTTAAGAACTTGAGCTGTTAATGGTATTCTTTAGTGATATTGAATAAGAAGATTGTATCTTTGCGGATTAATCAACCTTAGTCAAGTAGACATATGCTCTATAAATACTATTGAATTAGTCCTAGGACCTTGAACCTCAACCATTGTAGATCGAGAATTACAGGTGAAACGCTTTTCTATCTTGTTATCAATACTTTGCAATCATTATCCTATTTACTTTACTTTGTTATTCCATCAAGTTGTTATAAACTATTGCTATTGTCTTAAGGAATCATTGCTAGGGCTATTATAATTAAACCTTATTCTCTTTGTGGGTTCGACTCCGGACTTCATTGTTATACTAATCTATTAGTTTACTAATCTATTGGTTTGAGCATTAAGTTATGATTTTATTACTGTAACGGCCCGGGATTATGATTCCCGAGTTACGTTTCAAGGGATAAAACCCCTCGATAGGATCTTGCGCTCCGAGTACAGGTTGAAGGTTTGAAACCGAAGATTTGTAGTTTAAAGCGGGATTTCGCACCCAAATCCGTAAGGTCCGTTGGAGACCCCGGGGTAAACCCATGTGCCTGTCCTAAGTCTACAACACGGAAAATCCATTTAGGCATGCAACCAACATAAGTGAAGTTAAAGCAAAATACAATCCCAAAGGTGTCACGGCAGAGCCGGGACAAAACAACGTAAAAGAGAGGAAGTCTAGTGGTCTCTCGAGCTCTCAATCTAACGCCAAAAGTCTGAACCCGCCAAGCATCCATATAAGCAAAGATAGCGGCTAACGGTTACCTGAATCTAAAAAAATGAGGGGGATCTGGGTCAATCATCCGGCCACTCATGCGCGTGTGTAAACACACTCTGAGAGGCATATAATAAAGCATCCTATTCCTAAAATGAAATGTGTAATGCAAAGCGGAACTTAAACAGACAAGTATACAGATAACTAAGTGCGGACATAAATAAAGAGGCGCGCAGTTACAAGAAATGCCAAATAGCATGTCCCTCTAGGCTCCTAAGGAATCCTCTAGCAACTCCCTTCAAAGGGAACTACCTCACCCACGGTGTAGGCCGTCCCTACGTAAGGAGCCTACTAACTATGAAGGGAAGGCAAACAACGACACCCATATAAGGCCTAATGCTCTAAGAGTCCTATGGCGACTTATTACCAAAAAGCCTACCTCACCCATCAAGTGCAAGCAACTTTCTATAATAAGCCCCACTAAGATGACAAGAATAGAGAAAAAAGTCACATCCAATAAACACCTATAACGGCCGTTTTCTAGAAAAGACATATAGCAAATCATATGGTTTCCTTTTTAGATCCTAAGCGTGATTCTAAGTCGTATGGTGAATGAACACTAGCCTACTATATAACACTGGGTGTACACCCAGTGCATAGATCGCCCATCATGAGTAAGTTCAAAGAACTTACCTAGAGAAGCGCATAATCCAAGCAATATAGCAATCAAACAAATCCAGGCAGATTAGAGCTCACCTAGAAGAAAAACAACATAATAAGTCTAAGTCTAACTTACACAAAGCATATCGAATAACACACATAAGATTCACATAAAACATATATAAGCTAACCATCCCATCATCAACAACATTAATGCCTCAATTCAATTTCTCATCTCGTTTCGTCACCTCATACCGCTTTCTTTATAACTTGCCAACTCATTAGCTTAGAGTACAATCTCCATATCATACTTAGTCGAATTCGCATACTACCATTTCATTACCATATATAAATATGTATATCATCATCATAAGTAACTAACATCTAACTTCTTAGAATAAATCAGCACAAGTCATTCTATTAGTCACACATCTCATACTGTTAGTCAAACAATCATATTATCATGCTAGTTAGTCACCGAACAAGTATAATTCACAAGTTAATTCCAAAACCGTTTCAAAATTCGAATTAAACAATTAAGAATTCCGACCCTTGAAAATACTCGCTAAAATCCTTTTTCAATTTATTTATTAAATCGCTTTCCGATCTATCTTGAAATTCTTTTTTTCAAATTCTTTTTAAATCTCCAAGTCCAAATAATATTATATTATATTTTGAATACCATTGACTAATTTAATTAAATAAGGATAAAGCCGACCCGCCCTGACCGAACCGAACCCATTTAAATCCAAACGAAACGAATCGAACCAAACCCATTTAAAACCAAGTCACCCCCTTCCTCCCGATTCAAATTGGACACTCCCGCCCGGCGCCATCTCCTTCCTCGCGTTGCTGCGCCGCTCGACGCTGAGACGCATCGGCTCTGCCTCGCCCAGCCCCGCCTCGACTTAGGCTCGCGCTCATCCTCGTACCCTCCCTCTCAGGTTCCTCGCGTACCCTCACAGATTGCTCTCGTCCTCACCCACATCGCACACACGTCGGACGCGCTACGACTCCGCCGCTCTCGGGCTTGCCGGAGCTCTCAAGCTCATCCAAACTCTCGAGCTCGGCTCTCGCTCACTCTCCCCGACTACTCTAAGCGAACAAGGAAGGACGAAATTGAAACAAGGAAGGGAACAAAGCTACGGAAGCTCACCGAGGTGATTTCGCGGACGTCGGAGCTTCGATCGTAGTTCTGGGCGTCATGGGTGGCTCGCGATGGCTCGTCGGACCTGCGTGGGATATGGGTGAGCGTGATGGTGAAGTCCGAGAGTGGTTTCGATCGAAGACGGAAAAGAATCGCTTACCGGAACTTGGCTTGCGATCGAACAGGGGAAACGGTGGCTCAGCGGCGGCGCTAGTGGCTCCTGGGCTGCTCTGGTACGGCACTGGACATCGATGGATGTGGGAGTGAAGCTGCTGCAGCCGCTCTCCTAGAGACAAGGAGGGACGAGGTGTGGGAGCTACGGTGGTGGTTATGCGAGAGCTGGTTGAGATGAAGATTGCAGGGGATGGTAGTGGTGTTGGCTGAACAAAAAAAGAGAGCGAGAGTGATGGTGAGGAGGTGATGGTGACGATGAGTGATGGTGATGGTGAGGGAATGGTGAAGGGGATGGTTCCATTTGTAGCATGGTGAGGTGATGGGAGTGGGTGAGGTTGAGTGTTGAATTGGTTAAACTAATAATCGGAAATAAATCCTGAATACGCGAATTTCGAATACCGCAATTAGTCTCCGAATGTTAGTTTCCCAGAATCTCGCTTTTTCGATCGATTAGATTTTTAAGACCGGAAAAAATATATCGTCATCCCAATTTATTTTAAATCCTCGCGGTGAAAGGATGAAATCGATCGTCAAAATTTTAAATTTAGGTCGTGATCCGCTCTACGAGTTTTAAGTCCGATTTAAATTCACGTTTAATTTTCTTTTTCAAAAAAAATAGGATTTGAAAATGCGAGCCTTTACAGTTACTATTTGGGAAAAGGCGAAAAAGTCAATGACGTTCACCCAGCACCAATAAGGGTACTGTAAACAAGATGTGCAATTCTATCTTCTACTATATTAGCTTCCCTGAAAATATGACGAACTAACACATTGTTGAAAAAACTCAAAATCCACCTTCTAACCAAAATTAGTAACTCAATGTTCCATTGACATTT
Organism: Persicaria tinctoria; assembly: GCA_037127255.1. Lineage (NCBI taxonomy): Eukaryota > Viridiplantae > Streptophyta > Magnoliopsida > Caryophyllales > Polygonaceae > Persicaria > Persicaria tinctoria. The sequence continues at coordinate 25,556,372 of JBANSL010000005.1, read as the reverse complement.
CCAGTCTCTCAAGATTGTGGTTATAACACTCAAGATGTCCATCTCAATTAACAGGTTGTCTATCCCAATATCCTATGCTCGAAGCACACCACATCATATCCCTAGTGCTTCAGCGTACACATAGAAGATTCCTGACACGTTCCCCATCCGATAGTCATAACTCTGGCATTCGAGTTCCGGATTACAAAACTGAAAGACGACTCAATCTTATTTTTTATATCCATCGAAGATTAATTTGAAACATCCATTGGTTGGCTTTTCCTATGACACCTTCTTCACCCGTATAGTGGAAACACCTTATGTGCCCTTCTGATTGTTTACTCAACGACGTGAGTAATCTTGTATGGACATATCCGAGTCCTAGTCCCAACCTTTAGCTGCAACCCAAGAATGCTTTGCAAGATAAATTTCAAAGAGATTGTGGTATACATGATAAAACAATTTAGGGTAAACTACATAAAACCACCCCTTAAATATGCTGTTTTGCACAAAACCACCCCTTAAAACTGAAATTGCAGAAAACCACCCCTTATATCTATTCTGTTAACATTTTACCACCCTTTCATCATTTGTTGTTACATGACTGTTAAAAACAAGTGAAAAGTCATTTATAACCCTTATTGGCTTATTTTAATCATTATTTTAATCTTTATTAGTATACTCGGTAATTAAAAAGATAAAACCCTAGCAACGTGGTTTTCTTTGTGGACTTCGCCGCCTCCGCAGTCCACACCCACGAGGTCACCGCCGCCGCCTTAAATCTACAGAGCTCGGTCCCGGTGTTCTCTCTCACGCTCTCCTTCCCTACCTGGGTGGCTGGTTTCAGAAGTCGCAACCATCCTTCATTCTTGCTTCAATACTACAGCTCACCGTTGTTTGATTTCGTTGATTTCATCTCTTGTCATGACTGTGGCTCCGCCCTGCTTCACCACCACCAATTCTTCATCCTCAGCACCAACATCTACTCTCTTCACCCATGCTTAAATCATTAATTTTGGATCTCGATTTGGGTTTGAGTGGTTTTGATTTTGGGTGTTTGTATTTAATTGGGATTTCAATTTCGATTGGAATTTATGAGTTTGTGGGTTTGTCTTTTCAGGACCTTTCACCATTGTCATGGGGTTGAAGGTAATGAAATTGAAAAGTGGTTGTTGTTGGAGTGATTCATTCATTTTTGGTGTGAGCCTTGCAATTGCAGGGACTAAATTTGTTAATTTTTTTCCCAAACAAACTAAAGATGAAATGAATTATTTAATTTACTAATTAATAAAATATAGATTAAGTGAAAGTGATAGAAGATGCACATGTGACATTGCCTTTCATACTTTCTTAACGGAAAACTTAACGGAATAGGGGATGGGTGGTGATTTGCTAACGGAATGAATTTAAGGAGTGGTTTTCTGCAATTTTAGTTATAAGGGGTGGTTTTGTGCAAAACAGCATATTTAAGGGGTGGTTTTCTGCAGTTTACCCAACAATTTACTTTGTATATATACACTCTTAGTTTAAAATGTGTCAACTTCTCCTTAATCCTTTCTTTTGCATCAATCAAAGTTTTTTGTCCTTTTTTAAATATTTATTTCCTTTAATAAGTATTTTTTTATTATTCTCTTTATCTCTTTATATTTTTTCCTTTTATTCTTAACATATTTATTAACTATTGGACTTAATTCAAAACATTGAATTCAATTTAATTAACTATTGGGCTTAACTCAAATTTATTTACTAACTGTTGAGATTAATTCCAAACATTGAATATAACTATTGGTTATAGACCTGTCAAATGGGTCATTCGTGTCGGGTTCGGGTCGGGTCACTTAGGGTCTCTGGTAAAACGGGTCCCGGGTATTTCCGGGTTGACTAGAACCCGGGTTTGACCAGGTTTCGGGTCGATTTCGGGTTTGTCAATTTTTTCCTTTTTAAATTAAAAAATTATGATTTGATAATTTTGCAATAAATTGTAATTATATATATAAAAAATTAATTATATTTAATTATAAATCAACCGGGTCAATCGGGTAAAATCGTGTCAAAATTACAGGGTCAATCAAGTCACCGGGTCGAAACCCCAAATTATCCGGAAAATTTCTGATTTTTCGGGTTCGGGTCGAAAAAAATTTCCGGGTTCGGGTAAAAATTTTTCCGATCGATTAGGTCGGGCTGTGTTTTGACATGTCTAGTTATGACATATCACAATATAAAAAAGTTACAATGATATTATTATTAATAATAATAAGTGATTTAAAATATTTATATCTATGTATTATACTTTACATGAGATTTAAAAAAAAATTTATGTGAGAATTATTAGATATATTGATGGTATATATTTTTACGATTTCTATCTTAACTTTTATTAATCTTTTATAATATTATTTTTTATATATTATTAAGATTTTAGTTTTTAAAAATCGCAATGGCGTGGAAATTGGTCAAATTGTATAGTTTTTATTTATTTATTTATTTTGGCAGAAAAGAATCTCTTAGTACTTATTCTCAAAATGTAGTATGAAATGGGCAACCACCGGATTTGCGGGCCTAATAAAAAAGAAGACATCAAGCCCACTTTAAATGGGCCCAAATTATGTAAAGCAACGCAGTTGCAAAAAGAGGCAATTAATGGTTTTTTGGTGCCAACAACAAAAACGGTCCTTCCCATTCCAAAGATGAAAACCAGCCTGTCTTAAATGCACTTTTCTTTTCTTTTTTATTAATGAAAAGAGTGCAGTCCTTTCATTCATGATTTACCTTCCCTTGCTCAAAGTGCCGGAAAAAAAAAAACACCTTCCCTTGCTCAATGCTCATTAGATCAATTGCATGACTAGTGTACGTAGCACACTAGCATCAAATACGTGGCTGATGACAAAACCAGGAATTAAAATCACATTTTAGACAAGCATAAATAAATTAGACGTAGCTAAAATAAACAATAAATGCATAACCAAAAACTAATTGCATTTGTTTTGTATGGAACGGCGATGATAAGTTGATTTTTTTATAAGGAAATAATTCGAGGATCAGGCACACCTGGAGCCTCGAGAGGCCGACAGAGTCGGCGGACGACAACCGTCACAACTAGGGTTGGCATGGTACGGTTACCATAAAAAAATGGTGATTACCACGTACCAACCACAAACTGGTGGTACGCAAATTTTCATACCACATACCAACCACAGGTCATGGTTACCACATATGTGGTAACCACGATTTGTGGTTACCATCGGTACATTACCATGGTTACCAAGCTTTAATTCTGTTTGTATTTTTTTTTAAAACTCCTTGGCTACCTTTCGATGGTCATCAAAGTTATCGAACGAAAAAATATGGTTACAAAAATAATATGGTTACCATCTTTTAAAAGTTCAAATAAATCAAGTTTACAACTTAAAGTATAAACAAATTCAAATCAACCAAGTTTAAAATCTTCAAGAAACAAACAAAGTTCAATTGTTCAAACATTCAAAATATTCTTGCAAGTTCAAACATAACAAGTTCAATGTCTCTAGACATTTAAAATGTTCCTATTGTTTCTAGTAGAAAAAATAGAAATGACCAATTTAGGTAAAAATCAAAACACAAAATATAAATTAAAAACTTAAAACTCAAAGGTAATAACAATAAAACATTAAATAAAAAAATTAATATATATATACTTGGTAACCATGGTAACCATGGTATTAAGATTTCATTACCATTACCGTACCACCTTCACGTGGTTACCACCACGATGGTTACCACAAGTGTGGTTACCAACATAGTCGGTTTGTGGTTGGTACGTGGTAACGAAATAAAAGGTATACAACACGGTGGTAGGCACACAATCCCGGACGAATAAGCGAGCCAAATCCAATATGCTGGGGGACAACGTAGACTAGGAGCCGACGCCAAGCACCACCAAGCAGTGGCACCGCTGGCCAGCGGTACATCAGCAGATCATATGGACAGTGAAGACGAACCTTCAAGAAATTTCCGTATCCCGGAGTCTCCTCGATACACACCGCCTCGACCCCAGCTAGACCCAACATCGGATGCCAGAGCCCCAACTCGAAAAAGGACCACCAAGAATCAAAGGAAAAGCAATCGAGAACCACCATCCAAAAGACGCACCTGGAAACCCTTTTAAGCGAAAGGGAAATTATTTAAAACCAAACAGGCAAATTAATCACCCCAAACTCCCAAAGGGGAAAATTAATTCAACGGGTTTGGAAATAAGCCCTTTCAAGATTTAGGCCTTTTCGGGGGTTCCAAGAATGAAATCTTTTTTTTTTCGGGTCAAACATTGGGCCCAAGAGAATGCCTTGGGCCCAAAGAACTCTCAACAAGGCCAGGAACCACCCAAAGTGGACCGCTAACGGGCCCAAGGTAACCCGAGGCCAAGGCAGAAAGGCCAGGGAGATAGGGGCAGCCGAAGTGGAAACAAACCAACGGAGATGAAGAGATCAAAGGTGACGACGGGATGATGAAGGTCAAACAAAACCCTCTGCAGTTGGAGGCGATGATAAATTGATCATGCAAAGGCCCAAATTATTTTTATTTTTTATTTTAAATAATTGTATTCGGTTTACCAAGTTTGAAGAAAACTCGTCCTCGAACACAATTTTCGATTTAAAAATCCTCCTAAATAATTCCGACATCGTTTTAATGTTTAGATTTTGATGGATTTTATTTCTTCTTTGTTTGTTTACTTCTCTCCTGTTCAATTGCCTGATCAATATCCATATCAACGATTCAATACTTTGTTCCCAATTTGTGAGTTCCCTTGAACGATTCAATACTTTGTTCCCAATTTGCTGTTGAAGTATGTGTGTTTATATATATACACACATATATATAGTGGGTGAAACTATTTTTTATATAAAATATATTTAGTTTTATACTAGTCTATTCCTCGTGCTATGCACGGATTTAATGTAAAAATATTATAATTATTTTCACATTTAATTATACAAAATATTAACCTTTAAAAATAAATAATGTATATTCATTTACAAACAAAACAAACAAACAAAAGTCTACAAACAAAAAAAATAATCTAGATATTATAATAATTTTTATATAATTTAATATTAAAAAAACAAAAATTTATTTGAATACTAACAAAGGAAATTGTTTTTAATGACCCTCCAACGAATTTACCAGTTCGACAATTACTCTCCACAATGATATCAGGATATGTGTCAAACCATCCCTTTATGCTAATTGGAAAATATAAATGATATGGTCATGCCTCTGTCATCCCCGAGGTTGATACTATTAGAATAGCTCTTACATACAAGCAAGAGTCAAAAAGTTATGGGGTGGCTTAAGCCCCCTCTAGTTGAATTTTTTTTTCAAAATATTCACTCAAAAATAATTATTTACCGAAATAATCATACATTAAAAATATTTACAGAAATATTCAATTTTTTGCAGGTTTATCATAGAAACGTGGTCTCAAACAACGTTTCATCTAAAAGTTGTAAAGTTTGAAAAAAAAAGTGGAAAATAAATTAACGAATAAAACGCTGGTCTAAACTGTGTTTTATTCCTTTTACTTTTTTAAATGCCACAAAAATCCTAAAAAACAAAAAATAAGGTAAAGCGCGACTTGAAGCCACGCTTCACCTATGTCTTCTTCCCACCGTTGCCCACCCTCTGTCGCTGCCCAACCTTCATCCCCGCCCACCCTCCGACATCTTCACTGCCCACCCTCCGACATCCTCACCGCTTCTTCGCCACCTGCACCCTCGTCCTCTTCGATATGGCATCGGGAGAATTGCCGCCTGCACCCTCCTCAATCGCCGCCGTCATTAGGTACATCATCTTCTCCCTCTGCCCAACCTCCAATCTGGCGCCGACCTCCACGAATCGAAGGAAAAAGAAGGTGCAACGAAGATCTGTCCGTAAAGTTTGAAGGAGGAGGAGCATGGCTGCAAAACTCGGAGGAGGAGACAAACGTGGTTCAAGACCACGTTTGTCTGATTTTATTTTGTTTTAACTTTTTTTTCTCTTTATTAATTGATAAATAAAAAATTGAAAAAATGCTGTTTCAAACTGCGTTTTTACGTTTATTTTTTTCTTCATTTTCCGAATTGAAAATTTGTGAATAAAACGCAGTCTAAAACCGCATTTTTCTGAAACATCTGACAAAAATAAATATTTTTATATATAGTTTGAAAATGTAAATATCTTGTTAAATATTTATTTTTTATTGAATATTTTAAAATCACTCTTTAAAAACATACAACTAAATTATTTTGAATTAAATTACCTAATTAAATTAATTTAGTTAAAATAAATTGAAAAAATAACATTAAAACGTTTACTTAAATTAAAATAAATTTAAAAAATAACATTACAACATTTATTTAAATATATATGATATTCCCTTTTAGAAATATATAATTAATAATATTGGACAATTCCAATATTCTATGTACAACAATATAAATGTAACAAAAATAATTAATATACTTGGAAACTATATCAGTTTAATTTATAATAATTACATTTTAAAGTTATTAAAAGATGATTACAAAGTATATAAATTTGGCAAGTATACATTCAACCTATTATCAATGAAAAGTTTATATTAGAAATCTTATGACATATATAATCCAAAATTAAATAAATATTGCGGCAATATAATCCAAAAGTTAATATTAGTAATGCTAAGATTAAAATATTACCAAAAATAAGCACTAAAAATAACTATATAGACATCTTTCTTAAAACATATTCAAAAGATTAAATATGGCATGATACTATTGGTTAAAAGTTTTAGAGGGAAAACTTTTAACCAGAGATTGACATGTGACAGAAACAGTTTCTGCTTTAGTATTGTTTAGGATTTAGGATATGTTGACCGGGCCGGGATTTGCGGGATGAGAACTTTCCGTCCCGCGTCCGTCCTTCGTTTTTTTTGTGGGATGAAATCGGGACGGTATTAATTTTTTTTTTCTTCAAAATCTCATCGGGATCGAGACAGGATGCGGGACGGGACGGGATTTGCGGGATTAGTGTCCACCCCTACTTTTATCTAGGTCTAACTAGTGAGGTACATTAAAATTTAATTCACAATTAAAAAATTAAATTACAATTTTTAAAGGGCGTTGTTAACCGCACCACAAAAAATCTGGTGGGGCACCCAAAAAAAAACTAGCCTTCCGTGTTTTAGAAACGAAAGTAGTGCTATATTAATTATTACTTTTTTTTATTTTTTGGAAAATATTATACACAACTTCCGTGTTTGAAAAACGGAAGGTCAAATCAACTTTACACCTTCCGTTTTTAAAACACGAGAGACAAAAGCTTTTTTATGCCTTCCGTGTTTTAAATACGGAAGTACAAAATAGTTGTTTGCCTTCCGTGTTTTAAATACGGAAGTACAAAATAGCTATTTGTCTTCCGTATTTAGAAAACGGAAGGGTATGTTTAATTTTTTTTTCGGGTAAAAAAAGGCTATGATTTTCTTATTAATAGGACGAATATACTAGTCATAACCGGTATTTGTCCTAGTTCCGCCGAATTGAGTAGAAGAATGTCAAACCACGCATCCAATGGTAACGAAGGAGTCAACAATAATATTCAGGTATTTCAATTGTTTTCGATTCGTGAAATTTAATGATAATATTGATTCAATTCGTGAAATTTGATTATTTTCAACGCTATTTGAATTTTTTTTCAGTTTGATAGAATGAGCATTGCTGGATTCGATTATTCGCCTTGTTTTGCGAATAATTATTACTGGTCCGATAGAAAATCGATGTTAGAATGGGCTCGTCAGATTGCTTTTGTGAACAACTTTGTTCTCACAATTGTAAAATCTTGGAATAACTCTGCAACCCGATACGGCTCAGTATATTTTGGATGTGAAAAATATGGAGAAAATAGAAATTGTAAGAAGAAAATCAGAGGTGCTGATGTACCAGTAATAGTCCCGCAGGATGGAAGGTCTAAAAAAAATAAATGTCCATTTTTGTTGTATGGTTGGGAAGCCGAAAGAAATGTATTGCGGCTGAGAGTGGAGTATGGTATGCAGAACCATAAACTTCCTCCTAAACTGCAAGGTCATCAGATGGTGGGACGATTGACGAATGAGGAGATTCAACTAGTCAAAGATTTGACAGTCGGAGGGGTAAAGCCAATTCCCCTTCTTGCGACATTGAAAAATACTTTCAAGGAGAATTTGAGTACGAGACAACAAATTTATAATGCAAGGGCGAGAATCAAGAAGAATGAGATGCAAGATATGACCCCAATGCAACACCTCCACAATATTCTCGCGTATCGAAAATTCACTTTTAGTCACAGGCTTCGTCCCGATGGGTCTTTGGAAGACTTAGCATTTGCTCATAAGGATTCACTAGAGTTGTGGAAGAAATTCCCATACGTCATGATTATGGACGCAACCTATAAGACTAATAGGTAAGCTTAAGTTTTAGCAATGCTAGCAGCTGAAATAACATGCCACTGCACTTGCCATTTGAAACTGAACCTTTGCTAGTAATGTTGCTTATCAATTAATTATGTTTCACTTTTTGTAGAAAAAGTTTTTGACAGTCCATAGGCGGGACAGGACTATAACGAAGTTGAGGAATTATTTTGATGACGCTCCTGACGGATCTGCTTGGAAGTCTTTGGTGGAGCAATCTGGGCTGGTGTCTTTGCTTCGGTGTCAGATTCAATGTGTTGACCATTTGTTGGTGTATTCGTTCGTTGAACATTGGTATCCGGAGACGAATACATTTCATCTCCCATTCGGGGAGATGACTATAACTCTCCATGATGTGTTCTATAACACCGGGCTGAAAGTGGACGGAGACATATTGAGAGATTCTGGAGGGTCGGAGAAGAAGCTTCAGCGTGACATACGTCGTGCTTGGGGGTTCTCAAAGGAGGACATCACCTCTTGGTTTAGAAAGTCCGGTTTGTTGACGTCGAAATTGATGGAGCAATTAAAAGACTTGATTGCAAACAACCAAAACCCAACGACAATAGCATCACTGTGGATTTTTATATTTATTGGTGTAACTCTGTCAAACTTAAGGTGGAGGATGATGGTTGTAATGTGTTGCCATTTGGGGTTGCACCTGACATTGATCGGACAAAAGTGAAGAAGGACCTTAACAGACTAGAGACATATAGAAAGTGGTTTGACACACTAAAAGTGGATAAGGTGCACTGGTGGCCATATAAGAGACCTGTTCAGAATTTAGAAGGGCCAGAATCAGTGTCATTGTATAGAGGGCTCATCGGCAATATGGGAGTGTATGAGCCTTACTATCCGGATCGTGTTGTTCGTCAGTTTGGACGGGTCCAGCATATACCCCTTCCACCATTCAAGCCCTATGAAGTAGACATGCCAAACAACCCACATGAGTACATTGCTGCCTACAGTGACCAATATGATTTATGGGATGATCAGGATCACCATGAGTGTAAGTTTATAACAGATATGTGCCCATTGTCTTTGGCTCCATGAGAGGTTTCTGGTGATTACTTTGATTATCACATTCGACATGGGAAACCATTTCTTCTACCGAGCTCATACACATCAGATCCCCTTGAGCGTCCCATCTCACCCCCCCCCCCCCCCCCCGATGATAGATCTTGAGGAGGTAAAGTTTAAATTCATTCGATATATAAACACATAGATTAATTTTGGTTGTCATTCTTTCTAATGTTGATGCAGCGTTGTCAACATGCTGTTTTCATGGTTCTGGAGCTACACGAGCGTGGTGAGGGTGCATCCGCAGATGAGATAGCTTTATTGGATCATATGTTGATGGGTGATGATCCAGTGCCGCGTGTCGCCCCAGAGTGGATGCCATCCCAACATGAGCAAGTAGGACCTAGCCAGCATCGTTACTACTCCCAAGAGTAGTTTCTATGTTGACTACTCTAAATTTTTAGTTTAGTATGTAGACCTATCAGTTGGACGTTGTCAGTTTTGGAATTCTTTTTGTTCAACGTCCTTATTAGAATATTTTAAACTTGCAACTCTATGAAAAATTTATTTCTGTCTCTTTAGTTTGGGAGTTAGTTTGTTAGGTCCGATGAAATGAAATGATATAAATATGTTTTATTATTGTTGATCATTGAGTTTAATGATATAAATATGGTTCAAAAGTTTTGAATGTTGGTTCGTAAAAAGCCAATAAACCTTTCTTTTGCATTCAACGATAAGTTTTGAATTTCACTTAAAATTAAAGTTTTGATTGGTTTTATTTTTATTTATTTTTCTTCCTCTGTACCATGACTTTTAAGTTAGTGAGCAAAATGAATCCCCATTATTTTATACGGCCTCTAAATTATTTAGTTTTTATGTTCTGTTTAAGTTAATTGTTTGAGAATATATCGGTTTATCTCACATATACTTTTTATACAAGTTTAACATAATTTTGGTTGAGTTTGTTCGGATCAATTTATATGTTATTGTAAAGTATCACAAATCATTATCAAAATGTAACTAATTGAATTTTAAGGATTTTATTATATTTTAGTTATTACTTATTTTCTATTATTATTTGATTTTTTTTATTAATTATATTAATAAATTTTTATACAAAAATCAAATATTTATAAAACAATATATTAAAGGATATCAAAACGTAACTTATGCAATAAATTTGGTTATTTACTCTTTATTGGATAAATAAGTGAAAAAAATATTAAACAGTATGTAAAGAAGAGTACTTACTCTTATATGATATACTAAAATATAATTTATTAACAAAATGCGCAAGAGCGTTGGTAACCGTTACAATTTATTTATTAAAGTTACGTGTGTTTCATTTTTTTTTAAGTTAAAATCAAAATCGTTCGTTTTTTCAAAATACATTAAAAAATTGTACTCCCGTATTTAGAAAACGGGAGTTATAAAATAGTGGTACTCCCGTGTTTGAAAGAGGGGAGGTGTAATTAAAATTATACTTTCGTTTTTAAATACGAGAGTACAACCCAGTTTTATAACTCCCGTTTTTTAAAAACGGAAGGCAAAACTAAAAGTTGTACTCTCGTTTTTCAAACACGGAAGTACAACTTTATTTTGAACTCCCGTATTTCAAACACGGAAGGCATACATTAACTGCCCATTTCCCCTTCCGTTTTCAAAGCACGAAAGTACAAAGCTTTTTTGGGTGCCCACATCAAATCTTTTGTGGTGGAATTAGGGGACAAAAGGAGAATATGTTAGAATTGGGTTTAAATTTGTTTTAGAAAAATAGATTTTCCTTCTCCATTTTAAAGAAAACTAGTACAATACCCGCGCGTGCGCGAGGGAAAAAAATATAAAATATCTATTATAAGGATGAACAAAAATAATAATGAAAAAAATACAAATGGTGAAATACATTAACAAATAAAAAAATAAATATATGAATGGATGTTGTCGTTAAGCTAGACTTTGTCCATGCACAACGGTGGGGTGATGTAGAGGAGTTGCTATCTTGTATCCAAAATTTCCAAAATTACCACCATGCCATGTCAAAAGTCTGTTACGGAGAAGGCCTCATAAAGATTTCGTCTTGTAGCCAGCAGCGGGAGCTTACAACAACGGGTTCATACTTTTCAAGGTGGCTTACAACAGCAGGAGCTTGCTAGAAGCTTTCCTCTTGTAAGCTGTCTGCAAGGCTGTCTTTGTCTTCCTTGGTTCGACCTTTCGCCAGTTGTGCAATGGCATAGGTACACTGCATAAGATGCACCGGGCACCATAAAGATATCACTTGGATGCAGTATTGGAGCAGCATAGACCTCCACTTTGATTGGTTGGCCCAGTATCTAAAGACCAGATTGTTGTCGAGCACCAACCTAGATAATGAATTAAACATTCAAATCCCAAAGTGAAAAACAGTAATAAACTCAATCATCAAAGGTACAACACAAAAGCATAGAACTCATGTAGAGAGTGTTGACCCCATTGTATCTCCCATATAATGTGAAATTTGAAGCTTTAATATATTCATCACCAAGACTCAACAGAGTACCAATGTCCAGAAGATCAATTATGTGATCTTCAATATGCACAAAGATATTCATGTAAACATATTGCCAAGGAAAAATACACTATTAGTCAGTAATGAATAAATGAAACGCATAAAAAAGTCTTATTCAACTATATTGTCCACTTTCAAGCATATGCTGATCTTACGATGATATTTTTAAAAGATGATAAGTTACATCACAATACGAAAAAATAAATGGTTTATCAAAATCCTACAGCATAAAAAATATAAAGGACCAAAACCAACCTTAATTTATAAAGGATGACTGCCCAAAGAGAGAGTAATTCCATTTCAAGCACTGTAATTAATTTTGACCTTATGTATAGACCCACATAAGTTGAAATTTTTTATTGCACAATGTAAAACCTGTCCTCAGTTTGCTTTTAGTAATTCAATAGTATTATGTATGTTAACATAAATACTAACTCGTTTTAGGAAATAAATACATGTGAAAAGACCACAAATAATATTTCGATCAAATATAAAATGCTTCTAGTTAAGTTAATAAGCTTAATAAAAAAGAAAAACTAACACTTGCCACATTATGAGGTTATGAAGAGAGTTTCATACTTTTCAAGGTGGCTTACAGCAGCGGGAGCTTGCTAGAAGCTTTCGTCTTGTAAGCTGTCTGCAAGGCTGTCTTTGTCTTCCTTGGTTCGACCTTTCGCCAGCTGTGCAATGGCAGAGGTACACTGCATACAATGCATAATCAGAAATCGGGAATCAGATTTCGATAAATAATGCATAATCAGAACAAAGAAGCTCGTGTGTGATATGCAAAAGCAAAACAAAGAAGCAAAATCGAGACTCAATTTGAATGTAGGCTTGGTTCATTTAGTAAATAAACGAATCCAAGTTGAACTTTTTTTAGAGTCTAACCAAGGTTACTCGATTTGTTAGTAAAAGAAGTTGATATAGTAATAAGTTGCCTATTTGTGTGGATAAATCACTTAATAGGGTGTGGTCAGTTCAGGAAACACTCCCTTGTCCCCGCACATACATTGGATATACCGGGTTGATTTTGTTGTTTGTTTTGTCCATAACATAAATTCCCACACTAGTGTCAATGCACCTTTAATCACAAATACCCAAAATAAGAAAAGGACCATTTCAGTAAACTTCAATCAAGTGTCACAAGTGACAACAATGGTTTGTTTGAAAAGAAAGCTTCCAGGTTGCCGAATGAGGAAGTATCAAATAATTCTCTGCATCACATAGACATGTTATCATTTAGATCAAGTGTGAAAACCAAATGAGAACGAGATATTTGGCCAATTGGAAGTGAAGTGCAGGTAAATATATAGTATTTGATAAAATAAAAGTTATGCCTCATATGTTCAATTTAATACAGATTACTTGTGTTGGTGAGCCTTTAACCAAAGCATGTCTTTGATTGTTCATAATGGAAAGTGGACCTTTTGCAAGACATCGGTCAGCAATAACCCAATTCAATATCATGAAATGTATTCGACACCTTCATTATAAGTGCATAAATGATACAGATGTTCAGTTTGGGAGACATCTCAGAATAATGGCTAGATAGATATTGAATTACGAAGAATTTATTATAGAAAAGAATCAAGGAAACAGAAGTAGGTAAGCCGAATTGGAGAACAAAATTAACATGAAATTTCATTCATAGATTACAGATTTGTTGAGTGCGGATTCAGCATTAACTAATCATCAGAACAAGACTGCCAATAAGCACATCCTTTATGATAAAAAAAATGTTGCTGAATGAGGAAGAAACCTAGGCAAAAACTGATAAATAGCGTCCAAACCTCCACCGACTTGCAAAAATGAACAAGACTGCAAACAATCGAATAGAGTAGGAACCTAGGGTTTCTGATCGGAATTTAGGGATTCGACGAACAACAACAAAACAATTGATGTATGGTTGAGACACGGAGGACGGAATATTGAAGCGTACGGAGGCAGCAAGTCGTAGGCGAAAGCAAGGGCATAAGAAGAGGCATCAAGGATTCGGAACTGGGTAGGCGGTGAAGGCTCGGAGGCAGTATAAGATGGACTAGGAGGAGAGGCGGTAAGTGGAACCCTTGAGGCGGAGGAGTGTGAAATCTAGGAGCCGATGATATGGAGGATGAAATCAGGAAGGGGAAGGATTCGGAAGGGCAGAAGGAAGGATTCGGAACTGGGTAGGCAGTGAAGGCTCGGAGGCGGTAGGAGATGGACTCGGCGGAGAGGCGGTATGTGGAACCCGTGAGGCGGAGGAGGGTGAACCCTAGTAGCCGATGCTCTAGAGGATGAAATCAGGAATAAGAAAAAAAAATTAGGATGGGCTTTCTGGAAAAAAAAGAAGATAAAACACAATTGGTCCAACTACCTAAATTCAAGGAATGATCGCCACATCAGCCAGGTCTTCTAACTTAAAGTTATATATAGATAGATTCTTTGTAGGTGAATTGCTCTTTCCTCACTCCTTTACAACTCACCTTTAGAGACTTGCCTCACCTGATTTCATTGCTCTCCTGTTTAATCCCAACTTCCCCTCAGCAATTGTTCGCCCACAATACCCTAAAACCCCATTCCATCCCCTCCTTCATCCTTCATTGTTCAACAGCAAAACGTCCCCTTGAAGTTTTATTTTCCGAGAAACCCATCACCCACCACCACCCTCTCCTCCGCCACCACCATAGTTCACCTTCACCCTTCTCCTCTTCAATCGAAGCCGCCAACCTCTCCTCTCCGTTCGACGCCGCCACCAATAACATTGAAGAACCCCTTCCCCCGTCTCTCTCTCGAACCGCCGAGCCAAACCGCCCTGTCCTCTGTTTCCTGAGCCCAGCAGCAGCCTCCTCCTTTTTCCCGACGCCTGAAGACGAAGCCTAGAATCCCAGAAGACGATGCGAGGAGCGAAGCCGACGCAACAGTATCTCTACCTCGTTCCCCTTGTTCGCGTCTTCAAGGCCGATAACGCTCCCACATTTGTTCCGACTCAAAATCTCTTAAAAGCACTCCTTTATGATCTTTTCCGTCAAAACCAGGCATGTCGGAGCTCCCTCCACCCTCTTCGAGCTCGATCGAAGCCCAATCGTGCCTCCGACGAAGATTTTCCGGTGAGGCCCTCCAAGTCTCGGTAATCTCTCTCTCCTTCCTCCTCTCTCCGGCGTTTGAATTTGCTTGTGCGGGTCATGGACGGAATCGTTAGTCGGTCTGGATGGAAATGTTTGGGGTTGGAAGCTCCTCCGGCAGGGGACTGGATCTTCTTCTTTCTCCTTTTCGTTTTTCCGATCGGCAGTGCTGAGCTTTGTACTGTGTTTTGAGGGAGACGGATCTGCTTCTTATTCTGAATTTGGGTTTGGGCTTAGCTTGAACTTCCGGTTCGGGTCTGGGAACCGGGTTACCATTCTGGACTTCATTTCCAGGATTGGGAGGGTTGGGCGTTGGGTTTGGATTCGAATCCTCCATTTCGGGTTAAGGGTTTGGGCTGCAAGTTGTTGGATTTGTGTTGCTATAATATGGTTATATCATTTGTGTTATTTTTTTTTTGATTAGGAAATATTTTGGGCGAGCATAGAGTGGCAAAGGTGTGCAACCTTATCAGCCACTCTATTGCCGTTACGGGGAATAAAGAGGAAAGTCACACTTTCCAGAGGTGTCAGCATATATTTGATGTCAGAAGTAACGAGTTCAATTTCCCACGGGCATGTCGTTCCTTTGGTTAGATGATCTATTATTATGCTGGAGTTGCCTTCGATGATGAGTCTGTTGATCCGCAATTGTAGTGCCTGGTGTACACCAAGTTTTAAAGCTAACGCTTCCGCTTTCAGCGGACTTTGGCTACCGAGCTGCTTATACCCTATATTAATTGGGCGTCCCTCCCAGTCTCGAATTATGGTTCCCACTGTGCTAGTGTTGCCAGTGAGCGAAGACCCGTCAAAATTAAGTTTGAAAGTCCCCTTAGGCGGTTTTCGCCATTTGATGTTGTCACATTTTCTCTTTTGTCGCTTGGGGTTGCTCTTTTGTACATATATATCGTCCTCATCATCGAAGCATTCAGTAATACAAGATGTTCTGCACCAATTTTCCACATGTGATTTGATGATATGGAGGCATGCATTTGTAGTTGGTAAAGGACTAGATTTGAAGATATGTTGGTTTCGGATATTCCAGGTAGTCCACCATGAGAATGCTAGCTTAGATTTGGATATCTTGTCAATGTTTTCCCCAATGTAGGACATGATCGGTTTAATGTCTCGAGATTGGTTGATCATGGAGGAAATATGTGTTTTGATATGGCGCGGGAACCTAAGAAAGGCGGATACGTATTCACATTCGAGGAAAATGTGAGACTCATCTTCATCAGCGCAATTGCAAAGACAGCAAGTGGATGGAACAGAAACCCCGCGTTGTATGAGCCTTGAAGCTGTTGGGAGACCATCCTGACATATTTTCCATAGAACGTTTTTTACCTTAGGTGGTGTGTTCAGGCTCCAGATCCAAGAGTTGGGGTCTGGAAGCCGCGAGGACTGACCGGACACCAATTTGTATGTACTTGAGGTGGTGAACCATCCCTCCCTATAAGGCCACCAATACAGACGGTCTTTAAAGGGAGCGACAGGGAGAGAGATATCAGAAATTTCCTTCACAATAGTGGTTGGTAGCACTCGGCATAGCTTCTCGGACCACCATTTTCCACCGAGTATATAATCACTAACAGATTCATCAACATTAGGTATTACAAGGCAGTCACTTCTAGCTTGCAATGAACAAGACGAGATCTAGTTGTCTGTCCAAAATTTAACGGACTTTCCGTTACCAATTGACCAGACCAGGCCAGTTTTGAATCTGCTGATGAGAGTTGTAAGTTTGGCCCATTGCCATGATACATCCCCACCTTTTTTATATTCCATAAGGTTGGACGAGTGAAGGTACTTGTGTTTGATTACTGCAACCCAGACATTGTTTGGTTCAGCTAATATCTTCTAGAGAAGTTTCATTTGGAGGGCCTCGTTCATGTCTTTTGATTTACGTATTCCAAGGCCACCAAAATTTTTTGGTCTACATATCCTATCCCAACCAATAAGGGGACGGTGCTGAAGGTCCTTATTCCAGAAGAATTTACGGTTTACTTGGTCTAGTTCTTTATGTATTGAAGCTAGTAATAGGAAGTTTTGCATGACATATAGCAGCTTGGACGCTAAATTTGTGTTAATGAGGATAGTGTGACCCTGTTGAGATAGCGCATTAGCACGCCACATGCCGAGTTGCTTTTTTTTTTTTTTTGAAACGGAAAATATTTGACCATAAAGCTAAGCTCTATCAGCCAAGAGCATCCTTGCGGATGAAACTATGCAACAAAGAGTCATCAGGAGTCCAGATACCGTTAAAGGCAGGAGTGATACGGGACAAGCGATCGGCTATCAAATTTGCCTCACGGAAGACATGACGAATCTCAACAGAACCAAAAACGCCCAGCGAGACTAGACTGTCCGAGACAATCATTTCAGAGTCTCCAGTAGGCTTCTCCATACCTTTCATACTTTTTATTATTGTTAAGTTGTCTCCTTCAATAATAAGATTTGTTATTTTCAGTTCTATCCCCGCCCGAAGTCCCATCCAGAGACCCAAACTTTCACAGCCACATACATAGCTGATTGGTGATGGTCCATTACCAGAGAAAATCAGGGATCCTACCGAATCACGAATGATGAATCCATAAGAGCCCAAACCATCCGCGGAGAACGAACCATCAAAATTTAGCTTATGAGTTCCAATTGGTGGAGGTTCCCATTTGGTTCTCTTTCTCTTTGATATAGATCTTTGTTTGTCAACATTTGTTTGTGTAATTTTGTTGTTTTCACAGTAGTCTGGGCAGTTCAAATTCGATGTCTTCCAGACATATATTTGTTCCTTTATAAAGGATAATATGCGTCTTATGTCCGGGTTTATGTTTTCAAAGAGTGTTTTGTTTATGAAGTACCAGATACCCCACCAAGCAAAGGCGAGATCTTCAAAGCATTTTGTCCCAATTGTATTTTTTATTTCCCATAGCGTGTTGTTCAAGTGCTCGTCTTTGCTGAAACAACCATTCATTTTCCGAAATGTTCCCGGGTTATTTGCAATTAGGGTCTCCCTCGTAAC
The DNA here is from genome assembly GCA_037127255.1 of Persicaria tinctoria. Classification (NCBI taxonomy): domain Eukaryota; kingdom Viridiplantae; phylum Streptophyta; class Magnoliopsida; order Caryophyllales; family Polygonaceae; genus Persicaria; species Persicaria tinctoria. The sequence continues at coordinate 25,538,283 of JBANSL010000005.1, read as the reverse complement.
AAGACAGTTCCATAATAAATGGTTTAGGTCTTTATAGCAAGAGTCGCAGTGGGGGCAGTTTGTCGGAATTCCAAGGTGTCGAGAAGCTTGTCTGACAGAAGTGGGCACTCCGTTCTTAAGGATTTTCCATAGGAAAGATTTTATTTTCGGGGGGATATCTAGTCCCCAAACCCAATTTACGTCTGATGTTTCATGTTTCTTGTGGTTGTATATCATATCAATAGCCGACTTAGTGCTGAACCATCCATTTTTGCTCCATTTCCAATAAAGTCTGTCAACTTGAATGTGTTGTGGTATTGGTATTGTCTTGATAGTTTCAATTAGGTTGTTTGGAATTATGTTTTGTAACTCTGCGTGTAGTTTATCTTGATTCCATGTTTTGTTGTCTTTGAAAAAATGTTTTATGTTGATTGTATCATCTATATGTTGAGCTCCTAAGATAAATGAATTTATAGGTGTTTGGCCTAACCACTGGTCTTGCCAAAACCCGATAGAGGCGCCGTCTCCAATAGACCAATTAAGGCCTTGTTTAAACAGCGGGATTCGTTTTATTAACTGGGTCCATTGCCAAGAAGAGGTACCCTGCTTCTGATATGTGAGTATGTTTTGGTTTTTAAGATATTTTTCTTTAATTAGTTTGACCCATGGGCTAGTTGGTTCTGCTAATAGTTTCTAGAGTAATTTCATCTGAAGAGCTGTATTCATATCCTCCGAGCTACGCAGCCCCAACCCTCCATTTTCCTTGGTTTTGCAAACCTCATACCAACAGATGAGGGGCTTATGGTTGGGTCCTTTGTTCCAGAGGAAGTTCCGGTTGATGTTATCAAGTTCTATATGGACTGATTTTGGTAGCATAAAGCATTGCATTATGTGTAAAGGTTTGGCTGCGAGCGTTGTTTTGATTAGAGAGCAACGACTAGCTTGTGAGAGGCAATTAGCCTTCCATCTGTGAAGTTGTGATTTAGTGTTTGTTAGAAGTTCTGTGAATTCTTCCTTTGTCATTCTTCCTTCTATTAGGGGGCAGCCCAAATAGGTACCCATCTTAGGGGTGTGTGCTATTTCTAGCTCGTTTATGATTAGATTTTTCTGGGTGGTTGTGACGTTTTTGGATGTTTGGAATTGGGATTTGTGCCTATTTACCTTTTGTCCTGAAATAGCTGAGTATTCTGTCAGAATTTTGTTAATTTGGTCGCAGCCGGTTTTGGTTGCTGATGCAAAGATGACAATATCATCCGCGAAGGCTAAGAAAGTGATAACTCCCTCCCTTGATGAGAATCGGAATAGATGTTTCAACGGCTTTGACAGGATATTAGTGTCAAAGGCCTTGGAGCGTTAACAGTTGATGAAATACAAAACCTACCTTTATTATTCTTATATTATTTTATCTTATTATATACTTCCATTATATTATACATATATGAATGACTAACCATTTCAGGAAGTATAAATCGAGATTACATCCTTCCTTACATGTTGAAGAGATCAGTTCAAAATAGATCATGGCGTTTCAAAGTATCCATATATAGAAGATTCCAAGATCGAACTGATTCCAAAGAGCTGTTGGAGATCTGGTGATGAAGATCCTCACACTCCAGGCTATCTCCATGCTAGTATATAAAGGAAAGTAAGGAGAAGACAGATATACAAGTGCTACACACGAGCTTCAATTCTTTCAAGCGATCTGTCTTCCAAGTGTCTCTCTCCAAAGCGCTCAAATAGTTTGTTGTTTATTTCAAAACCTTTGAGAGTCACTGTGAGCTTATATGATATATTTATTTCAAGTGTTACTCGAGAGTTTATAACTCGGGCAGTTGCACTAGGCTATTGATTTGCGAGAGTTAGAGGATTGTACTAGATAGCTGAGAGAGGTGGGGCTCTTCTAGATTGGTCTAGGACTCCAAGGGAACGTGAGTTGACTAGATTGCAATTGTATAGGAGAGAGGCTTCTCGGTGAGCTATTAGGATCCTAAGCTAAGCAATCAATAAAGCCTTTGAATCCTAGGGTTGTGGAAGAACCCTAGGCGGGGACGTAGGCCAGTTGTGTTGAACCTCGTAAACAATTACTCGTGTTCTTTACTTATTTGCTTTACCATTTTTCCGCACTTGGTTTGAATTTTTTAACTTTGTGATTCAGGTTCTTCTCAAAGGTTTTGGTACAAGCTTCAAAAGTCTTGAGACTTACTGCGAAAAACGGGCATACTCTATTCAACCCCCCTTCTAGAGTATTTATATATTACTTTGTTTTACATTATCGAACCTTCAATTGGTATCAGAGCTTTACTCACTGCTTTTGATCTAACAATCTTGTGAGTTTTCGATCATGTTTGGTGAAGCAAGCGGAGGATTTGCACAGGGAAGGTCCACAAGCAGACCGCCACTCTTTGTAGGAAACAACTTTGTCCACTGGAGATCTTTGATGAAGATGTTCATCATAGACCAAGATCTAGAGCTTTGGAACATTATAGAGAATGGTCCGAAGATTCCAGAGAAGGAAGGACCAAACGATACCAAAGTGGCAAAGAAGGAGTCTGAATACAACCAAGCAGATCTTGAAACCATCTCCAAAAACTACAGGGCTATTAACTTACTTTATTATGGTCTTAGCACTGATGAGTTTAACCGTATTTCCTCTTGTAGGTCAGCTAAAGAGATTTGGGACAAGTTGGTCATCACCTAAAGGAACGAGCCAAGTGAAAGACACCAAGATCAGCATCTTCCTTCGAAAGTATGAGCTCTTCAAGATGAAATCCGATGAGTCAATCAAAGCCATGTTCACACGATTCACAGAAATCACCAACAACCTTGACTCTCTCGGCAAGAGCTTTACCGACGTTGAGAAAGTGAGGAAGATACTGAGGTGCCTTCCAAAGGAGAAATGGGGTCCTAAAGTAACAGCTATAGAGGAAGCCCAGGACCTCACCACTCTACCCGTTGATGATCTCCTTGGGAAGCTGATCACGCATGAGATGATCCTTAATGAAGACGATGGAGAACTTCCAGCTAGCACAAAGAACTTGGCACTAAAGTCTAAGAAGGATGAGTCCAAGGATGGATCTGATTATGAAGATGAGGATAACGATGAGGATGATCCTTTTGCTCTCATCACAAGAGGCCTTGCTAGAATTCTCAAAATGAAGAAGCAATTCAACAACAAGGATGGATCAGAATCTTCAAAATTTCGAGGTAAGCCTCAATACAACAAGTTTGAAAAGAAGACTAAACCGTTGTCTTGTTTTGAATGTGGTGAAACAGATCATCTTGTAAAGGACTACCCTCAAAAGACAAAGAGCCAGCCCAAGAAAGGTGACAAATGGAAGAAGAAAGCTACGGTGGCTACTTGGAGTGATTCCGACTCTGATTCTGACGATGAGAAGGCCAACATTTGTCTTATGGCCTCAGAAGATGAATCCCACGATAAAAAGCTTGAAGCTACTGTAAGAGAACTTATGGAAAGTCCAAAAGAGGTATTATCGGAATTCCTTTCTAATATGATTGCCAATGAAGAGAAGCTTATTGCCCAAACTAACATTCTTATTAAGAGAACTGTGGACCAGGAAAAGACTATTGAGGATCTGTCTATGAGGGTCAAAGGTCTTGAAGCTTCTTATTCAGGTCTTGACATTAAAGTCAAGACTCTTGATTCGGAGAAATCTGAACTCAAGCAAGATCTCTCCTCTCTAAGAAATGTGCATCATGACTTAGAGAACGAGAAGATCTCCCTGAATAATAAGATTCTAGACCAACAGACAGCCCTCGTAAGTTTTACCAAATCCAAAGGCACTCTCGATAAGATGTTAGGTGAGCAACAAAGCTCTCTAAACAAAAGTGGTATTGGTTACAACCCAAAGTTTTTAAAGAAGCAACACATTACCACTTTTGTAAAGGCTAAAGGAAGCAGAACCTCTCCTATATGTCACCATTGTGCTAGAAAGGGACATGTAAAAGAGACCTGCCCCTACAGAAGAAAGGATCCTTATATTATTCGCAATACATTTCCTGTTCATTTGAGAAAAGAACGGATAACACAAGTTTGGGTCCCAAAAGGCACTATTTTACCAAATATGGTTTACCCCAACAATGGATCCAAATTTGCTTATTGGTCTAGCCACAAAGGTTGATGTTTGTTTTGCAGGAGATCACCAAGGTGAAAGAACACAAATGGATTATTGATAGTGGTTGCTCGAGGCATATGAGTGGGAAGAATTCTCTCTTTCATGATCTAAAGGAGCAATCCACGGGAACAATCACTCTTGGTGACAAAGGGAAATGCGACATTGTTGGTATTGGTAGTGTTGGAAGTGATTCCAGCCATAGTATTAAAAATGTCTATCTTGTCAATGGTTTAAAGTATAATTTGCTTAGCGTTTCTCAATTATGTGATAGTGGTAACAATGTCAGATTTAACAAGAAAAGATGTATAGTGTGCAGAGATGATACAAGTGAAGTTATATTGACTGCATATTGTTACAACAACATATACGCTGTAAATGCTGATCAAGTGGCACAAGGAAGCTTAACCTGTTTAAAGGCCTTGACGGACGATCCAAAGCTTTGGCACAGGAGACTCGGTCATGTGAGTCCACATACACTACAGAAGCTTGTGTCCAAAGGGCTTGTAAGAGGGCTACCTGAGATGGACTTCAAAGGTATTGACATGTGTAACGCTTGCACACGAGGTAAACAAACACGTAGCTCCTTCAAACCCAAAAAGGTTGTAAGTTCTTCTAGACCCCTTGAACTTTTACATATGGATTTATGTGGTCCTATGCGAGTCAAATCTCCCAATGGTAAAAAGTACATGCTAGTTGTTGTTGATGATTTTTCTAGATATACTTGGGTTGCATTTTTGAAAGAAAAATCAGAGGCCTTATTTGAGTTTTCAAAACTTTGTAAGGAGTTGCAAACTTTAAGAAATGAGCCCATAGTGTCTATCCGGAGTGATCATGGTAGGGAGTTTGATCAACTTCAATTTGATTTGTTTTGTGCTAAATATGGCATCTCCCATAACTTTTCTGCTCCTAGGACACCTCAACAAAACGGGGTTGTGGAACGCAAGAACCGCACCTTAGAGGATATGGCCAGGACTATGCTTTTAGAAAATGCATTACCTAAAACCTATTGGGATGAAGCTGTTAACACAGCTAACTACATTTTAAATCGTTGTCTTATTCGTTCCATCTTAAAGAAAACTCCTTATGAACTTTTCAAAGGCCGCAAACCACTTATATCTTATTTTAAACCCTTTGGCTGTACTTGTTTTGTTCATAACAATGGAAAAGATAACCTTGGGTAATTTTATGCGCGTAGTGATGAAGGTATATTTCTTGGCTATTCCACGAGTAGCAAAGCTTATAGAATCTTCAATAAAAGGACCCAGGTAGTTGAAGAAAGTATACATGTTATTTTTGATGAATGCAATGATGGTGCTTTGAGTGAAAGTGTTGCAGATATAGATCTCAATATCCATGAAGAGAACGAGGAAGGTGATGATGCTGCTACCATGAACACAGAGAAAAGGAACATGCAGGAACCGATTCTTAACACTGAAGAATTGGCCCAAGGTGTTGAAGATGCGTCCAAAGCCCTTGGTGTCCAATCCAACAGTGTTGAGATGACAGAGACTGCTGTAACTGAACCTAACAGGACCACGGAGTCAGATGTACCACAAATCGATCCTGATGGTGTGACGAATCAAGGAGCTGAGACTAGCAAAAGGAAATTCAAATACTCCTCATCACACTCATTAAAGGATATCATTTCTGACCCTACTTCTAGTGTTCAAACTCGTTCTAAACTTAAAGATCTTTGTGCTTTTAACGCGTTTGTTTCTCTTATTGAGCCAAAGAAGGTATATGAGGCACTTCAGGAGCCAGACTGGATTATAGCTATGCAAAGTGAACTTAATGAATTTGAGAGGAACAAAGTCTGGACTTTGAAGCCTAGACCAAAGCATCAATCAGTTATTGGCACTCGATGGGTGTTTCGAAACAAGTTAGATGAGAATGGCAAGATTGTGAGGAACAAGGCACGGCTTGTTGCTCAAGGCTACAATCAAGAGGAAGGAATTTTCTGACATTATGTGCAGTGAATTTGAGATGAGCTTGATGGGTGAACTCAACTTCTTTTTGGGGTTACAAGTTCATCAATCCAAGAAAGGGATCTTCGTCAACCAAAGCAAGTACACTAAGGATCTCTTGAAGAAGTTCAAGATGGATCAATCCAAAGCAGCCAAGACTCCCATGAGCTCAACGTTATCTCTAGATCAAGACAAGACTGGAACAAGTGTCAATCAAAAGGAGTATCGAGGAATGATTGGATCTTTATTATATCTCACAGCTAGTAGACCTGACATCATGTTTAGTGTTTGCATGTGTGCTAGGTTTCAAGCTGATCCAAAAGAATCTCCCCTCGTGGCTGTGAAGAGGATCTTTCGATATCTCAATGGCACTAAGGAACTTGGACTATGGTACCCAAAGCAAAAGGATTTCACTTTAATTGGATATTCTGATGGAGATTTTGCAGGCTACAAGGTGGATAGAAAGAGCACATCAGGATGTTGCCAATTCTTAGGAGCATCTTTGATCAGTTGGCACTCAAAGAAGCAAAACTCAGTTGCTCTATCCACTGCAGAAGCCGAATACATTGCAGCTGGAGCTTGCTGCTCCCAAATCCTTTGGATAGCTCAACAAATGCGAGATCTCGGCATCAACCTCAAGGGTATCCCAATTAAGTGTGACAATACAAGTGCCATATCCATCACTAAGAATCCTGTTCAGCATTCAAGGACCAAGCATATTGATGTAATACATCATTTCATTAGAGATCATGTTGAAAAAGGTGATGTGTCCATATCTTTTATTTCTACTGATTATCAATGGGCTGACATTTTTACTAAGCCTTTGGCAGAAGACAGGTTCACCTTCATTAGACGAGAGATTGGGATGCTTGACAAGGATGCACTTTCGTAGGGGGAGCTTTCCCTTTACGAAAGATAAACTCCACTCAGTGTCAAGACCTTTGAGAGTTATGTCAAGGTCTGCAAACTGATCAGTGAAGTACATATATCGGATCATATATTTTTGGTTAATATCTTTTTAGATATTTAATCAATTATATTTGTTTTAATCGGATTTCAAAAATTGCCTATTTCTATGATTTCCTTAACCGTTAAGATATTTTATTTTTGGATATATATTTTTAGTTACCTTGTCCGATTTTAATGGGTATTTGAATTTGAATTTGAAATTGAAAACCTTTCAAATCTTAGCAATGTAATGATTTCTTTCCTTGGAACCTTAAACCCATCCCATCAATCTGTCACCCTCTCTCTCTACTTAAACCAATTCTGTACCCGATTACAACCTACACTCAGAGTTTTCCAAACCCTTTCCACTCCTTCATCTTCAACCTCTCAAAGAAACCCTATCCGACTACTTCCATGGCACCCAAAACCAAGAAAGTTGTCACTCCCAAAAGACTTGGCGCCACCCCCAAGGGACGCCATGCCACTGCTACCTCTCCCACACCCGAACCTGCTACTCAAGCCATCGTCCCAGCAGTTGTCCAGAGCACCATTAAGGCAAGCACGGCCACGGCTCCCAAAGGCTCTCAGAAGCGCGCTGCTAAGAAACCCTTGAGTGCTAAACAAAAGGGGAAGAGAAAGATTCTGGCTGAGGAAGAGGACGAGGAAGAAGAGGAAGACGACCTTGATGCCGCCCTGGAGCGAGATGCTGCCAAGGAAGCTGAGGAAGAGGCCTTGAGACAGAAAAAGGCCGATGAGGAGGCCGAACTTGCTAAGAAAAAGTCCGAGGAAGAAGCTGAGCGGATTCGGAAGGAAGCCGAAGCCGAGGAGGTTCCATCCGAGGAGGAGCCTGAGGAGTAAGAAGAAGAAGAGCACGAGGGATCCGGAGAGGACGAGGAACCTGAAGGTGATGAAGCGGGGTCCGGTGAGGACTCGGGGTCCGAGGAAGAGGAGGAAGAAACTCCTTCTCCTTCTCCTCCTCCTCCCCCGTCTCCGAAGAAGCGGAAAGCCCCTGCTCCAGTCAAACCTCCATCCCCTAAGCGTACCAGGAAGGGCCCTGTCAAGAGTCTTGTAGCGCCTGTCAAGAGAGCTGCTCCAACTGTTGCGCGCAGAAAGAACGCAGACCCCCCGGCCTATATCCAGGTAAATCAATCCTTGCCCTCCTCTTGGTTTTTAGATGCTGAGACTGCTGGTAAGTGGGTAGACGAGTTTCGTACTCGTAAGCTTAGCTTTTCAGATTTTTTAGACTTTGGATTCTTTGAAGCTTTGAAGATGCCTTGCATTGAGCTCCTAAAAAATTCCCCAGCCTGGACTCTTCTTAACCGAGAAACTGTTTACTACCCTGAGCTTACCCGACTCTTCTACATCAACCTAAAAGCCAAGAACGACACTGATGGTTGGTCTTTGGAGACTGTTGTCAAAGGGGTTAGAATCTCTCTCAACCCCAATGATTTTGCAGATCTCCTAGGCTTACCTACCCCTGTTCCACCATCTGAAATCCACCCCTCAAAAGAAAATTGCATCATCCTAGCCCGAGCTAAATATCTCCTACCCGAAGCGTCCAACAGCACCTCAAAGCAACTCACCCACTCATCCCTAACCCTTGAGGCAAAAATTATCTTTAACATCATTGTTAGATGCCTCTTACCCCGTCTCAACTCTGGCTCACTCCTAACCGACAATGCCATGGTCCTGCTCTACCGCATTCTAAATGGCCTTGACCCAGATCTGGCCAACACTATCCTTGGTACCATGGCCCATGACAGAAAAGCTCCTAAAGGCTCTCCCCTCCCCTTTGCTACCCTTTTGACCCCTATCTTCAAAGCTTCTGGAATTTATGTCAAAAATGAAGAACAGCTGCGTCATACGGGTATGTTCGACTCTAAAGGCCTTGAAAAGATTGGCATCACTCGGTCTCCCCAAGGGACCTTGAGTCTTGCCACTCCTTCAAAAATCTTTCCCACTGCTCCAGCTTTCGATGAACGCATGAACAACCTAGAGTTGGGCTTGGAGGAAGTTCACCTGGATATTAAGGAGCTGCAGAAGGAGGTGATGACGACGATGAGTGGGATTTCAACGATGCTGGAAGGACTGTGGACGAGGCTCACTGATGATGCTCTGGATTGACTTAACCTAAACCTTATCCCACCCTATCCCACCCCTGAACTTGTTACTTTGCTGGTTTTTGGAAACTTTTTCAAAACTTTTGGTAACTTTTGGTGACTGTTTGACCTCCGCCCTTTGTTGAAAGATAAAAAGGGGGAGATGTTCGTTAGACTTTGAAAACCTTGTTTAAAGGTCGTGGAGGACCTTGGTCTTTGTTTTTATGGTTTTCAGTTGGATAGTTTTTGCATGCTTTAAAAATTTGATCCAACATTTGTCTAACCCTTGCAGGTACTTAGTGTGTGTTTGATTATGATATATCTGTTTTACTAAGTTGCAGGGATGCACAGGTTTTGTCTTTCATCAAGGGGGAGATTGATAACTCCCTCCCTTGATGAGAATCGGAATAGATGTTTCAAAGGCTTTGACAGGATATTAGTGTCAAAGGCCTTGGAGCGTTAACAGTTGATGAAATAAAAAACCTACCTTTATTATTCGTATATTATTTTATCTTATTATATACTTCCATTATATTATACATATATGAATGACTAACCATTTCAGGAAGTATAAATCGAGATTACATCCTTCCTTACATGTTGAAGAGATCAGTTCAAAATAGATCATGGCATTTCAAAGTATCCATATATAGAAGATTCCAAGATCGAACTGATTCCAAAGAGCCGTTGGAGATCTGGTGATGAAGATCCTCACTCTCCATGCTATCTCCATGCTAGTATATAAAGGAAAGGAAGGAGAAGACAGATATACAAGTGCTACACACGAGCTTCAATTCTTTCAAGCGATCTGTCTTCCAAATGTCTCTCTGCAAAGCGCTCAAATAGTTTGTTGTTTATTTCAAAACCTTTGAGAGTCACTGTGAGCTTATATGATATATTTATTTCAAGTATTACTCGAGAGTTTATAACTCGGGCAGTGGCACTAGGCTATTGATTTGCGAGAGTTAGAGGATTGTACTAGATAGCTGAGAGAGGTGGGGCTCTTCTAGATTGGTCTAGGACTCCAAGGGAACGTGAGTTGACTAGATTGCAATTGTATAGGAGAGAGGCTTCTCGGTGAGCTATTAGGATCCTAAGCTAAGCAATCAATAAAGCCTTTGAATCCTAGGGTTGTGGAAGAACCCTAGGCGGGGACGTAGGCCAGTTGTGCTGAACCTCGTAAACAATTACTCGTGTTATTTACTTATTTGCTTTACCATTTTTCCGCACTTGGTTCGAATTGTTTAACTTTGTGATTCAGGTTCTTCTCAAAGGTTTTGGTACAAGCTTCAAAAGTCTTGAGACTTACTGCGAAAAACGGGCATACTCTATTCAACCCCCCTTCTAGAGTATTTATATATTACTTTGTTTTACATTATCGAACCTTCATAAAGGAATTTGACTCCTAGGTGGCTTTGTGGTTTTTCCAATTCATGTTGTAACCCACGGGCCAGAATTTCCGAAATTATTAAGAATAGATATGGTGAAAGTGGGCATCCTTGGCGGATTCCCCTCTCGGGAAAGAAGATTTTAGTGGGTTCATTGTTTAGTAGCACCGAGTAAGTGACTGTGGTTATGCATTCTTTGATCCGAAGAGTGAATTTGGGTGAGAACCCAAATTTTGACATAATTGAAAGTAAGAAATTCCAGTCGACCATATCGAATGCCTTTTCCATATCAAGCTTTACAGCCATTCAACCTGATTTTCCATTTTTCTTTGAGAAGGAGTGGAAGATTTCATTTGCAATTAAGATGTTATCTTGTATTGATCTGCCTGAAGAGAAGGCGCTTTGTAGTGGATTAGTTATTTTAGGGATTACCTTTTTGAGTCTTGAAGCTAGAATTTTGGATATAATTTTATATCTTGCTGAGTTGCTCTTTGGATTTACAGATGATGTCTTCAAAGGTTTGTTTATTTACTTTACCATTGATAATAGGGCAACCCAGATATTTTTCCAAGGAGGAGACATTTGAAATATTTAGACAATTACTGAGCTCGGAGATCCAAGCGTTTGATATTCCTTTGGTAGCTTGGAAGCTAGATTTTTGATAATTAAATTTCTGACCGGATACTTTACAATAATCCTCAATGATTTTCCTAACTTTGTGGCTGCCTCACAACTACCTTTGAAGAAGATAATTATATCATCTGCAAAGGAGAGGAAATAGATTTTTGGACCTCCTCTACCAAAGGAAAAGCCAATCAGACTTCTTTCCAGGCAAGACTCTACCAATAAGCGACGAGCTAGAATTTTAGCTCCAAGGATGAACAAGAAGGGAGAGAGGGGGTCCCCTTCTCGAATGCCCTGAGATGGGACGAACATATCTGTTGGGCCGTTGTTAACAAGAACTGAGAAAGATACGCTCTTGATGCATTCCATAACCCAAGAAAAGAAAGTTGGGTGGAAACCGAATTTTCGGAGGACTTTCATTGTGAAGTTCCAGTCAACCCTATCATAAGCCTTTTCCATGTCAAGTATAATCGCCAACCAGCCCTAACGGCCCTTACGGTTTCTGAACGAGTGAAAGATTTCATGAGCTATAAGAACGTTGTCTTGTATGGCCCTATCCGACACAAAGGCACATTGGAGCGGGTGAATTAGTTTTCCGATAATGCATTTAATTCTTTCAGTGAGGATTTTGGAAATGATCTTGTAGATCGTGGAACATAAACTTATGGGGCGGTAATGATTGGTGGCAGTCGGGTTATCAATTTTTGGTAATAGAGATATGAAAGTGTGGTTAATTTGTTTGAGTATCTTCCCAGAAATGAAAAAACCTTTGACCGCTCGGATGATAGATATACCGACGATATCCCAATATTTTTTTGTAAAATTCAGCAGTAAAACCATCAGGACGAGGGGACTTATTTTTCCCAAGGTTAAAAACTGCAAACTTAATTTTTTTATTAGTCGGGCGTTTGATGAGGAAATCATTTTCTTCCTCCGTAATAGATGGCTGGATTAAAGTGAGCATGTCATCTAAGAGCGTCTCATCAGTTGCCTCCCTTTTGAAGCGCTTTTCGAAATCACATTTGATTTCGTTGCTGACATTTTCCTCCCCTATTATTAAAGTGCCGCTTCTGGAGAGGATGTTACGTATTTGTTTTCGATGTCTTCTTCCCGAGGCCACGCGGTGGAAGTAAGATCTGTTTGAATCCGAGAGCTTAAGGTGCTTCGTTTTCGCCCTTTGATTCCAGAACGTCTTCTGAAACAAGAGGAGCTCTTCCTTTTTTTTTATAAGGCATTGTTCTTTACTGTTAGCTGTAGTCCTCCCCCCTGGAGAAATAGTAGATTGGATCTCAAGTAATTGATTCTCAACCTCTTTTAATTGCTGAAAGATGTTTCCAAAGGTAAACTTGTTCCAAGTTTTTGCCTTTTGTTTTAAGATTTTTTGTTTGAACATAAGCTGGAGCATAGCTGATCCTGGGCAAGACGCTCTCCAAGATTGTTTGACAATGTTACGGAAGTCCTTTCGTTGAAGCCAAGCATTTTCAAATTTAAACGGGGGGGCTTTAAAGGCAGTACTGTTTTCAAGTGTAATCGAGATAGGGCAGTGATTCGATGTGGAGAATGCCCCGTTCATTGTAATAATATTGGGGTATTCATGTATAATTTGATGATGCACCAGAACCCGGTTGAGTTTCTCATAAATGTTACAGCTGCTGTCAATTCATTGGCGCCATGTGAATGGATTCCCAAAGCAAGGGAGATCATTGAGTGAACAGCTATTTTTAAATTTAGCTAACCGAGTAAATCGAGAGGAGCGTAGACGAAAAGGATAATAATCAATTTTTGGTCGTTTCGGTTTTCATATTTCAGTCCAATGATACGAGGTAAATGGATTTCGACTGTTATAAATTCGTTTATTAGCTGGTGGGTTTTCCATAAAATCCCTATACCCCCCGATCGCCCCACACTAGGGGACCAGATAGCCTCATCAAAACCAATATTTTTCCTGGACTTATCATCCGTAATGGTTTCTGTTTTTGTTTCTGCTAGCGCCAAAATTTGGAAGTGTTCGTTTTTGCATAGAGCATCAACTTCTATCCAAAAGGTTCGTTTACCAATCCCCCTACGATTCCAATAACAGACTTTCATATAAACCAGTTTGTGTGGTAGGATAGAGGCGAAAGTTTACAGACCCTATCCAGTTGTTGCCAAATTAAAAGTTGGAAATTATTTAACTTTTCCTGACCAGACATACATATCTCGTACCTGAATTCAGGCCAACTACTCGAGGAAACCCAAAACAGCAATGTAAAGTATTGGATTGAGAGAACCCCAACCCAACACGATCGCACCAGAAGGCAAACATACGAGTGACAAAGTGCACCAATGGCATCAAACTCCACAGTCCCTAAATAAAAGGGGTGATATCCCCTGGTTAAAATGTGCTTGTGAAGGCCACTAATGACCCCAATACCCCGACAGAAGCTGAGTGATTGTAATGTGCATACGAAAGAACTAGACCCACATGAAACCCACCACGGTATGCATATCAAAGCTGTTTGCACGAGGTGAGGCTGTACAAGGACAAGCCAACAACCATTGGTGAGCGAATTAGGTTGAAGTTTATAATACAACAAAAAATTCCCACAAACGCAGTGAGACGGAACGAAGAAATATTCTCTTTCATAAAGGTTAGCCATGGGCAGGTGAAGAGGAAGGACCCAAATCGACATCTTAGGAAAACGGGAAGAATCCCAACTTGAACCCATATTGTAGGCGAGCTGAATGTAACCCATGCCCACTTCATAACAATGAAGAAGCAATAGCTCCATCAAAGACGGGGATGTCATCTCAATTAGATTGGGCAGCCGCGAATGTAGTTGACGGGATCGAAAGTAGACGTTGGTGAAGCATAAATTGGATTTATAATCATGTAATTGCAGGCATCTGATTACCAAAGAAGTACCTCGGTATGAGGGAGTAGTTTTACATTTTGATTTGTTTACCTGCACAACTATTTTGGCAAGTGAAATGAAGAAAAAATAAATAAATTCCAAGCATAAATATATCAATGCCATTGATTGTTTCAGTATGGAGATGTTGGAGTAACTCCATTTGAATGAATGAGTTGAACAATAGAGGAGAGCTCGAAAGACCCAATTCAAGATAACATGTTCGAAAACAGCAAAGTGCAGAAAGCAAACCCAGTTTAAAACTCTAACTGGAGAGAAGAGAAAAGATTCATAAATTATATCATAATCATATTCCATAATCACCATCAGTAGGCTAATTACATCATGACAAGCTAGATGAAAGTGTGCTTGGGGCAGATCTATAGTACAACAAAGGACAAAATGCCTAAGCCAAGCAAGAGATAAGAGCCGAATACAACACCACAGCTTATCGCAACCATCACGATTCCTGAGCCTACCACCACTAAAGTAGTAGAGCGGAGGAAGATTAATACAAATCAAAAGGGCTAGTAACATACATGGAAAGGGTGGTAGGATCATCAAACTAACACTCATTACCCAAAGATACCAAAAGGGGCAATAAGAGAGTAGGCATAGATAGGACTTATCCATAGTGGCGCTTCTTACCACTTTCCATGGAGACGGAGCAAGCGGTATCGCCATCGTCATGACCGAGCTTTCGTTTGCTGGACTCAGATTTAGAAGCGAAAAGGGCACCGGATGTGGAGAGTTGCTCAGCAGTCATTGGAGGAACACTAGAAGCATTAACCAGATTGGGATCAGAAACGGAGTGCACAACTCCCTGCAGCACCGCATTCACATGAGCCGAAACGTCGATCTCGGCGGAAGTAGCAATATCAATCATCATTCTATCAATTTCAGCCTCGGTTAAAGTCGCAGGCAAAGCTTCTCAGTCATGGATGTAGATAGGCTCCTCGTCATAGTCGACAAGGTCCAAATCATAGGTTTCCTTAAACATTGAATCAGACAAAGCTGTATCGAAAGCAGGGGAAGTGAATACCTCGACAGCGACCGGAGCACAGGATTGGGAGTTATTTGCAGTGGTGAGGAGCGGGGAACCAAGGTCGTTGATGGGTTCCCCCATAGGATCGCCAATGGGGTCTGGAATTGGAGCAGGCGGCACCACCTGAGTCACCACATTAGTAGCGGCAAGTGTGAATTCCGGGCCACTGTTCGAGGAATTCGATAAAGAGGAGTCAGATTCCTCGTCAACATTAGAACCAAATAAACCGAGGAGAGCGGTCTTTGAGTGGCCGAACATAGGCGGAGGGGCCTTCTTCTTGGAGGCAACAGTGGACCACTCACCCTCTGGCCAGTAGCATTGCCATCAACAAGCGTCTCTTCAGTTGCGCCGATATTGGTGTCAGAGTTGGCCGCAGATGCACCGGATACTTGGAGACGCAGTGGGCACACGTCAAAGTCATGGTCGGGAAGACCACAACTACCGCACCCCTCGGACAGAAACTCGAACCACACCGGGTAGACATCCAACTGGCCCTTCTGATTGAGTATCTTGATTTTGCGCTCCTTGATGCGAGTAATGTCAACTGCAACACAGACCCGTGGGTAACGGAATCTGGCACCATTCTTTCCAAACGCAGCGACCTTGATCACATCTCCAATTTTATTCCCTTCTATCAAGTCTTTAAGAACCTTGTCACTTACGTATTTGACTGGCAGTCCCGGAATCTGAATCCACACATCTAGGGTGGTTAGGGACTCAGACATCGGATCAAAATCAATCCGCCATGGTCTGATCACCAACATCTGTTTGGCCAAATGGAAGGGCCTACCGAGCCACACCTTTTCACGATCCTCCGCCAAGTCGAAGCGGAGTTCCATCCAGTTGTTCTTCATTGGTATGATTTGGAAACCTCCTACAAGAAATCTCCAATCGAAGGTGATTTTTTTCCGGATGGCCTTGATGCTGACAGGATTGCCGATGATTGTGGCAAAGACTGAGGTGAGACTCAGGTTTTTGATGTTGTCTTGAACCCCATCAAGCACTCCTTTGAGCTTCTCCATATTCAGAGCTTGACTCCATTTTTTGGATTTCTTTTTTTTTTTATCCGTTTGATTGCTACACCCACCCAAGGGAGGGGTAGAATCAACCGGGGGGTTGGCCTCATAAAGAGGATTTGGGCCCTTTCGGGATTTGGGTGGGGTGAGAAACGAATTCTCAGCCCCTATTTGTTCCTTACTTGGGCGTCTAGCCGGAGGTTGATCTTCTTCCATGGAAAGCAGAGCGCTGAGAAGAAAAGAACCAAAAAGAGAAATGAGGGAAAGAGAGGAAGAAAGGGAGGGGATGAAGGAGAGAGGTGCAAGGCAACAACCAAACCAAACCCCAAATTTATAGAACACCAGAACCCTCTGAACACAATTTTCAGAGAGGCGAGAGAGGTGGCGCTGCACCAAGCAGACAATAACTTTCCCATCCTGTACGCAGAAACCAACATTCATGAACAGCAAACCAACAGTAGCCCAAACGGCCGAAACGTAGAGAGGATCAGGCCAGGGAGGGGGTTTGATGGTGTTTTTAGGCTCAAAGCAGGACGCCCGGAGCCTCAAGCAAAGGTACGGAGACTGAAATAAGATGGGAAAAGATTGTAAGACAGGAACAGTAGGGCTATTGGGAGCCAACAACTGATCATGATTAGATCTAGGATCAGCAGAGCGATTTGGTTTGTTTGGGGAGGCTCCGAAAAGCCCGGTTGCAGTGGCAATCAGAGGATCTTCCGGGGATCGGGTTAGGTTTGGGATTTTGTTGTGTTATGATTTAAATTATGTTAGTTTATTATTATTATTATTATTATTATTATTATTATTATTATAAACTCCAAATAGTATAGAAATCAAACAACCGAATGTTTACAAGAAGTTAGTGGGCAGCCGAGAAACAAGCTGCGCGCCAACCCCCTCAGCAATGGGAAAAAAAACTCTGGTAAAAATATGAGCAGCTAGACAAGAACTAGAATCTAAGGCTAAAGAGAAGGAGCGGATCCGTCCCAGAAGCGCAATCGCATCCCCATCCAGCTCACCAAAGGAGGAGAAAGAAAAAGGCAAAAACCCATAACCAGCAGCAGAGCACACGTCCCGATACTTGGTGCACTTACGCCGCGCTGCGTCTAGAACACACCGTCCAGGAGCGAAGGAAGCCAAGCAAGTCTGAGTGAGGGGGGAGGAGCCCATGATATCAACACACACATCTCGACCCCGATCCCAAGAGTAAAGAAGAATGTCAGCGGGCCTAAGAGGTCCGCCAAGACTGTCAACAACACCAATGTCCACTTCCTTCCCAGAGGAGATCTGGTTAATTATTATTATTATTATTGTTATTATTATTATTATTATTATTATTATTATTATTATTATTATTATTATTATTATTATTATTATTATTATTATTATTATTATTCAGAGATTTGGTTAATTAAAAAATTCTGGAAATTAATCATTATATATTGTATATTTGTTTTAAAAAGAAAAATAGTATTAATCGGATTACTTATATATGATGTTATTTTTTGATGTTTTAATATATGATTTTAGAAATGGTAAAGTAATTTGGTATAATTGTTTTATAAATGTGGGTTATTAAAATGGATTGGTTTTTGGTGATTTATTATATTTAAATATTATTTGGTGTGTTATTAGATGTTATTTAAAGAATTCGATTTTAGGGATTTAAAAGTGATTGTCAGTTTTGGTCTATATATGGGGATTTTAAGGATGGATCTAATTGGTGTTAATTTAGAAAAATAATGTTCCAATTATTTAAAAGGGTTTTCAAGTTTTCTGAAAATTTTCTTAAAGGCTTTGTGGCTTTGAAACAGAGATGACGGTAGACATGGCCTCCCAGGTCAGGGTGAAAGGGTTAAAGGGTTGGCTCGGGTTAATGGTCAACCCAATGAAAATCGTTGATTCCCAATCAAATAGTTCCCACTCTCACAAATTACTATAATTGGCAAGAAAGGGGTTGAATCCTCGGGAGATTTAAGATTTCACAATGCAATTTGATCACCAACAAGTAACAAAAGTGGGAAAAGATGCGACTTTTAAATAAGAGCAAGTAAAGTAAAGTAAAGAAGGAATTTTGTTGTAAAATCAAGAGTAGAGAACGGTTTCACCAACGAATTCTTTGACATTGGTTGGCTTATCGATCATCGAATTCTTTTCAAGCTATTAACTTTCCTACAAATTCCTCTCCTCTTGGTTTATATGGATTAAAAGTCCTACGAGTCCAATTAATCCCTTACCCCTCAATGCAATCATAACACGGTTAAGATTTAACAAAGAGATAGCACAACATCCCAAGAACTTGAGCACATAAATAACACCAATTAAACACGGTAAATCGATGTTTAAAATATATTGCAACTTCCTACATAATCATGCTTCAAACACGGAATCCACAATCTTATCCATGCTACTATAGAAATAACGCAAATACGAAAGCATTAAATCTTAGCACGAAATCAATATTATCAAGTCAGACAAGCAAGATAACATCAATAACATAACAATAAGCACAAGGAAGTTGAAGGAATTATAATAGAGGAAAGATAACTTGAATTAAAAACTCACAATTCACCAACCAAGTATCCGAAAACGTAGGCGAAACACTAGGAAAATTAGCCGCTCATGGCTTACCTAAGCTCACTTCTCTTCTATGGTGATTTCTCCAATTGAAATCTAATTAAACTAACCCTAGAACATCCTATTTATAAGCCTAATGTCTTCCATAAAAGATAGATAAAAGATAGAAATTTCCTAAACAAACTAGATAAAAGATAGAACTTTCCTAATTTAACTCAGCGTTGGATTCCGCTGGCAGCGAGAAATTCCGCTGGCAGCGAATGGCCTTGATTGAGATCCTGTTGGATTTTCTCTACCACCTCGCTACCACACTCGCTGTCAGTGAACTCTCATGCCTTAGAATTTTTTCTATCCTCTTCGAGTCCTTCCTTCCGCTTCCGCGAGACACTGAATCCGCTGCCGCGAAAGATCCAACTCGCTGAGTTCCTTCTTCCGCTGGAGCCTCCATGGTCCTCGTGATTCCGCTGCCGCGAGTCCCTCAATCCGATGCAACGAGTTCATCCATCCGCGGGCGCGAGAGCCTTCATCCGCTGGAGCGAGTTGCCGAGTGTTAGTCGTCCTAGTGATTCTCGCTGACAGCGACTTCTTTTTCGCGGCAGCGAGTGGCTCGCTGTAGCGAGTGGAATCTCGCTGGCATCGGACGGTGTTGGCTTGCTCTTCCTCTTCGCTGGCTCCTCCTCTCACTGACTCTCTCTTCTCGCTGGCTCTCTCTCGCTGCTTTCTTTGCCGCTTGCTGGGCTCCAGGCTTCTGGTTCCACTCGCTGGCAGCGATTGATGCTCAGAAGCTTGATTCTTTATTGTTCTTCCCTCGTTCCTTCTTTCCTCCTTTCTTTCTCTTCTTAGCTTGATTTCTTGACTTCACTTGGCCATGTTTGACAGCTTTCCCTTGCTTTCCACCATGTCGGATTTACGATTCTGCACAATTCAACCGAAATAGTGTAGATTCTGAACTTTTCCATAAAAAGAGTTTAATCTAAATTAACACTAAAATATGCATATTCTACAATGTAGATGCAACTAAATTATCCTATAATGCCCATTAGAAATGTGCATTATCAAACTCCCCCACACTAAACCTTTTGCTTGTCCTCATCCCACACATATAATCTTCAAGCACTAACTTTGTCAAAAGCAACATCAAAGTGGAGGAGCCATGAACATGAATGCTAACATCCTAGCAAGTATATGAACGATTCAAAATAAGGCACATATCATCCAACCTCACCGGGATTATGTGTTTGCTCTCACTCTCATTGTGTTTAGGCTTAACAATATATCTCTCGACTCAATCCAAAATGCAAAAAGCTACATAGAAATTGACACATATATATCACATATTCTCCACCGCGGATGCCATCACTCACAAGCAACATCAAGAGGTCTTTATCAAGGTTGTAATGGGGCTTGGTAAGGAATTAAGGGCAAGGAGAATTTATGGTCATGTGATGCTCAAAATCCGGGAATCAAGATCCTAGATAATCAAACATCAACCATCCACTCTCTCAAAAACATCATCTTAAACTCAAGCTCCCACAACAACTTTACAAAAGACATTCATTTCTCAATCAAAGATTATTTCCAACTCTCACATTCATAATGAAAATAAAAAACTCAAACTCATGCTCATTTTTTTTTTCTTCTTTTTTTTTTTCTCATTTTTTTTTCATTCATTCATCATTTTTTTTTCTTCCTTTAGAGCCAAAACAATAATGTACAATGTGAGGAATAAAACTAAAATTACATACTCATCCTAAACTTGTAACTTTCTCAACAATAATCTCTTTTCCACTTAACCAAATCAATCATTCACCAATTCTAATCCTAATTCCCGGATAGGGTAAGGCTCATCATCGACTAGGATAAATTTTGTGGAGCTTCAAAGAAAAGGCTAAGGCTCAAATTTGCTACAAGCAAAGGACACATATGTAGGGTGGATATGGATAATAATATGGCTAAGAAAATCATGCCTCTATCATTTGAAACTCATAAGCAATATACATATAAATTCGGCCTCAAATATAGATAACAATGTCAATCTCAAGAGGTAAGTGCATAAGGAGAGTGTAATGTCACACAAGAAAGCAAAAGGGAATAAATATGATGAAAATCCCTTATAAGGCCAAAATTTCTCACTAGGACAAGTTTTGTTAGATTTCAATAGTGCCAATAAGAATCATACTTGCTCCATTAAACTAACAAGTCATGCTCCAATGAAAATCATACAAGTAGGTGACAAGATTAGCCAATTCAAACATATCATGGGATTTATAGGTCAAGCTCAAAAACTCAAATAAAATAGAGGACAATTAAGGCAAGATGGGTATTTGAATAATACATGAATGCAATGAATGATATTTTTGGGGTTTTGAATTTTTTCAAATTTTTTTTTCTTTTTTTTATGCAATATAAATGCTAGAAATAAACATGATATGCACATGAAAATTTTAAATATGACCTAACTAATGCAATATGTACACTAAACCCCTCCTCCACACTTGAATATTTCATTGTCCCTAATGAAATAAAGACAACAAAAATTAACCAATTGAAATAGGTGAGGGAGAAGGAAACTCACGAGCTCAATGTGGTGGTGGAAATTGAGTTTGCCACCCAAAGGGTGCCCAAGCGTTGAATTGGGCAATGATCTCCTCATGATTCCTTCGTTGTTTCTCCATGAGAATGTTATGGTTCTCCGCAATTTGTCGGCCCGTGGCATCTTGACGCTCGGTGATTTGACGGAAGGCACTCTCAAAATAGCCATGAGAGGGAAATCCATCATAAGACTCGCCATGGTATCTGCCATGTGAAGAACTAGCTCCCCCGCCATAAGACACTTGTGGATGGAATAATGTCTCCACTTGCATTACCGGTTCATACTCCATCTCTGTGGGTTCTTCATAAGGCTCCTCATATGCATCTCCTTCGTTGGCGTTCGGAGGTGGGCCCAATGGTAAGGCGTCGGATGGAATATATAAATCGGCGGGGGACGGACCGATGGGTAGTGAGCGAGGGAGTACCAAAGTGTGGGACTTATTTACCCCGGCATACCAAATGAAGCCCCCCCCATAATCATTTTCCCTCATGATGTTAGCCTTCTTTAGCGAAGCCAAATTGAGCCTATAGTTGTCCGCACAAGGGACATAGGCATTTAAATCAATGTCAAGCTCCAATGCAAGCAAGGTAATTAAGCCTCCAAAGCCAATCTTCACATCTTCCTTCCTTGAATGCTTTTTAGTAGCCTCGCTACAAGGGGAAAAGAAGAGCTCTACCCAATCCGGGGTCTCATGTGCTTCAGGCAATAAGCAAGTCATCCAAGCCCAACTTCCCTTGGAAACCTTGTTGATCTCGGCATGCCCGAAAAAAGTGTTGTTCAAGACCTTGTGGCAAAGTCTAAGGGAAGGGTGGACAATGCTAGAATTGTAGTCATTGCCGGAGGTCATGACCCTTTGTGTGACTTCCAACCATCGTTGTTGAGGGATGGAGCTAAGAGGCAATTCAGACCAATGGGCGGAGGGATTGCCCGTGATCCCAAATACATTCTTCAATTCTTCAAAAGTCATAGCTTGATTTGCCCCACCCAATCGAAAAGTGAAACCATCCTCACTAGCCATTGAAAAGGTTGCCAAAAACTCTCTAACCAAATCCGGATAAGTGCGGACACACTTGTCTACCAACCCATCAATATCTCCAATGCCCATAAATGTCCGCATACTTTCCTCAAGTCCCAATAATATCAATATGGGGATATCAAAAAATTTCGTCGAAATATACCGACGAGCATCGAGATCATCCCACCTAATGCTTTGAGCTCTAGTCAATCCCCTAGGCCTAACCATTGGTGGAGAAGCCATAAAAATTATAATCAAAGGATAGAGATCGAGGACTCACAAACAATGCGACTCACTGCAGGATTCTCGCTGGCAGCGAGTGGGATCCCGCTGGCAGCGACTCGCGTCAGGCCGGGGGAGCTGCGTTATGGGTGCGACTTGTAACGGCCCGGGATTATGATTCCCGAGTTACGTTTCGAGGGATTAAACCCCTCGTTAAGACCTTGCGCCCCGAGTACAGGTTGAAGGTTTCAAAACTTACTTTAATGTTTTCAAAGGGGGATTTCATACCCAAAATCGAAGGGATCGTTGGAATCCCCGGGGAAGTCCCCTGTACCTGTCGTAAGTCTAAGCGTGGAAATCAGAAATCATGCGACTAGCGAAAACAAGTGTAATACAAGAGTGTGCCACGGCAGAGCCGGGTCAAAACGGAGTCTAAAGTGTAAATCCAAAAATATAATCAGAGTCTGGTGAAGTCTATAACCCAGCGCTCACTCTCCGCCGACAAAATGACCCGCGCAATAAGCAAACAACACCGATAGGTTGAATATAAATAATACCTAAAAAAATTGATATGGGGCGGGATCAGATCGATGCCCACTTAACTCTGCATCCCAACCATAAGCACACATATACGCTATACCTAATAAAGATGCTTCTAGATGCATGGCGGAATATTAACACACTAACATGCTCCTAAGATCAAGTACATAATAATAATAAGGCCTTAGCATAGAATACCAAGTGGTATATCCCTCTCCTACCTCCACCCCTTCCGATAGGTGGAGACTGGCCAGCTCGTGAATGAATTCATTCATAATAGGGCGGCACGCATGCCTAACCCGCTCCACAATAAAGCCCGCAGGCATCTCATAATATAAGGAAGTGAATGACTCGATTGACTCAGGGTACCCGATGAGGCTGGGCTACCCTATGACCCTAGCAATGACTCTAGTTACTTCACAGATAACGACCGTTCTGTTTACATACGCATAAAGAAATGGGATGCTCAACGTAGATGCAACCTAGCATGGTGCTACATGGCATGCTGATCATGAATGCAACACCTAGTATATCATGCACCAAAAGCAGGGAATAACTCTATTCAATCTGAGTAAGCTCCGAAGAGACTTACCTGGCGGTGCAGAACAGCAAGACAAGCATTACGATAGATTAAAGATCACCTAGATACATATCATAACGTCCATATAAGTCTACATTTAACCATCCAATCCCGCAAGCACACATCACTCAATAAAGTATAACTACATCATCATCATTCTCATCAAGTTCAATCATTCATCATTTCATCACATTCCATAAGACTATATCATTCTCATCATTCCATTTCGCCACATTCGTATATTTGCAGTAATACTCATATATCTGCATGATCGTATATCTCCAAATTTCATCATATTAATTATAGCTCATAAGGCATAAGTCAAACGATACGAAATTCTAACATCTCATCATGCCGTTAGTCATTCATTCATGCCATTAATTCACACAAATCATGCTATTAGCCAATCAATCATATGAACATGCTAGTTAGTCATCGATCACATAATTCCCCAAGTTAGTCCCGAAACCGCTTCAAAATCCGAATCAACTAGTTAGAATTTCTGCCCTTTTGAAAACGCTCGACAACTTCATTTTTCGATTTAAATCCGACAACACCCTTTTAAATATCTAAGTCTCATAATATTATATTTGTTTTAAATCACCATAATATTATATAGTATTTTAAATACCATTTTATAAACACTTTAATAAAATATTTCCAAATCCCTTAAAATTCCCAACCATTTTTATTTTATAAAGCCCAACTCTAGTTAAATTACCAAACCGACCTCTTTTATTTTGTAAAACCCAAAACCGACACCCTTCTACTTTGTTAAATACCAAACCAAGCTCCCCTATCATTAACCCGAATTGAATACCCTTTAAAGTAATTAGGCCCAATTTCCCCTTTGGTTTTCTTTATAAAAAAAGGCCCAACAAACCCAATCTCATTCTCCCATTCATTCATCAATTTCAATTTCTGAACTAACGAAATGAAAAAGGAAGTGGGCCCCGGGCTGACATGGCGGTGATGTGGCAGTGGGGGCCATCCCTTCTTCTTCCTCCTTTGGGAACGAAATAAAACAGAGAAAAAGAGGGCATGGGTTCGGCGGAAGAAGAAGAAAAGGAGGAGCGGGGAGGCTCGCCGCCGGCGGCGGAGATGGGCTCTGGCCACCCGGGATCCGACTCCGACACACACACATACACACGAAAAGGGAGAGAAGAAGAAGAGAGAAGATATAGGCTCACCGAGGCGCGGTTTCGACGCTCGCCGGAAAACGTCCTCGGGGCGCGATTTGGCTTCACCGGTGTCGGATTCAAGTCGTTCTTGGCCTAGGAAGATCGGATGAGGATTAAAGGAGAACCTTTATGCGGTGTAAGGGAAAAAGAAGGTGAAAGAAGATTCTTACCCAGATTGAACCTGGAAAAAGAGAAGAAAGAAAAGGTATGGCGGCGCCGGTGACTCCTTGGCAGCTCGTCGACGTCTAGGGGAAGGTGGTGCGTTCCTGTGCTGCAGCTCGTCATGGAGGGAGAAAGAAACGGAGCTGGGTTGTTCTGCTCGGCCTCGCACACGGAAGCAGGGGACATCGCTCGGGGGTGGTCGGACGGGCGCTCGGAGATGCGCTCTACTGTTGCTGCTGCTCTCAGGATTCTCCAGGGCGCTCGGTCTGCTGGCGATGGCGCTCAAGGAGGAGGCTGGGTTGATTGGGGGATGATTTGAAGGCAATGAGGCTACTTGGGTTTGGCTTTGAAAACCAGGGAGTTTTTTTTTGTGGGTTCTTTTTGGAAGGGGAAAAAGGGTCAGATAAAATGGATAAAAGAGAGTGTAGGTAGGGGGATGTGTTTGTGTGGTTTTGAAATAAAATGAAGGGTGAGAAGGAGCTGCAGAACCTTTGACTGGGATGGATTGACAGCTTGCCAAAACTAGAGGGCAATGGTGTGTGGGGAAGAGAAAAGGAGTGGGAGCTGCTAACTCAAACAGGTAATGAACAGAAGGGAGTAGGTGTTGTAGGTTGGCTACTGATCGATCAAAAGGAAGGAGGAAAGAGTTGACTCGAAAAGTGGTAAGTGGTCACAACCCAATTTCAAAATACCCGAGAACAATTACCAAAACCCGCTTTCTCGATCAATTAGGTTTTTAAAATTCAGAGGATGATGTTGCCATGTCAGGTTAGCTTTCAAAATTTTATTTTAGGTTGAAAATCTGTTCCATGAGTTCTAAAATCCGAGTTGGCGAATTTTCCTTTAAATTCCGAATTTAAATTCATTTTAAATTTTTTTCTTCTTCCGAAATTTAGAATTTAAAAATCCGAGCCTTTACATCATCCACCTCTAAAAACAAGTCTTGTCCCCGAGACTAAAACCAAAACATAGTAGTGGATGAAGCTGGAAATAGGTGAGTCCAAGGGCCATTCCATCGATTTCGGAAGTGCCTCATAAGTGCCCCTATGAGATTCTCACCGTATCGTTGTCATGATCATAATATCCCCAATAGGTCGTAGCGAGATTGTGACATGGGCCCTTATCACAATCTTACCCCGGCTTCTCGGTTATATCATAACTCGAAAAACATTACATCACTTCCACTAGGTCTTAGCAAGCGGTCTATAAGAGCCCTTATAAAATGCATGTATCCACTTTGTGGGGCGTTGTAATGCAAGCCCGGCTAGAAAAATTCAAGGGGGTCTCAGTTCGAAAAGGTTTGGTTTCAAAATCATTGAAGTTCTCGATCGCGTTCAATTTACCAAAATCCACGTTAGTCTTTTTTTAAACATTATTCAAAATTCCTTAACCCGATGTTAGTCAAGCAGTTCCAAATTCAGGAGGTGGAATCATCCACCTCTAAGGGCTAATCCCATATTTCCTTCCTAGGTTTCAAGTCAGAATCAAATTTCATCAATCTGGTTCTATCATCCTAGCAGTTCTAATTCAAGGCATCATATAACATAGCAATCGTATCACGCATTCATAAACCGATCATACGCATGTCGGGGTAGTCACATGCCATAACAGATGTAGCATAGCATCGCACATAGTAGAATTCATCATATCATACCACATAAGTTGCACATCATATCATTCAGATAAGCACATAATACTTACGCTAACTAACAAGCATCATCACATCAGAGGCAAACCAGTGCTTCCGTACACTAGCATTTTATCAAGTTCAGGGGATAACGAGTGTTAGTACTAACAACTCACTATCGCTTATGACAATACATCAAGGAATCATCATCATCTATCGCATAGAACTCGCACAACACTCGGCCCCAAGTAACGCACACTTAGTCACATCCTTAAGAGAAACTGTCTATCACTACCAACCATAACAAAACACGACCATTACTTCTTATCTTTCGCATCAAGATCAACCTCACCTAAGTCTACCAACTCAAATCTGATACTAGTTCTATATACCGTTGCACTCAGCTTAGCATACAATCTCTATAGCCTCAAAACTATCCGCAATTTAAGGCCTACATCCCAATCAATTACTAGGTACCCCAACTCTTATGCTATCAATCCATATAAAGATCAATCTAATTTAATATCCAAAGCTCAAGTCCTCAACTGAACCACTCTCATGATCAATCTAGGCTCCTCTTAATAATCTCAATGACTCTGCCTAGGCTCTCAAGACTCCGTCTGACCATAATCTCCCAAAGAGGCATCTCAAATCACCTTGCTAACCTGATCACACTTCCCGTACCACTAATCACTCTCACTAGCCATCCACCTCTAAGAACCCAACTCATACTAACCATCTCACACCTGACACTCCCGACCAACTCTAAAATGGAAACCCATCTAGTGCTACTCCCAACCACGAATCACCAAGGCCCTCATCATCAACGCCTATCCTCAAAGACCAATCGCAGACTCTACCTCCTTGTCCCATTCCGAAACTCACGAAACCTGAACCATTCATGACTCCTCAAGCCGACCTACTCTAGATCCTCCTACCAGCATTTTCCAAATTTACCTCAACCTCCTACTTTTAACCATGACACTTTACCGTCCAAAGCTCTCTTTTACCGATCATTATTTCTGCAGAATCCCTAAATCGCCCTCGTCCGAGTTTCCCAAGTACCGCCCTTTCACCAACCTTCTAAAATCCTTCATCCTCTAACGTTCCCAATACATTCCGCCCTACCCAATTCTCAATTCCAAGATCTAAATCTCTCTATCTCATCCTCAAGGACACAGTCTTACTAGAAATCTCAACGACATCCTTGCCTAGCTACCGACCTTTCCTCCAAGACTCATCTCACATCCTCAAATACCTCAATAACCACAATAACATCCACTCATAAATCCCTATTCATCCCCTATGCTACAATCCTCCAACAAAGCATCTAGAAATCCTTCATTGATGAATTCTCGAAGTACTACCAATTCTATCCAAACAATCCTCAATTACTCATCACACATACAGTCCTGATATGAACAACCTAATATCCAAAATCGATAATTTCCCAACAACCTCATCCGGTACGAAGGCCGCTCCCAACCACCGAACACACAACCTAGTCCCAAATGCTACGAGTCCTTAGACATTCCTTAGCCGGTCGTCCTAAACGCCGCCCACGGTCCGCTCCTAGACTATCTAGACACTCTCTTTTGGTACACTAACTCGCTTATTAATACATCCCCTCAAGAATCTCTCCGATCCACTCTTAACTCACTCATCCACCTCTAGAACTACACTACCGGCACACACTATTTCCCCACACTACCTCTAACGAAGACCTTTCCCTCGAAATCTCGCTATCCTATTCTATTCCTCACCGATAACCTCCTTGAAAGCTCAACTATACTTATCGACTACTATCCCCAACAAGTCCTAACTCACTCGGCTCTTCTCAAGCTGACGCATCCTTCCTACACCTCATCTCACACAACCAATGACCAAACTCGAAGCCTCCAATCTACCCCCACCGAGGAATCACTAGACTCATGCCCAAGAAGAAAGCACCACCACATATATAGCTCATACATATTCACTAGCAAATCAGTACACCCAAGCATCAAGGCAAATCATCGCAAGTACAAGTTAGTCAGACAATCATTCACTTCCAATTCAACATATCAGTCATCACACTTCCAATTATGTCAGCTCTAGGCCTATCGCACAACATCAATTCCGAATAATATAGAAGATCAGCGGTTTGAATAACGTCCTTTCTTGAGTCATCTAAGAGGACCACATCCGCATCTACCATCTTCAAAATGTGTCCGTCCTTTGTATACCATCGACGACGTCTGTCCCGTGGTCTATGGGTCATGGACCCACCACGCTTCCGTTGCACCACTCTGATTCCATTTGATCATTCGTTTTCTCTTCTATGTCGATGTTCATTAAGGGGATCGCGAGGGGTTAGAAGTCACAGATATAGGGGAGGGAAAGGGAGGACAATACGACTTCCTCAAGGATTCAAACACAGACCAGGACTAGAGATGACGAGACTCAAGACAAGACGCGAACCCGAGAGTTACAACAATGCCCTTAGGGTATTCTATGAGGTTACAAGTGCGGCAAACAAACGCATAGTAATCACGAAATATCTGAGTCATATTATTCCACACTAGCATGTACCTAGTCACAGGAATAGCGTCCTATGCATTCATAACATGTTCACATAATTATCTCTACATGTACGCGGATAGGCTAAAAACTTATCATCTCAGGCACTAATCATGCTTGACATATTAAGATCAGGTATGCACCAGCCGACAATAGACATATGCAGCATAAGTTATATATGACATAGTGAGCATTATAGGACATCACATGTATGATTCATTACTCATTTTAAGTGTACACCTAAGCAGGTCAAACAATGTGGGTTCAAGGTAAGCATGTTAAGATGCACTCTAATAATCATGTATGAGGATATGCCTAAGTCAATTGGGCATAGCAACTATCACATCAAACACAACCATGAACATGTATTATGACAAGTATGACACATAATTGCATGATGGTCCATAATTAGGAGATATATATCCTACATGATACTACCAACACTCATTAAGCAAGTACATAGTCAACGAGGTTCAATTGATCAACTTAACATGCTAGGAGTTTATTTCACATGATACTCATACAAGAGGGTTGACCACACTATCATGGACCTAATTCGAGGGAGAGTAACAATCATGGGAATTCATACATTTGGCACATATATATATATTCATTCATAAGTGCAACCGTGCAAGATATCAGACAAGTCATGCTGAGATATATCAATGCATTATGTCATACAATTAGAAGGAGTGTTACTATTATAACCGGACAGAACTCCCCAAAGACAATCACCGACTCATTACCTCGTTTTCCGTGGGACACTAGTATGACTCGCTCGGTAGGACACAAGGACACTCACGCTTTTCCCGAGAGGCGAGGGTAGAACTTGTGTTTAGACTCTCGTGGTAAGAAGACACGGTTGACCAGTATAAGAATCGAGAAGGATAACTCCATAAGACAAATCACTTCTAACTCAAAATTGTTTCATTGATCACCCTTCCTAACATACTCATGAATTTCCCATATCCGACAAACCCCCGGGATTAGCTAGTTGACCGACCCGCATTTTCCCATAGAAATCACCAACCTCAGGTATGAGACTCGATAGAAGCATAGATGGTGGGATATCAAGCAAGACTCAAAACGGGAAGAGCGGACGCTCCTCAACCCTTGCTAACATGCCTAGATGTTTTGGTGTGACGGTTGACGGAGTCAAAATCATCAGGGGTCTGAACTATGGAAGAGCTATTCCGACAAAACAGGAATTCCAATGACATAAGAATGAGGTATTCTCCCACTATCTCGTTTGCACAATTATTCAATACATGATTCAAGTCAATGCATACCGATTAGTTCTCTATCTTAAGCACAATAGCACTCAGCATGGAAGAAATCAAGGGGATAAATATGATCCTCTTCGAGGAGGATCGCCCTCGGGCCCAGTTGGATATAATGCATACACTCACAGAGACGATCTATGTCGTCCTTCGAGGGATGGCTGACCGAAGGGGCAAATACCTCACGGCCCCCTAGCCCAAGCTACTCCAACCTTCGGGCTCCTTGGAGTCTTCAAACCCCGTCTGTAAAAGAAAGCTATTATCTAGCCTACCCGTTCCCAACTACATCCATTAGGGATGGCCTAGCGCCTTTACTACCCCGTAATTTCCCTTTGTTTGATTACCGGATTTATTTAGTCAAGTTCATATTTATTCCATTTGAGTTAGCCATATTAAATTCATTTTGCCCTTTCTAAAACATTTTGGAAAAACATTTGAAAACCTTGGGCCATTTCCAAAACCACTTCAACCTATCATACTCGGTTTGCATAACCTGAGCTCTGATACCCCTTTGTAACGGCCCGGGATTATGATTCCCGAGTTACGTTTCGAGGGATTAAACCCCTCGTTAGGACCTTGCGCCCCGAGTACGGGTTGAAGGTTTCAAAACTTACTTTAATGTTTTCAAAGGGGGATTTCATACCCAAAATCGAAGGGATCGTTGGAATCCCTGGGGAAGTCCCCTGTACCTGTCGTAAGTCTAAGCGTGGAAATCAGAAATCATGCGACTAGCGAAAACAAGTGTAATACAAGAGTGTGCCACGGCAGAGCCGGGTCAAAACAGAGTCTAAAGTGTAAATCCAAAAATATAATCAGAGTCTGGTGAAGTCTATACCCCAACGCTCACTCTCCGCCGACAAAATGACCCGCGCAATAAGCAAACAACACCGATAGGATGAACATAAATAATACCTAAAAAAAATTGATATGGGGCGGGATCAGATCGATGCCCACTTAACTCTGCATCCCAACCATAAGCACACATATACGCTATACCTAATAAAGATGCTTCTAGATGCATGGCGGAATATTAACACACTAACATGCTCCTAAGATCAAGTACATAATAATAATAAGGCCTTAGCATAGAATACCAAGTGGTATATCCCTCTCCTACCTCCACCCCTTCCGATAGGTGGAGACTGGCCAGCTCGTGAATGCATTCATTCATAATAGGGCGGCACGCATGCCTAACCCGCTCCACAATAAAGCCCGCAGGCATATCATAATATAAGGAAGTGCATGACTCGATTGACTCAGGGTACCCGATGAGGCTGGGCTACCCTATCACCCTAGCAATGACTCTAGTTACTTCACAGATAACGACCGTTCTGTTTACATACGCATAAAGAAATGGGATGCTCAACGTAGATGCAACCTAGCATGGTACTACATGGCATGCTGATCATGAATGCAACACCTAGTATATCATGCACCTAAAGCAGGGAATAGCTCTATTCAATCTGAGTAAGCTCCGAAGAGACTTACCTGGCGGTGCAGAACAACAAGACAAGCATTACGATAGATTAAAGATCACCTAGATACATATCATAACGTCCATATAAGTCTACATTTAACCATCCAATCCCGCAAGCACACATCACTCAATAAAGTATAACTACATCATCATCATCTCATCAAGTTCAATCATTCATCATTTCATCACATTCCATAAGACCATATCATTCTCATCATTCCATTTCGCCACATTCGTATATTTGCAGTAATGCTCATATATCCGCATGATCGTATATCTCCAAATTTCATCATATTAATTATAGCTCATGAGGCATAAGTCAAACGATACGAAATTCTAACATCTCATCATGCCGTTAGTCATTCATTCATGCCATTAATTCACACAAATCATGCTATTAGCCAATCAATCATATGAACATGCTAGTTAGTCATCGATCACATAATTCCCCAAGTTAGTCCCGAAACCGCTTCAAAATCCGAATCAACTAGTTAGAATTTCTGCCCTTTTGAAAACGCTCGACAAATTCATTTTTCGATTTAAATCCGACAATACCCTTTTAAATATCTAAGTCTCATAATATTATATTTGTTTTAAATCACCATAATATTATACCTTTAAATCTCAATAATAATATTTTATATTCTAAATCTCAATTAATATTATAGAGTATTTTAAATACCATTTTATAAACACTTTAATAAAATATTTCCAAATCCCTTAAAATTCCCAACCATTTTAATTTTATAAAGCCCAACTCTAGTTAAATTACCAAACCGACCTCTTTTATTTTGTAAAACCCAAAACCGACACCCTTCCTCTTTGTTAAATACCAAACCAAGCTCCCCTATTATTAACCCAAATTGAATACCCTTTAAAGTAATTAGGCCCAATTTCCCCTTTGGTTTTCTTTATAAAAAAAGGCCCAACAAACCCAATCCCATTCTCCCATTCATTCATCAATTTCAATTTCTGAACTAACGAAATGAAAAAGGAAGTGGGCCCCGGGCTGACATGGTGGTGATGTGGCAGTGGGGGCCATCCCTTCTTCTTCCTCCTTTGGGAACGAAATAAAACAGAGAAAAAGAGGGCATGGGTTCGGCGGAAGAAGAAGAAAAGGAGGAGCGGGGAGGCTCGCCGCCGGCGGCGGAGATGGGCTCCGGCCACCCGGGATCCGACTACGACGCACACACATACACACGGAAAGGGAGAGAAGGAGAAGAGAGAAGATATAGGCTCACCGAGGCGCGGTTTCGACGCTCGCCGGAAAACGTCCTCGGGGCGCGATTTGGCTTTACCGGTGTCGGATTCAAGTCGTTCTTGGCCTAGGAGGATCGGATGAGGATTAAAGGAGAACCTTTATGCGGTGTAAGGGAAAAAGAAGGTGAAAGAAGATCCTTACCCAGATCGAACCCGGAAAAATAGAAGAAAGAAAAGGTATGGCGGCGCCGGCGACTCCTTGGCAGCTCATCGACGTCTAGGGGAAGGTGGTGCGTTCCTGTGCTGCAGCTCGTCATGGAGGGAGGAAGAAACGGAGCTGGGTTGCTCTGCTCGGCCTCGCACACGGAAGCAGGGGACATCGCTCGGGGGTGGTCGGACGGGCGCTCGGAGATGCGCTCTGCTGTTGCTGCTGCTCTCAGGATTCTCCAGGGCGCTCGGTCTGGTGGCGATGGCGCTCAAGGAGGAGGTTGGGTTGATTGGGGGCTGATTTGAAGGCAAGGAGGCTATTTGGGTTTGGCTTGGAAAACCAGGGAGTTTTTTTTTTGTGGGTTCTTTTTGGAAGGGGAAAAAGGGTCAGATAAAATGGATAAAAGAGAGTGTAGGTAGGGGGATGTGTTTGTGTGGTTTTGAAATAAAATGAAGGGTGAGAAGGGGCTGCAGAACCTTTGACTGGGATGGATTGACAACTTGCCAAAACTAGAGGGCAATGGTGTGTGGGGAAGAGAAAAGGAGTGGGAGCTGCTAACTCAAACAGGTAATGAACAGAAGGGAGTAGGTGTTGTAGGTTGGCTACTGATCGATCAAAGGGAAGGAGGAAAGAGTTGACTTGAAAAGTGGTAAGTGGTCACAACCCAATTTCAAAATACCCGAGAACAATTACCAAAACCCGCTTTCTCGATCAATTAGGTTTTTAAAATTCAGAGGATGATGTTGCCATGTCAGGTTAGCTTTCAAAATTTTATTTTAGGTTGAAAATATGTTGCATGAGTTCTAAAATCCGAGTTGGCGAATTTTCCTTTAAATTCCGAATTTAAATTCATTTTAAATTTTTTTCTTCTTCCGAAATTTAGAATTTAAAAATCTGAGCCTTTACACGACTCGCTGGCACTGAAGGCTACTCGCTGGCAGTGAACAGGGTGACACCGACGGGCTCCGGAACTGCTATGTAAGTGGTGAGACTCGCTGGCAACGACTGGTTTTCGCAGCAGCGAATGGGATCACCTGTTGGGCTCGGAGGTTCTGCAGTGTCGCTGGTGGCGGCTACTATTCTGCGGGAGCGAGTCGGAGCTTCCGAGACTCCGACGTCGGAATTCAACAATTCCTTCACGAAAGTTGCCCAACTCGACCCGATCTACGCAATGGCGGGAGAATAAAAGGGATTTGGGTGATTTTGTGGTTATGTGGTGGTTGATGGGTGGTCGGAATGTGGTGTGGTTGCGTAGATCAGCTCGTCGGGAGTCGGAATCTGGTGCCGGAATTGGTTTTCAGGGTGGTGGAGATGATGAGGTGGCTATGGAGGTGGAAGCTTGGAGGTCCTTTAATGCAGTTTTTGGAAGGAGGAGGGAGATGATGAAAATGGAAATTGGGGGATGATGAATATTAAGAATGGGTAAAAAAGGAAAGTAGTTAAAAGGTAAGTGGGTAAAAAGGGGTAAATGGAATTTCCACTATTTTATTCTTTTTTTTTTGGAAATCCGGCGGGCCCATGGTCTGGTTCAGGAGGATTGGGTTCGCTGGCAGCGGGTCCGGTTCGCTGGCAGCGACTCGGGCTGCTTGGCCCGGCTCCTCCTGGGTTGCTTATGGCTACTCTCGCTGGCAGTGAGTTGGGTTTGCTTTAAGCGAAAACAGACCAGTGCTTCCTTTTTCCGACTTCTTCTCTTAACGCTGCAAGGTTAGCTCCCCACTATTCCGAAAGAAAAAATCTATCTAATGTAATAAGGAAATTTCTAACCTATTTAGATAAATAAATAAACTAAAACTAATTGACTAATTATGAAAGTGAAATTGCAAGACGAAAAACTTACCTCGGGTTGCCTCCCGAGAAGCGCCCTTGTTTTATGTCGTAGGCTCGACGGTATGACCCCTCAATGGGTCTCATTTGTAGGCTCTTGGAGGGTCATCTCCTCCATGATCTTGTCGGAGAAGCCATCATAGTAGCGTTTTAGCCGGTGGCCATTTACCTTGAACACGTGTGCATTCTCCTCATCCTTGATTTCTACCGCTCCATGTGGATATATGTGGATGATGGTGTAGGGACCTCTCCATCTTGAGCGTAGCTTTCCCGGAAAAAGATTAAGGCGCGATTGATAGAGAAGTACCTTGTCACCTACCTTAAAGTCCTTTCTCAAGATGTGCTTGTCATGCCATGCTTTGGTCTTTTCTTTGTAAGTGATGGCATTGTCATATGCATCCCAATGAATCTCCTCTAATTCTTGAACTTGTAGCTTGCGGAACCCGCCAACCTCATCTACTCTCATGTTGCATTATTTCACCGCCCAACAGGCCTTGTGTTGGAGTTCTACCAGAAGATGACATGATTTTCCATAAACTAAGCGATAAGGAGACATACCTATTGGTGTTTTGTAGGCCGTGCGATAGGCCCAAAGAGCATCATCTAGCCGTTGGCTCCAATCTTTTCGGTTTGGTGCAACCGTCTTCTCCAAGATTCTCTTGATCTCTCTATTTGACACTTCGGCTTGCCCATTGGTTTGAGGGTGATAGGCGGTGGATACCCTATGTGTGACATGATATTTCTTCAAGAGAGCGGCCACCGTCTTGTTGCAAAAGTGGGTACCTCGATCACTAATTAATGCACGTGGAATACCAAATCTAGTGAACAAATCCTTATAGAATCCTGAAACCACTTTAGAATCGTCAGTTTTGGTGGCCTTCGCCTCCACCCATTTGGAGACGTACTCCACCGCAAGTAAGATATAAAGATTTCCAAAGGTACTAGGAAAAGGGCCCATGAAATACATCCCCCAAACATAAAAAATTTCATAAAACATCATCCTAGTTTGAGGCATCTCATTTGTAGTCGCAATATTCCCTATGCGTTGGCACCGATCACAAGATTTACAAAAAGCATATGCATCACGAAAAATTGTGGGCCAATAGAATCCCGAATCAAGTACTCTTTTAGCCGTTTTGTTTGGTCCAAAGTGTCCTCCACATGCATAAGAATGACAAAAGCTAAGACGGACAATACCTCATTATCCGGAAGGCATCATCGAATGATTTGATCCGCACAATGCTTCCAATGAAACGGATCGTCCCAAACATAGAATCGAGCGTTGTGGGGAATCTTGTCTTTCTTGTACTTGGGAAAGTTTGGAGGAAACTCCTTCGAGACAAGAAAATTGACTATGTCCACGAACCATGGCCAAGGAACGTTGGCTGCCATCAACAAAGGTGTAAAGGAGTCCGGACATACCTTCTGGGCAGAATCCGCTGGCAGCGAGTCATGTTCACTGTCAGCGAATGGAGTCAGAATGTGAGCTGGTGCCGGCAACTGGAGAGGTTCGCTGGTGACTTGACTCGCTGGTAGCGGGATGGGTTCGCTGTCAGCGAGTTGGATCCGCTGGCTTACAGGAGTCTTCGCTGTCAGCGAGTCTTCAACACAACTTGAAACGAAGTGTAGAGTTTCGTCCAAAAATTCTCCAAGTGCTTGTAGCTTCTCCCCACACTATTCAGGTGAACAATGCGGCTAAAGTGATCGGCCACATAGTTTTCCGCGCCCTTCTTGTCTTTGATTTCGATGTCGAACTCGCTCAAGAGCAAGATCCACCGAATAAGCCTTGGTTTGGTGTCCTTCTTCTTCATGAGGTACCTAAGGGTTGCATGATCGGAGTAAATTATTACCTTTGCACCTAGCAAGTATGTGCGGAACTTGTCCAAGGCAAACACCACGGCCAGTAGCTCCTTTTCTGTGGTTGTATAGTTCCGTTGGGCTCCATTTAGCATCATTGAAGCATAGTAGATGACGTGTGAGGCTTTGTCAATCCTTTGTCCAAGAACCGCTCCGACGGCGTAGTCGCTAGCATCACACATTAGCTCAAATGGGAGGGTCCACATCGGGGCTTGAATGATTGGTGCGGTGACAAGACGACTTCTCAACTCGTGGAAAGCCTCCTTACACTTCTCATCAATCTCAAATATGGTGTCCTCCTTGGGGAGTTCACAAAGAGGTGCGGTGATATTGGAGAAATCCTTCATGAATCGGCGATAAAATCCTGCATGACCAAAGAAAGAGCAAACTTCGCGCACATTAGTAGGGCAAGGCAAAGATTGAATGATGTCAATCTTTGCCTTGTCAACCTCAATTCCCTTTCGGGAGACGATGTGACCTCATACAATCTCTTGCTCAACCATAAAGTGACATTTTTCAGAATTCAAAACCAAATTTGTTTCAACACATCTTTTTAAAAACAATGCCAAATGGTCTAAGCAAGAGTTGAAGTCATCGCCATGAACGGTAAAATCATCCATAAAAACTTCAATGAACTTTTCAATATACTCGGAGAAAATACTTACCATACACCTTTGGAATGTA
The DNA here is from genome assembly GCA_037127255.1 of Persicaria tinctoria. NCBI lineage: Eukaryota > Viridiplantae > Streptophyta > Magnoliopsida > Caryophyllales > Polygonaceae > Persicaria > Persicaria tinctoria. The sequence goes on along the minus strand of JBANSL010000005.1, from coordinate 25,500,610 downwards.
CCCGGAGCATTGCATAGCCCAAGAGGCATTCGGGGATATGCAAAAGTGCCAAAAGGACATGTGAATGTTGTTTTCTCTTGGTCCTCCAGTGCGATGGCAATTTGAAAGTAGCCCGAGTAGCCATCCAAGAAACAATAGTAAGCTCTCCCGGCAACGGCGCCAAAAACTTGACGGGATGAAAATCGTTGATTCCCAATCAAATAGTTCCCACTCTCACAAATTAGTATAATTGTTAAGAAAGGGGTCGAATCCTTGGGAGATTTAAAATTTCACAATGCAATTTGATCACCAACAAGTAACAAAAGTGGCAAAATATGCGACTTTTAAATAAGAGCAAGTAAAATCACCCACGAATTCTTTGACATTGGTTGGCTTATCGATCATCGAATTCTTTTCAAGCTATTAACTTTCCTACAAATTCCTCTCGTCTTGGTTTATATGGATTAAAAGTCCTACGAGTCCAATTAATCCCTTACACCTAAATGCAATCATAACACGGTTAAGATTTAACAAAGAGATAGCACAACATCCCAAGAACTTGAGCACATAAATAACACCAATTAAACACGGTAAATCGATGTTTAAGATATATGTCAACTTCCTACATAATAATGCTTTAAACACGGAATCCACAATCTTATGCATGCTACTATAGAAATAACGCAAATACGAAAGCATTAAATCTTAGCACGAAATCAATATTATCAAGTCGGCCAAGCAACATAACATCAATAACATAACAATAAGCACAAGGAAGTTGAAGGAATTATAATAGAGGAAAGATAACTTGAATTAAAAACTCACAATTCACCAACCATGTCTCCGAAAACGTAGGCGAAACACTAGGAAAATTAGCCGCTCAGGGCTTACCTAAGCTCTCTTCTCTTCTATGATGATTGCTCCAATTGAAATCTAATTAAACTAACCCTAGAACATAATATTTATAAGCCTAATGTCTTCCATAAAAGATAGATAAAAGATAGAAATTTCCTAAACAAACTAGATAAAAGATAGAACTTTCCTAATTTAACTCAGCGTCGGATTCCGCTGGCAGCGAATGGCCTTGATTGAGCTCCTGTTGGATTTTCGCTACCACCTCGCTACCACACTCGTTGTCCGCTTCCGCGAGACACTGAATCCGCTGCCGCGAAAGATCCAACTCGCTAGAGCGAGTTCCTTCTTCCGCTGGAGCCTCCATGCTCCTCGTGATTCCGCTGCCGCGAGTCCCTCAATCCGTTGCAACGAGTTCGTCCATCCGCGGGCGCGAGAGCCTTCATCCGCTGGAGCGAGTTGCTGAGTGTTAGTCGTCCTGGTGATTCTCGCTGCAGCGACTTCTTTTCCGCGGCAGCGAGTGGCTCGCTGCAGCGAGTGGAATCTCGCTGGCAGCGGACGGTGTTGGCTTGCTCTTCCTCTTCGCTCGCTCCTCCTCTCGCTGGCTCTCTCTTCTCGCTGGCTCTATCTCGCTGCTTCCTTTGCCGCTTGCTGGGCTCCAGGCTTCTGGTTCTACTCGCTGGCAGCGATTGATGCCCAGAAGCTTGATTCTTCATTGTTCTTCCCTCATTCCTTCTTTTCTCCTTTCTTTCTCTTCTTAGCTTGATTTCTTGACTTCACTTGGCCATGTTGGACAACCTTTCCTTGCATTCCACCATGTCGGATTTACGATTATGCACAATTCAACCGAAATAGTGTAGATTCCGAACTTTTCCACAAAAAGAGTTTAATATAAATTAACACTAAAATATGCATATTCTACAATGTAGATGCAACTAAATTATCCTATAATGGCCATTAGAAATGTGCATTATGGCCTGCCGGGTCAGGGTGAAAGGGTTAAAGGGTTGGCTCGGGTTAATGGTCAACCCAATGGGTCGGATGTGACAGTTACCAGCAATTGTCACATGAATTGATAAATTCATGGAGAGTTTAGTTGTGTGACATGATTTATTATGTAATGTGACGTGGGATAGTTTCAACCCAATTTGAGGTTTGATTTGATTTGCAGTTGGGAGCTGTTGTTGGGAAGGGGTCTGGTGGTGATGACGGGGACAATCATGCTGAAGGTGAATCTATCAAGGCAAGGGACCGGGGGGGGGGGGCAGGAAAGAGCAAGGAAGTAAGTTTTTTTTTTTTATCAATTCATGGAGACAAGGAGAATTTTGTTGTATGACATGAATTGTTTTGTTAAGTAACACATGATAGTTTCAGCCCAATTTCAAGTTTGATTTGATTTTCAGTTGGGAGATGCTGTTGACAAGGGGCCTGGTGCTGATGACGGGGAAAAGCAAGCTGAAGGTGAATCTGTTAAGGCAGGGGATGGGGGGCAAGAAAGACACGGAAAATTGAGGATCCACTCTCAATATTTATCCAAGGGGAAGTGTTATAATATTATCTTGTATTATTAAATTAGGGATGGATAAATACAGTAAATACTAGTACATCCTAGTTCCATATGTAAACTCCTATATAAAGAGTCTTGAAGACTCCCAATAACATATCAATTCCTCCTCTCTTATCTCTATATCTCTTCTCTTATCTTCAGTTTATCACAATTTCTGGATTTTCCATTACAAAAATTTCAATCAAACCCATGTTTATCTTTTTTTTTTATATATAAATAAAAGATAAGTATGTCAAATATCAAATAAAACGTGTCTATTAATTTAGGAGGTTGTATTGATGGTAGGCTTCTCAATGAAATGGTTAACCTAATCCAACCTTTGATTATTACAGCTGATATTGAATTCCTCACTCGACACCCTTCCAATAGTGCAATTAAATATGCAGTGTTTAGTTTGGGGAACAATAAATCCCAAGGTCCCGACGGATTTCTTGTCGAAATCTACAAGAAATATTATGATATTGTTGGTGTCTCTATTATTAGAGCGATAAAGGGGTTTTTCCACCCTCGTAAAATTCTCAAACAAATAAACCATACATTTATATCACTACTTCTAAAGCGGGATAACCCTTCCAATACTAGTCATTACCGCTCAATCAGTTGATGTTCCACTTTATATAAAATCATTTCAAAAAATTTGACAGAAAGAATCAAAATAATTATCGATAAACTAATTCACCCACTACAAGGTGCCTTTGTGTCTGACAGGGTCATCCAAGACAATGTCCTAATAGCTCACGAAATCTTTCACACCTTCAGATCGCGTAAGGGCAGGGAGGGTTGGTTGGCGATAAACTAGATATGGAAAAGCGTACGATAGAGTGGACTGGAACATCACAAAAAAGTTTTAGAAAAATTCAGGTTCCACCCTACATTCATTGTGTGGATTATGGAATGTATTACGACTGTTTCCTTTTCTGTGCTAGTGAACAACGGCCATACAAATATGTTCTTCCCTCTCGTGGTCAGCATTAGGGAGATCCTCTATCCCTTTTCTTGTTTATTCTCGGTGCATAAATTTTAGCTCGAAAACTCTCAGTAGAAACAAATGTGGAAAACAGTCTAATAGGATTTTCCTTTAGTAGAAGTGGCTCTCAGGTCCCTTTCCTATCTTTTGCCGACGATATCATTATTTTTACAAGAGGCAGTGTTGTTGCGGGACAGAAGGTTAGAGAAATAATTGATACATATTGTAATATTTCTGGACAAAAAGTCAATTATCATAAATCTAGCTTCCAAGCCACAAAAGGCATTTCGAACTCCGGGATTTCAGAACGTAGCAGTTGTTTAAGTATTACATATGAAAACTCATTGGAAACATATCTCGGATGTCCGATCATTAATGATGGAGTTAACAAACACACATTCGAAGACATTATCTGTAAATCTAAAGAACAACCAAGTAAATGACGCGCTAATGCTCTATCACGACAGGGTCGTGCAATCCTCATTAACACAAACTTATTAGCCAAACCGTTGTATACAATGCAAAACTTTTTTTTTTACCCTCATCAATACATAAAGAGCTCGACCAGATTAACAGAAAGTTCTTTTGGAATAAAGAACTTCAATACCGCCCGCTTATTAGCTGTGATAGGATCTGCAGACCAAACAAATATGGGGGGGGGGGGGGGGTGTTGGGCTTAGGATATCGAAAGAGATGAATGAAGCCCTTCAAATGAAATTACTATGGAAAATATTGTATGAACATGAAAATATTTGGGTGTCTCTCATAAAACACAGACACCTTTGTCCAGCTAATATCCTTGAATACAAGAAAAGCGGAGATACTTCATGGCAATGGGCCAAATTGACAACTCTTATAGATAAATTTAAGACGGGATTTATTTGGTCATTAGGAAATGGAACGTCTATCAAATTTTGGACGGATAATTGGATTACGACCTCCTCTCTGTTATCTAGGGAGGACTGCCCCCAATTTAATAATATAGAGAAAACCGTTAATGACTATATCTTAGGTGGTAGATGGTGGACGGAAAACCTCAACAATTCTTTAACAAATGACATAGCCAAAGAAATCTTGGACACTCCACTTCCCGTTTCTCCTTTTAAGGATCGTTTATATTGGTGGCCTGATAGGGCTGGTTGGTTCACCACGTCGAGTGCATAGAAACTAATCACAACTGAATCCTCATTGAACATAGACAATAACGCTTGGATATGGAATTTGGATATTCCGCCTAAGATCAAAAATTTTCTATGGAAAGTTTATCAGAATGGCCTCCCAACTACCGTTAGGCTTGCCCAACGTGGGACTTCTGTTCCTTTCACATGTAAACTGTGCATATGAAGATAATGTTCACCTCTTACTAGAATGTCAATATGTGCGCTCTCTCTTTCGTTTACCTTCTATGGTAAACTCAAAGATATCCAGTATGATAAATCATTCACAGGAGATAAAACCCATCATTTCGTTAATTGGAAACAAGCTTTCATTCGTTGTCAAGGCGGAGCTTGCCTTTGCTTGGTGGACGGCTTGGTACATTCGAAACCAACTTGTTTTTACACAAGTCCTCATACCTCATAGAGACAGTTCATTGCGTATTATTAAAACCCATAAGGAAAATTGGAGTAAAACTTCGCGCTTCAAGTATAGCTTGGATAAGGACATCCCCTTACGCACATAAACCTCCAAGCACCTAATGACGAAAAGAAATCATGCTAACATTACATGGCGCAAGCCTCCTAAGGGAACTTTCAAACTAAATTTTGATGGATCCACAATTTCAAACAACGTCATCTCGGCTGGAGCTATAATCTGAGACTGGGAAGGTCCTCAGATACACACTTGTTATCAAAAACTTGGAACTCAAATCCCCTTGAAAGCGGAAGCTCTGGCTCTTAAACTGGGAATCAATCAGACTCTAAAACTCTGTATTGACAAACTCCACATTGAAGGTGACTCCCTGATAATCATAAACCACCTAAATAAAAAAACTAAATGCCCTTGGAAAATTGAACTGATCTTATCAGATGTTATACTTTTACTATCGACTATGAAAGAAGTGTCCTTCTTTCATGTTCCCCGATTAGGCAATAGAGTTGCGGATAAGGTTGCACATCTTTGCTACTCTGCTTGGGGTGTCCATATTCACAATGATTCCGGTCTTTTAGACGTCATCCGTAAGGATGCCATCGGGTAGAACGCTCGCCCGAATTCTTTCCAAATAAAAAATATATATATGTATCAGGTTAATTTAGAGCTTTTAGAGTATGTAGAGAGCTTGATTATTGATAGCATCTATTGAGAGATGATTATAGGGCATGTTTGCATCGGGTTTAGGGCCTTTGAGTTAGTTATTATATAATTTTTGGCCCTTTTTGGTTTAGTTTGGTGAAATCGGTGTCTACCGCTCGTTTGTTATGATTTCAGGTGTTTTGGAGCGGTTTTGATGTCGATTCAAGAGTTGGAGGAGGAAGAGATGATTCAGGGCTCTATTGTAAGCGTAGAAGTTGTCAAAGATGAGCTACATGGATGGAATCGAGGAGACGTACCAAAAGAAGCAAAGCAAGCTCGAGTGCTCGACCAAACTCAACCCCTAGAAACCACTCGGCCGAGTGGTGCCAGGGTGAACAAGCCAGAATCCACTCGACCGAGTGTAGAAACCACTCGACCATGTGTTTCCTGTCTTTCGAATTATACTCGTTTTGTTTTCTAAACATTGGGGGGATTCGAATGGTTGGGAGTTCAGATCAGTTTTGGGGCCCAAAAATCTGACATTGTAGAGATCTATATGGAAGCTTTGGAGATTGGATATTCTTAAAGATACTTTTGTTCGATTCATCAAATTTTGGTAATTTTCCGTTTTTGTTTCTGCTGTCAAATGTTTATCTTGCCAAATATGATTGAATCAAGCATGAACTTTTCCATGAGTTGCTAGATTTCCTATTCTAAGGTTGGGATTCTCCCGACAATGCGGAAATAGACTTGTTCTTAGTATCTCTCGAATGATTTCTGAATTAGATTGTGGTTTAATCATGTTGTGCTTATTCTGATTGATGCGAATCGATTAAATCCGATTTAGGGTTTGAAACCGAAAGACAAGAAACCTAAATTGGAATTTAGATGGTGATTTGAGACAGAAAGGCGATTAGGATCCATCGGAACTATACGATTAAACGCGAAGTTTATTGATCGAAAGTGAAACTAAACTTATTGAGGATTCATAGGTTGTCATAGACATTCTAGGCAATTTTGATATTATTTGAAGTCGAAAGGCGATGTTAGTGTGATTATTTCCTAGAACTCTGTGAACTTAAAGGTCCTGAATCGGTTGCTTGAGCCCGAAAGGAGAATTGCTAACCGATTTAGGCACATTCGCGCTAAACCCGAAAGGGGATGCACAATTACCTTAGGTAACCTAGCTCCACAATTTGAACATCGAAATAACTCGAGCAAGAAAATATCTACTGCCTATTGATGATTCATTGTCGGTAAATCCTTGACCCTAGAACGCCTTCCCCATATATATTTCTCAACATTAAGTCGGTTTTCCAGGTTACTTATACACAAACTCTCTAATTTTTGCTTCTTTATTCCGAATTTGGTCGAACTTGCTCGAAATTACAATCGATACTCCACCGGTCCTTGTGGATACAACATTTGATTACTACAACTGAACCCCATTGATAATGCATATTTTATATAGGCATTATAGGTAGGTCTTAGGTACATTATAGAGTCGTATTGCGTGTTTAATAAGCTTATTCATATTCTTGGTCATTTGGTATTCGAAGTGCGGAATCTATGGTTTCTAGTGTTTATTTGTAGGTTATAAGATCCGACCTCGAAAGGTGGAGAAAGAATGGAGCAAATGGACAAAGAAGAGCTAAGGAACAAGAGCAAAAATGGAGAATATGGAGAAATTCCATCTTTAAGATTCTGACTCTCTGAGAATTTGGAATTAGCTTCTGAGGTCTTCATGAGAATCGTAGTGCTTGGAACGACATTTCCAACGCATATTCATATGTGTCAATTGGCCAAAGTATAACTCTAGAAAGTGCGTTACAAGTTCAGTCTGCTGAAGCTGTTAGCATTGTAGGAAAGGCGCCCGTGTTGTTGTGGTAGAAGGCAGTCAGGATCGATCCACGAGGAAGCGTGTCAGCGCCCGCCTTTTCAAATTCCAGAAACTCTCAAATTCGACTCAGGAAGTACTCGACGTCGACCAGGTGTCCTCGACGTCGACCACTTAGTCAAACAGAAACTATAAAACAGAGAAAAAGAAACAAAAACGAACAAAAACGAAGCAAGTCGAGTAGAACAGGGTACTCGACGTCGACTAGACCTACTCGACGTCGAGTAGAATTCATGCGATGTCGAGTGCACTTTAGTGTAAAAACGTGACCTTTGATTACTACAACTGAACCCCATTGATAATGCATATTTTATATAGGCATTATAGGTAGGTCTTAGGTACATTATAGAGTCGTATTGCGTGTTTAATAAGCTTATTCATATTCTTGGTCATTTGGTATTCGAAGTGAGGAATCTATGGTTTCTAGTGTTTATTTGTAGGTTATAAGATCCGGCCTCGAAAGGTGGAGAAAGAATGGAGCAAATGGACAAAGAAGAGCTAAGGAACAAGAGCAAAAATGGAGAATATGGAGAAATTCCATCTTTAAGATTCTGACTCTGAGAATTTGGAATTAGCTTCTGAGGTCTTCATGAGAATCGTAGTGCTTGGAACAAAATTTCCAACGCATATTCATATGCGTCAATTGGACAAAGGATAACTCTAGAAAGTGCGTTACAAGTTCAGTCTGCCGAAGCTGTTAGCACTGTAGGAAAGGCGCCCGCCGCTATTTCCACGGCGCCCGTGTTGTTGCAGCAGGATGGTCAAGTATGAAATAAATATAAAATATGAAATCAAACTGACTACCTATCTCAGCAAATAAATACAAGACTTCATCTCGTTGTAGTAGAAGGCAGTCAGGATCGATCCACGAGGAAGCGTGTCAGCGCCCGCCTTTTCAAGTTCCAGAAACTCTCAAATTCAACTCAGGAAGTACTCGACGTCGACCAGGTGTCCTCGACGTCGACCACTCAGTCAAACAGAAACTATAAAATAGAGAAACAGAAACAAAAACGAACAAAAACGAAGCAAGTCGAGTAGAACAGGGTACTCGACGTCGACTAGACCTACTCGACGTCGAGTAGAATTCAGGCGATGTCGAGTGCACTTTACTGTAAAAACATGACCTTTGCAGTGAGAGAAATCAAATAGAAGCAACACGAAAATTGTGGGAAATTCAATAAACTAAAAGCTCCTAGAATCGGGGTTACAACGCCACAACGATAACCATATAAAATAATTCATAAAGGTATAAAAGATCATGCCTTTTCATCAGATAATTTTCGTTATTAACAAATAGGAAAATAGAGGTTTTAGCATAAACCTTAATTGTTACTAACCCTTTTTCACATAATTAATCCAAATTGTATTAAGATTACTTTTGCTTCAATAACACAAACAAGGATCACCTTCGACTTTCGCAAAAGAATCATACTCCTAGGGATAGAAGACGAATTTGCATCAAAAGATTATACCTTTACCGCATCACCTTACATGGCTACCGTCGGGCTCACCCCGACTCTAGAAGTTGGGTGACTACTCGCTCTTCATCATGAATAAAAATATTAATAATAAAAAGGAACTAAATTGCATTAATAAACTAAAATAGATCTTACAACCGATCGAAGTCAAACCCGCTCTCGCCTTTCCAACTTGCTCTCAGCTCCAACTCCCTCTATTCTCTCTATTGTGTTCTCTTGTGGCTTGGCTTGGATGATCCTAAAATCCAACCCCTAAAGCCTTATTTATAATGTTCCATGTAACTATTCTAGGAAGGAACAATTATATCTAAATCTAAACCTTTCTATCTAGAAACATAAGATAAAATATTATGATAAAGGAAATAAATCTAAAAGAAAACTAGGACTAATGTGGATAGATTCCTACCATCTTGATAGATCTTGACTCCATGTTGATAGATTTGTCGTGCCTTGTCTTGCAAGTAACTCCTCATGCTCGAATTCCACTCAATCTCGGAATTGGACTGCTCGACTGGATTGTCCTCGACGTCGACCAAACTCCTCGACGTCGAGTATGATTTTTCTCCCGGGGTTGCACTCGAGCTCGAGCAAGTTCTAGGCTCTTCGGGTCTACTCGACGTTGACCAACTTTCAGCTCCTCGAGTGGCTTCTGTTCGAATTCTGGATTTCGATTTGAATTACTCGATGTCGACCAAGTCTGGTCGACATCGACCAATTATGTCAAGTTCCTTCTTTCTTGGTTTTTTTGCTCGATTTGTCCTGGTTCCGCTGCTCCTTGACCTTGGACTTTATGTAGTTGACTTCGAGCTTCTCCTCCTTTCTCTGAATTGTTGTTATAATTCCTCAATTTCTGCGAAATTAAACAGAAACTAGTGTAGACTCCATAATTTTGTAAATAGGCATAAACTACATAGAATCTGTACTATTCTAGCCCAAATGTATGAAATGCATGCAGAAATCGATATAAAAGTAAGTGTAAACATGGCAAATTAGGCGCACAACAAACACCCCATACTTAAGCTTACTTGTCCTCAAGCAATTCTTTAAATTATAATTCAGGGGAAGAAATCAAAACTCTCAACATCTTAGATTCATTCTCATATCTCCCTATACTCAATTTCCATCCTTCAAAAGGTACTAATGTCACAAATCCATGCATGTGCAATAAATCAACATCTACTCACAAAAGAAGGGTTATGCAAAATATTTATTCATGACAAAGCATTAATAATCAAGAGGACTTTAATTTAAGCTCAACAAGAAGTAAATTGGTAAAAGGCTAAAGGTGAGCAATTTTTGGCAATGTGGTGCTAACGATCCGGAGAAATGGAGTACTTTCCAAATTGAATTTCCACATTCCTTCTTCCTTTGATTTCTCACCTTTCTCTCATTCACTCATTGCTTTTTTCAATTATATTGCTTTTACCTCTCTAACCTCAGCGCTGCCTTCTCGCGAGTAAAAAACATGGGTGTCATGAATGGCCCCGGATACTTAGTGCTTTGGACTCCTCACATTGGTGCCTCATCCTGCGGAACTATTATCTCAACGTACGCAGGGAAGATCTACCTTTATCTCCTGAGGTGATCTGATTTTCTTTCACTCATTAAATTTTCCATATACTTTACAAATTCCTGCCAAACTCCAAAAATGATAATAACAACACAAACACCTTATGACAATCTCCAATATGTAGCTTTCATTCTCAACATAATCCCCAAATAAGATAAAGAATGGGCAATATTTAGAACATGTGAAACATAGTATAATGTAAGGCATAATATGGGTTTTGTGATGTATAAGCATAGGTAAGGCTAGGATATAAACAATATGAGCATTGTATGGAAAATATAAAGTCATCCATCCTCTTATCATGCAACATGTCAAAAGAAATATCAATTTTACATCTTTTCATGATTTTCATAAAATAATGCACTTCATTGTGACTTCTCTTTACTAGGCAATTTCATGCTATATCTCTAATGAATCCAATTTCGCATCGTTGAGTTCTATATATTAAAGCTTCCATGCCACTAATCAAAATTTTTGATGGGGGTGATTTTTATAAACTTTGGAAAACATGCATATAAGCACATAAATAAAATATGAATTCCAAAATAGCCATATACTCCCTCCGTCTCAAAATTTAAGTCATTTTAGCATTGTGCACTAGTTTTAATAAAACACTCACCCATGAATCAACATCATCATTCCACTAACTTTTTTCATTAATTTTATTGTTTTTAAATACCCACTATATTTTTTAACCAATCAAAATCTTTTAAAAACCTTATAAAAAGTCAATAACACAAAAACCAATACAAATCATTACTATCCCCTACCTAGAAAACCTAAAACGACATGAATTTTATACAAGTAAACTAGTCTAAAACGACTTGTTTTTCGAGACGGAGGGAGTATAAGAAATTTCAAGAAATAATGCACAAATAATGTCAAATATGCACAAAGTAAGCCCTTCCCCCACCCCATACTTAAACATTATAGTGTCATCACTGTTTAAAAATAAGGGTAAAGAAAGAAACTCACTAGACAGGTGTGTTGATCGTCGGAATCGAGTGCAATTATTGCTGCAGAGGTAGTCGACATAAAGGAGTTTGGTCGATGTCGAGGAGAGTGGTCGACGTCGACCAGGACTATTCGACATCGATTAGTGTCGAACCCCAGGGTGGCTTTTCTCCTTGAGATGGGTGGTCGACGTCGAGTAGAGTACTCGACGTCGAGTACTCCTACAACTTCTTTGTACATGCAAAACTTGTTAGACGGCAAATATCCATAATAGAAAAACTTAAAAACAATGTCCAAAACCAAAAAACCAAAAACAAATGTCTAAAAATTAGAAAAAAAAACTAAGTGTTTTATTTACAAGCTCTAGACTTTATAGTCGCTAGGCCGACTTTCTCCATTAAGCTCAGGGTGACATTTGCAGGGCCCATGTAGCCCGGGCTTCAAATAGGACTCCATTCTTGTCCATCAGCTGCAATCCTCCTAAATGGATCTTGTTCACTGTGAAGGGTCCCATATTCTTCTTGTTGAATTTGTTGGGAAACCAATGATCTTTTCATTTGGCGACATAGACTTTGCCACCTACTTCATATTCTTTAGGCTCATTATTAGAAACCCTGCATAATCGCACATACCAAGGCAAACCTCTCCCATGTATAGATAAATCTTTAATTGAAATAGGAGAAGAGATGTTTGTACCTTGGCTTACCTTCGCAGATTCAGATTTCGGGACCTCGGGGTTTGGTCGATGTCGACTAGGGTCACTCCACATCGAGCACTTTCCTTCGTCGGGTGGACTGCTGGTCGTCGAGGAAAGAAGATTCGAGGAAGAAGTCTGGTCGAGGTTGAGTAGTTTACTCGACATCGAGGAGTGCTCGGCTTCGGGTGGATTGATCGACGAAGAGCTAGTCGGTGGGGGGCTCTGAGTCTGGTCGACGTCGACTAGAGTACTCGACGTCGAGTAACTCTGGTCGACTTCGACCCCATACTTGAATCCTGGCAAGGCATCCGAAAAATAGTTAGTCGACGTCGACTTACCTTGGTCGATGTCGAGTAGGTCCTCTATGTCATCATTCAAGTTGACCATGATCTCCTCCACCTAGGCTTCCATATCCCTCTTTTCCAGCTCCTCGAGAGTCATATTTCTTACCTTAGGCTCCCCGCAAGTGATGTACCTAGCTGATATAGACTTGACTTCTTCCATGGGACCTATGTGCCTTTCAGTTTTATTAAAGGAATGCTCAATTACCTCATCGCTGATGTTTAAAGCGAGCACCCCCTTCCTTACGCTTATGTTGGCATCCACCGTCGCCAAGAAGGGCCTTCCTAGAATGATTGGACAAGCAGGGTCCTCTGCCATATCAATGACTAAGAAATCAGCAGGGACAAAGAACTTACCTACATGCACTAGTACATTGTCCACCATGCCTGTTGGGATGACCACACTGTTGTTCGTCATGTATAGTTTTGCATCCACATGCTCAAGAGCACCTATCTTAATCTTGGACCAGATTGATAAAGGTATTATACTCACACTGGCTCCCATGTCACATAAAGCATTAAATTTATATTGACCAAATCCAATGGTTATAGCAAACTTATATGGATCTGGCCTTTTCTCTAGAACGTCCATCTGGCTGCACTCCTTTGTGATCTCAGTCATTGATCGCTTTTTGCTTAAGATCTCCTTGAGGAACTTGACGTAGGATGGCATCTCATTGATAGCTTCTGTGAAGGGTATTGTGACGTTGAGCTTTTGAAGCATCTTTATGAAACGCTAGAACTTCTTCTCTCTGGATCATTTGGAGATTTCGATGGGAAAAACAACTTCTTCTTTGTCGGAGGTGTTAAAGGGTGGTCGACAGGCGCAGAAGGGTGGTCGACATCGACTAAGGTCTACTCGACGTCGAGTACAGTAGTCGACTTTGGGGCAGGTGCAGCGTTCTGGTCGATGTCGAGTAGGGGTTGGTCGATGTCGAGTAAGGTTTGGTCGACGTCGACTAGCTTGCTCGATGTCGAGTAGTCTGCTACGTCCTTCTCCTCCATGTTCTGATCGGACGTCTGTGTCTGTCGCCCACGCCTTAGGTTCATAGCAGCCACCTATCCTGTAGATTGACCTTTAGGGTTAGGTTCAGAGGATGTAGGGAGCATACCTGATTGCTTGGGGACGGATGTAGCCAGTTGACCAATCTGGGTTTCAATCGATTTCCGCCAGATATCGATTTCTCCAAGCCTAGAGTTGACACCATGCAACTGAGTGTGGATGGAATTGATAGAGTATTTGGTGTCCGAATGATTCCTCCCCATCTCCTCCAGAATGGTCTGCAGGTCATCTTTCTTACCTTCTTTGTCAGGGTGACCAGGGGCTTTGTAGGGAAGGGGATTTTGATGTTGGGACTGGTGATAATAGCTCCAGTTCTGCTTCTGATGCGGTCCTAAGTAGTGTCCCCCTGCATACCTTACCTTTTGATGTACTTTTTAGACAAGAATTTAACTTGTTTGGTAAGACAGCGTACCTGGTCATTTTGGAATTGCTCCCTGACTTCCGGATCAACCTCCTTTGGTGGCTCATACAATGGAACAAATGAGGCAGGCCTTTCATACCTTTTGTCAGAAGAGGCCGCATAAGTCTCATATGTGTTGTCGTAGTTGGCCAGTGTCTCAAAGACTTCCCACGCACGACGCGGAGTGTACTTGAGATACCCATAGGCGGTGTAGTTGTTGATCGGATCCTTAGTAGGCGCATCCAGGCAATTGAAGATGATCTCCTAGATGACGTAGGGTGGTTGTCCATGCGTAGGACATGATTTCAGAAGCCTCTTGTAGCGCTCCTAGGCTTGTGCAAGTGTTTCCTATGGCTTCTGTCTAAAAGCCGTTATCTGTTGTCTGAGAGAAGGTGTCTTTGCATGAGGAAAGAACTTGTTGAGGAACAAGTCCTGCAGTTCGTTCCACGTGCGAATTGATCGTGCAGACAATCCTTCCAGCCACTGTTGTGCTATTCCTGCAAGGGACCAACGGAAAGCCTTTAGTTTTAGATATTCCAAATTAGCACCATCTGCAATAGCTTCACATAAATCTATAAAAGTGGTGACATGCTCTAAAGGACATTCATTGATTCTTCCCCTAAATTGACTCCTCCTAATTTCAGTAATAAAAGAAGGACGAATTTCAAAATTAATAGCAGGAAGAACGATCGGCGATTCTGGAACTTCCAGAGTTGGATGCAGATACTCCTTTGCGTTGGCTGGGAAATGCCCATTCTGCTCCTCAAGTTCCCTCCTTGCGTTGATCTCGCGATCTACCCTTGCATCCCACCGCTGCTGGTTCTGTGTATATTCCGCCTCTCGTTGGGCGTGTTTTGCTTTTCTAGCGGTGAGTTCCTCTATTCGTAGGCGGAGTTGCTTAAGCTCCTGTACTGGTGTAAGCGGTACTGCATTCTCGTTGTTGGTGATAGTCTCCATAAGTCTTCTCCTAAGCCTTTGCTGAAGATGGAAGAAATGTTCTGGTTCGAGAATAGGGTCGATAGGCGTGTGGTCAGTTCTTCGCATGAACCTGAGAAACAAAACGGTCCTGCTAATTGCATGGCGTTCATATCGCAAGGCGCACGGTGCCGGTGCCGGCTTGCTGAACTGGCAGACCTAGATGCCGATGCCGGACTCCCAAACCGGCAGACGTGGTTCGAGGGAATCTGCAGCTTTCGTCCAATCAGTCAAATCGACTGAAAAGCTGAACCAAAGCTGAACCAATCTGCAGGCCGGTGCCGGATTCCGGGTTCGGCACGGTCACATCAATCACATCGTCAGAAAAGCTGGAGATTCCTGACGCTTGCGTCATGTCTGCAGGGTGGTGTCGATGTCGTCTACTCCTGCTTTAGAGGAATTCCGTGTGGCGATAAAGTATCCCTTTTGTTTGAGTTTGTGAAGCGCTTGAGGCAGGTCCCTCCGTCCTTCTGCAACGGTTCTCCTCAACTGGGCTCGTACATTGTAGACTTGACGAATGTCCGTCACGCAGTCATGATAATCATACTTCATCCCGCGCAGCATATCCCCCGTTTTTATCCCAATCACTGTATCACGTCGAACCTGCCGATGTTGACCTGGAGTTAATCTACCGGCATAGGGACGTCCTAACATCACATCGTTTAGCTTGTGGTTATGCACACCGCATATAACCTTCATGGTCCAATTGTCAGCGTCATTTTGACGACCCTCCAGCTCAAACATGTATCCGAGCTTCGTCGTTTTCCCGCGCCTACTCACTGCAGGCGGAAAATCCTTGTTGACATCTGGAATATCTCTACCCTCTCCGTACTTATCACACACTAGCCGAAAGGTACCCAAACCACTCATTTGGTTCTTCCATGACCGAGTGATCACAAGTACCATGTTCTTAATCTTCCCTACGTATCTAGCCCATGCCTTCATGTTTATTTGATCAGCCCAATAACCATCGACTGTAAACATCGAGCTATATTCTGTACCCACATCTAGAGGTTGGTTTTGTTCTTGCATAATGTCACTTCTGTACTAAGAACTTTTTCGCAAAATAATTATCTAAAATGCTATATTATATGATGGTTTTATTTTACAAAACTATATTATTTATAATGTTTCGATTCAAACTACATATCCTCTATTTAAACATTCCGCTATAATATGATTCTACTCAAACCTAATTATATAAAGGTTCCGCTATATATAAACGATCCGCTGTAACAATATTAACTTACCCCGAGATTCTTCACGAGCTCCTCCGGATTGCTATAGGCAAAAATGACGAACGGTAATCCGCCTCCGCCATCTTCTTCCGATAACGACATTTCCTCCGATGTTAGAATATGGATTTCGAATCGAACACATATTTGAGAACCAGGGCATCGCTTCTTTATATATAGGCTCGAACTTACCTCGGGCATTGGATGCCGGTTTGGGAGTCCGGCAAGGGCATATATGATGCCGGTTTGGGAGTCCGAGATCGGCAAGCCTGACTGCGGGATTGAGAAGCCGGCACCAACACCGTGCGGTTGGCGAGAAACCGCCGTGTAAATAACAAAAAGGAAACAAAAACAAAGAGAAACAAGTAAAAAGAAACTAAAAAGCAAAAACAAGAATAAAACGAACTAAAAAGGGTGCGATTGATTGCATCCCCAGCAACGACGCCAATTTGTTGTTGCAGGAGCATGGTCAAGTATGAAATAAATGTAAAATATGAAATCAAACTGACTCCCTGTCTCAGCAAAAAAAATACAAGACTTCCTCACAGTGTAGTAGAATGCAATCAGGATCAATCCACGAGGAAGCGTGTCAGCGCCCGCCTTTTCCAGTTCTAGAAACTCTCGAATTCGACTCAGGAAGTACTCGACGTTGACCAGGTGTCCTCGACGTCGACCACTCAGTCGAAAAGAAATTGTAAAACAAAGAAACAGAAACAAAAACGAACGAAAACGAAGCAAGTCGAGTAGAACAGGGTACTCGACGTCGACTAGACCTACTCGACATCGAGTAGAATTCAGGCGATATCGAGTGCACTTTAGTGTCAAAACGTGACATTTGCAGTGAGAGAAATCAAATAGAAGCAGCACGAAAATTGTGAGAAATTCAACAAACTAAAAGCTCTTAGAATCGGGGTTACAACGCCACAACGATAACCATATAATAGGAAAATAGAGGCTTTCGCATAAACCCTAATTATTACTAATCCTTTTTCACGTAATTAATCCAACTTGTATTAAGATCACTTTCGCTTCAATAACACAAACAAGGATAACCTTCGACTTTCGCAAAAGAATCATTCTCCTAGGGATAGATGACGAATTTGCATCAAAAGATTGTACCTTTACCGCATCATCTTACATGGCTACCGTCGGGCTCACCCCAACCCTAGAAGTTGGGTGACTACTCGCTCTTCATCATGAATAAAAACATTAATAATAAAAAGGAACTAAATTGCATTAATAAACTAAAATAGAGCTTACAACCGATCGAAGCGAAATCCGCTCTCGCCTTTCCAAGTTGCTCTCGGCTGCAACTCTCTCTCTATTCTCTCTGTTGTGTTCTCTTGTGGCTTGACTTGGATGATCCTAAAATCCAACCCCTAAAGCCTTATTTATAATGTTCCATGTAGCTATTCTAGAAAGGAACAATTATATCTAAATCTAAAACTTTCTATCTAACAACATAAGATAAAATATTATGATAAAGGAAATAAATCTAAAAGGAAACTAGGACTAAGGCCATCTTTATCGGCATAATCATATGCAGGGATACTCCACTTTTTATTATTAAAAAATTGCTACAGTTCCAATTGAGATACTAGAGGGAAGCTTCCAAAGCATCGGTACTTGGAGATATAGTGGTGGGCCACTGTTGCCAATTGCTCATTCTCCCGCCAAAGCTCCTGCAAGATGCTCCACAAAGTGGGACACGTGTCGATTTTTTACTGGACTGCAAGAAGGGAGCGGCAGAGGACAACATGTGGCATGTGATTGACGGTGTGGATTTTTTCCTGGGGTGTAATTGTTTTACACCATAAAAGCAATATTTCGGAATAAAAACTGTAAAAAAAATAAAAAATAAAAAATACCACAATACTAGATTCATTTTTATCTACATGTAGACATCAATTTTGAATATGTTTTACTATATTTTTTTAAAAAGTATTTTTCTTTGATTATAAACTAGTACTTTTCCCGTACCTTGTACGGGGTGAGTATTTTTATTAAAATTTACCGTTTTAGTTCTCCCTCATACCATGAATATATTTAATTTCATTTGAATTGTTGTCATGCTATCAATTACATTTAAATAAAAAAGAAGTTACATCTCTCAAATTGGAAAATTTTTCTTGATTGATGACCTAAGAGTCTAAGACACATTTCACTCTTATAACTCAAGAGTTGTGTGTCATCTTTATATTAGTTGATCTCCTTAGTTTCCACTTTAGACTTTTCCTCATTTACAGGACTATAAAAATGAGAGCATAGCCATCTATCAATTGCTTAATTATTTAAAAAAAATTACTACATGTTAAAATACTAAGGAAAATAAAATGCCCACGTTGTGTATATATATATATATATATATATATATATATATATATATATATATATATATATATATATATATATATTCAAAAGAGAAGAGCAATGAACATTGCATGCGCATAGCCAATAAAGAATATAGTTACACATACTTATCAAACATCAAATGTCTCCCTTTTAGGCCGTTCAGGTTAGCTAGTAACCTCACCGATAATATAAATGTTAAGTTACAAACATGATGTTATGGCAACAAATCACAATAACATTTGAAATACCAAAGATGCACCGTGTTCGGGTTTTTTTTTATTGATGGATGGCAAAAGATAACTTACCAAAGTCAAAATCAATCGGGCACCACCTATGAATTCAGAAGAATTTTGATTAGTAGTTGGATTTCAAAAATAGTCAGTCTCTAACCGATCATAAACCCAAATCGGGCACCACCTATGCCGTCCAGGTTTTCCCCGAACCATGTTCGGGTTTGTTTTCACAACATTTTCGGCCGAGTTTGACGTACCACACAAAATAATCTAACACGCATCAATTTTCCATAACATACCATTTTGCTCATTCTCCTCAGTACACCATTGTTCGAAATCTTCAGTTGTCATTATGAAGTCTTTTCTTGAGACAATCAGTACTTTGAATTTGACAATAAATTATCTACATGTGGTAATCCAATTTTTTTTTTGTAACTATATTGTATAAATTACTGCATAGTATATAACAAAAATAAAATATTAACTTCCAAATACAATGAAATGAAACAAAAACTAACTATACAACAAAAAATATACAATTACTACTAAAAAATAATCAATGTGTTCAGCCTATTTAACAGCAATGCCATGAAAAAAAGTATGACCATAAGAACACTGATCAAATATAACCACTCTACACAAACTATAAGAAAATATACTGTATTATTTAAGTTGTAAGATGAATTAACTTACAAATACACATGACACTAAACAATTATGGTGTGTAACAGTAAATAATGACTTTTATTCATTCCATTTCACAGCAATGGGATGAAAACAAATATTGTCATAAGACCACTAATCAAATATACCCACTCTATACAAACTACAGTCCACAGATGCACAAAATCTAGTAGTTGAGAAATGCATACCATTCCTGAATATCAAGAACACATCATGCTACAAAACAAGTTCTAAATCAAGTTAAATCTACATATAAATGAAAAATGAAAAAAAATATAAAAAAAAAATTAAGGTGTGCTATAGGATGGGTGAGTTTATGCACCTCAAACTGGTGAAGAAAATAGTACATGTCTTCACGAAGTTTGGCATTCATGGTGCCAAAATCCATAGGATCAACATGTTGAGCAACCTCACGTGGATACATTTCATAATCTTCCACCTATACATATATGGTGATATTTTGGAGAAATGCATATACTAAAAATATTCATATACGAGGAGGAAAGAAACATCAGTTGGACATCAAATAACTCACCTACATCTCTTCTGAATCTATATATAAATTTAGAATTTGAGAATGCACTATGGTGAAATGTATACATTATAAATAGGAGGAAGCCAATCATATAGCATTTCAAGTGTATCAATGATGAGCTCTAAAGACACTTGGCAACATTCCACACAAACCGGGTGCGATTCAGCTAGCTACACACATCTTCTACCATGTACTATAAACCAGGGACCATCCTTAACATAAACACAATTACTCGAGGGGCGGGATTGATTGTGGCAGAGCTTCTGAGCTGCTTCATCTTCGGAGGAGTCCTACCATGATCCGTTGTCGTTGCCCTCGTTCCTTCCAAGTAGCCGGAAGAGGCTATACACAGAGATTGAAGAAGTTACGACAACACATAAGGTGGAAATAGCAGCACACGCAATGCCTCATGTGCCCTGGTTACAGAACTTTCCAAATATGTCACATATTTCCAGTCTTAGCTATGGAAGATGATTGGAGCGCTGCTGCTAAGGCCGCCAAGCTCAAGTAGGCCATCACCTGAGCAAAAATGAGTTTGCTACTGTTACATCAGACAGATGGTTTAAATTTACAAAAATAAAGATAGAAATCTGAATTTGTAAAAGTAGTTTATGTGTCATTGGTGGTTAAAAACATCCTTTAGACGTTTCATCAAACACTTGGCAAGCACCTCTTCCTATACCAACAAATCAACTAATATGTCCAACAGACGGAGCCCTCTAAATCACACGTGCGCTCTCTGTGAATTCATTACCTCCTTCAAACCATCTCTTGTAGCTTTGGGTCTACAAATTTGAGCCAAAATCGATACAATGAAACAAAAATTGACCTATTGTAAACTCTCCCTTTGATTTATGCAACTCAACACTAAAAAGTTGAAAGAACAGGGAACCCCAAATCTAAATCAAATCCTTACCCAAATAATAGTACACTTGAAATTGGACTTGTGAAAATTCAAACAAAATTACGAATCATAATTGCAGATTTGGGGGTCTAGGAACAGGTTGAAGCCTCTTGGAAATCTTCCATTCAAATCATATTGGAATAGAAGCCGTAGAAACGAAATTATAAAAAGGTTATTGGGGAATTGAGATTCATTGAAAATGAAATTTTGGGACAATGAGAGAGGCAAATGGAAGTGGACCTGCAGAGAAATAGCCCATACCTCTCATTCTCTCACTCTTTCTCTAACGATCCTTGCCCCACTCCCCAAACTCTCATTCAAGCTCTTATTAGAAATTCTCTGTGTTGATAATTTAGATCGATATGAAAAAAAAGATAAAAAGTTACATGGGTGTTTGCACTTGAAATGCCCATAGCCGGAAGGCAAATCTATTGAAAAATAATCCTTGAAATCCTAATCACGTCCGAACTCTCGAACTCGGATTGAGATCAAAATCTTGCGTTTAGTCTAAAGTCAAATTGAGATAGAATCCTTGAAATCGAAACACTTAAAAACAGAGTTTGGGATTCTAGAAATTGAACGCATACCCATGGATGGAGTTTCGACCTTGTTACAAAAGATCAAATAAATCCTGGATTGCAAATTGGCCACTTCATTCCGATGTAGCTATGACAAAAACTACCTTTTCCTGATCTAGTATTGTTGCACTCCTGCTTGCAAGATTCAAAATTGAACTATTAATCACAAAAAAAAAGGCATGGCACTAAGTTTTCCTGAATCCACATGTCTTACCTGCTTGGCATCTTGACATTGTCTTCTTCATCCTGCCAGGCTTGTCTACCGCGTCATTGCCCGGACGCCCTCCATTGAACAAAATTGCCTAAACTCACAAATCAATTAGTTAGTTGAAATTGAAGCAACAAATTAATTAACTAACCAAATATAAAGCCCCCTAGTCCGTCGTCGTCAGAGACCAATCCCCTTTAGTCGTGGTCAACATTCGGTCATCTTGCAGTTGCTAGATCATGGTCGCACCTCATTCCATTCTTGAAGATTAAAAGAAATCATATCAAATAAAAACCTAATATATAAACCTCACCTCAAATTTCTCTTCTAAAAAATCATTTTCCTCGGCAAAATCAGTGGCATTGTCGTTGAAAGTGAACATACCTCAAAAAACTCGCAATTGGTGGGATTGAAAGTGAGTGCGTGTTAGATTGCAGGGAGAGAGAATTCTGGTCTTGCAATTGAAACCCCGGCTGGTCCGCTAGAAGCCTCTCGTCTTCGTCAACCATTATTAATCGAGGAGGAAAAAATCCTAAATTGCAAATCGAAAGCCAATACAACACATAAACATCCGAGCCAATAAAATTGAGAGATCCATGAAAAAGGCAATTCAAATTTGCAGGGCTGAAAAGTACTAGCCTCCACTCCCCATCGATAAACCTCATTAATACGCTCTATTTTGAATAATCGAGCCAATATGTATAAGCCCTAATTTGTAAGGACTCAAAATTGAATCCATAAAGAAGAACAAATCAATTGTGTACTAAAATTTGAAGTTTTGTTTAAAGAATTAAGT
Organism: Persicaria tinctoria; assembly: GCA_037127255.1. Lineage (NCBI taxonomy): Eukaryota > Viridiplantae > Streptophyta > Magnoliopsida > Caryophyllales > Polygonaceae > Persicaria > Persicaria tinctoria. The sequence continues at coordinate 25,478,113 of JBANSL010000005.1, read as the reverse complement.
AATTAACAAAGGAAAGAAAGAAGAAGAAGGAGAGCACCTAGTTCCCGAGTCACCAGATGACTGAGCCGCCTCCCGCCGTCGCTACCCTCACCTGCCAACACCCGAGTCGCCAAACGATTGAGCCGCCTTCGGCCGTCGCGGCCCTCGTCTTCTACCACACGTTACTCACCGATAACTACGCCGCCCACCAACATCTCCGACCACTCACTGATCGCGCCAATCCTCCACAACGAAAAAGCCCAATCAATTTTGAGGGAGAAGTTGAAGAACGTGGAAGAGAAATCCACGATTACTCTATTGTGAACAAACGGTTGAAGAAGACAATGTGGGGCTTCTTGGGTTGCTACGGTTAAAGAAGAGAACAATTGAAAATTGGAATTATTAGGTTAGTCGTGCTCGTGCAGTTCGGTTTCAGTTTTGGTATTGGCGGCCAGAAGAACGTGGGTGAGAAGGGGAAACTGCTTCTTAACTTTATTCAAAGAAGGGGACACGTGGCTCATTCTTTTACAAAGAGTCTACTTCTAAAATAATAAGTATAAGGGGTGGATATGCAAAATATAATCCGAAAAATTGAATTATAATTATGGAATAATTTAAAATAATAAATAATGCAAGAAATGAAATACATAATTATTAAAAAATATTTCGTTTATAAATAATATTAATTTAATATTAATATTTTAATAATAATAAATGAATATAATAATATAATCGAGAATGAAAATTATTGTTGAGGAGGGGTATATTTGTAACTTGCGGGGTATGAAAAGATGGTTTTTGAGATACTATGGATGCTATTGATAAAGTGGAAAAAATGAGAATGGGATGCTAGGATGATGTGGCGGAGAGAGAAAAATAAAATATTAGTATGCCTAGTATCCCGAGTGTCCCTTGATAACCATGACCTAATGTGGATAGATTCCTTCCATCTTGATAGATCTTGACTCCATGTTGATAGATTTGTCGTGCTTTGGCTTGCAAGTAACTCCTCATGCTCGAATTCCACTCGATCTCGGACTCGGACTGCTCGATTAGATTGTCCTGGATGTCGACTAAACTCCTCGACGTCGAGTAGGATTTTTCTCCTGGGGTTGCACTCGAGCTCGAGCAGGTTCTGGGCTCATCGAGTTTACTCGACATCAAGTAAGTCTACTCGACGTCAACCAACTTTCGGCTCCTCAAGTTGCTTCTGCTCGACTTCTGGATTTTGACTTGAATTACTCGATATCGACCAAGAATTGTCAACATCGACCAAGACTTGTCGATATCGACCAGTTATGTCGCCTTGGTTCTTTCTTGGTTCTTTGCTCGATTTGTCCTGGTTCCGCTGCTCCTTGACCTTGGACTTTTTGTAGTTGATTTCGAGCATTTCCTCCTTTCTCTGAATTACTGTTAAATGCCTCGATTTCTACGAAATTAAACAGAAACTAGTGTAGACTCCATAATTTGGCAAATAAGCATAAACTACATAGAATATGTGCTATTCTAGCCCAAATGTATGAAATGCATGTAGAAATCGATATAAAAGTAAGTGTAAAACATGGAAATTAGGTGCACAGTAGCCCACCGCATCGTCAGATCCCGGATTTGCGATACGCGGCCCAATGTATCTTTATGAGAACTTTTATCATCACTTATTCTAGGGTTTGTCCGACGAAAGGAGGCTATATTAGATATATTACCAGCATTCATTCAATCAACTAACACAACTAATAGAGTTCTATTCCCCATAAACTCATTAAAATGAGAGGACATAAGTTTAGGGATTCAAGGTTTGTTATGCTTACCTAGAATTCTCGTGGCTTTACTATGATTCAAGACTTGGTTGGTGGATTGTGAGACTTTATTTCTATATTATTTATATCTTTATTTATCATCTTGTTCTTCATTGTTTATATTTGTTATTCTTTCTGTGACCGTGCATTTAGTTAGAAATCACATCTATGCTCTGAATCCGTTGTTGGTTTCTCGATAGCAAACGAAGTGATTGATTTAGTGATATTTCTATGCCTTTGTAGTGGATGATAACAATTGATCTATGTTGTCTAGATTCGATTAGGGATGAGTTTTGTATGCGCTTATCTGTCTTAAGTGCCAATTGGTTTAAGTATTTGAGTTCTTCATGTTATTCTTTGGTGATATTGAATAATGTGATTGTATCTCTTCGGATCCTTCAACTTTAGTCAAGTCGACATAGGCTTAGGAATAATATTGCAATCATCTCAAGGATCAATAAATCAACCAATGTTGCGAATTCTAGGCAAACCACACTCTTACCTTTTGTCTTCTCTTTGTTCATATCCATATCTTTATCTTAGTTTATTTGTGTTGTCTTTCCTCATTCGTGTTCCTAGTCCTTTGTTAGTTTCATAATTGATAAACACATATTGCATTGAAGTACTTGTTTATCTATGGGTTCGGCCCCTTACTTATCCTCTATACTAGCACTAGTACAAAATAGCATATTAAGAGCGGTTTTTTAATGGGAATGACAACGGTTTTTGAGATGCTGTTAACTAAAGCGCTATCAACTTTGTTAGAACGCTATTTTGAAAAACCCTGTTAGGATATAAAAAGACAGCGCTTTTTGAAACAAACGCTCTGTAGCTTCAATTTTATATAAAAAAATTAATTTCTTTTAATATTGATATTGATAACCGATCTTGCGAGATACGAGTGCTTTCATTGCGGTACATCTACCACTTCCATTTCTCAATTACTGGTACATGTCTATCCATTAACAATTTAACATCTCCAATTTCTCCTACCATCGACATAAAAAAAAAAAAAATTCAAACACCGAACATAAAATCATCAAATTGAACAAAATCAAAGGCTAATTAAACAAAAAAATTTACACAGTTCATAGGCATGTGAAAAAAATACTTAGCTTTAATTTTAGAAATTGAATGATTTGAGCCTCCTAGGAATCGAAGAGCCAAAAAAAATTGAACAAAAACCTATAAAATAAGAAAAATCCTAAAATCGAACCTAATTATCAACATCTTCAACGACATAGATAGATATAGAACGCGTTGCTCAATGAGAGGGAACATCTCAGGGAGACTGATCTAGCTCTTGTGTTGTGTTGGTAGTCCACCAAAAGCGGCAGCGGCCTGGCTCGGTTGAGCAGAAACGGAAGTGGTCTGTCTCGGTGGAGTTGGAATGAGGAAGTGGCTCAGTCCATCGGAAGTGGCCTTGCTCGGTGGCGTCGGAAGCGGAAGCAGTTCAGTTCACCGGAAGCGGATGCGGCCTTGCTCGGTGGCGTCGGAAGCAGATGTGGCCTGGATCGGTGGGTCGGCCTGAAGATGGAGATCGAAAGTGGTGGATGTACCTGATTTTAGCGGTAGTTAGGGATTTGGAAAGCACCATTGAAGATTTGAAGGGATTGGGAGGTTTGAAGAGAATTAGGGGCGTGGAACGGTGGAAGAGATTTAGGTTTTTATTTTCCAAAGTGTATCTACAGGTTCTCGATTTTTAACGTATTTTAAGACTAAAATTAAACATTAACAGCGCTTTTACTTGAAAACCTCTATCCTTCCCAGTTGGGACAACGCTTTTTGGTATTATAAAACGCTATTAAAAAAAATATTGTTTTTAAACATTAACATCGCTTTTACTTAAAAAACGCTATCCTTCCCAATTGAGATAGCGCTTTTTGGTATAAAGCGCTGTTAAAAAAATGTTCTTAGCAGTTATTTTAAAAAGCGTTGTCCTTCCTACAAATTAATAGCGGCTTAAAATAAGCTCTTTTAAATTTCCGCTATTAATCTATCATTTTGTAATAGTGTAGGTTGCTAGTTTAGTTTATTTTGTTGGGTTATTTCTTTAGCGCGGTGAAATCTAACGTCATTTCCCCTCCTTCACCCATACGTACACTTGTGGGTTTAGGTTTTGCCCTATCAAGTTTTTGGCGCCGTTGTCGGGGAGTGGTGCTAGTATCGATCGTCTTTTTGGATGACTAGTTCTATAAGTTCTTTTTTTGTTGCTTTGATTTGTTTTTCTGTTAGTTTTCGGCCTCAGCTTGTGCTTTTAATGCGAAAAAAAGAAAAGCTCTAGCAATCTAGTGTATTTTGATCCTGAACCTGAACGCACATTCCACAAAAGAAGAGATGAACAACAAGCTGTGCAAGTTGAAACGATGGCTGACGCTAAGACCAGATTGATAGAACGGGAACGGCAAATGGCTCAGAGAGATCAAGAAAATGTCGAACATCGATAACAACTAGCTGATCAACAATTACATCGCGTCCAACCACAGGGGCCGACAACCTTAGGAGAGCGGATGGATCCGGCTTAGTTCTTACCACAACCAGGTGTTGTTCTTCGTGCTTTAACACCCGCTAATTTTGAGCTGAAGCCTTGATTGTTGAATATGATAAGGCAAAATATGTTCAATGGGCTTCCTGCTGAGAGCCCCCATCAACACATATCCACCTTTAAAGAACTGATGGATATGGTGAGAGTTCAAGGTGTCGCTCCTGAAGAGCTATTATTGTGATCATTTCATTTCTCGCTTGTAGGGATAGCTAGACACTGGTACAACTCTATCCCTGCTGGAACAGTCACCACTTGGGAGGAAATGTCATCTGAGTTCCTGAATCAATTCTTCCCGTCAGCCAAGACTGCCGAGATGAGGCGGAAGATAAATGCTTTTGTGGTTGGCGATAGGGAGAACATCCGTGAATCGTGGGAGAGATTCAAGGATCTTTTGTTTGAGTGTCCTCACCATGGGATATCAAAGCTGAATCTGTTGAAGAATTTCTACAAGGATGTCAGTGACAACACTAGAGTGCTTATTGACTCCTCATCTGGAGGAGAATTTTTGGAAATGGGAGCTTTTGGATGCTTTGGCGACTAGAGATTTTTGGGAAGAAAACTTGTTCAATTTATCAAATTCTGGTAAATTCCGTTTCCATCTCCGTTGTTCTATGCTTGACTTGCTGAATTAGACTGAACCAAGCATGTACTTTTCCATGAGTTGCTAGATTACCTGTTCTAGGGTTGGGATTGTCCCGATAATGCAGAAATAGGCTTGTTCTTAGTATCTCTCAAATGATTTCTGGAATAGATTGTGGTTAAATCATGTTGTGCTTATTCTCATTGATGCGAATCGATTAGATCCGATTTAGGGTTTGAAATCAAAAGACAATAAACCTAAATTGGAATTTAGATGGTAATTTGAGACCGAAAGTCACTGAAGATCCATTAGGACTACACGATTAAACCCGAAATTTATTGATCGATAGTGATACTAAAATTCTTGAGGATTAATAGGTTGTCATAGATGTTCTGGGCAATTTTGATATTATTCGGAGTCAAAAGGAAATGTTAGTGTGATTATTGCCTAGAACTCTACTAACTTAAAGGGCCTGAATCGGTTGCTTGAGCCTGAAAGGAGAATTGCTAACCGATTTAGGCACATTCGCGCTAAACCCAAAAGGGAATGCGCGATTACCTTAGATAACCGACCTCCACAATCTGATTTCGAAATCATTCGAGCAAGAAAATATCTTATGCCTATTGATGATGCATTGTCGGTAAATCCTTGAGCCTAGAACGCCTTCCCTATATATATTTCTCAACATTAAGTCGGTTTTCCTGGTTACTTATACACACACTCTAAAATTTGCTTGTTTATTCTGAACTTGGTTGTACTAGCTCGAAATTACAATCGATACTTCTCCAGTCTTAGTGGATAAGACAATTGCTTACTACAATTGAACCCCATACACTTGTGGGTGTAGGTTTTTAGCCTATCAATTATCTATATAAAATATCGATTGAATCAACGAGAAGTGATCTCTCGATCAAGTAAGTGATCCAACAAGAGTAATATATCTGGGAGTAAGTCTTTGTATCGTGAGATTTGTATAAAATATAAGTTATCATTTTCTAAAGCGATTCTTATCCATTCTAGTCACAAGGGACTAGAAACACTCCATTTCTTCAAAGCAAAGCTAAGTTATTGACTATTAGGAAATGATTAATATTCGTAAAGATTTGTATTTATCTTCTTATGATTTGCTGTATATTTCATTATGTAAAGTCTAATATAAATATATCCTCCTCTGATTGAGATAATCAATAAAGATTACAATCAGTTTTGTGTAATCTTTTATGTTATCCAGAGCCGGTTCGAAACCCTAAAATTCTTTTTTATCTTCCCTACCGCCGGCAGCCAGGTCTTTCCCCACCATCCCCTCTGACTCCACCACCACACCCGACGCCGCCTGATGCGGAGGGAAATCAAGTATGAAAATAAATCGAAATATAAAATCAAACCGACTCCCTGTCTCAGCAAATAAAATACAAGAAACCCTCATGTTGTAGTAGTAGTGTATTCAGGATCGTATCCACAAGAAAGTGTGTCAACGCTCGCATTTCTCATTCCAGAAAACTCCCGAATTCGACCAGTAGAAGACCTCGACGTCGAGTAAAGTACTCGATGTCGACTACCTCAGTCTAGTAAACTGCAAACATAGCAACATAAATGCAAAATGAAGCAAAAACTAGTCGATGTCGAGTAAGGAGTACTCGACGTCGACCACTGTTCACTCGACGTCGACCAGTGTCGTCGATATCGAGCAATCCAGAATAAAAAAACGCAACTTTGTGATAGAACGAAAGACAGAAATAAAAACAGATTCGGTGGGAATTAATTCAATAAACTAAATGCTCCTAGAATCGGGGTTTCAATGCCACAACAATAACCATATAAGAATCACGCCAAAGGTATAAAAGACCCTGCATAATCCATTAACAAATAGGAAAATAGAGGCCTTCGCATAATCCCTAACTGTTACTAACCCTTTTCACATAATTAAACCAAGTTGCATTAAGATCACTTTCACATAATTAAACAAGGATCACCTTCAAATTTCGCAAAAGAATCATGCTAATAGGGATAGAAGGTGAAATTGCATTTAAAAGATTGTACCTTTACCGCATTACCTTACATGGCTACCGTCGGGCTCACCCCGACCCTAGAAGTTGGGTTACTACCCGCTCTTCATCATAAAGAAACTCATCAATAACAAAAGGGAACTAAATTGCATTAATGAAAATAAACAAAGTTTACAACCGATCGAATTCAATTCCACTCTCGCCAAAAAAAACTCCTCTCGGCCAAGCTCTCTCTCTCTCTCTACTCGCTATCTATGTAATTGAAAGTGAAATGGAATGTCCTAAAACTCATCCCCTAAGGTCTTCTTTATAGTGTCAATCCCCGCTATTCAAGGAAAGAATACTCTATCTATATCTATTCCTATATATCTAAAGCTTTAAGAAAAAATTTGGAAATAAAACAAATAAATCTATAAGGAAATATATCTAAAGTGGATAGATGTCTTCAACTCTTGATAGATCTTCACTTGGATTGATAGAATTCCCCATATCTTCACTAGCAAGTAATCAACAAGGCTCGGATCTCACTCGTTCTCGACTCGGAATGACAACAGGGAGTACTCAACATCGAGTAAAGTACTTGACGTCGAGTGGCGCTGTCTTCTCCTCGTGTGCACTCGAGCTTGGCTAACTGGTGGTCTCGACATGGGTACTCGACTTCGAGTAGTTTACTCGACGTCGATTAGAATTATGCTCTCGATTGACTGGCTCGTCGATCTCGTGTGATTTTGTTGTCCAAAGTACTTGACGTCGACCAAAGTGGTCGACGTCGACTAGTCCTGTCAGTTTCAGCATTCTGCTCCGTCTTGAAACGCACTTTTCCGAGTCCTCGTTTGTCTGATTGACGCATATGAGTATGAGTTGGAAAGCTCTTTTTGCGGGCTACAACTCTCATGAAGACACCAGAACTTGATTCAGAATGATGAATGGCGAAAAATGGGATTTTCTCCAGCTGCACCATCCTTAGCTTCTTCATGACTTTCCTTTAAGCTCCAAAGTGCGTCCCATTTCTGTGAAATTAAACAAGAACTAGTGTAGATCTCGATAATTTGAAAATAAGCATAAACTACACAATTCCAGCACTATTCTAACCCAAATGCATGAAATGTGTGCAGAAATCGATATAATAGTAAATTTAAAACATGGCAAATTAGGCGCACAACACCGCCCATACCCCAAATTCCTCCCTCAATCTCCTCTCGGTTGCTATCGGCTCTCAGCCCACCTTTGGCCTTCAATTTCCTCAATTCACTGTCAAATTGGATCTATTCAATTTCTCTATTTGACATGCCAATGTTCTTGATGCCTTTGATGCCTTCGACTTGAAAGATTTTGTCTTGAGTCACACAATACCCTCCAAAACTATCTATTCACCAGCCTCTGACTTTACTACCACATCATCCACACCCAATCCCGAATATATTGCTTGGCGGAAAAAGGATAAATTTATCCTCGTTTGGCTTCGCACAACCGTCTCCGCCACCCTTTCCTGTTATCTTATTAAGCAAACTACTGCTCGTGAGGCTTAGGTTGCTATCAATGACATGTTCCAACACCAGTCTCGAGCCAAGGCTATGTATCTCAAGCAACAACTCCAAGACGGGCTCTCCTATGATCGAGTATTTAGAGAAGAAACAGGTTATGGCAGATGCTCTTGCTGACTGCCTTCAGCCTATTTTTGATGACGAATTAACTGCATGTGTTTTTTAGGGCTTAGACGCGTCTTATGGTCCTTTCCGGGTCGCTATTCTGATGCGCTCTAAGTCTCTGACTTCCGCAGCCCTGCCCCTTCTAGGGCACTTGCTGCGTGAGGAGCAATGCCTCCAGGACGAAGCTCAGAGCACCACTGTCATCGATTAGCCTTCTGCTCACTATGGGCAGTCTCGCTCCTTCGTCTCGTAGCAGCACCCCTAGGACATGTCTTCTTGCTGCTCGGGCCAAGGCCGTCAGTCCTCCTTTCCCGCCTAAGGCTCTCATTCAGACTCCTCTGCCCAGGCTCTCGCTCTCGCCCGGAGGTCCCTGTCAGATCTGTGACAGAATGGGCCATGTTGCGAAAGACTGCTTCAAAAGGCTTGATATGCAAGCCTTCACGTTGTGTCACCCACCCGAGCGCCTTCAGCACCAGTCACCATCCAATCCCGCTGCATACATGGCCTCTCTGTCAACTCTAGTCGATCCCAACTGGTACTTTGATTCGGGCACTACAGACACAATCACTGGCGATCCAGTAAGGTTTCCATCGACTCGGGATATGATGGAGGTGACCAGTTATCTATTGGCAATGGTACCACCCTTCATATCTCTCATATTGGCCATAGTGTATTCCCCGCTATCCATACCCCTGTTAACCTCTCTAATGTTCTTGTTGTTCCTAACATGAAATAGAACCTTATCGGTATCTCTCGCTTAACAAAAGATAACAATGCCTATCTTGAACTTCATCCCTTGTTTTGCTTGTTGAAGAATTTACAAGGACGGGTGCTTCTGAAATGAATCGTTGAAAATGAGCTCTGCAATCTCTCTCGCCTTCAGTCATCAGTCCCACCTCGTGCTCTTGTCGGCGAGCGAACCAGTCCAAGTCTATGGCACCATCGTCTGGATCATCCTAGTCCCAAAATTTTTTTTTATTATGCACTTCATTTAAATTACCACTTTCAAGTTTTAATTCTATGCCTAAGTGTGAGTTGTGCTCTTTAGGAAAGAGTCGTCATTTACCTATTTCATCTACCCATGTGTAAAAAACTATTCCTTTTGAAGTTGTTTACTCTGATGTTTTCATTATCAATAAATAGTTGCTACTACTTTGTTTTGTATGTGGATGATTGCACCCAATTCACATGGATCTATTTTATGACCCATAAGTCTCAGGTTTTCCATTACTTCAAACTTTTCCAAGCCATGGTCCACACCCAATTCAATCGCCCTATGAGAGCCCTTCAAACAGATTGGGGAGGAGAATATCGTAACGCCTCCATTCTCCTACAATCTCAAGGAATCGCTCATTGCATCTCTTGTCCCTACACCCCCACTCAGAATGGGATGGTTGAACGACATAATTGAACAATCCAAGAGAAGGGTCTCACTTTCCTTGCCCATTCCAAACGTCCCCTTGAGTTTTCGGAACATGCCTTCCACACCTCTATCTACCTTCATAACCGCACTCCTACCCACGTCCTTCAAAATCATTCTCCATATCACCACCTTTTTCGTCGCACCCCATACTATTCCATTCTTTGGCCATTTGGGTGTCTTTGATTCCTCTTCCTTGGCCCCTATCGCGTTAATAAACTTGAGTTTAAAACCAAGGCTTGTATTGTTTTGGGATATAGCTCGAGTCACAATGGTTATTTATGTTATGACTCTACTGCAAAACAAATTTACATCAGTCGTCATGCTGTCTTCCATGAATCTGTCTTTCCGTCTATCTCCTTTGCACCTATGTCGCCACCTCCCTCTTCTCCGTTGAAAAGTCTCCTTGTTGACATGGTAATCACTCCCTTACCTTCTTCATTACCTTTGGCGTTCGCTGATCACGAGCTCATTGTCGACAGAGGTACAACACCTCCTTTCCCTCTCCCTGAGGGTTCCTCGGCAACATCATCATCAAACCCTTCCTCAGGGTCATCAACCACCACCGGCCTCTCCCCACCATCAACCCCACTGGCATCCCCTGCTCACTTTACATATCATGCCACACCACCTGCCTCTCCGACTACAGACACGTCCGCCTCTCCCACTTCCTCCAACCCCACCTTACCCACCCCTCCGCCTCAAGTTCCCCATCTTCGCCCTTCATACACGTCGGTTCATCCCATGACTACTCATTCTCAAAAAGCTACCCTAAAACCAAAGGCTCTCATCACCTCAAAACACCCTCTACCTATGCCCTTATTCACCGATACCGAACCCGAAACCCATCGCTGGGCCGAAAAGAGTCCTCACTGGGTCTCCGCCTTGCGCTCTGAGATTGATGCCCTTGCCAAATCAAGTACATGGTAGCTTGTCCCTTGGCATCCATCCATGAACATTGTTGCTTGCAAATGGGTTTACAAAATCAAAAAGACATCGGATGGCGCCATTGATCCTTATAAGGCCAGGCTTGTCACAAAAGGATATAACAAGGAGGAAGGCATCGATTGTTTCGACACCTTCATCCTTGTGGTTCGTCCCACGGCCATCCGTCTTGTGCTATGCATTTCTCTATCCATAAATTGGCATATTCGTCAGCTTGACATCAACAACACCTTCCTGAATGAGGATCTAGTAGAAGAGGTCTACATGGATCATCCCTCAGGCTTTGTGGACCCCTCTCGCCCTAGCAAATGTCTGTCGTCTTTGTAAGACCTTGTATGGTCTCAAGCAAGCTCCTCATGCCTGCTTGAGACCCATCCAGGAAGTATGTTGAGAAATTCATATTATAGAGATGTTGTATGGTTTTGTATGTTGTGAAATTGCTTTTGGAGATTGGTAGGACGATGTTTATGAAAATTTTAATGAGAGAAGGAAAATCTGGTGACCTAGGAGATAAAAGTAGATCAACCCTGCTTGTTGAGATGGTAGTTCGGCGAGATGAGACACCAAGGTGAGAAGTCCGAAACACTAAGTATTCGAGGTCATTCATGACACCCGTGTTTGCGACCCGCGAGAAGGCAATGATAATTAAGATTAGAGAGGTAAAAGTGTATTAGTGAAAAAAACAAAGACTTTTTTTCACCATGTGCATAAAAGTCTTTTAGTGTTTCGAGAATTAACCAACTAATCCAAGAGGAACCAATTAACCAACTAATCCAGTCAACCCTAGAAGGAAAACGTCGGCACACGAGGTTAATTTAATACTTATGCTATTTTATTTGGATTCTCGAGTTGATTTCGCCCAATATTGTGAACCCTAATTCCTGCAAACTGTGTCATTCTCATGAAATTAGTTCATGACTACTTCCTTTGGTGGTCTATTCTGCTTGATTTGGATTAAATTCTGTCTTAAATCTTGATACGCTTCTTTCCCATGTCAAATTTTTATCTCAAACGGGGAAAAAAAACTCCCCAATTACAAACAACATGGTAGGAAATTGTTGTGAATATAATTGTGTTGATTTTTTGATGTTTATATGAAGTTTGTTGAGGTCCAAAAGTTTTAAATTTATGATTTATAAATGTGATTTGATCATGCACTTAAAATGCTCGATAAAATGCCTTGGAACGAGTTTTTTTTTCCTCCTTTCAACCTTTCCTCTATTTTGGCAGTGAGGAATGATGTGTTTAGTTCCTAGACAAGAATGCATAATTTTTCCAAGGAAAATAAGTACATTTCCTTTTTTCAGCTATAGATTTTTGTTCGAGCTTGATAGTTCTCTATTCTAAAGGAATTTGCAGTTCAAACAAAAGGTGGAGTATCATAGGTTTGTAAGGCAAATCACTATCATGTAATCCTGCAAGTATGCTGTCTTATGAGTAGTCATGGAAGCTTAGTCTGGAATCCTAAGGCCCTTTTTTGTTTTCAAAAATCTGTTTCATGTGCAAGGTGATATATGGAAGGTGGCTCTTGGAAAGGCCGAAAAGGTAGTTTCCTTGTTCTCGGTTTCGTTGCACCCATATACAAGGGTTTAGAAGACTTAAGCGGCCAAGCCAGAGACCCACATAATTCATCATTTGGAAGGCGATATGGACTTTGCCTGTGTACTGTTATTTCAGTGCCCTTGAAGGACTTGAACTCAATACACTCAAGGTAAAGTCATCTTTTCCAACTAATATATACAATTACTTTTTTTATTTCTTATCTCAATTGAAAAAATTGAATGCGTCCCTACGAATTATGTTTTTCATTGGTAAAATATGTATGTCTTTACGTAAAAACATGTTAATTTGATTTGTTAATATGTTCATAAACACACTACTAAGTCCTCTTTTTCCACTATGAAATTAATCTGTTATGAAATGTGTTGATGAGGATTATAAGATTGACAAGCACTACTCTTTTAGTGATGATCGATCATGTAAAAACTTGTATCGTTGTTTGTTCTTATGCCAATGGAGGAGGCAACCCTCTTGGATGACAAGAGCTGGCCATTCCTTCTTCAATTCACTTACCTTCATTTGGTATTTGCCTTGAAATTAGTACCTAAGCCATCTTATAGGAAGCTCTAGCAACATGAATCTCAACAAGCTTCTTGCAAATAAACTTAAAAATAAACCTGATCTTTCTCTCCCTCTCGGGGACTCGGTCTCTCAATCTCTTTGCTTGAAGCACTAAAGGACTCAAGGTTTGTGATTGTGACTTTGTCATTCTTAATCTAATTCTATTTTTTTCTTCATTGTTTTATGCTGGTTTTAATCACTGAATTCATGTTCTTATAAATTAATTCTTTCTATTTGTAGACTTACCCTAACATGCATGGGGTAGCGCACATTCGGTATAGCATTCCATTTTTCCTAGCATCATCTTCCTAATATTTCTTCATTAGTTTGGCTTCATTTGTTGTTATTGTAAGGATATATTCATCAAAAATAAAAATCATGCGTGCACAATTATATATTTTTTTCAGGTGTAATTTCAAACCATTTGGATTGCTTATCGGACATGGAAAGGAAGTTGTTATGGTGATCAGGCTTGGTATTCTATTCGCTATAGTTAATCTTGACAGGAATGAGCATTTGGAAGAAAGAGAATCGAGAGGTTGCAAGTATTTTTCACGTGAGAAGTGCAAAGATTAGCAAGCTGTAACTATACAAGATAGGATAGAATGGATCTCATTATGGCATCTATGTCTCTTGCCTCAATAAGGAGAAGAAATCTGATAACTACAAAGATTTGCGATATTACATATGTTACAACATGGAGATTTAACTATTTCTAAGACACCACTCGATAAGCAAAGAAAACAACCATTCGCGTGCGAAGCACGCGAATAACCACTAGTCTACACCAAAAGTATCACTTTGTATTTTTAGCATAAAAGTATAATTAAGCTTCATCTCAATGTTTGTATAAATAAATAAACTAGTGTGATGAATAAATCTGCATCATAGTTGATCGATCTTGAGCGTTCCAGGGCGGGGCTTGTCTCCCCCAAGGACCTTCCGATGCTCAAGTCAGTCCTCTCGTATTTATATTTTAGTCGAGCATTAATGAAACGGTCAAGGCATTTAATTCAAGGAATTGGAATAGTTTTGATATTTAATAAAAGAAACCGTTACCGTATTGATGTCGGTCGATGCATTAAATACAGGAAACGATCGAGGCATTTATGCGGGTCATCACAATAGAATAAGCGGTAATTGATAAAAGACGGAACCGCCCCTGCATCGTGATTTCGGGATTTTCCCTCTGACAATTGCCCATCGGGTTTCCTTATCAGGTCTCAATGATGAAGGAAGCCCGAAAAATCGGTGATTCATTGGTCGTAAATGGCGACTTATAGGCCTTGAGTGGTTGCTTTGGCCTCGAGTGGCTATCGTTAGCCGTAAGTAGCTATTGGCCATAAGTGGCTTTTCATTGTCGTAAGTGGCGATATATTGGTCGTAAATGGCGATTTCCGGTGGCCGTAAGTGGCGATTTTCCAGTGGTCATAAGCGGTGATTTTCATTGGCCGTAAGTGGCGATTTTCCGGTGCCCGTAAGTGGCGATTTCCGGTGGTTGTAAGTGGCGATTTCCGGTGGCCGTAAGTGGCGATTTTCCGGTGGCCGTAAGTGGCGATTTCCGGTGGCCGTAAGTGGCGATTTTCCGATGGCCGTAAGTGGCGATTTCCGGTGGCCGTAAGTGGCGATTTTTCCGTGGCCGTAAGTGGCGATTTTTCAATTTCTTGAATAGTTGTTGTGGCTTTGAAAACATCGTTCCATGACATCTGTAGGAGTTGCACCTGATAAGTCAAGTCATTGGAAGAGTAGTCTCGTAATGTATAGTGCCCCTAACATTTCATATGCCCCTACACAAAATTTATATCTTTTTGCGGAGTAGTATGCTACGAATCTAGCTTGCAAGAGCTACATATTCATCTTTCAATACAAATTTTAAAGAAGAATATTGATAAACAATCATGTCTTTGTTAAGAAATTTTTCGCAAGCCCGGGGAGTAGAAAACTTAGCTCACAAATTCCTTGCTTTAAGTAATAGGATTGTCAATGGCCTCCATTATTCCCAATTGGGTTGTAGTGTCATTCTTGACCTGGCCAGAAGCTGGTGTTGGGTAAAGTACTGAACGTCTAATTTGTCTTTTTTCTCTTTATAGCTCATGACGCCCAAAATCATTTTGGTTGCCCCATCGTTTTTTGTAACATTGAATCTTGCTCCGATTGTGAGATTTGAATTCATGCTTCCCTCAGGGAGTACACTCGACGCTTTTTGCTCATACTCCCTCCATAAACACCTATTCAGGAGTACAACAAAAGTGAAGCAAATGAAAACAAAGCAAAAGACAAACCCGACTATCGAAACAACAAAAATGAGAACATGATCAACTCAATTAAAATTCATTCATATATTTACCAAACAGTATCATGAAAATCGGATGGGAACTGAGCAAAATAGGTATTGAGGCAGATTCAATTTCTAAATATAAAGGATTGCTATAGTTTTGACTTGGAATCCAAGATAGGAATTTAGAACCAATTAAGTCACAACAACAAAGGCTATTCGACCTAGTAATGAGAATTAAATCACTGCACTCGCAAATCTTCATAATGAGCTGACACTACCAAACCTAATTGCTGGTAAGGGGCGGTTTGGTTGATCACTATCAAAATAGATGGAAAAGAAACAAATCTACTCGACGTATACAAGAAATAATGAATCATAGTTTTTGTCCAGCAAAAAGGTAAATTCAATGAGCTACGTAATTGACTAATCGAGCACAAGCAGTATAAAATACAAGTTCGTTGTAAAATTGAATATTTTATGAAAACAACCCGAACAAATCTGATGTAATTATCCCAAACACATTTTTTTATCCGTAATTATCCCAAACCTAAATGTCAATGAAACTGAAACTCCAATTAACAATTGAGAGGGGACAGACCTGCACTCGGAAACGGTTTTCTCCACCATTCCAATCGACTTCCATGAAGGGCTGCGGAGTCGACGTTCACGGCCTAAGAAGGATCTGGACCCGCCTCGCATCAAACGGCGGCGGATGCGATGCCGGTGTCGGGGTGGGGGAAAGCCGTACTCACGGGAAACTCTTCGCGAGTCGAGAGGGCAAACGATGGACTAGGCAAACTCGCCCTGCGAGGCGCACCGGCGAGGTGCGAAAGGGCTGAAAGGCTGCTTGGTTTTTTACGACGATCGTTGGTTTCTCCGGCGACGGAGACGCAACGGCGCCGATGATGAGGCGGATGTAGAGGCGGGAGTTGTTGGGGATCTGCAACTTTTCGATGTCTGAACCGCCGTCGAGGAGGCCACCGGATCTGCTTCCCCCAGGACACTATAGATTGATCCCTTTCAAGATTTGTGATTCGCGAGATGTCAAATTTTAATTTCCAAATGTTAAATTTGTCACAATTATCTTTGATTTGGAATTACATGAAATAAAAAAATATAATTGGAACCTAGCTAGTTTCATAATTTGGACACATCTTTTATGTCTTTTAATTATTTTTTTTGATTAGGAAAGAATTCGGGCGAGCGAGCTCTACCCGATGACATCCTTACAGATGAGGTCTAGAAGACCAGAATCGTTGTTAATATCGACACCCCAGGCAGAATGGCAAAGGTGTGCAACATTATCAGCAACTCTATTGCCTAATCGAGGAACATGAAAGAAGGAAACTTCTTTCAAAGTCGATAGTAGAAATTTAACATCTGATAAAATCAGTTCGATTTCCCAAGGACAAGTAGATGTATTATTTAGGTGGTTTATGATTATCATGGAGTCACCTTCAATGTGGAGTTTATTGATACGGAGTTGTAGAGCCTTTTGGATTTCTAGTTTAAGAGCAAGCGCTTTCGCTTTCAAAGGACTTTGTTTGCCAAGTTTTTTATAACAGATATGTATCAGATGTCCTTCCCAGTCCCTGATTACGGCTTCAACCGAGCTATCATTGTTTGAAATTGTGGACCCATCAAAATTTAACTTGAAAGTTCCCCTAGGGGGTTTTCGCCAAGTAATGTTACCAAGCTTTCTTTTCGTCCTTGGATGCTTGGAGATTCGTGTGCGTAAGGGGAAGTCCTCATCCAAGCAATACTCAAAGTGAGTTGTTTTACTCCAATTTTCCTTATGGGTTTTAATGATACGTAATGAACTTTCTCTATGAGGTATGAGAACCTGTCTAAAAACAAATTTGTTTCGAGTGTACCAAGCCGTCCACCAAGAAAAGGCAAACTCCACCTTGGCAACGGATGTAAGCTTGTTTCCGATGAATGAAAAGATAGGTTGGATCTCCCGTGAATGATTTATCATACTAGATATAGTTGAGTTTACGTGTGTAGGTAAGCGAAAGAGAGGGCGTACATATGGGCATTCTAGTAAGAAATGAACATCATCTTCAACTGCACATTTGACGGGTGGAAGGTACAGAAGTCCCACGTTGAGCCAACCTAGAAGCAGTAGGGAGGCCATTCTGACAAACTTTCCATAGAAAGTTTTTGATCTTAGGTGAAATATCCAAATTCCATATCTAGGCATTATTGTCTATGCTTAGTGAGGATTGAGATGTGATTAGCTTATATGCACTTGACGTGGTGAACCAACCAGCCATATCAGGCCACCAGTATAATCGATCCTCAAAGGGGGAAACGGGAAGTGAAATGTCCAGGATTTCTTTGACTACGTCATTTGGTAATGTATTGCTAAGTTTTTCCGTCCACCATACCACCTAAAATATAGTCACTGACATTCTCTTCTATGTTGTTAATTTGGGGGCAATCATCCCTAGATAGCAGAGAGCTTGTTGTAATCAAATTATCTGTCCAAAATTTGATAGATGAACCATTTCCAACTGACCAAATAAGGCTAGTCTTAAATTTATGTATAAGAGTTGTCAGTTTGGCCCATTGCCATGAAGAATCTCCATTTTTTATGTATTCAAGGATGTTTGCTGAACGAAGATACTTGTGTTTGATGAGAGACACCCAGACATTATATAGTTCAGCCAATATTTTCCAAAGTAGTTTCATTTGAAGGGTTTCATTCATCTCTTTCGATTTCCTAAGGCCAATTCCCCTATACTTTTTCGGTCCGCAAATCTTATCCCTGCTAATAAGCGGGCGGTGTTGTAGATCTTTATTCCAAAAGAACATTCTGTTAATCTGGTCAAGCTCTTTATGTATTGATGAGGGTAACAAAAAGTTCTGCATTGTATACAACGGTTTAGCCGATAAGTTTGTATTAATGAGGATTGCACGTCCCTGTTGTGATAGAGCATTAGCTCGCGATTTACTTAGTTGTTCTTTATATTTACATATGATATCTTCAAAAGTGTGTTTGTTTACTCTGCCGTTAATAATCGGACATCCAAGGTATTTTTCTAATGAGTTTTCATGTGTAATATTGAGGCAACTGCTAAGTTCTAAGATCCTAGAGTTCGAAATGCCTTTTGTGGCTTGGAAGCTAGATTTATGATAATGGACTTTTTGTCCAGAAACTTTACAGTATGAATCAATTATATCCCTAACTTTTTGTCCCGCGGCAGCACTGCCTCTCGTAAAAATAATGATGTCGTCGGCAAAAGATAGGAAGGGGACCCTAGGTCCACTCCTACCGAATGAAAACCCAATAGGATTGTATTCCACATTTTTTTCTGCTGAGAGTTTTCGAGCTAAAATTTCTGCCCCTAAGATAAACAAGAAAGGAGATAGAGGATCCCCTTTGACGCAACTCTATCATATGCTTTCTCCATATCCAGTTTTATTGCCAACCATCCTTCCCGACCCTTGCGCGATCTGAAGGAGTGGAAGATTTCGTGTGCTATTAGGACATTGTCTTGGATGGCCCTTTCAGACACAAAGGCACCTTGTAGTGGGTGAATTAGTTTACCGATAATTGTTTTGATTCTTTCTGTCAAAATTTTTAAAATGATTTTGTATAAAATAGAACATAACCTGATTGAGAGGTAGTGATTGGTATTGGTAGGGTTATCCCGCTTTGGCAGTAGTGATATGAATGTATGGTTTATTTGTTTGAGAATTTTTCAAGAGTGGAAAAAACTTTTTACAGCTCTAATGATAGATAAGCCAACAAGGTCCCAGTACTTCTTATAGAATTCAAGAGCTCCGGGAAGGGAGTGTGTGAGATGAGAGAGGAGAGCATGAGCGAGCTCAAGAGCTCCGGCGAGCTCGAGAGCGTGCGAGGTCATGAGCAGCGAGCGGCGCGAGCGCCTGGGAGCGGGCGAGCTCTTGTCCGGCAAGACGGGAGGTGATCGGATTTGGGAGGGGAACGTCGAGGAAGCCATGGGGAGGTGTGCTAGAGTCCAAGGCGCAGGCGAGCAGGCGGAGGAAGTTGGAGACGCCGACGTCGATCCTCGCAGGCGGAAGCCGTTTGATTTGAATCGGGAGCCAGGTGGGAGTAGCCTTGATCGGAGGAAGGAGATGATTGTGGGCCCCTTGCTAACATTTCATATATATTGTTATATAACGGTTGGGGATTAATAGTTTCGGGTTTAGTTCGGTACGTTTCGGGTTATCCGTTTATTATTTAACTAATTAACGGTAATTAAAATATATTATAATAGTAATTGAGGATTTAAAAGATAAATTATTATATTTTGGGAGAATTATAAGGGTTGATTTATTAAATAAAAATGGTTTGGATTTAAAGGATCTGAAAATATTTTATAAAGGGGTTAATAAATGGTATTTAAAATATCATATAAAATTATTTGGACTTGAAGATTTAAAAATGAATTTGGAAAAGAATTTCAAAGATCGGAAAGTAATTTAATGAATAATTGAAAAAGGATCTTAGCGAGTATTTTCAAGTGTCAGAATTCTTAACTATTTGATTTGGATTTCAAAACGGTTTTGGAACTAACTTGGGAATTATACTTGTTCGATGACTAACTAGCATGATAATATGATCGTTTGACTAACAACATGATATTTGTGACTAATAGCAAGAATTGTGGTGATTTATTATAAGAGATTAAATATTGGGTACTGATGATGATGATGATGATGATATATATTCGTAAGCAAAGTATGAGTGTAAAATGATAGTATGTGAATTTGGCTAAGTATGATATGGAGGTTGTCTTAAGCTGATGAGATGACGGATTATATATGTTGAATACGTTGTGAGATGATGAAGCGAGATGAGAAATTGAATTAAGACATTAATGTTGTTGATGATGAGATGGTTAACCTATATATGCTTGATGTGAATCTTGTGTGTGTTATTTGATATGCTTTGTGTAAGTTAGACTTAGGCTCATTATGTTACTTATCTTCTAGGTGAGCTCTAATCTGCCTGGATTTGCTTGATTGCTATATTGCTTGGATTTTGCGCTTCTCTAGGTAAGTTCTTTGAACTTACTCATGATGGGCGCTCTATGCACTGGGTGTTATATAGTAGGCTAGTGTTCATGCACCATACGACTTAGAATCACGCTTAGGATCTAAAATGGAAACCATATGACTTGCTATAAGTCTTTGCTAGAAAACGGCCGTTATAGGTGTTTATTGGATGTGACATTTTTCTCTATTCTTGTCATCTTAGTGGGGCTTATTATAGAAAGTTGCTTGCACTTGATGGGTGAAGAAGGCTTTTTGGTAATAAGTCGACATATGGCACTTAGAGCATTAGGCCTTATATGGGTGTCGTTGTTTGTCTTCCCTTCATAGTTAGTAGGCTCCTTACGTAGGGACGGCCTGCAGCGTGGGTGAGGTAGTTCCCTTTGAAGGGAGTTGCTAGAGGATTCCTTATGAGCCAAGAGGGACATGCTATTTTGGCATTTCTTGTAACTGTGCGTCTCTTTATTTATGTCCGCACTTAATTATTCGTATGCTTGTCTGTTTATGTTCCACTTTGCATTACGCATTTCATTTTAGGAATATGATGCTTATTATATGCCTCTCAGAGTGTGTTTACACACGCGCATGAGTGGCCTGATGATTGACCCAGATTCCCCTCATTTTTTTTAGATTCAGGTAACCGCTAACCACTATCTTTGCTTATATGGACGCTTGGCGGGTTCAGACTTTTGGCGTTAGATTGAGAGCTCGAGAGACCACCAGACTTCCTCTCTTTTACGTTGTTTTTGTCCCGGCTCTGCCGTGACACCTTTGGGATTGTATTTTGCTTTAACTTCACTTATGCTGGTTGCATGCCTAAATGGATTTTCCGCGTTGTAGACTTAGGACAGGCATAGGGGTTTATCCCGGGTTCTCCAACGGACCTTACGGATTTGGGTAAGAAATCCCACTTTAAACTAAAATTCTTCGGTTTCAAACCTTCAACCTCTACTCGGAGCGCAAGATCCTAACGAGGGGTTTTATCCCTCGAAACGTAACTCAGGAATCATAATCCCGGGCCGTTACAAAGGTGGTATCAGAGATGATGTTGTGCAATCCGAGTACAATAGGTTGAGGAGGTTTTGAAAATCGCCCAATGTTTTCAATTGGTTTTGAAAAATGTTTTAAAAGGGCAAAATGAATTTAATTGGAATTAAACCTAAAATGGATAAAAGGGAAACAATCTCGGGGGTAGAGATCAAAGCGATAGACATCCCTTATGGATGTAGAACTCGGAGAACGGTAGACAAAATACTAGCTTTTATTTACAGATGGGCCTAGAAGACTCCAAGGAACACCACGGAGGTTGGAGTATTGTGTTAGGAGGCCATGAGGTTTTTGCCCCTCCGGCCAGCTGTCCCTCAAAGGACGGCATAGATCATCTCTATGCTTTCGTTTATATATACATATATGCAATTGGGCCCGAGGGCGATCTTCCCCGAAGAGGATCCTATTAATCATGTTGATTGCTTCTGTGATGAGTGCTATTGTGCTTAGGATAGCGAACTAATCAATATTCCTTGACTTCAATCATGTGTTGAATAACTGTGCAAACGGGATAGCGGGAGAAAGCCTTGTTCTTATGTAATCGGAATTCTTGTCTTGTTGGGATAACCCTTACATAAATCAAACCCCCCGATGCTTCTATCGAGTCTCGTACCTCCGGTTGGGGTCTTCCACGGGAAATTTGAGTCGGTCAACTAATTACCTTCGAAAATCGTGTCGGAAGTGAGGGTTACCTGAGTATTTTAGTGGGGTTGAGGATTTAGATTGTTTCGAGATAGAAGTGGGTTGTCTTATGGAGTCATCCCTTTCAATCATTGTAATGGCTAACCATGTCTTCTTGCCACAAGAGTCTAAACACGAGTTCTACACACCCTTCTCGGAAACAGCATGAACGTCCTTGTGTCCTACCCAGCGAGTCATACTAGCGTCCCACGGGGAAAGGGGATGGTCAGTCGGTGATTGCCCTAAGAGAATTCTGTCAAGTTATACTGATAGCCTCCTTGTGATTTAATGACATGCTATATTGGTATATTTCAGCATGACTTGCCTCGTACCTCGCATGATTGCACTTATAAGTGGATGTATGTGCCGTATGTATTGAATTCCCATGATTATTGTCTCCCTATGAACTAGGTCCATGATAGTGTGGTCAACTCTCATTTCATGTTTAAAATGTGAATTGGATGACTTAGAATGCTTGATTAACCTAATTGGACCTCATGGTTGTGTACATGTTTAATGAATATTGCTAGTATCATATAGGACATATACCTCCTATTTATAGGCCCTTATATTATTGTGTGACTGCCTAGTCTTACTATGCGAATATAGATGTATGTGAGGAGATAGTTGCTATACCAACCCTGCATGAATTGACCCTACTGTTAGCGTGATTTTTAGGGTACATCTTAGCATGCTTTACGCAATATTATAACTTGCTTATGTGTGTATCTAAATGAGTGATAAGTCGTGCATATGATTGATATCCTGTGATGTTTGCTAGATCTTGCTTAACTTATGCCATATATCTCCCATGTCAGTCTGTGCATACACGTTCTTAGTCTGTCAAGCATGATTGGTGAATGAAATTATAGGTTGCTAGCTTGTTATGCGCACATATAAAGATGATTATATGAACATGTTATGAATGCATAAACCGATATTTCTTGAGATAGGTGCATACTAGTGTGAAATAATGTGATGATATCTCTTGATTTTTATGTGTTTGCGTTCCACAATTACAAGGGCATCGTTGTAACTCTCAGGTTGGGTTCTTCTCTTTGGTCTTGTCGTCCCTAGTCTTGGTCCATGTCTGAACCCTTAAGGAAGTTGTGTTGTCCGCCCTTGTCTCTCCCCTATCTTCTAACCCTTGCGATACTTCGATGAGCGTCGACATGCAAGAAGGGACCGACGACCAAGTGACACCGGAGCGGCGCAGTTGAAGCGTGATGGGTCCATGACCCATAGACCACAAGAGAGACGTCGCCAAAGGTATACAAAGGACAGACAAATCTCGAAGATGGTAGTCGCGGACTTGATTCTCTTAGATGACTCAAGGAAAGGCGTTCTTCATTCAAATCGTGAATTCTTCTATATGAATTGGAATAGGCATAGTGCAATAGGCCTAGAGCTGACCTAAATGGGCGTACGATGAATGATATGCTAAACTGGTGGCAAGTGATTGTCTAACTAACTTGTTTCTATGATGGTGTGCCTCGATGCTTGATGTACTGATTTCCTGGTAAATAGATTATGAGTTATATATGATAGTGCTTTCTTCATGAGCTTGAGTCGTGAGATTCTTCGGTGAGACGGGTCGAAAAGTGGAAGGTGAATTGAGGTCTTCGGATTGGGTCTTTGGTTGTCTGAGATGGGGTGCAGGAATGATGCGTTAGCTTGAGTAGAGCCGAGTGAGTGGTGATGTGTTGAAGATAGTAGTCTGTGGGTGCGCGGTGTGAGCGTTTCGGATAGAAAGGTAGCGGTTGAGGACTAGACTAGTTCCATGATGGTGACCTTAAGAGTGGGTGTGAGTATAGGCAGTGGGCGTAGTTCTAGAGGTGGATGAGAGAGAGCTAGGAGTGGACCAGGAGGATTGTTGAGGGGAAATGTGGTGATGCTAGTTAGTATGCCCAGTGGATGAGTAGGTAAAATCAGTGGTTGGTCTTTGAGGATAGGCGCTGGTGATGAGGTTTTTGGAAATTCGTGATTAGGAGTAGCACGAGATGGACATCTGCGTAAGAGTTTGTCGAGAGTGACAGGTGTGACATGACTAGTATGAGTTGGATTCTTAGAGGTGGATGTTTAGTGGTATCTCTTTGATTTCGTGCTTATGCTTGGTAGTTGTGTGCAGATCCTTGGTGATATGATGTGATGAGCCTCATTGATGTGATGATGCGCTACTTATGTTTTTGGTATGCGACCGTCCTTGATGTGTTATGTGCTACTATAAACGTGAGATGTGATTACTACTCTATATACGATGCATAATGGTAGAAATGTTAGAAGCTAAATTATTGAAATTTGATTCTGACTTGAAACCTAGGAAGAGAATATGGGATAAGCCCTTAGAGGTGGATGATAGAATGAACTGAGAAGTTGGAAATGATTTTGACTAACGTCGAACTTGAAATTTTGAATGGTGTTTCAAAGGATACTAACTGGGATTTTAAGAAACTAATGCGACCCTAGTTCTCATTATAACGTCCCACGAAGTGGATACAAGTATTTGAGTTATGATATGACCAAGGAGTCGGAGTAAGAATGTGGTAGGGGCTCATATTACATTCTTACTACGGTCTATTGGGGATATTATGATCACGGCAACGGTACAGTGAGGATCTTATAGGGGCACTTATGGGGTGCTTACGGGATCAATGGCATGATCCTTGGACTCACCGATTTTCAAACTTCAACCCCTATTTTAAAATGATTTTAGTCTCGGGGACGAGACTTGTTTTTAGAGGTGGATGATGTAAAGGCTCGGATTTTGAAATCCTAATTTTTCGGAAAAAGGGAATAAAAAAAATGGAATTCAATCGGTTTTAAAACTCGTTTAGAGGATTCCGACCGGAATATAAAATTTGAAGAATAATTTCCATCATTCTACCTCGAAAATTTTAAAATAATTATCGGATGACGATATCCTTGTTGATTTTACAAAATCTAATTGATCGAGAGAGGGAGATTCGGGAAAACTAACATTTGAGAACTAATTGCGGGATTCGAATTCGCGTATTCAAGATTTATTACCGGGTATTGGTAAACTAATCCTACACTCAATCCTCACCTACTCCCATCACTCACCATACCCCTTTAACCCACCCCTTACCTGTCATTTTTACCATCATCATCACTGTCATTCACCATCACCCTCCCCTGCTCTCCTTCGGATCAGCCACACCTCATCTCCACCTTCACCATCACCACCACCTCCTGTTGAAATCGCCAGACACCACCACACACCACCCTTCCCCGGAGCACCAAGCACTGCAGCCCCACCTCCTTCTCCTTGTGTTCCGAGAGCAGACGCGTTAGCTTCGTTCTCCTTCCACCCAAGGACCATCGGCAGCCCTTCGACACCCACTCGAAGCTACCAGTAGTAGCCGGAGCCGCCTAGCGCTACCTAGGAGCCGCCAGCGCCGCCGCAAGACACCAGGAGCAGCCCGAAGCGGCGACGTCCATCCCCTCCCCTGTTCAAGCGCGAGCTCCGTTTGGTAAGCCGTTCTCCTTTGTTTTCGATCGAAATTGTCCTCGAGCCTCACCATCACGCTCACCCATACCCGACGCAAGTCCGACGAGCCATCGCGAACCTCCAATGACGCCAAGAACTCCGATTGAGAGCTCCGAAGCCGCGAAATCACCCCGGTGAGCTACGTTCCTTTCTTTCCGTTAGCTATTTCAATTCATTCTGTTCGTCGGGTCAGGAAGGGAGTGTGTGAGATGAGAGAGGAGAGCATGAGCGAGCTCAAGAGCTCCGGCGAGCTCGAGAGCGTGCGAGGTCGTGAGCAGCGAGCGGCGCGAGCGCGTGGGAGCGGGCGAGCTCTTGTCCGGCAAGACGGGAGTTGATCGGATTTGGGAGGGGAAAGCCGAGGAAGCCATGGGGAGGTGTGCTAGAGTCCGAGGCGCAGGCGAGCAGGCGGAGGAAACTGGAGACGCCGACGTCGATCCTCGCAGGCGGGAGCCGTTTGATTTGAATCGGGAGCCGGGCGGGAGCAGCCTTGATCGGAGGAAGGAGATGATTGTGGGCCCCCTTGCTAACATTTCATATATATTGTTATATAACGGTTGGGGATTAATAGTTGCGGGTTCGGTTCGGTACGTTTCGGGTTATCCGTTTATTATTTAACTAATTAACGGTAATTAAAATATATTATAATAGTAATTGAGGATTTAAAAGATAAATTATTATATTTTAGGAGAATTATAAGGGTTCATTTATTAAATAAAAATGGTTTGGATTTAGAGGATCTGAAAATATTTTATAAAGGGGTTAATAAATGGTATTTAAAATATCATATAATATTATTTGGACTTGAAGATTTAAAAAGGAATTTGGAAAAGAATTTCAAAGATCGGAAAGTAATTTAATGAATAATTGAAAAAGGATCTTAGCGAGTATTTTCAAGTGTCGGAATTCTTAACTGTTTGATTTTGATTTCAAAACGGTTTTGGAACTAACTTGGGAATTATACTTGTTCGATGACTAACTAGCATGATAATATGATCGTTTGACTAACAACATGATATTTGTGACTAATAGCAAGAATTGTGGTGATTTATTATAACAGATTATATATTGGGTACTAATGATGATGATGATGATATATATTCGTATGCAAAGTATGAGTGTAAAATGATAGTATGTGAATTTGGCTATGTATGATATGGAGGTTATCTTAAGCTGATGAGATGACAGATTATATATGTTGAATACGGTATGAGATGATGAAGCGAGATGAGAAATTGAATTAAGACATTAATGTTGTTGATGATGAGATGTTTAACCTATATATGCTTTATGTGAATCTTGTGTGTGTTATTTGATATGCTTTAAGTAAGTTAGACTTAGACTCATTATGTTACTTATCTTCTAGGTGAGCTCTAATCTGCCTGGATTTGCTTGATTGCTATATTGCTTGGATTTTGCGCTTCTACAGGTAAGTTCTTTGAACTTACTCATGATGGGCGCTTTATACACTGGGTGTTATATAGTAGGCTAGTGTTCATGCACCATACGACTTAGAATAACGCTTAGGATCTAAAATGGAAACCATATGACTTGCTATATGTCTTTGCTAGAAAACGGCCGTTATAGGTGTTTATTGGATGTGACATTTTTCCCTATTCTTGTCATCTTAGTGGGGCTTATTATAGAAAGTTGCTTGCACTTTATGGGTGAGGTAGGCTTTTTGGTAATAAGTCGCCATAGGACTCTTAGAGCATTAGGCCTTATATGGGTGTCGTTGTTTGTCTTCCCTTCATAGTTAGTAGGCTCCTTACGTAGGGACGGCCTGCAGCGTGGGTGAGGTAGTTCCCTTTGAAGGGAGTTGCTAGAGGATTCCTTATGATCCTAGAGGGACATGCTATTTTGGCATTTCTTGTAACCGTGCGCCTCTTTATTTATGTCCGCACTTAATTATTCGTATGCTTGTCTGTTTAAGTTCCGCTTTGCATTACGCATTTCATTTTAGGAATATGATGCTTATTATATGCCTCTCAGAGTGTGTTTACACACGCGCATGAGTGGCCTGATGATTGACCCAGATTCCCCTCATTTTTTTTAGATTCAGGTAACCGCTAACCGCTATCTTTGCTTATATGGACGCTTGGCGGGTTCAGACTTTTGGCGTTAGATTGAGAGCTCGAGAGACCACTAGACTTCCTCTCTTTTACGTTGTTTTTGTCCCGGCTCTGCCGTGACACCTTTGGGATTGTATTTTGCTTTAACTTCACTTATGCTGGTTGCATGCCTAAATGGATTTTCCGCGTTGTAGACTTAGGACAGGCATAGGGGTTTATCCTGGGGTCTCCAACGGACCTTACGGATTTGGGTAAGAAATCCCACTTTAAACTACAATTCTTCGGTTTCAAACCTTCAACCTCTACTCGAAGCGCAAGATCCTAACGAGGGGTTTTATCCCTCGAAACGTAACTCAGAAATCATAATCCCGGGCCATTACAAAGGTGGTATTAGAGATGATGTTGTGCAATCCGAGTACAATAGGTTGAGGAGGTTTTGAAAATCGCCCAATGTTTTCAATTGGTTTTGAAAAATGTTTTAAAAGGGCAAAATGAATTTAATTGGAATTAAACCTAAAATGAATAAAAGGGAAACAATCTCGGGGGTAGAGATCAAAGCGATAGACATCCCTTATGGATGTAGAACTCGGATAACGGTAGACAAAATACTAGCTTTTATTTACAGATGGGCCTAGAAGACTCCAAGGAACACCACGGAGGTTGGAGTATTGAGTTAGGAGGCCATGAGGTTTTTGCCCCTGCGGCCAGCTGTCCCTCGAAGGACGGCATAGATCATCTCTATGCTTTCGTTTATATATACATATATGCAATTGGGCCCGAGGGTGATCTTCCCCGAAGAGGATCCTATTAATCTTGTTGATTGCTTCTGTGATGAGTGCTATTGTGCTTAGGATAGCGAACTAATCAATATTCATTGACTTCAATCATGTGTTGAATAACTGTGCAAACGGGATAGCAGGAGAAAGCCTTGTTCTTATGTAATCAGAATTCTTGTCTTGTTGGGATAACCCTTACATAATTCAAACCCCCTGATGGTTCTGACTCTATCATCCGCCCCACCAAAACACCTAGGCATGTTAGCAAGGGTCGAGAACCATCCGCTCTCCTGGTTTTGAGTCATGTTTTGTATTTCACCATCGATGCTTCTATCGAGTCTCGTACCTCCGGTTGGGGTCTTCCACGGGAAATTTGAGTCGGTCAACTAATTACCTTCGACAATCGTGTCGGAAGTGAGGGTTACCTGAGTATTTTAGTGGGGTTGAGGATTTAGATTGTTTCGAGATAGAAGTGGGTTGTCTTATGGAGTCATCCCTTTCAATCATTGTTATGGCTAACCATGTCTTCTTGCCGCAAGAGTCTAAACACGAGTTCTACACACCCTTCTCGGAAACAGCATGAACGTCCTTGTGTCCTACCCAGCGAGTCATACTAGCGTCCCACGGGGAAAGGGGATGGTCAGTCGGTGATTGCCCTAAGAGAATTCTGTCAAGTTATAATGATAGCCTCCTTGTGATTTAATGACATGCTATATTGGTATATTTCAGCATGACTTGCCTGGTACCTCGCATGATTGCACTTATAAGTGGATGTATGTGCCGTATGTATTGAATTCCCATGATTATTGTCTCCCTATGAACTAGGTCCATGATAGTGTGGTCAACTCTCATTTCATGTTTAAAATGTGAATTGGATGACTTAGAATGCTTGATTAACCTAATTGGACCTCATGGTTGTGTACATGTTTAATGAATATTGCTAGTATCATATAGGACATATACCTCCTATTTATAGGCCCTTATATGATTGTGTGACTACCTAGTCTTACTATGCGAATATAGATGTATGTGAGGAGATAGTTTCTATACCAACCCTACATGAATTGACCATACCGTTAGCGTGATTTTTAGGGTACATCTTAGCATGCTTTACGCAATATTATAACTTGCTTATGTGTGTATCTAAATGAGTGATAAGTCGTGCATATGATTGATATCCTGTGATGTTTGCTAGATCTTGCGTAACTTATGCCATATATCTCCCATGTCAGTCTGTGCATACACGTTCTTAGTCTGTCAAGCATGATTGGTGAATGAAATTATAGGTTGCTAGCTTGTTATGCGCACATATAAAGATGATTATATGAACATGTTATGAATGCATAAACCGATATTTCATGAGATAGGTGCATACTAGTGTGAAATAATGTGATGATATCTCTTGATTTTTATGTGTTTGCGTTCCACAATTACAAGGGCATCGTTGTAACTCTCAGGTTGGGTTCTTCTCTTTGGTCTTGTCGTCCCTAGTCTTGGTCCATGTCTGAACCCTTAAGGAAGTTGTGTTGTCCGCCCTTGTCTCTCCCCTATCTTCTAAACCTTGCGATACTTCGATGAGCGTCGACATGCAAGAAGGGACCGACGACCAAGTGACACCGGAGCGGCGCGGTTGAAGCGTGATGGGTCCATGACCCATAGACCACAACAGAGACATCGCCAAAGGTATACAAAGGACAGACAAATCTCGAAGATGGTAGTCGCGGACTTGATTCTCTTAGATGACTCAAGGAAGGGCGTTCTTCATTCAAATCGGGAACTCTTCTATATGAATTGGAATGGGCATAGTGCAATAGGCCTAGAGCTGACATAAATGGGCGTACGATGAATGATATGTTAAACTGGTGGCAAGTGATTGTCTAACTAACTTGTTTCTATGATGGTGTGCCTCGATGCTTGATGTACTGATTTCCTGGTAAATAGATTATGAGTTATATATGATAGTGCTTTCTTCTTGAGCTTGAGTCGTGAGATTCTTCGGTGAGACGGGTCGAAAAGTGGAAGGTGAATTGAGGTC
This sequence comes from Persicaria tinctoria, assembly GCA_037127255.1. NCBI lineage: Eukaryota > Viridiplantae > Streptophyta > Magnoliopsida > Caryophyllales > Polygonaceae > Persicaria > Persicaria tinctoria. Next base: position 25,447,653 of record JBANSL010000005.1, on the reverse strand, counting down.
TTCGGATTGGGTCTTTGGTTGTCTGAGATGGGGTGCAGGAATGATGTGTTAGCTTGAGTAGAGCCGAGTGAGTGGTGATGTGTTGAAGATAGTAGTCTGTGAGTATATATGAGTTTCCAGGTAGGTCTTAAGTGGGGAGTGGGGCTAGTATGTTGAGATTTTGAGACGGATGTCCTAGCTAGAAGTGTCGGTAGGTAGTGGGTGCGCGGTGTGAGCGTTTAGGATAGGAAGGTAGCGGTTGAGGACTAGACTAGTTCCATGATGGTGACCTTAAGAGTGGGTGTGAGTATAGGCAGTGGGCGTAGTTCTAGAGGTGGATGAGAGAGAGCTAGGAGTGGACCGGGAGGATTGTTGAGGGGAAATGTTGTGATGCTATTTAGTATGCCCAGTGGATGAGTAGGTAAAATCAGTGGTTGGTCTTTGAGGATAGGCGCTGGTGATGAGGTTTTTGGAAATTGGTGATTGGGAGTAGCACAAGATGGACTTCTGCGTAAGAGTTTGTCGAGAGTGACAGGTGTGACATGACTAGTATGAGTTGGTTTCTTAGAGGTGGATGTTTAGTGGTATCTCTTTGATTTCGTGCTTATGCTTGGTAGTTGTGTGCAGATCCTTGGTGATATGATGTGATGAGCCTCATTGATGTGATGATGCGCTACTTATGTTTTTGTTATGCGACCGTCCTTGATGTGTTATGTGCTACTATAAACGTGAGATGTGATTACTACTCTATATACAATGCATAATGATAGAAATGTTAGAAGCTAAATTATTGAAATTTGATTCTGACTTGAAACCTAGGAAGAGAATATGGGATAAGCCCTTAGAGGTGGATGATAGAATGAACTGAGAAGTTGGAAATGATTTTGACTAACGTCGAACTTGAAATTTTGAATGGTGTTTCAAAGGATACTAACTGGGATTTTAAGAAACTAATGCGACCCTAGTTCTCATTATAACGTCCCACGAAGTGGATACAAGTATTTGAGTTATGATATGACCAAGGAGTCGGAGTAAGGATGTGGTAGGGGCCCATATTACATTCATACTACGGTCTATTGGGGATATTATGATCACGGTAACGGTAAGTGAGGATCTCATAGGGGCACTTATGAGGTGCTTACGGTATCAATGGCATGATTCTTGGACTCACCGATTTTCAAACTTCAACCCCTATTTTAAAATGATTTTAGTCTCGGGGACGAGACTTGTTTTTAGAGGTGGATGATGTAAAGGCTCGGATTTTCAAATCCTAATTTTTCGGATAAAGGGAATAAAAAAAAGGAATTCGATCGGTTTTAAAACTCGTTTAGAGGATTCCGACCGGAATATAAAATTTGAAGAATAATTTCCATCCTTCTACCTCGAAAATTTTAAAATAATTATCGGATGACGATATCCTTGTTGATTTTACAAAATCTAATTGGTAAACTAATCCTACACTCAATCCTCACCTACTCCCATCACTCACCATACCCCTTTAACCCACCCCTTACCTGTCATTTTTACCATCATCATCACTGTCGTTCACCATCACCCTCCTCTGCTCTCCTTCGGATCAGCCACACCTCATCTCCACCTTCACCATCACCACCACCTCCTGTTGAAATCCCCAGACACCACCACACACCACCCTTCCCCGGAGCACCAAGCACTGCAGCCCCACCTCCTTCTCCTTGTGTTCCGAGAGCAGACGCATTAGCTTCGTTCTCCTTCCACCCAAGGACCATCGGCAGCCCTTCGACACCCACTCGAAGCTACCAACAGTAGCCGGAGCCGCCTAGCGCTACCTAGGAGCCGCCAGCGCCACCGCAAGACACCGGGAGCAGCCCGAAGCGGCGACCTCCATCCCCTCCCCTGTTCAAGCGCGAGCTCCGTTTGGTAAGCCGTTCTCCATCGTTTTCGATCGAAATTGTCCTCGAGCCTCACCATCACGCTCACCCACACCCGACGCAAGTCCGACGAGCCATCGCGAACCTCCGATGACGCCAAGAACTCCGATCCAGAGCTCCGAAGCCGCGAAATCACCCCGGTGAGCTACGTTCCTTTCTTTCCGTTAGCTATTTCAATTCATTCTGTTCCTCGAGTCGGGAAGGGAGTGTGTGAGATGAGAGAGGAGAGCATGAGCGAGAGAGCGTGCGAGGTCGTGAGCAGCGAGCGGCGCGAGCGCGTGGGAGCGGGCGAGCTCTTGTCCGGCAAGACGGGAGTTGATCGGATTTGGGAGGGGAAAGCCGAGGAAGCCATGGGGAGGTGTGCTAAAGTCCGAGGCGCAGGCGAGCAGGAGGAGGAAGCTGGAGACGCCGACGTCGATCCTCGCATGCGGAAGCCGTTTGATTTGAATCGGGAGCCGGGCGGGAGCAGCCTTGATCGGAGGAAGGAGATGATTGTGGGCCCCCTTGCTAACATTTCATATATATTGTTATATAACGGTTGGGGATTAATAGTTGCGGGTTCGGTTCGGTACGTTTCGGGTTATCCGTTTATTATTTAACTAATTAACGGTAATTAAAATATATTATAATAGTAATTGAGGATTTAAAAGATAAATTATTATATTTTAGGAGAATTATAAGGGTTGATTTATTAAATAAAAATGGTTTGGATTTAGAGGATATGAAAATATTTTATAAAGGGGTTAATAAATGGTATTTAAAATATCATATAATATTATTTGGACTTGAAGATTTAAAAAGGAATTTGGAAAAGAATTTCAAAGATCGGAAAGTAATTTAATGAATAATTGAAAAAGGATCTTAGCGAGTATTTTCAAGTGTCGGAATTCTTAACTGTTTGATTTGGATTTCAAAACGGTTTTGGAACTAACTTGGGAATTATACTTGTTCGATGACTAACTAGCATGATAATATGATCGTTTGACTAACAACATGATATTTGTGACTAATAGCAAGAATTGTGGTGATTTATTATAACAGATAAAAAATGGGTACTAATGATGATGATGATGATATATATTCGTATGCAAAGTATGAGTGTAAAATGATAGTATGTGAATTTGGCTATGTATGATATGGAGGTTATCTTAAGCTGATGAGATGACAGATTATATATGTTGAATACGGTATGAGATGATGAAGCGAGATGAGAAATTGAATTAAGACATTAATGTTGTTGATGATGAGATGGTTAACCTATATATGCTTTATGTGAATCTTGTGTGTGTTATTTGATATGCTTTAAGTAAGTTAGACTTAGACTCATTATGTTACTTATCTTCTAGGTGAGCTCTAATCTGCCTGGATTTGCTTGATTGCTATATTGCTTAGATTATGCGCTTCTCCGGGTAAGTTCTTTGAACTTACTCATGATGGGCGCTCTATGCACTGGGTGTTATATAGTAGGCTAGTGTTCATGCACCATACGACTTAGAATCACGCTTAGGATCTAAAATGGAAACCATATGACTTGCTATATGTCTTTGCTAGAAAACGGCCATTATAGGTGTTTATTGGATGTGACATTTTTCTCTATTCTTGTCATCTTAGTAGGGCTTATTATAGAAAGTTGCTTGCACTTGATGGGTGAGGTAGGCTTTTTGGTAATAAGTCACCATAGGACTCTTAGAGCATTAGGCCTTATATGGGTGTCGTTGTTTGTCTTCCCTTCATAGTTAGTAGGCTCCTTACGTAGGGACGGCCTGCAGCGTGGGTGAGGTAGTTCCCTTTGAAGGGAGTTGCTAGAGGATTCCTTATGAGCCTAGAGGGACATGCTATTTTGGCATTTCTTGTAACTGTGCGCCTCTTTATTTATGTGCGCACTTAATTATTCGTAATCTTGTCTGTTTAAGTTCCGCTTTGCATTACGCATTTCATTTTAGGAATATGATGCTTATTATATGCCTCTCAGAGTGTGTTTACACACGCGCATGAGTGGCCTGATGATTGACCCAGATCCCCCTCATTTTTTTTAGATTCAGGTAACCGCTAACCGCTATCTTTGATTATATGGACGCTTGGCGGGTTCAGACTTTTGGCGTTAGATTGAGAGCTCAAGAGACCACTAGACTTCCTCTCTTTTACGTTGTTTTGTTCCGGCTCTGCCGTGACACCTTTGGGATTGTATTTTGCTTTAACTTCACTTATGTTGGTTGCATGCCTAAATGGATTTTCCGCGTTGTAGACTTAGGACAGGCACATGGGTTTACCCCGGGGTCTCCAACGGACCTGACGGATTTGGGTGAGAAATCCCGCTTCAAACTACAAATCTTCGGTTTCAAACCTTCAACCTGTACTCGGAGCGCAAGATCCTAACGAGGGGTTTTATCCCTCGAAACGTAACTCAGAAATCATAACCCCGGGCCGTTACAATGAGGGCTAAAGCAAAGCACCCCGGGGGAGTGGTAGCGAGTAAGCAACCAAGCCAAACCACTTGCTAAGCAAGGAAGTTTAGCCAAACCGTTACCGTATTGATGTCGGTCGATGCATTAAATACAGGAAACAGTCGAGACATTTATGTGGGTTATCACAATAGAATAAACGATAATTGATAAAAGACGGAACCGCCCCTGCATCGTGATTTCACGCGGGATTTTCCCTCTTAAAATTAGTTTAATGTCTAATGGCATACACCACATATATGAAGAACAATTGCTAATATATAATTCAGAAATTAATAACGAAATTTAAGAGTTGAACGACCATGGATATTTTTGAAAATCTCATAAAGAATAGGAAAAAAAAAAAACAAGTAGAAGAAATGTGATAAAAATATAAGGAATGTGATAAAGTATAAGTATTAATGATTGCTTTTACCTTAAAATAAAAGGAAACTATATGGAGATTGATCGATCTTATGGTAAGGAATGTGATAAACAATTTCAAATTAACAAGACTGAGCGGACATTCCTAATCACAAAATCAGTCGTTCAACAGATCGAAACACATGCAGTGAACAAGATCAAAATGTGTAGACGGCCGATAAATGAAAATGTATGATGTGTTGTCGTCGATCTCCGGAATGGAGAAGAAGAGGTTTGAACGCCTAAAGAGGGCATGCTTACTAGTATCGAAATCCGGATCTTAGGATCTGTAAAATCCTACGATTTAGGTGTGTGACCTGGATCGGGTAATATGAATCGTATATTCCATTATAATCGCATAAAAATAGCATATAATCACTCACATAGGATCTAGCATCGAATTAGGACCGTTAGGATTGGTATAGTATCGTTACATCCTAGGCTGTGATGATTTAAGTGTACGACATTATAAGTATGAGTATAGAAGTTTGATTAATCGATATTAATTAACTTATTCTACATTTTTTTAAGACGTTAATCTTGGTTGGGTATGAAATATAAAGAACAAAATTCAAATATAAATGAGCACAAAGTAAAATATTCTTTCGCATTTCACAGTTTTGTTGTCAAATCAATGTATTTGTTTGATATGATTTATTTTTATTATATTATATTATATTTAAATTTATTTATAAGATCTTACAATTATATTCTATAGTCTTACCTTGACCCGATCATAGGATCTCGATGTTAATTTGAAGCGGCCAAATATGGATAGGAAGCCGTGGTGAAGCCAGAGGCTATGGGATCACATGTCCTTTTCACATTTGATAAATTGCCTAAGTGTATTCTCCTTGTCGATAGCTTCATTTTGATACATAATACACCATAATCCGACATCTAAGTAAAAAGTTATGAATGTTTAAAGGGAAATTCTGGTTGGTACCCCTGAGTTTTTGACAATTCCGGATGGTGTCCCACACTTTTTTTTTTGTCCGGATGGTACCCCTGAGTTTTGTCAAAAGTCCGGCTCATGCTCAAAACTCATAGTTTCTTCTTTTTAATGAATAAAACCACCCATTATTTTTATTTTTTCATAAATATGCCCATTTACTTTTAACATTAAACAAAACTACTTATCATTTAACTAAATTCAAAACAAAATTGACAAAATCACCTTTATTTTTTAAAATTAATAAGATCACACATTATTGCCAAAGTTGTAGCAGAAAAATACCCATTCTTTCCAAATTTTTTTTTGAAGAAAATCAACTATTATTTTTGACATCACACAAAAGATCACTACTACATATTCAAGCCTAATGTAACATTTCAAATGTAACATTTTTATAAATTGTTACCTTATGTGTCTATTGTAACATATTTGAATCTACATTAACAAATTGTTACATTAGCACAAATTGTGTTACATTGGATGTAACATTATTTAGAATAATGTAACACTTTTGTATAAGCATCATCTTTCCATCTCTATTGTAACACTAGCTAAAAAAAAATTAAAAATATTGAGCACTTTTATAAATTATGGAGTTTTGAAATAATTTTTTTATATTTTAAGTATATAAAGATGATTTTTGATAAAATCATTTTTGTGTATTAAATTCAAATAAATTTATAGAGTTACAAGATGTAAGCTAATTTGGGTTGATTTTTAATAATTTAAAGAAGAACGAAATATTTTTATAATTTAACCTTAGCTAACCCTAACCTACCCATAACCCTTGTATACCCGCAGCCGCCACCGTATATCTCCCCCATCTCTTCAATTTCAGATCTGAAACCCTCTCCTACTTCGTTCTCCCATCTTCATCGTTCTCCCTTGTCCTTCACTTCTTCTCTCTTTTGTTGCCGCCATTGGAGGCTCTCTCGAGTTCCCCTCTGAGCTCCCATGGCTCCGGCTCCTCTGTTGTCATTCTCCGTCTCTCCACCGGTCCATTTGCTCTCTCGGCCTCAACATCTCTCGCTCCCATCTTCTCACGCCATCTCCATCGCTGATACACGAGAGCACCCCGACTTGCGATTCCGTGCTCGCTGAGGACCACCGTCGGAAGCTGTCGAGGCCGCTCCTCGCTCCTCCTTGCACCTGTGCCCTTCGGAGCCGAACCCAGCCAACGCCGCTGCCCCCACTGCCGCCGGTGAGCCTCACGATCTCTCTCTCTCTCTCTCTCTCTCTCTCTCTCTCTCTCTCTCACACACACACACACACACACACCTTTCATGTCGCCTAGGTGAGGCCATTGAAGGCTGATGGCGCCATTGGGGTCCAATGCTACCAGCCTTATTGCGCGAAACCGAACCCCTCCTTTTCAAATGAAATCGCGATTGGGTATAACTCTTGGGAACCCTACTTGAATTAGTTGTGATCTTATCGATGAATTGATATGGGATGATTTTGGTTTTCAATTGTTACTCATGCTTGCGTTTTTGGTGTTGGATTAACTGGAATTGTGTTGTGAGTTTAGTTTTATAAATTCCATTTGTGTAGATTGGTAATCAACCCTTTTATAATTGTTTTGTTAGCTTTTATGAGGAAAATCTAGCTACTTCTTTTGAAATGGACGGACATGGTAGGCAATAAGGAGGGAATTGACTAATAAATATAGATAGTTGTAGATAACGAAGGTTGACTTGGATTAGCTAAGCATACAAATGCAATTGAGATTAACACAATGTAATACATAACTTTATGATTTGAGCTAAGATAAACTCACCTTCAAGTTTCTCTACGGTAACTCCTTGTGGTGCATCATGACCTTGCTTAATGGGTTAGTCCAGAAAACGATATCTATCCTTATATTGGCAAACTGATTTTAACTAGGATAAATAGATAGGTGTGGCTTGTTACCCACTTAATTGAGTTTAGATGGTTAAGCTTAGATTTAATAACTATTAACTCGTTTAAAGCTTCTAAGAGTGAGTTATGTTACCCCCTAATTGTATAAAATAAGAATTGAGATGTTTTTTTTGTTCTTATAGACGCAAAGACCTTAACTGTGAGCATTTTATTTGAATGTTGTATCAACAGTTTTCTTGATTAGTAGAATCTTAGGAGAGTAGTTAAAATATGATCAAGTGTAGCAGGTTTATATACAAGATGTCTTGAAAACTTGTTATGCTCTTACATACAAGATGTCTTGAAAGCTTGTTATGCTTTAATCTTGCTTGTGTTGACTTAAAGCTTTAATTGACTGGTTTAGGTATAATTGAATTCATAAAGGATTTTCGAAATGTTGACTTATCCTCAAATTCCTTTTTCTTAACTATCCTTCTTCCATGTTTGTTATGTTAACTAGTGATTTGCCTTGTAGCTTCATAGTGCTCGCTATGCATTATTACACTATTCATTCTCTTATTGTTTATATGACGAGTATGATTTAGGTCTTCCATCCTAATCATCATGGTTTCTATAATTTTATTCTAGTAAACATTCATTATATTTATGTATCAAGGTAAGTTTCCATCTTTGCTCCTTGTCTTGTATGATTGTTTGATTCTACCGATAATACTTTTTTATACTTGTTAACTGGAGGAGACGCATACGGGTGGCAGACGTTTAGTGCGGGGGGAGTGGTGTTGTGTGTGCTTGTCTTGCTTTTGCTTTGTTTCTCTTTTGTTTGCTTGCTCCGTGACTAGATTTGTGTTCATGCTTTACTAGGGTTCTTGTTATATTTCGTTCTGGGTCTTTCGGAAACACTCTCTCGGGCTTCCCGGGGTAAGAGTGCGTACATCCCGACCCCCCAGACCCTGCTTAATTGCGGGATACACTGGGACGTTGTTGTTGTTGTTGTTGTATCTGGTATAATCACTTCCTAACATATTGCTTTTGCTATGTTGTCAAAATTGATTCTAGGCAAATGACCTTGCACTTTGGTGCCTTTCACTTGGGTTCTCATGCTCCCTCTTAGTGAGATAGGTAATAGATTTCATCCAACATACAAAGTGAGGTATGTAACAAATTTCACATTTTGGTGTATTTTTTTGTTCTGAATACTTGGTTTCATTGCCTTGTTGTGAATTTTCATTGCCCTTCGTGCAAGTAACCATCCAGACAATTATTACATACTTTATGGATAATAAGACAGAATTAAACAATTGAACAATTTTTTTTAATTGATGAAACAGGTGCATTAAGGCTTCAAAAATCTGATGAAATTAGTCTTGACCTCATGTGTCTATATTGGCTACTCATCTAACAAACATAAAAGCAAGGAAGGTATTTGTGGTGATTCTTTTCTAATTGAGTATGGGTACGTGTATTCCTTGGACATATCTATATTGGTTCCTGCACCAAGTGTTTTTCTCAGCTTTGTGGAGTACAAATTTCAAACATATTCTGCCTTTACAGAATCTCTATACACTATTTATGCTTTGTGGTTGAAGATCATTCAAATTCAATATTCAGTAGGGAACATTACTAGATATATGTGATTCAATTAATTCTAGTCTTGATAGTTTAATTCTTTGTTGGAATGTGATATTCATTAACACTAAATCTGAGTCCATTAAGATGTCAGGAAAGACTAGAGTTAATGGGATTATCAATGTCATATCTTTATGATGTGTTCCTTCCTTTTATGATTTTTTTACATTGTGTAGCATGTTATTTCTTTGTATTTTGTTTTGGTCGTTGAAGCTCAACTTTTGTGTTTCGCTGTGTTTTTTTCCCCAGAATTAGCATGTTATTGTTGCTGTTTATTCTTTGTTGGTATTGAGCAAGTGTGCATGTTAATTGCTCGTTCTATTGCACTATTGCTATTAATTTCTTATTGTTGTTGTTTATTCTTAGTTGGTATTGAGCAAGTGTGCATGTTAATTGCTCGTGTTCTACTGCTGTTCATTTCTTATTGTTGCTGTTAATTCTTGTTGGTATTTATAAGAATTAAAATCTCATTTGACAAATATGTTTCAGGATTACGGATTGCTTTTCAATACTGTTAATTTCTAATTTTTGAGATTCTTTTTAAAGTTTGTTGGTATTGATAAGAATTAAAATTCCATTTGACTAATGTCTTTTTAGAATCAAACAATTGAACAATTAAAGATATATTAGCTCATAATTCTAGTAAACATCCTTACCAAAAAAAATAATTCTAATAAACAATCGAGTTTGGTTATGCGTTGTATGGAATAGTTTGTGAATTAAATATAATTGTAGATCAAGTTGTATATATCACGTTGTATGGAATAGTTTATGCTTGATTATTTTCTATTGATTTTTTATACTTTGCATTTGTTCATGTGGACTAGTATAAAATCAGTCTATTTTTTTTAATTGTTTTTGCTTGTTTAAAGCCTCTTAGCTCAAATTGGTAGAGCGTTGTGCTCAAGCACATAGAAGCGTGTTCAAATCCCGCATTGGCTACAAATTTAATTGAAATGTAATATTTGAAATTAAGAGTAACATTGTTCTTCAAATGTAACAATATTGTTTAGATGTAACATATTTAGTTAAATGTAACAAATTCTATTAAGGTAACATTCATTCTCAAATGTAACATTTAACTCAAAAGTAACAATTTTGGTATCAAATGTAACACTTAGTATCATGAAAGAAACAATGTTACATTAGCTATTAAAAACTGTTACATTAGATCAAAGGCAACGGCCGCAAATGTAATCCAAAAAAAATGTTACCTTTGCCCTAATGTAACATATTTAGGTGATAATGTAATATTTTTAGGTGTTACATTATGTGCATATATGTAGTAGTGGATCCGTTACATATTTTTAATATTTTATAAAAAATAAATCTCATTATTTGTCAAATATTGCATGTACATAATCACCCATTATTTACAAAATTTTGCACAAATCCACTATCTTATTATGTGAACAAAAATAGTTAACCTATACATTATAAAAAAATACTTTGTAAAACCATACTTTGTGTAAAACCACCCTTTATACTTTAAAAAATGCACACAATCATTTCTTGTGTAATAAAAGAAGGTGTTATTCATTTCTTTTCTTTGGAATACATAAAACCTAATAAAATAAGAATGATTAATCTCTTATTATATTTTTCTTTTACAAGAAGAAAAATAAATCAATAAAATTTACTTTTCTTTTTCAAAAAAATTATAATCAAGCATTTGGTTAAATTGATCAATCACATTTACAAATGTTTAAAGTTAATGAGATATAAGTTAAATATTGTTTTGAAAAATAATACGTGTTAAAAATATTGCAATAAAAAAATTTGGAAATATTGCAATAAAAATTTTGGAAATATTGAACAATCACATTTACAAATATTGCAATAAAAATTTTGGAAATAATATGTGATTTTGTAAAATTTTAAAAAATAAAGTTGGTTTTGTCACTTTTGTGTTGAATTTTGTTAATTAATATGTAGTTTTGTTCAATGTTAAAAGTAAATGGGCATATTTATGAAAAAATAAAAATAATGGGTGGTTTTATTCATTAAAAAGAAGAAACTATGAGTTTTGGGCATGGGCCGGACTTTTGACAAAACTCAGGGGTATCATTCGGACAAAAAAAAAAGTGTGGGACACCATCCGGAATTGTCAAAAACTCGGGGGTACCAAACGGAATTTCCCATGTTTAAAAATATATGGAATGTATATTAACTAATCACTTTATTTTATTTTAATAGGCTATAATGCTTTTAAATTTAACCTAAATGAACATTCACATACTATGCATCATCCTACCAGCTTCAAATTGAGAGGTTATACTAAGTATAAAATTAAATAAGAAGTTACGTAAGTTTAAAATTTTTAGATCTAGTTATACATTATTATATGTTAAGAGTGTAACAAGTTATATATTGACTAGGATTGTTATTCGAGTTGAACGAGTATAGTGCTGCTTGATTATATAAGACAATAACATTATTTATCGTCGTATTATGTTGAATTTTTATGTTGATTTAATTAAAAAAGACGATATCGTATGTGTATAACTGTACCCCCTCCATAAATTAGGGCATTTACCCATATGTCCATATTTCTTGGCCTTTTTTTCCAAAGTGTCCACCAACCTATCTATATCAGTAAAAAGTCCAGCACCTTCCCCCACCCTTGCTGGCATAGTTATTGCTGACACAGTTATTGCTAACAAGGTTATTGTTGACATCGTTATTGCTGAAGCGCTGATGTTGAGAACACTACTGACGCGCTCACTAGTAACACTGCGGACACCGTTGACAATGACATAATTATTAATAAACAAATAACATATAGGAGTAATATTAAACAATATAAGGCAAAGTTGCTGAGATTGAAACAACGGTAAAAATTGACAGCAAAACAATGATGCTTTTTGGTTCCTGCTACTACTCATCACCAACTGTTGATGAGCACATGAAAAATGACAAAAAAAAACACACGGAACTTTCTGCCATCTTTCAATTAGTGCAGAGAACATTTTTCTGCAATTGAGGATTCTCAAACCTGTTTTTTGACATCGATGACACTAAACAACTTACTCTCCTTCTCAATGGCGACGGGAGAGCATCAAGACAAGCGGGAGAGGATTCAAAAAAATTTCAAAAACTTTTTAATCGCAAGCAATATTCATCAATCAAGTTAAACACTTTCTCCCTTATGTCAGCAAAAACCAACAAAGAATTTGTACATCTCAATCGTTCTTGTGGCTACGTTGTACACTTCGAAGGTAGAGGATTCTTACATCTCATTTGCCTTCTTGAAGATCTCGTCGAGTAGGTTGTCAATATGCAGATCTCAATCAATTCCTTTGGTGTTGGCTATCTAAATATTTGTTTCTCTTGCATGTTGAAACCTTTGAAATATGCAGAGCATAAGTCATTGGAAAGGGATAGATAAAGAGAGTTTTTGATGTCGTTGATTGTTCAAAAATCTCCCCTGCACTCTCTCTGAAAAATTGCTTTGAACATAACATTCATATGCCGTTGATTGAAAAGGATCCATCTTTGATGAAGTGTACAAATGTGGTAATAAAATTGACATTGAAATTAGCATTCACATGTCTGAAAATCAACCTATGCCTACTACCGCTCTTTTTTGTCATCCGCTCCTTCACCTTCAAATCAATTTCCCTTTCTACCTTCAAATCGATTCCTTCATCCCGCCCCCTCTTCGTCCGCCCCTTCGTCTTATAATCGATCTAATTCGAGATCAACCTCTCCTTGGCACCTTCAAAATTCACAGGGCATGGTCATCGACCACCGCACTCCGTCAATCTAAACATCGTCATAGACTCAAACCCTGCTAAAGGATTGTGGAGTAGAAAGACTAATTGACATAGTAGGAAGCACAAAGCGCTAGGGTAGACGAGATAGATTTAGAAAACAAGAGATGGATGGAGAGAACCCATGCTAGTAACCAAATTAAACCACTAGCCGCCAACGCCAAACTGAGGTAAGAAGATAACGAGGATTGAGGAGGATGACTTAGAACTCCATGGAAGGAAGTGGAGTGTGTTGTGAGCCTAATTTGCAATGTTTTACTATAACTTTTATATCGATTTCTGCATACATTTCATACATTTGGGTTAAAATAGCACAGATTCTGTGTATTTTATGTTTATTTGCATAATATGGAGGTCTACACAAGTTTTTGTTATATTTCGCAGAAATCGGGCGCACTTTGGAGCTTAAAGGAAAGTCATGAAGAAGCTAAGGATGGTGCAGCTTGAGGAAAGCCCACTTTTCAGCATTCATCATTCTGAATCAAGCTTTGATGTCTTCATGAAAGTTGTATCCCTCGGAAAAAGCTTTCCAACGCGTGCTCATATGCGTCAATCCGACGAATGAGTACTCGGAAAAGTGCGTTTCAAGAACATAACAGAATGCTGAAAGCTGACAGCTCTGCTCGACGTCGACCACGTTTAGTCGAAGTCGAGTACATCCCGAGCCAGAAGTTCAGCCGCAGTCGAGCAGAGCCACTCGAGAGCCCAGAGCTACTCGACGTCGAGTACACCTACTCGAAGTCGAGTACACATGTCGAGTTCAGAAGGTGTCCGAGCTCGAGTACAACCCAGGAGGAAAAGTTCGAGTCGACGTCGACTAACTCTAGTCGAAGTCGAGTACGATCCAGTGGCCAAATCCGAGTCCGAGATCGGGTGGAGTATGGAGAAGATAGATTACTTGCAAGGAAAGGAACAAGATATTTTATCTAATCAAGAGAAGATATATCAAGATGGAAGGGATTTATCCACATTAGCTTTATTTCCTTTTAGATATTATTTCCTTTATCATAATGTTTTATCTTTATGTTATTAGATATAAAGTTTAGATATAGATATAGTTTCCTACCTTGATTAGCAAGGACTAGAAGCTTTTAAATAAAGCCTTAGGGGCTGAGTTTTAGGTATCTTATTCCAATTCAATTATGTCTACACTCAAATACATCGTGTCAACGCTAGGCTTGGAGAAATGGATGTATGGAGGAAATCAATTGATATACAGATTGGCCAGCTAGCAGCATGCGTCCCTAGACAGCCAGGTACACTCCCCGGATCTTCAGAACCAAATCCCAAGGGGAAGACCGGACACATCGCAGTCGTCAAACTCAGGAGCGACCACCAACTACGCGAGCCATAGGTCGGAAAAGCAGCAGGACGAAGGAGCTGAACAGCAACCTGAAGTCGACCAAAATTTGGTCGATATCGAGGAAGGCCAACTCGATGTCGAGGAAGAACTGGAACACCCTTCATCGGCCCAACACAGCAACTCGACATCGAGGAAAATAGTCGATATCGAAAAGAAACTTGTCGATCTTGAGGAGAACCAAGTCGACGTCGAGAAAAATGCAACACCTCCGACATCTGTTCTGGCTCCGAACCAGAAAAAGAAGCTGCATTTCCCAACAAAATCTCCAAAGGATCCAGCAGAGAAGAAGTTTCAGCGCTTCATCAAGAGGCTTCAGATACTCAATGTCACCATTCCCTTCACAGAAGCTCTTAATGAGATGCCATCCTATGTCAAGTTCCTTAAGGAGATTCTGAGCAAGAAGCGGTCAATGGCTGAGATCGCAGCGGAATGCAGTCAGATGGACGTATTAAAGAAAAGGCCAGATCCAGGTAAGTTTGCTATAACCATTGGATTTGGTCAATATAAATTTAATGCTTTATGTGATCTTGGAGCCAGTGTGAGTATAATGCCTCTATCAATATGGTCCAAGATTAAAATAGGTGCCCTAGAGCATGTGGATGCTAAGCTTTATATGGCGAACACCACGGTGGTCATCCCAATAGGCATTGTGGACAATGTGCCCGTACAAGTAGGTAAGTTCTTCGTCCCTACTGATTTATTAGTTATTGATATGGTAGAGGACCCTGCTTGCCCAATCATTCTAGGAAAGCCCTTTTTGGCGACGGTGGATGCCAACATAAGCGTAAGGAAGGGAGTGCTCACTTTCAACATCAGCGATGAGGTAATTGAGTACTCTTTTAATAAAACTGAAAAGCACACAGGTCCCATGGAAGAGGTCAAGTCTATATCAGCCAGGTACATCACTTGCGGGGAGCCTAAGGTATGAAATATGACCCTCGAGGAGCTAGAGAAACGGGCTATGGAAGCTCAGGTGGAGGAGATCATGGCAATTCTGAACAAGGAGACAGACGATCAACTCGACATCGACCAAGGTAAGTCGATTTCGACTAACTTTTATTCAGAATCATTGCCGGTACTAAGTATGGGGTCGACGTCGACTAGAGGTACTCGACGTCGATTACCCTGGTCGACATCGACCAGATACCGAGCACTCCACCGACTGCATCAACATCGAGTACACCACCCGAGGACCGGCCCGTACTCGACGTCGACCAGCCCGTACTCGACGTCGACCAGAACCCTATTTCCTCGACTTCTTCTTCCTCGACGAGCAACGTATCAGAGCCAAAAACGTACTCGATTTCGAGTACCCTAGTCAACGTCGACCAAACACATGGGTCCTCGACTTCTCCATCCTCGACGAGCAGTCCACTAGACGCAGCAACATACTCGACGTCGACCACTTCTACTCGACGTCGAGTAGAACCTGAGGTCCCGAATTCCGATTCTGCAAAGGTAAACCAAGGCATGGATATTTCTTCTCCTATTTCAATTAAAGATTTATCTATACATGGTAGAGGTTTGCCTTGGTATGTGCGCTTATGTTGGATTTCCAATGATGAGCCTAAGGAGTATGAAATTGGAGACAAGTTCTATGTTTCCAAATCAAAAGATCATTGGTTTCCCAACAAAATCAACAAGAAGAAGATGGGTCCCTTCTTGGTGAAAAAGATCCACTCAGGCGGACTGCAACTGATGGACAAGAATGGAGTTTTATTTGAAGTCCAGGCTACATGGGCCCTGCAAATGCCACCTTGAGCTTAATGAAGAAGTCGGCCTAGCGACTATAAAATCTAGAGCTTGTAAAAAGACATTTATTTTTGGGACTTTTGGACTTTGTTGCTTTTGTTTGTTTTTTGTTTTGAACTTTTAGTTTTTCTATTGTGGGTAGTTCTCATCTACATTTTTCAGGTCTATGGGGATAGAAGCAAGCTAAAATCAGACTAAGCCCAACAACATTGCACTCGATTCTGGCATCCTGCTCACCTGTCAAGTGAGTTTCTTTCTTTACTCTTATATTTTTATACAGTGAGGACATTGTAATGTTTAAGTATGGGGTGGGGGAAGGGCTTACTTTGTGCATATTTGATATATTTGACATTTTATGTGCATGTTTGAAATTTATTTCTTGAATTGCTTATACATGGCTATTTTGGAATTCATTATTGATTTATGGGCTTATATGCATGTTTTCCCAAGTTTGAAAAAAATGACCCCCATTGAAAATTTTGATAAATGTCATGGAGGCTTATATTGAACTCGACGATGCACAATTGGATTCATTAGAGATATAGCATGAAATTACCTAGTAAAGGGAAGTCACAATGAAGTGCATTATTTTCTTGAAAACCATGAAAGGAGGTAAAATTTGAAGTTGCTTTTGACATGTTGCATGATAAGAGGATGGAGGACTTTATATTTCCATATAATGCTCATATGTTTATATTCCTTAGCCTTACCTATGCTTATGCATCACAAAAGCCATATTATGCCTTATTTCAATTATTGCTCCACATGTTCCAAATATTTCCATTTTATTTACCTTATTTCCACCCGGGGATTATGTTGAGAATGATGTTACATTATGGAGATTGTTATATGGTGTTGTTGTAGTTGTTATTATTATTGGAGTTTGGCAGGAAATTGTTTGAAATATATGGAAAATTTAACGAGTGAGAAAAAATTCGGTCACCTCAGGAGATAAAGGTAGATTGACCCTGCTCGCTGAGATAATAGTTTGGCGAGATGGGACACCAATGTGAGGAGTCTAAAGCACTAAGTATTCGGGGCCATTCATGACACCCATGTTTGCGACTCGCGAGAAGGCAGTGCTGAGGTTAGAGAGGTAAAAGCATTATTATTGACAAAAGCAATGTGAAAGGTGATGATTCTTATGAAGAAGGAATGTGGTATGAAAGTTTGAAAAGTACTCCATTCCCCCGGATTATTAGCACCACATGGCCAAAAATTGCCCACCTTTAGCCTTTCACCAATCTACTCCTTCATGAGCTTAAATTAAAGTCCTCTTGATTATTAATGCTTTGTCACTTATGAATTGTTTTGCATAACCCTCCTTTTGTGAGTAGATGTTTGATAAGGCATATTCCAATAGGCATTATAGGTTAGTTTAGGTGCATTTCATTGTCATATATTCATGTTTTAGTGTTAATTAGATTAGCATTCATTTTGTGGAAAAGTTCAGAATCTACGCTATTTCGATGGTTTTATGTAGATTCGTAGATCCGAGATAAAGAACACGAGGAACGGAGATAAGAGAGGATAAGACGAGACTTGGTAGAGCTTAAGGAAGAAGTCCCGAAGAGAATGGAACAACCTAAAGAGCAACGGAGCACGAAATCGAGGTCTAAGAGCGAAAACGAGGGCGAGTCGCGAAAGCTGTCCGCCCGGCGAGGTGAACTTGTAACGCACTTTCCGGAGGCCTCGGATGTCCGATCGACGCATATGAGAATGCGTTGGAAAGCTCTTTCGAAGATCTACGTGATGGTGTACTGTTGGATTTTCGCTGACAGCGAATAGCTTTCCGCTGCAGCGAATCAAGTCAGAAACAACATGCCCGAGAAGGTGGCTTGAGCATGACTCGCTGCCAGCGAATGGAATCTCGCTGACAGCGAGTGGAATCAGCAGGAGCATGTCCAGGAGCCAGCGAGTCGAGTCAGACTGGCCGACCAGGCAGCTTTCGCTGCCAGCAACTGGACTCGCTGCAGCGAGCCACTCGCTGCCGCGGAAAAAGTCGCTGCCAGCGAGAATCACCAGGGCGACGGAGACTCGGCAACTCGCTCCAGCGGAAAGATGGGCTCGCGGCAGCGGGAGGAGCAGCTCGCGGCAGCGGAAGATGTGATTCACAAAAGCGGAAACCTTCGCCGACAAGGGATCCGAGGAAGCTTGAAAATATTCTAAGGCATGGACATTCGCTGCCAGCGAGTGTGGTAGCGAAAATCCAACAGGAGCTTGATTGAGGCCATTCGCTGCCAGCGGAATCCGACGCTGAGTTAAATTAGGAAAGTTCTATCTTTTATCTAGTTTGTTTAGGAAGCTTTTATCTTTTATTTATCTTTTACCTTATTTATGGAAGACATTAGGCTTATAAATAGGATGTTTTTAGGATTAGTTTATGAATTAATTTCAAGTATAGCAATCACCTTTGAAGAGAAGAAAGCTTAGGTAAGCCATGTTTGGCTAATTTTCTAGTTTCCGCCTACACTTTCGAGACTTGGTTGGTGGTTTGTGAGTTTCTAATATAAGTTATTTTTCCTCTATAATTCTTTTAACTTCTTTGTGTGATATTGATTATGTTATTGATGTTATCTTGATTAGCTACCTTGATAATATTGACTTCATGCTATGATTTAATACTTTCGTATTTGTGTTATTTCCGTAGTAGCACGCATAAGAATGTGGATTCCGTGTTTGAAGCATGATTATGTAGGGAGTTGACATATATCTTAAACATTGACTTACCGTGTTTAATTGGTGTTATTTATATGCTCAAGTTCTTGGGACGTTGTGCTATCTCTTTGTTAAATCTCGACCGTGTTAGGGTTGCATTGAGGGGTAAGGGGTTAATTGGACTCGTAGGACTTTTAATCTACTTAAACCAAGACGAGAGGAATTCATAGGAAAAGATAATAACTTGAAAAGGATTCGATGACCAATAAAACCAACCAAAGTCGAGAACTTGTAGGTGGAAACGCTTTTCTTCTATCCTTTATTTGCTTTTGTCAATATTATTTTATTTTATTTTCATTCAAATTTTTTTTTTCGTTTTATATTGATAAATACATAATATTTAGAAATACTTGATTCTCTAGGGTTCGACCCCTTACTTGCATACTATACTAGTTTGTTCGTTTGGGATTTATTTTTGGCGAGGTGAATCAACGACTTTACTTGCGTCAAAAATTGGCGCCGTTGCGGGGGAATCAAGTTTATTTCTTTGTTTTGTGTATTTATTAATATTTGTATACATAAACCCCGTCGTGGACCTATCTTACGGTTCACGACACCTCGTTACTAATTGTTTGCAATGGAGTTGAAGTTATGGCAATACCAAGGAGAATATTTTCACCATTACCTCGCAAGAGTGCAAGATTTAGTGGACGGCCGTGCTTCACGGGGTATCCAAGATGATTTGAAAGAACAATGACTTTGCGTTCAAGATGGCATGCTTCCCGAGATACGAGAATTCGCCCAATCTTTGAAAAACGAAGGCTTTTATGATTTGGATTGGCCGGAATTGTGGGATATTTTCCTTTGCGTGGGTGACATGGAAAAGGTGGAAGAGGACTACATGTTGGCATCCACACCCTTACCTTTCAAACCAATGGCGGGCGAGATACATGAGGACGCAAGCATCAATGGTTCAATCAAAGATGGAGAAGGGAGCCCGATGTCCCTTGACATGGAGTCTCATGAGTGCACACATGAGGAACCATGTATTTTGGCACCTACTCCACCTATAGAAATCATCCCCAACTCATCCATTGAGGAACCAAGGCCGGATCCGATTTATGTGGCTCCCGAACAAGGTAATGATATTTCTTACACTTTTGTGGATTTTGGTGAATATGTAGATCCTTGGGAGCATTACTTCAACAAACCACCAATGGAACTGTGTTGGTTGTACTACATACCCTCGGCGGGAAGTCACGCTCGAGCATATGAGGAGTTGGAGACCTTCTTCAACATCACATCATTTGACTTCGACTTCTTCATATGTGGTGCTCGCCTACCTAGATGGTGTGCACCGGAGTTTGATTTGTTAAAAAGGGTGTTGGCGATGTCCGAGTGAATCTTGAACACATGAACAAATAAACCGTCGAGTCTATGACGATAAACAAGGACGCTTCTCGGGAGGCAACCCGAGGTAAGTTTTCCTAAATTAGTTATTTAAATTCCTAGTTATTTAATTAGTTTTGTTGGTTAATAAATTAGAAATTTCCTAATTATTCTATATGGTAGATAGATGCTTTCGGATATTTTTGAGATAACCATGCAGGAAAAAAAAAGAAGATCGAAGAATAGAGAATCTAGGCTCAATTCGCTGCCAGCGAATCATGATTCGCTACTAGCGAGTCCAACCGCCCAGATGTCATAAGAGCTGATTTCATCCGCTGCCAGCGAACCAAAACTCGCTGCCAGCGAATTCAGCAGCGATGCTCAGTGTCCGAAGCTAGCACTAGCCGCGCTTGTGGCTTGATCAATCGCGCTCATGGCTCATGCCCAGTCTTCGTCCATTTTCGTCGCAACGCATCTTATCCATTCTTTGTCATCTTCATTCATCCGTGCTCGTTGTTCTCCAGTCTTCGTCATTGTCATTCTTCATCGATTTCCACCCTTATGGATGAAGGTTAAAGAGGAACCAATGTGGACGTTGTGTGACTCAGCAAAGTCATTCCAACCACCCCTTAAAAATGGAACTCTGTAGTCTCCGCGCATAACCTCCACTGGGAAATCACGAAGAACCCTAGTGGACAGAAGAACATTCCTGGGAAGATCCGGCCCAAGTCTATCTTCAAAGCATAGTGGCAAAGACTAACAAAAACAACAGATTTTAAGGGATGCTAATAGATAAACTGACTTGATAAAAAAAAAAGTCAACAATAAAGAAACTAACTAGGCGGAGAAGTTGCTCAGGAAAACTGATCCTCTCAAAGAAAGACCAAGGTGAGCCATCAACAGAGGGCATAATGAAAGCACAACAACAAGTTTAGTGGTTTCTTCCCTATACTCTTATTTATATGGCAAAAAACTGGACATGTGTCGAAGAGCAGTAATATGGGGCAAATAAGTTTGAAATGTAATATCATTGAGACAAGAACCACATGCACCATGCATGAGGTAAACAGTAAACACTATTACTGAAATTCTTAGAAATCCCGTGGGAGGAGCATCATTACAAAAAGTCCTCGAAAGACTGAAACAATCGCACCATTAATATACATTGCAAGAAAATCCTCAGAAATAGTTACCAAAGGCTTAAATAAACAACAGAGTAACAACAAGAACTACGAAGAGATTTAAAATCTTATTCCATTAAGAAAAGTACATCTTAGTGACCATTCGAAATTACAACATTAGAAACAAGATCTTCATTATTTCTCCCACGCGGATCCACAACTCGAACATCAAAATGAGCCTCACCCATATGAGTGAAAATCATAGAGGCCCCCAGCTCAAAACCGTGTGACTCTCTAAAGTCTTTCCATCCGCGGCTGAGATAAAGAAGACCACCGTTACGCCGCTCTATGCAAACCAGGAAGTTGAGCAGTAGATAAGATAAAAGTAAAACCTGACCAGGAATAACATCTGCATACTCTTCCTCAAACCGAAGTGAAAGTAACTAAAAAATAAAGAAGTGTTAGTTAAAAGTAAGCTCACTAAAAATTTCTAATTCAGTTAACTCACCAATTGTAAGAACTGTTCTGGATAATCGATTGCTTGAAAGAAAGCCCAACGGGTTTCAGGCCCGACAACCCCGTCGGCCCTAAATGACAGGGGAGGAACTATGATAGATCCCCGCATCTCGATAAGATTAAAAAAAAAGCAGTAAAAATCCCTTTACTTATTAGTCACAGGGGAATAGTCAAGCAAGAAAAAAGAGGAACACATGCATGACATGCAATGGGCGACACAACCACCAAGGGCACGCGTCCCACTTTTTCCGAGAAAAAGTTAACCAGATGTTGAACCTTTTCCCAAGATCAGTAAAAGTAAAATTACAGTAAGGAAAATTGAAATCACTTGTTGGTAAAAAGCGACGAGTCCAAGGATGGGAAAACCTCATAAGACGAGTATAAAACACGCTCAAATTATCCATGAGAAATGAGCAATCCTAAAAACAAGATAGATCCGAACCCACAGCCTAGGGCTTTTTACAGAGTCATTATGAGGGAGGAACAACTTCAAACCCTTCGTCTCCCCCTCATGTATGTTCTAATCGACGAAGACGCTCATACTCAGGCTAGGCTCTGGTCCCGCTCCAACCAGGAACACGAGGTGAAGGTAGACAAAGATGAAGATGGCCTTTTCTGGTTAACCCAAGGGTGGCGCGACTTCACACAAGCAAATCGAGTCAATGTCGGCTCCGCTTTGATTTTCACCTACATGGGTGATTCTATCTTTGAAGTCGACGTCGTCAGCCCAGACAGCGAAGAAAATGGAGAAATAGGCCATCCTTGATCTCCCCATAAATTCTCCGCGTCAACGATGTAACAAGCTTAGAGGGATCTAGCTCCTGTGAAAGGTTTCTGTACGCAGTTTCTATTATTAAGTAATAAAGGATCCCTCCTTTAATTTCAGTTTGAGAAAACACATGAGAATACTAAGGAAATCATGAATTCCCTTTTTTCTTTATTTTATTCCACGAAAAAACTTATATCAAGAGACAAGCTTGACAAACTCCAAAGGTATAACACGGAAATAACTCAATTAGAACTGCACGATGAAGAAATTGAGTCCGAAGTAGCCTTGGGTTCATCCTCGACTTCACGGCACGGACAAACTTGAAAGGAAACATTGCCCTTATGAAAGAAAATCATGGCACTTCCTATTCCCAGGTGATGAAGCATAAGGAATTCATCCCAACCATTGTCAATTTGAAAAAGACCGTTCTCACTCCAAGATACGGCCACAGGAAAGTCGCGGACGAGATAAGACGAAAGAAAAGCCCATCGAGGCGGGAGAGGTCCATACTCAGCCTCAAACTGGGGAGGCATAACCTACATATTAACCAAATCAAGACCTAAGTTAAGGAAGCTCAAACTTCATTTAAAACAAAGTTAAAGGAAAGTCACTAGCCGAGAAAGTTGTTCCACATTCTCAATCTTTTGAAAAAAGGCCCAAGGATTAAAGTTTCCTGGAGACATGACACTTGCAGTAGCACGACCGATTAACGCAACTCAGGAGATAGCAAAAAAGATGGAGATTAGGGCCTTAAGAAGAAAAATTCATCCGAAAGAATGAAGACAAGTGGTGAGGAATTTTGAACACCAGGACTAACCCATTCAAGACCTGGAAAATTTGGAATATAAATATATAAATATTTACTACAGATAAGGCATGCAAGCGATACCAATGTATTAGCCAGAGAGATCTTCAACCTATTCTCAAAACAAAGGAAGTATCTCAATGATGCACAAAAAACCAGGAAACCATATACAGAATCCCAATATCCTTAAAAAGTTTCATCCCACAAAAAAAAAAAAACAAAAACCAAAGTCTTTTAAGGAGTAGCTGCCTTCTCAGCTTCTTCCTCCGCGTTCTCATCATCGTCATCTTCAGAATAAGAATCTTCCGCGTCCATCTCCTCCTTCGAAAGCCCCCAGTCAGCACTCTCCAAGCTAGGCTCGAATTTTTCCAAAGGAACACCTGGGTTGTTTGATGAACGCGTAACACTCTGGTTGATCCCTGCAACCATTCCCTTCCGAAAATAACTAAAGCATTTGTCTTTCAAGATACTAGAGCCTTTTGAAGTCTGAAGACAAACTTTCGCCACGGAGGACAGGAAGGAGAGACCGGCCTCGGTTTTGATCCACTCAGAGGATAGGTAGTTCAAACCCTCAGGACTCTGAAGCAATTGCAGGGCCACGTCTTGATCTGAGCGCGCCTTAACAATGTCAAGATCCTGTTTAGTGATGGATAGCTCCTCACGAAGGATGGAAACGTCTTCCTCCATTTTATCAATGGTAGCCTGTTTAGTTTGAAGAAGCATCCGCGAAACATCATCAGAAGCCTCTAGCTCTTTGACGCGGGAGACAGCAGAATTTGAAGAAATTTTTAAATCGTCATATTTCTTCTGTGAAGCTGCCATAACCTCTTTCAGAGTTTGCACCTCCTCGTGAAGGTCAACCGATCTTTTCCTAAACTTTTCCACTGAGGCCGGATCCCCCACAATATTCCCTAATATTCGAAGCTGGTGGTTCAGTTTTTTGATTTCTTCATCCTTCTTCTTAAGATCTTCCTCTCCGCATACCATATGTCTCTCAACATCTGGTTGAATCACCCTCAACTATAACCATCAAGGTTAGAGTAAATTTTTTTTTTGAAGATAGGACGCGTCAAGACAGATAAGGAGAAACAATAAAAGGATTTTGACTTACCCACTGAATGATACGATCGAAGTTAGTGGAAAGAGTGACGGGGTCCAAGCGCTTAACATATCCTTGCTCCGGGAAACAACGCTTCTTGGTTGGAAAACAAGGCCTTGAAGGTCAACCGGATCAAAACCTGGGATCGGAAATTCACGAAGGGTCGCCACACCCTCCAAAAAAAGCCCCTTTTTATCCGAAACTGATGGCCCAACAGTGACGACAATCCTCCTCTTTTTAGATTTCGAAGACTCGGGCGCGGACGGACAAATGCGTTTCTCTCGAGATGCAGGAACCAATGATGAAGATTCAACTAAAGTTCCAGTCTCGTCTGCGACATTTGCATCAACATTTGACGCTACTTCTAAGGCCTGAGGAGGAACGGGAGGATCATTGGCCACCGAACTAGATTTCTTCTTTTTCCCAAATTTGGCTTTATGCCGCTTCAAAAGTGCATCCAGATCCATTTTGTCTGAAACACAAAATACATTTCCTGATAAGTTATCCATTTTAAGAAAGATAAAACATGAAAATGCAAATTATTAAACAAAGAAGCCACCTAGTCGCGGATGAGGCATGCTCAAGCCAGCCATCTCAAGACGAAACACGGATAACATTTTATCCCACGGGAATCTAGGAATATGAGAAAATGACATCTTGAACTGAGAAAGATTGGAAATTTTCGGTTTTAACACAGAGAAAAAAGGCCCTGGGACCGTTCGACAGTTAAAACCTTGCCCAGATCTGTCGCGGACCAAAAACCACTTATATTTCCAATTTGGCTTACTAGACAATCTCTCCATATACCTACAACTTGAGTTGCATTGATAAAATCTTGTGTCTTGAGTCCCCTTTTTTAAGGAAAAAATACTGAGCATCAACTTCAATGAGGGAGCAACACCGATCTCCTTGCATCTCATAATGAAACTGGTAAAAAACATCCAACCATTAGGAACAATCTGAGCATGATTCAAGTTATATTTGTCCAAAAACTTTGAGAAAAAAGGATGAAGAGGAAGTCAGAAACCCTGAGATAAACTAGTTGCATACACGACTAAACAATCTTCATAAGCGTCCAAACAACCACCTTCTTCCTCTGGAAGACATAATTCAACATCCGCTGGCCATGGGAAGACTTGCGAGAGAGCGTCAAGGTCTTCAAAGTTTAGAAGAGTAGTGCAACCCCTCAATTTACTCACAGGGGATCTCCACGGATGAACCCTTTCAAGAACAATCGGTGGACCACTGGCGGGAGGTGGAAGAGGTTTGAAATCCCCCAAGAAAAGACAAGAATCTAGATCCCCTAAGTCATATACTGGGGTGTCCAGGTCGCTCAAATTCTCCTTAGAACGGATTGCCTTTGGGCTTTCTGCTAAACCGATTGGAGGAAGCTCATAGGGAATCCAAACCTCCTCCGACCCTTGGTCTGCCGACTGAGATATGGACGAAGCCCCCGCGTCCACAAATGAACTAGAACCTGAATCATCCACAGCATTTGGATTTTCATCTTCCACGCATCCCTTAGAAGAAGAAGAAACTGAGTAAGGTGAAGAATAGTAATCAGGGTCAGAACGCTTCCGGCGCCTTCTCACCTTAATAGGACTACCAGTAGGACCAACTCGATCCGGGGTAGACGCGGATGTAGAAGAAGATGACTCCGATGAGGAATCATTAGAGTTGGAAGAGGAACTCCCAGAAGAGGAAGAAAGTGTCTTAGGGGTCGGACGCGCTTGAGAAGATGAAGCAACGCCACTCCTCCACCCTTCATCCCTCTCAAAATCTTCTAGCGAATCACGCTCCTTGTTGAGATCAGCCATTTCTAAAGAAACTAGAAGAAAATTGTACGAAGTTTTACTCATACAAAGTAAAATTTCATCCAAAAAACACATTTGGAGACAATTTCATACCCAAATCTACGATCTAAACGTCAAGAAATAAAAAAACTCAACATAGAAAACTCAAGAACAACATAGAACAAGAAAAATACCTTGAAGAAGTTGAAGAAAACCACCAAAAGTGTCGAGCAAACAGCTAGAACCCTAGAAAACCGCCGCCGGAAAACTAAGATAAGGATAAGGATTAAAATTCTTAGAAAGTGGAAGAAGACAAATGTTGGGTGAAAAAGAGAACGAAACGGGGTAACTTATAGGAAAATTACTGACGTTTAGAATTCCAAACATAAATGGGCCTAATGGGCCCGAATTGGGCGATAACTCGATAAAGGAAAGGCCCATCAACCCCATAGGAAACAATAACGGCAACAAAGCTACAAATGTCTACATTTTTATCGATCTGCGTCAATCACTAGACGGAATCAACACGGCCCGAGGAGCTGTGACTAAACCAATGTTAGAAACATCTGTCAGAACATAAAGAGCGCCAACCCATTAAATAAAAAACAAACAAGAAACTCATATTATTATTATCCGCGGACAAAGGTCCAAAAATCCACTCAAATACGATCATCCGCGGATGAAAAAAGAACAGATATGTGGCAACCATGCCCACACCCCACGAGTATAACACATGTTGAAAGTCGAACACCACGTGGCACAACATGCAAGGGTGTCAAGGATCTATAAATAGGAAAAAACCTCATAAGAATGGGGGACTTTAGGGAAAAGGAGAAAACGAAGAGGGCGGAACATGACTCAGTGAACTCAGAAGAAAGAAGAACAAGAAGTTGTCATACGCGTGGAAAGAAACCTGATAAATAGAAAGAAGTCTACATCGTTCACAATGTCAAACACCGCGGACAAAAACCCTGTCTGTCTTTAGTGTAAATTCCTATTAAAGACTGTTGTTAATAAATCTCAAGACATTCAACAACGACAGGTAAACGAGCCAAGTTTCCAAATTGTCTAGAAAAAACTCGATAAGGGAATCGTCCTTCATAATTAGCTTTGGTTAACTTCCCGCGGCACAGGTTGGGCCGCGTCGATTCTTTCGACGCGGGTCAGGTAAGTCCGTCATGAAGATGATCATTTCATTAGGCAGGTTCCCGGGCCCCACTAAAAATGGTGGTCTCTAGTGATCGGGGCTTTTTCAGATGCATATGAGCATGCATTGGAAAGCTCTTTCGAAGATCTACGTGATGGTGTACTGTTGGATTTTTGTTGACAGCGAATAGCTTTCCGCTGCAGCGAATCAAGTCAGCAACAACATGCGCGAGAAGGTGGCTTGAAGATGACTCGCTGCCAGCGAATGGAATCTCACTGATAGCGAGTGGAATCAGCAGGAGCATGTCCAGGAGCCAGCGAGTCGAGTCAGACCGGCCGACCAGGCAGCATTCGCTGCCAGCGACTGGACTCGCTGCAGCGAGCCACTCACTGCCGCGGAAAAAGTCGCTGCCAGCGAGAATCGCCAGGGTGACGGAGACTCGGCAACTTGCTCCAGCGGAAAGATGGGCTCGCGGCGGCGGGAGGAGCAGCTCGCGGCAGCGGAAGATGTGATTCGCGACAGCGGAAATTTTCGCCGACAAGGGATCTGAGGAAGCTTGAAAATATTCTAAGGAATGGACATTCGCTGTCAGCGACTGTGGTGGCGAGTGTGGTAGCGAAAATCCAACAGGAGCTTGATTGAGGCCATTCGCTGCTAGCGGAAATTTTTGCTGCCAGCGGAATCCGACGCTGAGTTAAATTAGGAAAGTTCTATCTTTTATCTGGTTTGTTTAGGAAGCTTTTATCTTTTATTTATCTTTTACCTTATTTATGGAAGACATTAGGCTTATAAACAGGATGTTTTTAGGATTAGTTTATGAATTAATTTCAAGTATAGCAATCACCTTTGAATAGAAGAAAGCTTAGGTAAGCCATGTTTGGCTAATTTTCTAGTTTCCGCCTACACTTTCGAGACTTGGTTGGTGGTTTGTGAGTTTCTAATATAAGTTATTTTTCCTCTATAATTCTTTTAACTTCTTTGTGTGATATTGATTATGTTATTGATGTTATCTTGATTAGCTACCTTGTTAATATTGACTTCATGCTATGATTTAATACTTTCGTATTTGTGTTATTTCCGTAGTAGCACGCATAAGAATGTGGATTCCGTGTTTGAAGCATGATTATGTAGGGAGTTGACATATATCTTAAACATTGACTTACCGTGTTTAATTGGTGTTATTTATATGCTCAAGTTCTTGGGACGTTGTGCTATCTCTTTGTTAAATCTCGACCGTGTTAGGGTTGCATTGAGGGGTAAGGGGTTAATTGGACTCGTAGGACTTTTAATCTACTTAAACCAAGACGAGAGGAATTCATAGGAAAAGATAATAACTTGAAAAGGATTCGATGACCAATAAAACCAACCAAAGTCGAGAACTTGTAGGTGGAAACGCTTTTCTTCTATCCTTTATTTACTTTTGTCAATATTATTTTATTTTATTTTCATTTAAAAAAATCTTTTCGTTTTATATTGATAAATACACAATATTTAGAAATACTTGATTCTCTAGGGTTCGACCCCTTACTTGCATACTATATTAGTTTGTTCGTTTGGGATTTATTTTTGCCGAGGTGAATCAACGACTTTACTTGCGTCAATGTTGCTTTTTATTACACATGCATGGATTTGTGACACTAGTATCTTTTCGAGGATGGTAATTGATTTCAGGGACATATGGAAATGAATCTAATATGTTGAGAGTTTTGAATTCTTCCCCTGTATGACAAATAAAAGTATTGCTTGAGGACAAACAAGCTTAAGTATGGGGTGTTTGTTGTGAGCCTAATTTGCCATGTTTTACTATAACTTTTATATCGATTTCTGCATACATTTCATACATTTGGGTTAAAATAGCACAGATTCTGTGTAGTTTAATTATGTTTATTTGCAATATATGGAGGTCTACACAAGTTTTTGGTTGTATTTCGCAGAAATCGGGCGCACTTTGGAGCTTAAAGGAAAATCATGAGGAAGCTAAGGATGGTGCAGCTTGAGGAAAGCCCACTGTTCACCATTCATCATTCTGAATCAAACTTTGATGTCTTCATGAAAGTTGTATCCCTCGGAAAGAGATTTCCAACGCATGCTCATATGTGTCAATCAGACGAACGAGGACTCGAGAAAGTGCCTTTCAAGAACAGAGCAGAATGCTGAAAGCTGACAGTTCTACTCGACGTCGACCACGTCTAGTCGAAGTCGAGTACATCCCGAGCCAGAAGTTCATCCGGAGTCGAGCAGAGCCACTTGAGAGCCCAGAGCTACTCGACGTCGAGTACACCTACTCGAAGTCGAGTACACATGTCGTGTTCAGAAGGTGTCCGAGCTCCAGTGCAACCCAGGAGGAAAAGTTCGAGTCGACGTCGACTAACTCTAGTCGAAGTCGAGTGCGATCCAGTGGCCGAATCCGAGTCCGAGACGAATCCGAGTCCGAGATATATCAAAAGAACAAGATGGAAGGGATTTATCCACATTAGCTATATTTCCTTTTAGATATTATTTCCTTTATCATAATGTTTTATCTTTATGTTATTAGATAGATAGTAATTAGATATAGATATAGTTTCCTACCTTGATTAGCAAGGACTGGAAGCCTATAAATAAATCCTTAGGGGCTGAGTTTTAGGTATCTTATTCCAATTCAATTCTAGAGAGAACAAGTAAGTAGGAGAGAAAGAGAGAGCTTGTGGCGAGAGGAGAGAAGGTGTTGAGAGACGGTTTATCTTCGATCGGTTGTAAGTTCTCTTTAGTTTATTTAATGCAAGTTAGTTTCTTTTGTTATTTGATGAGTTTTTTGATGATGAAGAGCGAGTAGTCACCTAACTTCTAGGGTCGGGGTGAGCCCGACGGTGGCCATGTAAGGTGATGCGGTAAATGTACAATCTTTTGATGCAATTCGTCTTCTATCCTTATGAGCACGATTCTTTTGCGAAAGTTGAAGGTGATCCTTGTTTGTGTTATTGAAGCGAAAGTGATCTTAATGCAACTTGGATTAATTATGTGAAAAATGGTTAGTAACAATTAGGGTTTATGCGAAAGCCTCTATATTCCTATTTGTTAATAACGAAAGTTATTTGATGAAAAGCATGATCTTTTATGCCTTTATATGTTATTTTACATGGTTATCGTTGTGGTGTTGAAACCCTGGTCTTGGAAGTGTTTTAGTTTATTGATTTTTTATTACAAATTTCGTGTTTACTTTCAGATTTGTGCAATTTAAAGTTTCGGTTTTCGTTTCTGTTTTCACTCGAAATCGACAAAGCATGGTCGACGTCGAGTACGACTTGGTCGACGTCGAGTAGGATCAGTCGAGGTCGAGTACTTTCTGTTGGTTTTCGTTTGCTATTTTGTTTATGTTTCTGTTTTTGGTCGACAACCTAGTCGAAGTCGAGTAC
Source organism: Persicaria tinctoria (assembly GCA_037127255.1). Classification (NCBI taxonomy): domain Eukaryota; kingdom Viridiplantae; phylum Streptophyta; class Magnoliopsida; order Caryophyllales; family Polygonaceae; genus Persicaria; species Persicaria tinctoria. The sequence continues at coordinate 25,416,879 of JBANSL010000005.1, read as the reverse complement.
CTTACTCGAAGTCGAGTACGCTTCTGGTTGAGATCTGCTGAGTTTCGGAACTGAAAAGGCGGGCGCTGACACGCTTCCTCGTGGATCGATCCTGACTACCTTCTACTACAACGGGAGGAAGTCTTGTATTTATTTGCTGAGACAGAGAGTCAGTTTGGTTTATATTTTATTTATATTTCCTACTTGACCATCCTCCTGCAACAACAAGTGGGATTCGACCTCTCATATATGGATTTAGGAGAGATGAACATTTTGCAAATCAAACCACGTTTATAAACATTGGGCTTATTTAGATGGGCTGGATAACATGTGACAAGAGGAAAACCTATCGTTGTTCTTGCCAAAGAATACTCAAACTCACAACTAGTATAGTGTGTAAGCAAGAGGTCGATCCACAGGAAAATCTATTCAATTCAAGTGCAAATCTAATCGCTAATAGAGAATATGGGGGGTTTTTGGTGTGAAAAAGATTCGCCTTTTATCAAAGCGGAAGCAAGCAAACAAAGTAAATTGATTTTAGAATGCAATGGAGAGAAATAGGTTCACCTACAATTTATCACTTTGATTGATGAATTCGATCCTCCTTTCAGCCTCTAGTTCTTGTGTTTTCCTATCAATGTCCTTGTCCAGATCTTAGGTAAATTACTAGTCCTACGAGTTCTAGCAACCCTTATCTCTAAATTACTAGTCCTACGAGTCCTAGCAACAATCAAATATCCAAATCGTAGGCGAAACCTCGAGACTTTAGTTGCTCATGCTTAACGGTGCTCTCAACAATGGAATAATGTGCATAAGGTGAATGGAAGAATAAACTAAAAAAACCTTAAATAGTATTTAGAAAGTCGGCCAAACAACTCAATTAAACCCTAATTAAAATCCCGGATCGAATATTCAGTTTTTTCATGGGCCGTGGGGCGGCCAGGCCAGGCCGCGGGGCGGCTTACCATAAGCGAACTCCTTCGGTATTCACTTCGAGCCGCGGGGAGGCAAACGATTCTTCTGAACTCCTTCTTCCGTTACTTCAGCAGCTCATATGTATCTTCTTTAGCTTCTTTTCGCTCTTTTCCAATTCATCTCACCTTCAATCTACTATATCTGAAATAAACCATAAAATCATGTAGATTTTGCCTCTTCCAACTCAACAAGTAATTATGTAAATTCAACTAAATATATGCAATATTCACAACTAAACTATGTTAAATGCAATCTATTATGCAACACTAAATACGCTCTATCAACATGTAAGACAAATTTTCTCCCAAAACCTTTCTAGCTCCACTACTAATAGGTAGAGTGGCAAGGACCGTAGTTTCTTTGTCTTCAAGGGACCACTTTGATAGAGAGGTGACACCCCAAATTTCTATGACGACGAAAGGGCTATGTATATACATATATATGTATGTATACACATATATATATGTATGTATACACATATATATGTATACATATGTATACATATTTATATGTATACATATTTATATGTCTATATGTATATGTATACATCCAATTTTGAGTCGTGAGGCTTGATTTTGAATGATCAGGGTTCTTTGTAAATAGAAAATTCTTTTTAGCTTTCATTGATTTTTTATCTATTCTATTTCTCTGTGAAACTTCGATTGAAGTGGTTTATGTTAAATAACGGTGAGTCATACGACGTGGGGTTACACGTCCAGCGCACAGGCGCTAACCAAGCCGAGCACACAAGCCTAGTAGGGTTCCATCCTCAAACAAATTGGTGTTAGGAGGAGTAGCCACCCACTTATGTACAAGGCTTGAATTCACGTACTTTATAATCAATGTGGGATCTATCACACAACTCATATTCTCACCAGTTTCAGAATTAAAAGTTTTTATAACATGAATGAAATCATATGAGATTTCTTTGGTTACCAGTTAGAATGTAAATGTTTTTTAAAATGGCAGTGCTCTTAGCTACAACCAACTAATATTTATCCAAGTATCGGTAGACCGTTTCATAACAAATGATAAAAAGTGGGATGTTGCCTACATACAAAAGGAGGTACAGAACACGCTCACTCCGGCCACCATTAAGAATATCATTCACACTAAATTACCGAAAAACAATCTATCTGACATACTCTATTGGGGCCCTAGTAGAAATGGTTGCTTCTCATCAAGCTTAACTACTTCAATCATTCGACAACATGATGGTGATGCAAGTTTTGATTGCGACTGGTTGTGGAAACTTGACATCCCACATAAAATCAAACATTTCTTATGGAAGATTTCTCGTGATGGCATACTGGCAACAGAAAGGCTACTTCTATGAATGTACCATCACTACAAAAAAAAAAAGATATTAGCAACGGCTATTTACCGTGGCTAAAAGTCCATTTGCCGTGGCCAAAGGGTATTAGCCACGGCTATAGCCACGGGAAACAAGCCGTGGGGAAACATGGGGTGGCAAAAGAGAGTAGCCACGGCTATAGCCGTGGCTAAAGTGCTAGCCACGGCAAGTTGCCGTTGCTAAATTATTGCTGGGAAATTAAAAAAAAACGCTACTTTTTAGCCCGGATTCTTCAGACCCGGGCTAAAAAGTCCCACATTTTTAAAAAAATAATATAATGCACAAATAGTTATTTGTGCATTATATTCTTCAAGCCCTTGCTAAAAAGCACTCTCATTTGATTCTTTCTAAAATCAAATATGCAAAATTTAACTAATTATACAACTTTACATTTACATATACATAATCATACAAATTTACATATATATCAAAACATACCCAAATACATCAAGCAATCTGAGGTGCATATACATGATGGTATTAAATCATCCCAACTTCACATACACCAAGGCAAGGAACATGTGTGATTCTTGATTCTCACAATGTTCTTCCTTGAATTAGGCAAGTACAATAAATGACGAAGGTTATGGTTTCAGCCCAATACTGCTAACAAAGACGATGTCATATGAAACTCTTGAAAGAAAGTTTGATACATACTTTAATGATAAATGGGAACATGGGAACATGGGAACAAAACTTGGTGCATAGTTACCTAATGCTTTTAAAGCTCGTCTAATTGTCCTACTCTTGCCTTGCGCACTTTGCTCACCTCCCTTATCTTCCTGCATTTCTACACATACATCCAAGTTTAGGACAAGAATCAATATTGGTCCCTTTACGGGGCTAAAAATATAACATTTTCTTAATACTAAGAGCAGACCGTGCTTAATTCGCACGGTGATTAAACCCCTTGTTTCTTGTGTATCTTTGACTCTGATTTAAAAAGATGAATTATTTGGAGAGAGAATGCTACGTAAGTCTTGCCAACGTGCTTGAACATGCACAGATACCCAGAAAAAGAACTGAACACAAGCATGTGCGTATAAAGACACAACAGAAAAATGCTAGAAATATGCAAGTGAATAAACTTCATCAAATGAGCTGACCTTTTCCCATTCACCTTTGGGTGATTCCTCAAGCTCCAGCTCAACAAAGAAATGTTTTAACTTTGTCTAAACTGAATAAGTTTGCTCTCAAAAATCAAATCATAACCATAAGAAAAGAGAATAAAAAAGGAGACTACATACGTTTAATTATTTGCTAATAAATCCAAGATAAGCCTAAGCCCACTGCCAACTCAAAGATCTGCATATGCAACAAGTGAGAAAAATGTGATTTCAATCGATATAGAAGATATGACTAAAGACTTCAAAATTATACAGAACTAACAATTAGATACATAATAAATGTACTAAAAACAAGGTAATTAGTGTACCTGTACACCAAGTCAAGAGTTCAAATCACCCCATTATCAAACTTGAGCTCCACATACTAAAGCACAAAATTTGAAACATAGTCAACTTTATATAAGTTTCAATTGGTATGAGCCAAAAGATACACACATGATAAACCAAAAGATAGATTTCATTTGCTAGATGGGCATGGAGGTTAGTATTATGGATAATAAATGTACTAAAAACAAGGTAATTAGTGTACCTGTACACCAAGGCAAGAGTTCAAATCACCCCATTATCAAACTTGAGCTCCACATACTAAAGCACAAAATTTGAAACATAGTCAACTTTATATAAGTTTCAATTGGTATGAGCCAAAAGATACACACATGATAAACCAAAAGATAGATTTCATTTGCTAGATGGGCATGGAGGTTAGTATTATGCATAGGTAATGTTTGAAATGTTTAATCTTGTCATTGAAACTTTAAAAGGCTTTGGTAGTCAGTTCTGTTAGATTTGCTTGCATTTAGTAAGTTAAAGAGATGCTAGATTAATCAAAGTAATCTTAGTTACTTACCTAGTTTAATCTTACGAATCAAAGAAATCTGCAAATGATTTTTGTATAGTTGACCCTAGAGTAGAGAGCATTTAATATACGTTTATTCCCTAGTTTGAAATGTAAAACCGGGGGGGGGAAAAAGAAAGATTGAAATCCCCATAACACAAACCCAAAATAAAGATTCAATAGTATCATGGTAGGGAGCTAAGAACATTAAAAAGGGCCAAACATCGAATAAACAAGTTAAATTAATAGTTTCTTTATCAACATCAAAATATGCATTATTGATAGAGGCTTAACATGGCAGACTTGCATGGTCACTCACTATTAAAAAACAGCAAAAAACAACAACACAATTCGCAAACAAGAATAGAAACTTGAAAGAGTTATATCATTCATAAGATGCTGAAACAGTGTGCAAATCAGTATAGAAAGCATCAATGGTTTCAAGGTACAAATCAGTATCGAAAAATATCACCTCTCTCGTGTACCTATCGAAAAAAAAAATCTAGTGTACCTATCACATATCACACGTGAAATAACCTCCTGAATGTAAGGATATACAAGCAAACCTAACACTAGAAGAGAAAAATCTTCCAATGATAACTAAACAGATTCCCTGGATCATGAAGACTTACATGATAAGAACACAAGTCGCATAAACAATGCTTTTCAAGATCATAAATGATATATGAATTTACCTTGTCACACCTCTATAGATCGATGCACCACCGGAAACCGACTGCTCTTCCTGCATTTCAATCCCAAACAAACCCAATTAGAATGTTCCCACAACTCAAAAGTACATCTTCTACCACATAAGATGACCGAGTTCGACACCAATTTGCAAAGCCACATATACAATCGCAAGCGAGAGAAGCAAAAGTACACAGCCCCATCCCTTCGAAAACAACAAACCCTAGAAAATTTCACGCTTCAACATTTTGGGGCCAAAACTTGGTTAGGTCAGAAATTGAGACCTAGAAAGAGAGATTTACAGAAGGAGAGGCGGGTGAAGTAGCGGCAGTGGAGGCGAAAAGCGAGAAAAGAGAAGGGAGGTAAATCTGAGGAATTCGGAGAGAGGTCAAAGGTGATGGTATGAGGTCGACGGTGCCGGAGAGAGGTCGACGGTGCCGGAGAACGAGGTTGAGCGGCCCCATACGGAATCAAGAGGAGCGCCTCGTCGATGCTGTGAGGACTTGCTCCGGCGCACAGGCTTAGGGCTTGGAGATAGGGTTTGGAGAGAGAAGAGCCTCCTCTCGATCGGTTGGCTATAGGTTAAAGAAAAAGTTTTTTTTTAACTTTTTATTTAATAGAAAATTAGACATTTGACCATGTTATAGCAAAATTTAGCAACGGGAGCTCTATTGCCGTGGCTAATTTAACTAACCTTGTACTCACCGTAGCTTTTCCATGGCAAAACACTAATCAATGGCCATGGCAAATCCATGCCGTTGCTATCAAGGGTGGCTAATATGTTTTTTTTTTGTAGTGCATAGAATCTACTGACCAAATTTTAGTTAAGTGCCCCATGGGCCTTGCACTAATCGCGGAACTGCGCATTGCTATTCCGACACTTAATGGCATATACCACCTTTCTAAACCAAATACTATCCTCGATGCCATCTATAATGTTGTTGGCAAGGATAATATGTGTTCTTTGACATTTGCTTGGAGGGGTCTTTGGTTCTTCCCTAACCAGCTGATCTTCCAACGCACTTCGTCGACTTCCAAACCATCACAGGTCTATCATAAATAAAATTTCGATGGCTCTTATCGACAGTCGGGAGAGGCCTCATATGGATATGTTATTCGGGACCATTTAGGTCAGCTATTTGCTATTGGATCAGGTAGGTGAAACAACACGTCGGCGGTTTTCGCTGAAGCTTTGGGCCTACACATGGGTGTATTGCTGTGAGCTGAATCTGCCATGTTATATAGTATCTTTTATATCGTTTTCTGCATATATTTCATGCATTTGGGCAAAGATAATACAGAATCTATGTAGTTTATGCTTATTTGCCAAATTATGGAATCTACATCCCTTTCTGTTTAGTTTCGCAGAATTCGAGACAAATTACAGCAATTCTAAGAAAGGTTGGAAATGTTCGGATATCAACTACAGCAGTCCGAGTTCAAGAAGTAGCGGAACCATGACGAATCAAGCCACAGCCCAGATGTACTCGATCTAGAGTTACTCTACTTGATCAAGACAAAGGTATCAGAGCACATCTGGTCGAGTAAGCACTGGTCGAGGAAACTGAGTCAGAGACAACCCGACTCCCGGAGCCTTACTCTATCTCGAGGAATCTAGTCGAGATAGACCAAATCCTGATGCCATGTCCGGACTTGAAGAGATGTGCCAAGTCGAGAAGCCGAGGACCCGGAGACGTCGGGCACACTTTACTCGATCTCGACAAAAGTTGTCGATATCAACAAAATCTTCACCACCAGTCCGAGCCAGTGCCGAGGAGAAGAGTCCTCGACCAGACCAAGTAAGTCGATGAGACATGGTTACTCGATCTCGAGTAAGCTCCTTGATCTCGAGGACCTCAGAGAGCCAAGGTCCGAGCCATGACGAGCACCAGCTGCTCGACCAAGCCCAGCCAAGCCATACTTGATGCCACTTCTACTCGATCTCGAGGAAGTTTGTCGAGATCGAGGAAACCGCGTCCCGAAGCCGCGTTACGCGTTTTGCTGTCCTACTCGGTTTGGGGTTGCTTGGAGCCGAAGATTGTCGAGATCTATCCGAAAATATCAAGTTCTATCTATGGAGAAGACCTACCTACACATGGAACATATTTTGCTATTTTTAGATATAATTTCCTCTTATAGATTTAATTTCTTAATTGCATTTATTTATCTTTAAGCCTTTAGGTATAGATTTAGATAAAGATAGATATATTCTTTCCTTGAATAGCAAGGAGTAGAAGGCTATAAATAAAGCCTTAGGGGCTGCTTTTTCATCATTCAATTTCAGAGACAAGTAGTCACATAGAGAGAGAAGGAGAAGAGGTTGCAAGTTTGAGTTTATTAATGCAAGTTAGTTCTTTTTCATCAAAGATGTCTGCTATTGCGATGAAGAGCGAGTAGTCCACCCACTTCTGGGGCTGGGGTGAGCCCGACGATGGCCATGTGAGGTGATGCGGTAAAGGTACAATCTTTTTATGCAATTCGTCTTCTATCTCTATGAGCATGATTCTTTTGCGAGAGTTGAAGGTGATCCTTGTTTGTGTTATTGAAGCGAAAGTGAGCTTAATACAACTTGGGTTAATTATGTGAAAAGGGTTAGTAACAATTAGGGTTTATGCGAAAGCCTCTATCTTCCTATTTGTTAATAACGAAAGTTATTTGATGGAAAGCATGATCTTTTATGCCTTTATGTGATAATTTGCATGATTATCGTTGTGGTGTTGATACCCTGGCTTTGGAAGTCTTTTAATATATTGATTTATTTCGTTGGAAATCTGAGTTCTGTCTTCGAAGGTTTGCAATTTCAAGTTTCTGTGTTTGCTTTATTTTCTGCTTTCGTTTGTTATTTCTTTCTTTCTTTCTGTCTTTCTGCTATTCTGTGAGATTTACAGCTACCTGATATCCGCTGACACGCTTCCTCGTGGATCGATCCCGACTTCCACTACTGCATAGGGAGGAGGTCTTGTAATTATTTGATGGGGCACGAATCTGGTTTGATTTATATTTTATATTTTGAACTCGATTTCCTCCTCACAACATGTATCTAGGGCTAGAGACATGGGAATTCAAAATCTTCTTATAGAGGGAGATTGTTTGGTCGTCATAAAGGCTCTCATGGGTGACTAGTCGTACCCTTGGAATATTGAGCTGCTGATGTCTGATACAACTTTAAATCTCCGTTCAATTTCTAATGTTGTTATTCGTCATATTTTTAGGGAATCAAATGCAACTGCTAACAGGATTGCGCGTCTAGCTTACTACTATCATGCCGATGATAGCTTGGCTACAGATCAGAATCTTCGGGTTCTCGTCCGCACGGACGCACTAGAAAAGAAGCCAACTCATCGACGTCTATCTTAATTCTTATCCTGCTTCCAAAAAAAAAAATTATCCAAGTAATATATATTTTTCATCTTATTAATACACACTCGCACTATTAGAAACCAAATTAACAAATTGATTCGAAAAAGTACATAAAATTACAAAATCGATCATTATTTTTTCATTATAACATAAGGCCATACAGGAACAATTATTGTGTCATACGGAGTATATAATAGATTTCCTCTATGTATTATGTGGATGTGATATGCACTAAATGGAAGGACAAGTTGGGATACGATGGGGCTTACAAGAGTAAATGCAATTGCGATTTGTAAACGAAGGATAACTACTCACCTTTTTCCCACTTCTTGTCCAACTCAGTGTCCACACTTTTTCTTTCATTTCTCCCTCCTCCTTTAATTTTAATCTTTATTAAATAATACATGTAAGAACTTAGATGAAGTCAATGCCTACTAAATAGACCTATCAAACAGTTCATTTGGGTCGGGTCGCTTTGAGTCTCGGGTAAAACGGGTTCTGGTTATAACGGGTTCCGGGTATTTCCGGGTTGACTCGAACTCGGATTTGACCGGGTTTTGAGTCATTTCGGGTCGATTTCGGGTTTGTCAATTCTTTCTTTTTTAAATTAAAAACTCATGATTTGATAATTGTCGATAAAATTTAATTATATATAAAAGAATTTAATTATATCATTAAAAATCAACCGGGTCAGTCGGGTCACTGGGTCAATTCGGTAAATCGGGTCAAAATTACCGGGTCAATCGGGTCACCGGGTCGAAACCCAGATAACCCTGAAAATTTCCGGTTTTTCGGGTTCGGATCGAAAAAAAATTCCGGGTCAAAATTTTCAGGTTCGGGTCGGAAATTTTCCAGCCCTTCTGATCGGGTCGACAAGGCCGGGTTGTGTTTTGACAGGTCTATTGATAAACCATAATGAGAATGTTGAAATCCCGACCTGTCTGGCGGGGTATCTGCTTGAAAGAGTCATGAGATGTAGTCGGCATATTTATTAATCTCCAAAAAGCAATGCGTACACCTCACTAAATCAAAAGACTTCATTTCTTCCTCCCTTCTTGTCAAAGACACTACATTTTATTTTTTCTTTTTATCTTAAGATTTTACTAAGTATATTTACAATAGTTAATTAATGTAACATATATATATAGGGTTGGGTTCGGGTGCAAAGGTCACCAAAAGTGAGAAGGAAAGAAGCAATTTGATTGATCCAAAAAATGTCAAGAAATGTTTTGATTGGTCCACGTCATTTAAAAAATCCGGGCAAAAAAATTGCTGCCCGCGCCTGCCCGGTTCAGAAATGCGAGGCCCACTCGCACACCCTTCCCTCTCCGCGCGTGTGGCTTCCCCCTCCGCGCGTGTGGTGGACGCGCTGATGTAGCAGCATAAAAAAACACTGCTCCCTCGCGTTAAATAGGATTCGAACCTGCACTTAATTACACACCACCCACTACTTCAACCATTGCACCACCCAATACACCTTTGTTATTAAGGGCATTAATTAAAACTAGTACTTTTTGAGTTAAAGCCACCAGTTTAATTATAATTAATATGTTTTCACTTAAATATGTTGATTACACGTTAATTAATATATTAATATATATTTCGCCCTAAAAAATAATAATTAATATTAAAATAAAAATTAAAATAAAAATAAAAATGATAATAAATATATTAATATATATTTATATTAAAATAAAATGGTTAATGAATCACTACTCTTTATTTGATGAACCACTAGAATTTATTTCATGAACCACTACTATTTAATAATTATAAAATTTTCATTCTTCTTTTATTTTCTTTTAATGTTTATTTTTAATTATTTAATTTTATTTAAAATAAAATGGTTCATGAACCACTACTCTTTATTTGGTGAACCACTACTCTTTATTTGATGAACCATTACTCTCTATTTGACGAACCACTAGAATTTATATTCTTATAATAATTAACATATTTCATATAGATTTATAAATTACACATTAAGAGAGATGTTGTTAATATATATTTATCAAGAAGTGGTTCATCAAGTTATAAAGAAATGGTTTATCGAGTTTTAAAATAAAATGCTTCATGAACCATTTTTAAAATAAAATGGTTTATGAATCATTTTTAAAATAAAATAGTTCATGAAGTTATAAATAAGTGGTTCATGAACCTATAGAGAAGCGGTTCATGAAGTTATATATAAGAAGTGGTTCATTAAGTTATAAAGAAATGGTTCATGAAGTTATAAATAAAGGTTATAAAGAAGTCAGCCACTTTCTATTTATATATTTAGCCACTAAACCATTCTCTATATATGTGTTGAACCATTTACTATAAAATTGATGAACCACTTCTATATAATTAATGAACCAATATATATTTAGTCACTGAACCACTCTTTATATATGTGTTGAACCATTTACTATAAACCACTCTCTATTCGGTCAGTGAACCACACTCTCTATTTAGTCACTGAACCACACTCTATTCGGTCACTAAACCATACTCTATTCGGTCCCTACTACACTCTATTCGGTCACTGAACCACTCTCTATTCGGTCACTGAACCACACGCTATTCGGTCACTGAAACACTCTCTATTCGGTCATTGAACCACACTCTATTCGGTCCCTGAACCACACTTGGTATAAACCCCTGAACCACTCGGTATAAATCACTGAACCACTTAGTATTAAGACTCTGAACCACTTAATATAAAAAAACCTGAACAACTTGATATAAACCTCTGAACCACTTGGTTTAACACTCTGAACCACTTAGTGTAAAAATGCTGAACCACTTGTGGTGTATTAAAATTTGATAATTCTTTAACACACTTTTGCATTGAGATTTACTAACAAAAAAAATTACCAGTGCACATGAACAATGAGGATCAAATATTAATAAAATAATAACCCATTATTGTTCATCCCAATTCAAGTACAACAAATAGTCAAATTCAAGGTGCAGCAAACCGGCCGGGATCTCAATTCAAGTACATCCCAATTCAAGTACATCAAACCGGCCGGGATCTCTATTCAAGGTGCAACATCCCATCGTGTTGCAACGGTGGCCATGGTTTCTTCCTCCTCGTCGAATTGCCTAGGTTTCCAACGGTGGCCATGGTCTCCACCATGGAATCAAATTGGATCCTTGCGAGATCTCCGACGTCGCCGATGAGCTCGGCGTCCCCTCCGCCATGCTCCGGGTCCAGTCCGTCGTTGGCTTCCTCCTATTCGTCTGCGCAACCGTTGAATGGTGGCCGCCTAATAGATGCGACTATAAGGACGACAACGAGTCGAACGGCGAGATCGTCGCGACAGTGGCCAGCGAAGGCGGACGGCTAGGACGACGGTGAGGCTTTCGGCGGAGTTCCAGAGGGTTGGCGGTGGTGAATCGAAGAAGGAGGAGGAGTTCCAGAGGAGCCGCACAAGGATTTCAAGAGGAAGGCATTAAAATCGAAGAGGTGGAAAGCAAAATCAGAGGCGCGTGAGTAGGTTTTTTTTTTAAAAAATTCAGATCTGTTTAGACCAATGAGATTGCTTCTTTCCTTCTCACCGGTATATACTATTCTCACTTGAACCCTACCCTATATATATATATATATATAGGTGCGCTCCAGTGAAAACCAAAATTGCGGTAAAAACCTGTGAGGATCGACTTTTTAGCCCGATTCACTTGCTTTATAGCCCGGTTCTGAATAAAACCGATCTATTAAGTCACAAATTTTAGCCCGGTTCTGAATAAAACCGAGCTATAAACTCACTTTGTAATTTTAAAACATGAGTTTTTAGCACGATCTTTTGGCTTGACTGGACTATAAAGTCAGTGTTATTTTAAAACTGGAGTTTTAGCATGGTTTTTAGGTTGAATCGAGTTGTAAAGTCACCAGTGATTGAGGTTCTTAGCACATATTTCAAATAAACAAAGTTATAAAGTAGTCCTCATGGTTTTTTTACCAAAATTTGAGTTTTTCACTGGAGTCAATCCCTATATATATAACAATTAAAAATCAACAATCATATTTGTAGCAGCAAAAAAAAACTATTGGTTGAATTTTTACTTGAGGGATTGGTAGTAATTGACCCTTGCCCCGGAAAACTTTGCTAGCCTAACCCACTATCCACAACAATTGCAAGGGTTAACCTCCTCTCTTAAAAATTTGCACCACATCCGGTTAAAAGTGAAGGGAAAACTTGCTGCATTAAATGAGGAGAGAGAAATGAGTGATGTGAGAATTGGGAGAGAGGAAGAGAGAGAGATGACAATTTTATTTAAAAAATTGTCTTCACCACTCTCCTAAACACCCTTTCCCTCTCCCTCTCTCCATTAAAGAGCTTCTTTCTTCTTCGATTTCTTTGTCTTCTATCTCTCTTCTTCCTACGAATTTCTTCTTTCGGACAAAGAGCCTTCTTCGATTCTTCATTCTTCTTCGATTTATCTGTCTAGGCTCAGTTCTTCATGGATCAGTGTAGGCAATGGCTTTCTCCAACAACAGCTCCAGCGTTGGCTTTCTCCAACTAGCACGATAGCTGAGCGTAGACTGAAAAAAAAAAACAAAATGTGTCCAGTAGACAACCATAGGGCGTCCAGTAGGAAACCACATAATGTCATGTATATATTAACCGATGTCATATACAAACGCTGAGACTGGAATAATGATGAAATAGAAGGGTTGCATGTACCAACGTTGGTGGTAATTTATATCTATTGTTGTGGGTGTACGAAGTTGTCTCGTTATTTGCCAACCAATTCGCTACCATCACCAACTACGAAGTCTACCATCACCAACCGTTTGTCCTCTTTGATCATACCCGTGCTTGGAGGAGGAGGCGGAGAAGACGAGGCAGTGCAACTGATCGAAGCCTGTGTGAAGTGAAGAAGATGAATGAACAGTGTATTACCTAATGCTTTATTTTTTATTTATGAATGAATAATATATTACTTATTTCTTTATCGGAACATGGAAAACAACTGGAGTCATGTTTCTTCAAGAGTGTATTAATTTCTTTGTTTAATTAAGTGAAAAAGTAGTCATTTATATATTTTTTAACAAATACTCCATCCGTCTCAAAATACATGTCTTTTTAGCCCATGTAATTTTATAAAAAATACATGTCTTTTTAGCTTTAATCATTACACTTAACCTACTTTTTACATCTAATCATTACAATTAACTTACTTTTGGTGACAATGTGATGGACAAGGGTGTGTGTCGGATGCACCTCCTACGAAAATTGAAGAGGTAATTAGGGTCCATTTGACTGTCATGTCAACCGCAGTATGTAGCATGTAATTAATTGATAACTGTCATGTAAGATGAAATTTTCATTTTGGTGTATTGGGTGTAGGAAAAGGCGGGTTGTCGAGCCATTGAAGAGGATGGTGGAGGAAGGCGTTTGCTGCACCCAACTTCATCCCACTGCACCCGATTCCCATATCATATAATCAGAACCAACTTGAATTGAATTTCGGGTTTGGATTGCGGGTGCCTCGTCTTTCTTTGAAAGCTTGCAACCTACTTGTCCAAATAAAATAATCAGAACCAACTTGAATATAATTTTTGTCTCGTACCGTGTAAGACTATATTAACACGAGTGACAAGTAAAATAATTCATGAGTAAAGTAAAACAATTCACGTGTCATGTAACATTATGTTTTCAAACGCCATACCCATATGTCGTCAAATGTGACTATGGTATTTTGCATTGTTTAATATTGTGCTTTCCAAAACAATGACACAATATAGATTAGTAGGTTTATTTGATGAAACACATCGAACTTGAGAGCGAAAAGCGATGTCAACCATTAAGAAACAGATCGCTTTAAGGGTATGTTTGGCAAAAGCAAGTAGCTTTTCGAAGCTTTTGGTTTTGATATGCTATAGTCTTAAATGAAATAAATATAAGATTTTAATTTAATTAGCTTTTGAAAGCTTTTGAAATCTAAGCTTTTCAACAGCTATTCACCCAAGCTTTTCGGAGCTTCTTTTGTCAAACACACCCTAAGTATGTGCTTTTCTCGTGTCATGTACATCGTATTTGAATGCCATATTAATAGCAGTTCATGTCATGTTAATTATATGCTGATTCGGACCTTTCTAATTGAAAAGGTTATCCCCGCGATTTAATCTATGTGGCCAAGGGAGGATTCACGGGCTACGACTTTCATCCGACAGGACAACGCAAGAACTCATCTTCATCTATACGATGAGCAATTTTAGCTTACCGCTTCACAAAATGAATTCGACATTAGATTGATATTTTAACCGGCCAACTCCCCGGACTTAAACGTTTTTTTGGTGTTGCTGTCATAGAAAAGAGAGGAAAAAGTGTTCGGTTTTGATAGGAAACTATGTAAATTCGTCCACAGGAAAAAGTGTTCGGTTTCATATGCAGATGAGGTTCATTCAATAATGTAATATAGTATGAATGATCAAAATTCGTTTTTATTAGCACAAGTGTTATTGAATATATGATGCATGATCTTTGGCAATTTCGCATTTAACATGTTGTTTTACTAAAAAATGTACATTGTCTATGAATTACAAGTTTGAATTTCCCATAATTATAAAATGTGCGAACCACTTGACCAAAAAAATAAAAATGTGCGAACCACATACTCAATTCCTCGTTATGTAGCATAATCGTTTCCAAGTGCATCATAAGTGACACAATAATGCACCGGTCAGTCGACCAAGATGCGCATAGAGTACTGTCATGTCAAAACTATCAACTATCGTGTCAAAGGTATTACTTGACATGTCAAAATTTCCCATAAGTACAAAATGTGCTAACTACATATTGAATTACAAAAGCCGGAGCATAAGCGTCTCCAGGTGCATCATACTTTTCAGTTAATAAATTTATTTTCATTTTAAAGATAATACAAAGGAATTCAAACAGACCTCGATGTCTTACACAAAACAATGATTCATAATACATAATTATTTTATAAGCATGACATTCAAACACATATGATCGTAAGAGATGAAGGAAACTGAACCGGAAAATGCGATTACAACAACGCATTTCATAAGGTCCGTTAGGTAAAACAACTACATATGTATTTTACATGACACATAATATATTATACATAACGCCTAGACGATTTTACATGCCACATAAATTATTTTACTTGACGGACCTCATGATCAAGCACATGATCAAACACAATCCTCATAAGTTTAAAGAGAAGTAGGTGGACAGTGGAGAGTGATTACATCATTCAATCCTCTTATGATTTCATTTATTAATTTTTTTATATCCATCAGACGGACGGGTAGTGATCAAAAGCTATAAATAAGAGGATATCTAATCGAATGACTTTTTTTTAATAGAGTTAAAAATTAATCCTTTATTAATTTGCTTGCTATTTCTCGTTGTCTTGCTCTAAGTTTTGATAAAGTAGTGAAAATTATCACTATAACTATAATTGATGAATGATGAAAGTAGAGAAAATCTCACTAGTGACAAGTAAATATGAACTAGTGTCATGTACAAACGCTGAGGCTGGAATGTTGACATAAATGGGTGACATGTATAAAAGTTGTTTGCAAAACTTGAGTTGTTTTTTCTGAAAAAAGTAAGTTGCTTTTTCCCTCTCTCTTTCTCTCAGCACTTTCTGAAAAATTGAATTGTTTTCTCTCTCCTCCTCTCAGCACTCTCTCTCTCCTCTCATTAATTCACCTCTGATGAATTGTACTTTTTCATTCCATCTCTCACATTCTTTTCTTTTTCTTTTTTTCATTTCTCTGTCAGCTTTTTCCATGTCAGCTTTTTTGTCAAGTTGTTCCCCACATTATCACCTGCTACCGGCTACCCTTGGCATGCAGATATCCGTTTTTAGCAATTTTTTTCCGGATTGGGTTATTCATGCAAAGCTTTCGGATAATAGGGTCATTTTAGCAAAATGCCTTTTTTACTTATCAAAATTAACATTAAATTCAATTTACACTCAATTTAATCTCACATTCTTTTTTGATAAAAATCTCACTTTCTCAATTTACACAAATCCCACATAAATGAAATATGAATCAATTCAAAATGAAATAAATTAAATCAAAACTTACCCAACTCATGTAATGTTATTTCTAGTCGATTATATTTACAACCACCACAAATCGATCCAAATTTTTAAAAGTTAAAGTTTTATAATTTAACTTAAATGAAACCATTTATATTAAAAAAAAATCTCTTTTCATAAGTTTGATAGAGGATGTATTCAGTTAATGAAGGCAACGCCTCGTTTAATTTATATATATATATATATATATATATATATATATATATACTTTTTTTTCTCTTATATTTATAATATTTATTTTTAAAGAAAATATATTAAAAAATAATACAAACTTTAAAATTGACAATTTCATATACAAAATTTTCCGGCCTATTGACAAAAAATAACACAAATATGTTTTTAGATATTTCTGGCCACGTTTGCCACTCCCTCAAGTATGTATTATTTTCGACATGTAGTGAGTTGTCAAAAAACTATGTCACATGTATTTTTCGCCGTACACGTGACATATTTGGCCGGAAATTTCATCGAAAAACACAAATGTATTATTTTTGTAATAGGGCAATAGTTTGTATATGAAAATTTTAATGTTCGATGTACACGTCGTGGAATTAGGTTACTTTCATGAGAAATTGTGGAATGGGTTGGCCTGAGAAATTGCATAATGAGGTTAATTTAGTGAGAAATTGGATTGCCTGAGTACTAATGCTTTTATTAATTGGGATTGAAATATGTAATTAGGTTGTTGAACGACGAGGACTACCAAAGAGGTCGAAGAGGGGAGATTGAGACACTGTTCTCGGCGATGGAGGCGAACTATTTCAACGGAGTGAATGGATTCACGCCCTTGGCAGTGGGGTGGACGTGCCGGCGATGGTGCAGGAGTTCAGCTGGACGCTCTTCAACCTGTGGCCAGTGGCTGAACATCTACTTCCTTGCGGTGCTAGCCGTGAAGACGCCGTGCTTCGTAATCTAAACGACCAAGGACATCTGGGTGCAGGAGCTGGTGGTGGGATACCTGAAGACACACCTCGATGAAAATTGAAGAAGAACTCACTTGTATCTTTTTTCTACGTTGACAATAAGCTTGAACGACCACTCAAAGGAAGATTTTCAGAATCGTGAAATGTCACTAACTAGACCAAAAAAAATGGTCCATTTGCAAAACTAGACCATTAGGACAAAAAATTGCACAACTAGTTAGGGCCCAAAATTTTGGCCAAAATGAGTTGGTATCCCTTGACAGTTATGACCGGCTGTTACAGGTAACCATGGGGGAGGTTACTATTGCTGATGGGAGTGGGTTTATAGAATCAAAATAGGAGGAGGGGAAGGGGTGTGCACTGTTGCTTTGAAGAGGGAGAGAGACGACGAAATACAGAGGAGAAAAGGAAGGAGCGAAGGAGAGGAAGCCTTCCAGCAACTCCCATCTCGTCCAAGGACGAACCCAGGCCGGTCGAAGAAGGAGGTAAGTCAACTTTAAAACCTTTCCAGTGTAATTTTTAATTACTTCGAAATTGGGGACTTGGGGTGCGATTTGGGGTGGTTTTAGAAGAAATGCACGTGGATGGTGGTTGTCTTGCAGTAGAGGAAGGAAACAGGATGGGTAAGGGTTTCATTGTGATTGACACTATGATTTTGGGGACATGGGGTGCGATTAGGGTTAGTGGGTGTCAGGGAAGAAATTGGAGGGAAATTGGATGTGTTAAGGGTAGGGCATGTCGGGGAAGAAATTGGGGACAAATGGGCAATGAGGAGTTGAGTTATGGGGAGAGATACTAAGAAATCCAGATATCGGGGAACTTTTGGTAGGGGAAGACTGCATATGTTGTAGGAGGGAAGAAGACATAGGTTTGTTCAGTTACAGCAACATTGCTAGGACAGATTGAAGAAATTGGTAGGATAAATTTGTACAATTGGTATGACAGTTTAGGTGACCTGAATGTCTTAAAGTCTTTCTTGGTGGTGATTGTGATGCAGGTACCAGCTTTGTAATCACCCAAAAAAATTGCCAAGACAAGGAAGAAGAAATCACGCACAACACCTAACATTCAAGGGGTAAGGAAAATTAGAATGTTACATGGTTATGATAAGGTGTTTGAAAAAAAAAAAGGGGACTAACATGGTTCATGGATGTATTGCAGGTTGTCCTGGCGGTCGCTGAAGCCGATCACTTTAGCGGGCACAGTGTGTTGTATGCCACTTTTGAGTTGTTGGACGGGATAGACTACATGCTTGACCTGGATGATTATAAGGCGCTGACAAAAAGCCAGTTGGGGGGCATAGTTAGGATGGGGTCAGGAAACAAGTTTGCTGCACAATTGGTCCACTTTTGCCTGCTCTGGCAACTGAAGACAAGGAAGCAGCAGGAGACGTTGTACTCCCTGTAGAGGCATCATATGCTCTTTGCAAGAATTCACGGTCATCACAGGCCTAAACTGATCACCACCTCCGAGGGACCTCATGGAAGGAGACAATAAGGTCGCTGTGTATCAGATGTTTAAGAGAGGGAAGGTGACATTAAAGGATGTTGAAAATGATTGGTCAATGGAAAAGGAAACTATGCAAGTACAAGTATGTCCTCCTAGTCGTAGTGGAGAGCATTCTTTTTGGGATGGAGAAGAAGACACAAATGCGGGGGTGGGTGGTGACCCTGCTGCTGGAAGACACGACCCATTTTCTCGACTTCTCCTAGGGTAGGCTGGTGTATGAGAAGACCCATGACAACATCGCGGGGACATTACAGAAGATGGTTGATGCTGGGAAGCACAAAAGCGAGAGGCCTACATACACGTTGTACGAGTTCTCGATGGCCTTCCAGGTGAGTTTAAAGTTAAAATGTGTTAAAAACCATTGGAAAAAAGGTCTTTGATGATTGCCAATTGTGAATATTTGTGTTGATCTACCATGCGAAATGTCGAAATCTGTCTTGCCAATTTAGGGTTTTGATCTTGCCATGTTAGTCTAGGATGCAATAAATAATTATGTCCTGCCAAATGTACAATGTTATCATACCAAATGTTTCAAAAAGTCATACTAACTGCGTATTTTTATGCTGCCAAATTGTGTTTTTGTTTAAAAGGTTCTCTTGGTTAACTGTCGTCACACATGTTGATTTTGTTGTGCGTTGTTAATTGTTCCCTTGTTCTTTCATGCAATTATGGTTGTACGAGACGTTTCATGAGATATGGAATAAGCTTGGCTGCAACATCGAAGAGACTATCACCTCGAGGTGTCACCGATGGGAAACCCGGGACTCCTATATAAGATATGAGAATGTCAAAGCATACCTGGACCAGCACACCAACGATGATGAGGAATACGTCCTCCTAGCCAAGCCAGGCCCCACCTTGCACCCCAATCCTAAAGATAAAGAGTCCCTACGCACGGCCTCGTACAAGAGAGGGCATCCGGACATGTTCTTTGATAGACTTGTGATTGAACACCTCAAGACCCGTAGGGCCAAGCGATAGGAAGAGGATGCTATGGTTGGACCTAGACAGGGAACTAGTCAGTTGGGGTTAGACACGTCCAGTTCCGGATTGGAGGCCTGGATTGTGGCCAAAGGGGAGGACATTTTCAGAGGCATGATGTCAGAGATGGGGGCCAGGTTCTCGATGCTGGAGGACATGCTTTGTGAAGTAAGTAAAGCTTGTTAGAAGGTGTTGTAAGAGAAGGACGATCATGGAAAAGGTTGGTCTTTTAATTGTGAACCTTTTGGTTGGTGTGAGATTATGTGTAAACTATGAAACGTGACTCTGAATGGATGAATTACATTGCAGTAATTTGTTTCGTTGGGGGGTGATGAGGACACGGAAAATGTGAAGCAGAAAAGGGTTGGGAAGTTTGACAATCTAGTTGCTGAGATGGAGGAAGGGTTGAAGGATGGGGAGATGGCTAAGGGTGGGGATGATGGCAAGGTAGAGGTGAAGCCCGGTGGGGATGATGCCATGGTCAACGTGAAGGTTGGGGAGGAGAATTAGGATGGTGAGAAGGGAAGGGAGGAGAAAGAGGGTGTTGCGACGAGTGGGGAGGAAAACAAGGACACCGAGAAGGGTGGGGACAAGGAAAAGGACACCGAGAAAGGTAGGAAGTAGAAACGTGAGGCTGAGAATTGTGGGGTAGAGAAAAAGGATGACGAGAAGGGTAAGGACGAAGAAAAGAAAGAGGGAGACGCGGAGTTGCCAATTGAGTCTAATGCATATCCCGTGGAGGAAAAGGTAATGCGTCCTTTTTGGTAAGATAGTTTTCTTCATTTGGTAGAACATGGTTGATCAGTTGGTATGACAGGTTATCTTGCATTAAGGTGGAATCATATCTGAAATTGGTAGGATAGGTCTATTCAATTTGTAGCATAATTTTTTAGTATCTGTCGGAAGATTTTTGGGTTGTTGGTAATAACTTTGGTATGACCTGTGTTGTTTGATTCTTAGGAAAACGGTATGGAGCCAAGGAGAGGTAAGAGAGAGAGAGGAGACCGCTACCTCAAGTAGGAGATTGCCAGGTGGATCCGCCCTCAAAGCGACCTCGAGGGAAGTCCAAGGCCATCCTGCCACGCCAAGATGCGGCGGAGGTGGGGCAGGTGACTCCTGCAGTGAGAGATAAATTCTTAGCCTTGTTAGAAAAGGGCCCCGCAAAGGTAAAGGGCCCAATAGGACCCTTTTGGGAAAGGAGTTCTTCAACACCCTCATATCACCCGGCGTATGGACATTAACCGAGGTAAGGGATCTCGCCCATCATATGTAAAACTTCACTTATTTCCCGAACATCAAAACTAATGGAGTTTTCGAAATGACGACATAATGCAGCAAATCTAGCAGACCCTGGTTCTCATACGCAAGGTCTTGGTCGCCAGGGAGAGTGAAAACAGGTCGAGTGTGGTTATCCTGGACCCCTACTGGCAAGAGCAAGTGGCCAACAATGGCTTGCTTGTGAGGGGAGGGGGGGCACATCAACAAGGCCAACCTTGTGGGGCCATTGTTTAATTACTTTTCGGGGAGACTTCCACGGGACAACAAACGGTACTGGGTTGCAAGAAAAGTCAAAATCCTTGCGTCGTGGATTTATAAGAACACGCATTGGATTCGGCTCCTAATCGACCTCTGGACTGCGACTGGTAACAAATCAAGGAGTAGAAGCTTCAGAAAAACCTCCATCTCATCGCCGAGGTCTTCCCATTGGTGATGCAGTTCAATATGGAACTTCATGTTATGTATACCATCTACGTCCCGCAGCCTTTCGCCATTATCTGCACTGCCCAGATCCCTCGAAATGAACAATCGTAGGTGTCTTACGCATCCTCTTCTCTTGTCCTTTAGAAATTTCCAACTAACACACGTGTTCTTGTGTAAGGGTATTGTGGAGTGATAATGCATATTTAGATAGGCATTATAGAGTAGTTTTAGTTGTGTTTTATGGTTGTTTGGTTAGGTTTTAGAGTTAATTTCGTATTTTTCTCTTTTGGTTGGAATGTTCGGAAACTACACTATTTCGATTTTTTTATGAAATAATTTGTGGGGAAGGCACTTTTTTTTGTACAAATTGGTGAAATGTCCAAATTTTTGGACAAATTGGAAAATTTTCCATTACATAACCCTAATTCAGGATCAGATTTGTCGCTCTAACCTCCCTCTTTCTCTCTGTCGCTGTCTCCATCGCTCTCCTTCCTCCCTCCAACTGCTCCATCCATCTGCCTCTGTTGCCTCATCCTCCCGGTCCTAGATCCGCCTCCTCCTGGGGGATGGCGTTAATCTCCACCTCCTGGATCCGAATCCGCTTCTCCTAAGGCTCCTCGGTGGATCTCGGATCTCGGCCAGGGCTCCGTTTGCAGATCTCGTATTCCCATGCTTCTTTATCCAAGAACGTGATTAGAGGTTGGATCGAGCGTGATTAGAGGTTAGTTCAAATTTGTTTAAATTGGAGATAGACATTGACAGGTTATGCGTGGAATTGTTGGTCTATGAAACCGCTCGTGTTGAGATGAGGGCGAGGACGAAGTCGAGCGAGGTCGAGCAGCCGGAGCGAGCGAGCGAGCGAGCAAGTTCGAGGTTGAGCGAGCGAGCGAGGTCGAGTGGCCGGAGTGAGGGATCGACGAAGCGGCCGGAGCGGTGGATCCGAGATCTCCTCGGGATGTTCAGGGATTGTATAGAGGTTGAAGAAACAATTGTTGTTAAATTACAAAAAGTACCCTATGAATATGAGAATTCAAAAAAACTATCTATATTATGTGATCCACATCTACTATATTTTTATTTTTACATTTGTACAACAAATTGTTATATGTGCACAACGTAAAGTTATTTTCGCACAACAAAATGTTATATTTGCCAAGATACGATTGTATTTGCACATTGTACTCTTATATTTGCACGACAAAATGTATAAAAAAAACTAGACTTGGATCATAATTGCACAACTTACGGTTAAATTTGCATAACGCAATCTTATATTTGCACGAAAAAATGTTTAAAAAAATAATATAAAAAAAACTAGACTTGGGTCATATTTGCACAACTCACGGTTATATTTCCATAACGTACTCTTATATTTGCACAACATACTCTTATAATTGCACGAAAAAATGTAAAAATAAAAAAACTAGACTTGGGTCATATTTGCACAACTTACGGTTATATTTGCACATCGTACTCTTATATTTGCACGACAAAATGGAAAAAAAATTAGACTTGGGTCATATTTGCACAACATAGGTTATATTTGCACATGCACAGCATACTCTTATTTTTGCACGACAAAATGTAAAAAAAAAAAAACTAGACTTGGGTCATATTTGGTTAACATACGGTTATATTTGCACATGCACAACACACTCTTATTTTTGCACGACAAAATGTAAAAAAAAAAAAAAGAGAAAAAAATGAGGCTATAGGCAAGATGGTAAAATTGCTATTGGCAAGATGGACACTCCACCAATTTGTGCAAAACTGCGGACAATTCACAAATTAGGATAACTTTTTTGGACATTTCACAAACTCTCCCTTGTTTTATATAGGTTCGTAGTTGCAGCTTTTGGTTAGCTTGGAAAAGTTCGTAGTAGAATGAAAAAGAAGAAGAAAAGAAGAGAAAAGAAAGCAAGCAAGGCAAAGGCCAAGAAGGAGCAAGAATACACGAAGTCCACAAATCGCGGCCGCGGGTGCTTGTGTCGCCGCCGCGAGCCACCCTAGTTCACCATGGAGAGATGCCCGTGAGAGGGTTTGCCGAAACCTATGTGTCGCGGCCGCGAGATCTTAGTCGCGGCGGCGAGTTCATCCAGAGAACATTAGTTCGAGATCCAAATTCTATCTTTTCGGTGGGAGATTCGATTCAATCTTTTGAAGACTTATTCCTTAGGGTTTAAGGAAGACATTCTGAGACTTATTTATTATTATTATTTTTACTTTTAATAAATTTAGAATATTTTACATTATTTTAGAATTATTTCCGCATTATCTTTAAGGAAAGTATCTTGGTTTTTGAGGTCTCTTATTTCCTATCAAGGGGAGGCACTATATTAGACTTGGAAGACGCTTATTGATGCCGTTCAAATATCGATGACTCCTGGTGACATTGAGGACAACATGAAGGTTCCATTCGATGGTCCTATCACTCGTGCAAGGGACAAGAAGATTCAAACTGCAACTAAAGCCTTTCTTGTCCGTCACCATGGAACTTTAGAGCAAGGGTTCAGGCCACCCTGGATCACTTGGCTCAAGGTTACACCACCAGCACAAGAAGTTAGCATGCGTCCACACACAGAGCTCATGAAGACTCGTCTGCACCCACCATGAGGCAACCATACTCGACATGTCCTTGGGTCACTCGGCCGAGTGGGCCAGAAGCCTTGTCGAAAGAGTGGGCCGAGTTGTCCTATGCATGGGCCGAGTTTCTTAGTAAATAATTATGTTATTATTTTATGGATATTAGATTAATAAGGTGGAATTAATTATATCTCTTCTAGATATAATTCTTGGCCACCAAGTTATTAAATATCTATCTTATTAGGATTTATTTATCTTAGATTTATTTTATTTATCTTTAGATAGAATTAATCTATCCAAACCCCTTTCCTTTGAAAGGAAGCATTGGTTAGATCTCTCATAAGTTTTCTATATATTCATGTTATGCACCTTTGAATTAATTAGATTGAAATAGAATTGAGAACCCCTTTATGGATTAAAGGGTTCTTGGTTATCAATCCAAAACACTATCAAAGCTCCTGCGCTCCCGTGCTCCCAGGCGCTCATGCATCCGCTGTTCCTCGTTCTCGCTCGCCATCACACTCGCTCCCAGGGAGAGGAGTCCGCGCTCACCCGCACGCACACCCTGAGGACCCCCGCGTCCTGTGTGCCGAGATCCAGCGCCAGCGCTACCGACTTCCTCGCGCACCCAGTCCCGCGCTTCTCTCTTTCTGTCGCTATTTCTCCAGTTCTCAATTGCTGAAATTTACTAAGTGTGAAAACTGTCGCTATTTCAGAAATTTAATTGTTTGTTTAATTTGTTCCAATCAGGAGATATCAAAGAGCATTGCAAGATCTTAACAAATATACGGTGTGGTTCTTGATCTTGAGCCCACATGCGAAGGATCGGGTATCCCAAAAGTATCAAGTGGTATCGGATTTCAAGTTAATGCAAGTTCTTTACTCTCTTGATTTCTTTATTGAGTGATTTCTTTTTCGTGCCTTATTTTTCACCATAGCCGCTGCATAAAAGTTGAATCTTTTTTATTCATACATCAAAATTGGCACTTTATTTTTGTTATTCTTTGTTTGGATCTTTAATTTCGAAGATATTGAGTTCTTGACTGCAAGTTGTGATCTTTTATTCCTAGTTGCTACATATGATGCCTATGACTGTGATCCTTGGATTAAAAGCATTATATGAACTTGCACCACTAAAGAACCCTAATTTCTCCAGTTTCTAGCCTATTTTCCCTATTTTCTTTATTTTTGCTTACTTTTAGATCATCGTAGCTTGTTATTCTTTTAATTTTTTTCTTGCTCTTAATTTTTCGGTTGCTGCCTTCCTATTACAGCAGCTAGTTCGTAGTTAAATAAAAAAAAACAGAAAAAGCTGAGAATAATTAAAAAAAAAAAAGAGCATTCTTTCATTTACATTGTTGAGTTACTAACTCTTCCTTGTTAGTTATTTGATTGCTACATGTTACATGATCTAATCGGTTTTAAGCATTACAAAAGAACCCTACTTGTGTGATTTTGTGCTGTGCCGACACTGGAGCCTTGGTCACACCCCTCTTTCTTTGAACCGTGTTGCAACCATCAGATAATAGTTGACGGAGCGTGTGCACTTGATTGCCCTTGTGATTGCTATTGTCGATTATTACACTTTCTTATTATTCAAGCATCACATTGTAGATCTTATTCTTCCACAATAAGCCACTTGTTTATACTTGCTTTCTTTGATATCCGACTTGTGGTTGATTTAATTTGCAATTTTGATTATTACTTGTTGTCTTCAATATTGCAAAATTCTGTGTCCAGGGGAATTGCTTGAATATTGTGCCTTGTTTTCTCGCTCTTTGGTTTCTAAAAACTTGAATCACTCTTACGAATCACTAGAGCTTGCATTACTTGGTTTCTGGTCTTTGCTTCGTTTACTTGTTGCTCTTCTGATATTGTAGGAACATGTCGAACGATAGCGACCCCAACCCTTCCTCTACCCCACCTGCTGGCATTTCTGCTTCTGATATGCAGTTCATTATTAACTCTGCTGTCCAAGAATCTACTCTGGTTGTGCGTAAGGAACTGGCAGAGGCTGAAAATCGTCGAGCTATCGAACGTAAAGACGATCGCGTATTCTTCTCTGACCTCATCAAACAGGCAGTCGCGCGGTAGTTGGAGGAGACAAAACAGGCGGAGGCTTCTGGATCTACAACTCCCTCTGGAGGTAGGCCGCCTCCACCACCCCCAGATACTATACCTCCTTCAGGTAATGTCCCACCTATAGGTAACCCCTCTTATTCGGCTAGACCTACCCCTTCTGGTCAATTACATTTTCAAATTAAGTCTGCTACTCCTAACCCTTTCAACGGAGAGAATGACAACAATCATCTAGCGGGCTTCAATGGACACCAGGATCGCCGTGAGCATACCCCACCACGGCATCAGCAAGGGAGGCCCGTTCAGCGTCAGCAGTAGCTGTTTCATACTCGTGCTAACTGGGATGACAGCCGCATTAATAATGATCTGAATGAGACGCCACATTTGGAGGATGCTTACCATAAGGTAAATCCTAACTTTGATGATTTACCGCCTCCTAATTTTGGTCATCCTAGATTTGATAATGCTCAAGATATATAGAGACGAGATGTTAAGCTTAAATTAGAAACCTTTGATGGTAATACTGATCCTGAATCTTATCTTGTTTGGGAAAATCATACTGACTATCTGCTTGAACATTTACGCTATGAGGAAACGGAGAAGTTGGAAGTTGTTATATTGCATTTAGTAGGTAAAGCTCGCACCTAGTGGTTCCGCACTCGTGAGATGCGCCATCGTCAGGACAAGTAACTTGTTGAAACTTGGCCACAACTTCGCTATCTCCTGAAAAAGAGACATGTGCCTGAGGAATACACGGAGTCCATGAGGATGCAGCTCGCGCCCTGCCGCCAAGGAACTCGCTCTCCTAATGACTACAGGGATGAGCTTGAACGATTCTCCCATCAGGCTAATGTTTATCTTATTGAACGTGGTTTGTGTACTCAATTTCTTGCTGGTCTTAATATTTCTATTAAAAATCCTTTAGCTATCCATTCCATTAGAGATATTAACACTTTCACTCATAAAGCACAACTTCTGTATGAACAACAACAACAACAACAACTTCCGCAACAGAGGACTAGATTCGACTAGACCTCTCAAGGTCGTAGGTTTGTACCCTTTAACCCATCTAGTCAATCTAAACCTTCTACTTCTAACCCTTCTATGCAGCAAAAGGGATTTTCCAACTCACCTCAACAGGGTTATCAGGTTGAAACTAGAAGAGTTGCTGCACCTTCTACAGATCGCAACAAAGATATCCGCTGCTTCACTTGTGGTGGTTCTGGGCATGTCTCTCGCAACTGCCCTAAAAAAAGGAAGGTTTTTCTCAATGATTTGAGAGACCATTACTATGAGGAGGAGACTGTTGAGGACCATGTAATTTCGAGTGAAGTGGAGGAGGACCAGTCGTCTAAGCCTATTGAGGAGATCGATAGTTCAGAGTATGACAACTTGCTTTGCATTATCAACCGGCGGGTCCTACACATCCAGGTATCTCCCATGGCTGATCAAAGGGAGAACATATTCCACGCTAGGTGTCTAGTTCGCGAAGCTACCTTAAGCCTTATCATCGACGGTGGGAGTTGCTGCAATCTCATCAGTGAAAAGGTAGTGGATTTCCTCCATTTACCTACTACTCCTAGAGCTACTCACTACGGATTAAATGGCATTACTGATGATGGTTCTGATATAATGGTCACCAAACAATGTTTAGTTTCCCTTTCTATTGGAACATATCGTGATCAAATATTATGTGATGTTGCTCGAATGGATTGTAGTCATATATTATTAGGACGTCCTTGGTTATATGATCGTTCTGTTCTTCATGATGGTCGTGCAAATACATATGCTTTCACCTATGACGGGAGGAGAGTTACTCTCCTACCCCTTTCGCCACACACTATTCTGAAGGACCAGGTTCGCAAGAAGCAACAACAGGACGCCCAGAGAGAAGCTAAAAGGATGGAGAAGCTCAAAGGGAGCTCGGCACAATAGGCCGCCCCCGCGGCCCAGCCTGCCGCACCCGCGGCCCCAGCAGCAGCGCCCGCGGCCACTCCAGCCGCACCTGCAGCCTCCTTGGCGCCTCCTCCTCCCCACTCGACGTCGACTTAGCCCTCTTCTGCATCACTTAAGGGCTCTGTAGAACGTCGATCATTGGTCTCTCAACCTCAGAAAGGGACCATCACATGGAATGCTCATCGACCTCATATTCTTCTGGTAATGAAACAGGTATTACTTAATGTTGAATTGAGTCATATTCCTGCACCTATTGCTGCACTTCTGCAGGATTATCTAGA
Organism: Persicaria tinctoria; assembly: GCA_037127255.1. NCBI lineage: Eukaryota > Viridiplantae > Streptophyta > Magnoliopsida > Caryophyllales > Polygonaceae > Persicaria > Persicaria tinctoria. Next base: position 25,388,473 of record JBANSL010000005.1, on the reverse strand, counting down.
TGTGCTTCCAGTTGAACTACCACAAGGCTTGCCTCCTATTCGAGGTATTGAGCACCAGATTGACTTTGTGTCTGGGGCAGCCTTGCCTAATCGCGCCGCTTATAGAGCTAGTCCTGAAGAAACAAAGGAGCTGCAACGCCAAGTCACATAATTGATGGATAAGGTCTTTGTTAGAGAAAGCCTGTCTCTCTGTGCCGTGCCTGTCATTTTGGTTCCTAAGAAGGATGGCTCCTGGCGCATGTGTGTTGATTGTCGCGCAATCAACCAAATAACGGTTAAGTATCGCCACCCTATTCCTCGTTTAGATGATATGCTTGATGAACTTCATGGTGCTGCTATTTTTTCTAAAATTGACCTTAGAAGTGGATATCATCAAATTAGGATGAACCTGGGTGATGAATGGAAAACGGCTTTTAAAACTAAGTATGGCTTATATGAATGGTTAGTAATTCCTTTTGGATTAACAAATGTACCTTCTACTTTTATGAGGCTTAGGAACCATGTGCTTAGAAGACACTTAGGAAAATTTGTTGTTGTCTATTTTGACAATATCTTAATCTATAGTAAGAATATGCATGATCATTTAAGTCACTTAAAATTGGTTTTTGATTGTCTTAGGAAAGAGAAGTTATATGCCAATTTAAAGAAGTGTTCTTTTGCATCCGAGTCTACCATTTTTCTTAGTTTTGTAGTGACTACATCTGGATTGAAGGTGGATGAGGAGAAGATTTGTCCTATTCAGGAGTGGGCCAGGCCGAATACACCCACTCATGTTCGCTCATTCTTGGGCCTTGCTTGTTTCTATCGACGTTTTGTCAAGGACTTCAGCCTGATTGCCGCCCCCTACATGAGCTGACGAAGAAAGATATGACATTTCGCTGGACTGACTCACATCTGAAGGCTTTCGACGCCCTCAAGGATCGCCTGACACACGCCCCAGTGCTATAGTTACCTGACTTTGCTCAACCTTTTGAGCTCAAGTGTGACGCTTCTGGGACTGGCATTGGAGGGGTCCTGCTGCAGAACAAGCGTCTTATCGCCTACTTCAGCGAAAAGTTGGGCTCCGCTGAGCTCAACGATTCTACCTACGACAAGGAGCTATTTGCACTGGTTCGCTGCTTACAGACCTGGCAACATTATCTCTGGCCTAAGGAGTTTGTGATTCATTCGGATCATGAAGCTATGAAGTACCTCAAAGGACAAGCAGTGCTCAGCAGGCGACTTGCTCAATGGGTACCATAAGAAGGGAAAGGATAATGTGGTAGCTGACGCGCTATCATGCAGGTATGCCCTCTTAAACCATATGGATGCACATGTTTTGGGTTTTGCTTTGATAAAGGAACTGTATGCTTCTGATAGTTTCTTTAAAACTATACATGCTCAATGTGTGTCAAAAGGTGAAGTTGATTCATTTTTTCTTGATAATGGTTATTTGTTTAAGATGGGCAAGCTTTGTATCCCATCTTCTTCTATTCGCCGATTGTTAACTCAAGAACTTCATGAATCTAGAGGACATGGTGGTTTCGAAAAAACCTTAGCTGGACTTAAGGAACATTACTTTTGGCCTAAAATGTCTAATTATGTGCTGAGATTTATCAAAAGTTGTGTTACATGTGCTAAAGCCAAATCGAAATCTAATACTAATGGTCTATATCAACCTTTACCTATTGTTAATACACCCTGGGAAGATGTTTCTATGGATTTTATTGTAGGATTGCCTAGAACTTCTAAGGGTCATGATTCCATATTTGTTGTTGTAGACAGATTTTCCAAAATGGCTCATTTTATTCCATGTCACAAAACTGATGACGCTATTCATGTTGCTCATTTATTCTTTAAAGATGTTGTTCGCTTACATGGATTGCCATTATCTATTGTGTCTGACCGTGATCCTAAATTTTTAAGTTCTTTTTGGAAAACTCTATGGTATAAATTGGGTACAAAATTGCTATTTTCTACTTCTTGTCACCCACAAACTGATGGCCAAACTGAGGTCACAAATAGAACTCTTGGGGCTCTCCTTAGAGTCATGCTGCGAACTAACCTCCGGAGGTGGGAAGAATGCCTACCATTTGTTGAATTTGCATATAACAGGTCTAGGCACTCTGCAAACAAACTTACCCCCTTCGAAGTGGTATATGGCCGAAATCCTTTAACTCCTGTGGACATGATGCCTCGGCCATATAGGGACAAGGAGAGCGTGGATGCAGCTAAGCAAGTGGACTTCGTCAAAAGCTTGCATGAGCGTACCAAGGCGCAGCTGGAGAGGAAGACTGCGCAATACAAGGCCGCAAAGGACACGCATCGCAAGGATGTGCAGTTCAACGTTGGTGATCTAGTCTGGCTGCATCTCAGGAAGGAAAGGTTTCTGCAACAACGGAAGTCTAAGCTGGACCCCAGGGGAGATGGACCATTCAGAGTGGTTCGGAAGATGGGTCCGAATGCATACAAGCTGGATCTCCCTGCCGATAAGTACAGCGTCCATTCTACATTCAAAGTCGCCGATCTATCCTTGTTCGTGCCTGACGATGACTCTGACGACGATTTCAGGACAAATCGAAGTCAAGTGGAGGAGAATGATGCCGTTCAAATATCGATGACTCCTGGTGACATTGAGGACAACATGAAGGTTCAATTCGATGGTCCTATCACTCGTGCAAGGGCAAGAAGATTCCAACTGCAAGTAAAGCCTTTCTTGTCCGTCACCATGGAACTTTAGAGCAAGGGTTCAGGCCACCCTGGATCACTTGGCTCAAGGTTACACCACTAGCACAAGAAGTGAGCCTGCGTCTATACACGGAGCTCATGAAGACTCGTCTGCACCCACCATGAGGCAACCATACTCGACATGTCCTTGGGTCACTCGGCCAAGTGGGCCAGAAGCCTTGTGGAGAGAGTGGGCCGAGTTGTCCTATGCATGGGCCGAGTTTCTTAGTTAATAATTATGTTATTATTTTATACATATTAGATTAATAAGGTGGAATTAATTATATCTCTTCTAGATATAATTCTTGGCCACCAAGTTATTAAATATCTATCTTCTTAGGATTTATTTATCTTAGATTTATTTTATTTATCTTTAGATAGAATTAATCTATCCAAACCCCTTTCCTTTGCAAGGAAGGATTGGTTAGATCTCTCATAAGTTTTCTATATATTCATGTTATGCACCTTTGAATTAATTAAATTGAAATAGAATTGAGAACCCCTTTATGGATTAAAAGGTTCTTGGTTATCAATCCAAAACAATATCAAAGCTCTTCTATTCTCGAGAATTTTTCGGACAAACCCAACCAACATCACTCACGGTTCTCATCGAGATCGAGGAAGCCAACGCAACGCTACTCGACCTAGACACCAGCGCACCCACAAAGCCCGGCCCTTGGCGTCGTCCGCGAGCAGGCCGCTCCCAGCGAGCGAGGCCATCCCAGGTGCCTCGCCCTCGGTCCCGCTCCTGCGCTCCCGTGCTTCCAGGCGCTCCTGCACCTGCTGTTCCTCGCTCTCGCTCGCCATCACACTCGCTCCCAGCGAGAGGAGTCCGCGCTCACCCTCACGCACACCCTGAGGACCCCCGCGTCCTGTGTGCCCAGCGCCAGCGCCAGCGCTGGATCTCGGCACACAGGAATTTAATTGTTTATTTAATTTGTTCCAATCAGGAGATATCAAAGAGCATTGCAAGATCTTAGCAAATATACGGTGTGGTTCTTGATCTTGAGCCCATAGGAGAAGGATCGGGTATCCCAAACGTATCACTTATTCTCAGACCTTGAATCATATTTCGCAGTAGTTCAATCATCTATTCAAGTTTGCTTATTGTTGTGAGCCTAATTCGCCATGTTTTACAGTTACTTTTATATCGATTTCTGCATACATTTCATACATTTGGGTTAGAATAATACAGAATTCGTGTAGTTTACACTTATTTGCAATATATGGAGGTCTACACAAGTTTTTATATATATATATATTTCGCAGAAATCGGACGCACTTTGGAGCTTAAAGGAAACTCATGGAGAAGCTAAGAATGGTGAAGCTGGAGAAAAGACCATTTTTCACCATTCTTCGTGAGAGTTGTAGCCCTCGGAAAGAGCTTTCGGAAAGAGCTTTCCAACGCATGGTTATATGCGTCAATCCGACGAACGAGGACTCGGGAAAGTGCGTTTCAAGAAGAAAGCTGAGAGACTTAGTCGATATCGAGTTGTTTTACTCGATATCGAGTAACCCAGATCGAGTAAAGACCCCAGAAATCGACCAGAGAAGCTGGAAGCAGGAGCAGGTTAGTCGATATCGACAAGAATTGGTCGATATCGAGGAAACACTTGGTCGATTTCAATGTCGGGAGCCGAGATCGAGAAGCTCAGCACTAGGATGCCGAGCAAGACTTATTCGATATCGAGGAAATTCCTCGATATCGAGGACCACCCAAGTCGACATGTGTTCTGTTGGCCGATATGGAGCTGCTGAGTACAAGACGAAGAAACTGCTAGTCGATATCGACGACTCCTACTCGATATCGAGTTGACCCAGGCGGCGGATTCCGAGCTATCCGATTGTCTTGTTAAGTTTCTATCCCGAAGCCGATGGTGATATTTTCGAGACCAAATTCTATCCACATCTATCAAGAGCTATCAAGTCAAGGGAGAAGATATGTTATCCACATTGGATATAATTATGGATTTAATTCCTTTATTGCATTTATTTATCTTTAAACCTTTAGATATTTAGATATAGATATAGATAGACTTAGCAAGGGTTAGAATCCTATAAATAAAGCCTTAGGGGCTGAGTTTTATTCATTCAATTTCAGAGAGAACAAGTAAGTAGTTACATAGAGAGAGAGAGAGAGAGAGAGAGAGAGAGAGAGAGAGAGAGAGAGAGAGAGAGAGAGAGAGAGAGTTTGTGGCTAGCAAGGTGGAAAGGCGAAAGCGGATTTAGCTTGTTCGGTTGTAAGATTTCTTTGGTTTATTTTAATGCAAGTTGTTTCTTTTCAATCAACAATGTCTACAATTGCGATGAAGAGCGAGTAGTCCACCCACTTCTAGGGTTGGGGCGAGCCCGACGATAACCATGCGTATTTGAGGTAAAGATCCGACCTTTATCATGTTTTGAGCATCTACTATCTTTTATGTGTTTATTACCCATCTAATGGAGGTCCATGCTAACAACTTGGATTGTAAACATAAAATCGGTAGATACAATTAGGGTTTCTTGAAAGAGTTGTCTAATTGTTGGAAAAGGCGAAAGTTTAATCCTTCGATGCAATTTACATGATTATCTGTTTTATTCTTGCCTTATACATGTTTGGTTATCGTTGTCGCAAACCCCGATCTTGGAAGTAGTCTTTCATATAGTTTATTTCGAACCCACAAGCTTTGCATCTTTATTTGTTTTATTTTATGATTTTTATTCGGCACATATTCTACTCAATATAAAACCATCATTCTCCCTCCATCCATCGACATCGACCCCTCTATTCTTTGTCGACAGCCACCCTCATCACCTTTTCTTGCTATCCCTGAACCCCAAAACACACTAAACCTAGAATCGCTGACTTCTCTCCTAAGGACGAACCTGACTCCATTATCCTATAGCGGGGTCTTGACTACAAATTTATTTGGTCGAGAAACCCTCTCGTCACTTATTTTTCCATCAATTCGAATGAGACTTAGGTACGCTATGAGTGGCTAAGTTCGTTATTTGTTTCACCTGTGTTTCAGAGACTTGGTTGGTGGTTTGTGAGGCATAAGCATAGTTGTTTCCTACTGTTCTTTTGATTTCTCTTGCGAATATTGTTGATATTGTTGTGATTAGCCATCATAATAGGGTCTTGCTAGGTTTTTGTTCTTTTGTCATTGAATGAATTCCGTAGTAGCATGCTTAAGATTGTAAGAACCTTCGTTTGATCATGACTAAGTAGAAGATTTCAGCATATGTCTTAAACATCGGTTACCTTGCATATTTGGTGTTATTCATATGTCTAGATTATTAGGAACTTGTGCTGCCTTTATGTTAAATCTTTGTCCTTGTTTAGGTTGCATAAAGGTGTAAGTTATTAATTGTGCTCTTTGCACTTTAATCTATCCTAACTAAGATGGGAAGAATGTAAGTTAAAGGAATCAAAGAAATTGAGTTTATGTCTAGGACCAAAGAGCAACTCTTCTCAAAATCTCAAAAGGTGCTGAGTTGGAATCCAATTCGAACTAAGGATTCGTGTGGTTCCGGAGGATCCAACTACAGTAGAACCAGGAACAGAGATCTTTCCCCCCTTTTCCGCCCAACTCTTTTGTCTTAAGCTTGCTGAATAATTTTTACGGATTCCACCATTTCCCCAATTCGGATTAAATAACGAGCTAATGAATCGCCCTCTTTCTTCCATTGAACTTCCTCCATTCATTTGTTATCAAAACCATTATTCTTATGCTTTGTTACTTCAATTGCAATCTTGATCTTAAGTTCTATTTCCCCTATTTCTTGTTTGTTCCCCACTTTTTGGCGATGTAACTTTTCGATTGAGTCTTAGATTTCTTTGTGGGATCGACCCTTCACTTATCACTATACTTAGTTATTCGTGTGGGAATTTCTTTGGCGAGGTTTACACATGACGATTCTCCTCGACCATGGAGCCTATGTTATCAGGGCATTGTAGCGGCTGGCCAAGGGAGTTTCCATATTCGACACCATCAACGACTCTTTTATCGCGTCGTACCACCAATTCTTGGGAGTCGCCATTCATCGCAACAGTTTGTAGGCACTCCCAAACCTGATTTGGTGGAAGGTGGTATGCAGTGAATTGACATTCTGAACGTGTTTTGTTGTTGTTTTGTTAATTTGTGAAGTGACTAGTAGCATGGAACCTTTATTCGGTATGTTAATGTTTTCGTGTTATTGAACTTGTTTTGTTTTTGGTTGTAATGTCTTCTGTGAGATGTTAGAAGGTGTTGTGCTTGTAATTGTAGGATGACAGGATGATAACGGTAGAACAATTTTAAGCTAATGGTAGGACAACAATAGATTGTTGGTAGGATGATGATTTAAGCACCGAAATTCACAAGTGTAGGCCTAATGGATGGTTTGATGATAATGGTAGGATGATATGATGATATTGGTAGAATAGGTTTAAACTAATGGTAAGATAAACATATGCTATTGTTAGGATGCTGATAGAAACCCAGTAATTCCGGTGTATAACTTCCCAGTAATGGTAAAATAGATGCAGACTAATGGTAAGATATATTTGTACTATTGGGAAGATGTAAATGCAAAATATATCTGACACTGGAAGATACTTGAGACAAAATATTGTATTCCTTACAATTTTCCCCATAATATCTCCGACTCATGAGACGAAATATTGTAGCCATTACAAGTTTCCCCAAAATATATCCGACACATGATACAAAATATTATAACAATTACAAGTTTTCCCATCATATATCCGACACTCGACACAAAATATTGTAGCCATTACTGAGGACTCCCCAAAATATATCCTACAGCTGACATAAACGTCCATCAAATCACACTAATTTCGACGGCCCTTTGACCCCCTCGCCTCGCCCCTAGACGGACACTGCTTAGACTTTGGCTTTCCCTGCATACGCTTCACAACGGGGGCAAGCATCGGTTCACGGCAATTTCTGGAGGCACCCTCCAGGTGTCATGATAGACGAGGGAATAGACGTCGATCTGTCGCACCTTTGCCTCCACGATGGCATGCGAACATCGGATTTGGTCAATATTGAATTGCTTACAAGTGTAGGTTCCCGCGGTCAAGTTGACCAGCCAGAAGTAGAGCCCTTTGCAGACGACAAACTCGTGTTCACTCAACGTGGTCACCTGAAGACAAATAGATTGCATGGTGTTCTCCCTGATAATGGTGTCCACATGGTTAGTCACAACCTTTTCAGGAATGGAACTAAACTATTGTCGCTCGATGAACCACCAGGCCATGTTCTCGAGTATGCAGTTGATTAGGGCGGTTATGGGCAGGTCCTGAGGTTCAAGAAAGACCGAGTTCTAGCACTCGGCATGGTTTGTGGTGGTGATGTTAAATTTTTTGGCGGGATAGAAAACCCGATGCCATTTAGAGAAACCCGCCAGCTTAATGTCATCTGCTCCACTGGCTGACTGAACCTTGAAGGCAGTGTAGTACCTATTGAACTCCACCACAATGTACGCCTTTTCCATTTGGAAGAAGAGGGATTACAACCCACCCGCCTTATGATATGCCTTCCCATTCTGAAAGAGGTGGTAAGTGCATCACCCATGCTTTGCAAAGTCATAGCTCCCTCGAATCCCCCTGGTGATACTCATGTGTCTGTCGCTAACCCACACAACATGGCTCTCATCACATTTGATGGAAAAAACCCCATGATAATGCACATTTCTAATGGGCATTATAGGATAGTTTAGTTGCATTTGCATTGTAGAATATGCATGTTATAGTGTTAATTTAGATTAAACTCTTTTTGTGGAAAAGTTCGAAATCTACGCTATTTCGGTTGAAATGTGCAGAATCGTAGATCCGACACGATGAAAAGCAAGGGAAAGTTTTTAAACATGTCCAAGTAAAGTCAAGAAATCAAGCTAAGAAGAGAAAGAAAGGAGGAAAGAAAGAACGAGAAAAGAACAAAGTCAAAATAAGTCTCTAGGCAGATTTCACTGCTAGAGAGTGCTGCTCGATGCTAGTGAGTGGAACCAAGGGGTCCAGCTACCCGTCATGCCAGCGAGAGAGAGCCAGCGAGAGAGGAAGATGCGAGCAAGCAGCATCCGTTGCTAGTGACTTGTCTCGCTGCAGCGAGCCACTCGCAGCCGCGGAAATCGTCGCTGCCAGCGGGGTGCACCAGGACGACGGAGACCCGGTGAATCGCAGCTGCGGAAGGATGGACTCGCTGCAGCAGAAGAAGCATCTTGCGGCAGCGGAAGCAGTGACTCGCGGAAGCGGAAGGAAGGATCCGAGGAGGATGGAAAAAATCCAATAGTAGCTCAATCAAGGCCATTCACTGCTAGCGGAAATTCACGCCACCAGCAGAATGTGACGCTGAATTAAATTAGGAAAGTCTATCTTTTATCTAGTGTCTTTAGGAAGTTTCTATCTAGTTTATATATCTTTTACCTTGTTTATGGAAGACATTAGGCTTATAAATAGGATATTCTAGGGTTAGTTTCTATTTTTTTTTGAAGTGGAGCAATCACCATAGAAGAGAAGAGAGCTTAGGTAAGCCATCAGCGGCTAATTTTCCTAGTGTTTCGCCTACGTTTTCGGAGACTTGGTTGGTGAATTATGAGTTTTTAATTCAAGTTATCTTTCTCTATTTTAATTCCTTCAACTTCCTTGTGCTTTTTGTTATGTTATTAATGGTATCTTGCTTGGCCAACTCAGTAATATTGATTTCGTGCTAGGATTTAATACATTGTGCTAGGGAAAATCTCGTCCTCATAGAACAAGGGCATTCTGGTCTTTTACCAAGTAAGTTGATCATTTTTATCATATAAAATTATCCTAAGTAACGGTTAAAAACGATATCAATATTTATGCGGTATCATAATCAATAAATCAAAATATTCAATACGGAATTAATGTGAAAACTGTTTCGCCTATTAAATACGGTAACGATTTCGTGCATGAAGAGTCTCGATCGACTTAAATATGGTAATGATTTCTTATAGAATAAATAGCGGTAAACTCGTATGGGTAAGACGGACTCTGACTTGAGCGTCGGAGGCTTCCCCCGGGAAGCAGCCCCGCCTCTTCTTCTTCCCTCTTTCTTTTATGCAGGAGGAGGACCATGGATGATGATCTGGTACTTTCATCGATGAATGTAACGAATTTTCCCCGTAACATTTTGCGCCGTCTGTGGGAAATCGATCAAAAAGTCATGAGATCGGATCTCCCAATCGAAAAAGCAACAAAAAATCAATTGCTGATGGTGACGATGAACCGGCGGAAGCCCAGCCGTCACCTACAAACCCTAGGAGAGAGGGCGTCGACGGCTTCAGACCACGGGGCAGAGGGCGTGGCTCACCAGTGCCGCCATCTCTCCATCTCTCTCAAGTGTCGCCGAGGAAAGCACCAACCAGTTGAACAACCAGGGAGATCGAGAAGCCCTACGAATCAGAGCGATCAATGGCCATGAATTTTGGGCTCACTACGGAGCTTTCTCGAGGGCTCAGGGGCATGCTGGTCCACCACCGCTCCTAGCCCGGTTCACAAGAGATCTCCCAATCGAATCTGAAAGAGAAGAAAGTGCAGAGAATGAAGCAGATCTGATGATCTCCTCAACGCCGATTCCGACATCGAGAAGCAGATCTGGCGCTACCGATCGTCGGCCCGCGTGTGAGCCTCGTCGCACCACCGCACTACGCCGGTTGATCGAGCCTCCATCGCCACCGTGGTCGCCGATTCCGACCTCCTCTGTCTCTCTCTGTACGACTCTGATTGGACCCGACTTGGGATTGCGCCATAGCCTCCGCCACCGAGCATCCCTTCACCGAACCACGAGAACACACTGGCCTCGATGGGTAGGCCGGGGCACCCGAGTCCGGATCCTTCGCCGTCGTCGGAGATCGAGGTCATAGGCGGGACGATGGCCGAGGATGCAACTTCTCCGGCGCCGCCACTCTCCACGAACCCTACGAGGAAGAAGGCGATCTAATATTCTAATTTGATGAAGATTTGGCGTAATTACAAATACGCCCCGGAACTCTCAAAAATTACAAAATTGGCCCGATCTTTCCAAGTAATTACAGCGAGCGGTCTAGGCTTTCTAGGTTGCAGATTTTTGTCCCTGCATCCCCTATCTCCGATGGTTTCGAAAAGAGGATTACAAGGGGCAAGACCGCATAACATTAGCCGATCAAGGCCAACTTAGCAGCTCAAGGCCACATTAGCCGATCAAGGCCAACTTAGCCGCTCAAGGCCACATTAGCCGATCAAGGCCAACTTAGCCGATCAAGGCCACATTAGCCGATCAAGGCCAACTTAGCCGCTCAAGGCCACATTAGCCAATCAAGGCCAAAAAAAATAGCCAATCAAGGCCAAAAAAAAAAAAAAAGCCAATCAAGGCCGACAGTTAGCCAATTACGACCACGATAGCCACTTACGGCCAGTAGCCGACTACGGGTCAACGACTGGCATCTACGGAAAATTCGTCGCTCACTCGAAAAACTCCGCCATGCACTTTTTTCGGCTTCCTTCATCATCGAGACATGAAGAAGAAACCCGAGGGGCAATTGTGCTAGGGAAAATCTCGTCCTCATAGAACAAGGGCATTCTGGTCTTTTACCAAGTAAGTTGATCATTTTTATCATACAAAATTATCCTAAGTAACGGTTAAAAACGATATCAATATTTATGCGGTATCATAATCAATAAATCCAAATATTCAATACGGAATTAATGTGAAAATTGTTTCGCCTATTAAATACGGTAACGGCTTCGTGCATGAAGAGTCTCGATCGACTTAAATATGGTAATGATTTCTTATAGAATAAATAGCGGTAAAGTTGTATGGGTAAGACGGACTCTGACTTGAGCGTCGGAGGCTTCCCCCGGGAAGCAGCCCCGCCTCTTCTTCTTCCCTCTTTCTTTTATGCAGGAGGAGGACCATGGATGATGATCTGGTACTTTCATCGATGAATGTAACGAATTTTCCCTGTAACACTTTCGTATTTGCGTTATTTCCATAGTAGCATGCATAAGATTGTGGATTCCATGTTTGATGCACGATTATGTAGGAAGTTGACATATATCTTAAACATCGATTTACCGTGTTTAGTTGGTGTTATTTATGTGCTCAAGTTCTTGGGATGTTGTGCTATCTCGTTGTTAAATCTTAACCGTGTTATGATTGCATTGAGATGTAAGGGATTAATTGGACTCGTAGGACTTTTAATCTATATAAACCAAGATGAGAGGAATTTGAAGGAAAGTTATTAGCTTGAAAAGAATTTGATGATCGATAAGCCAACCAATGTCAAAGAATTCGTGGGTGAAACCGTTCTCTACTCTTGATTTTACAACAAAATTCCGTGTTTACTTTACTTTACTTGTTCTTATTTAAAAATTGCATCTTTTCCCACTTTTGTTAGTTGTTGGTGATCAAATTGCATTGTGAAATCTTAAATCTCCCAAGGATTCGACCCCTTTCTTGCCAATTATACTAATTTGTGAGAGTGGGAATGACTTGATTGGGAATCAACGATTTTCATCCCGTCAAGTTTTTGGCGCCGTTGCCGGGGAGATTTAATTCGATTTCTTTGTGTAGTGTAATCATCAACTTTTGTGTGGACAACTCGCATGGTCCACACCAGTTCTACAAATTCCAATCTCTTACCTTTTGATCCAGAAATTGAAAGAACGACTTCTATGTTGCGAAGAGAGCACTCATCCAACCCGGAAAACGAAGAAGAGATGGACTGCAACAACCAAAACAACAATCAACCACCGCAAAACGGCGGCAATGTGCTCGTGGTCCCACAACGATGCACTTTGAAGGAGCTAAATGAGCCAAATTTACAAACACAACCATTGGCTATTAGGCTCCCACCACTCCCGGAGGAATCCAAGTTTGAATTCAAGTCACCATGGGTCCATCTTTTGCCAATGTTTCATGGCATGAGGGGAGAGGACCCAAACAAACACCTTGCAGAGTTTCACGGAATATGCGATCGTTTGAGACCTCACGACATCACGGAGGGTCAAATGATGCTAAGGGCCTTCCCATTCACCTTGAAGGATGCGGCCAACGATTGGCTCTATTATTTACCCACGGAGATCATTACTACATGGATGGAGATGAAAAAGGCCTTCTTGCGCAAATACTTCCCCGCCACTAGACACAATATTTTGAATAAAGAGATATCAAGCATTGAGCAATCGGCCACGGAGACTCTCTACGAATATGTGGAGAGATTCAAGAAGCTGAAAGCGAGTTGCCCCTATCATAGCTTTTCGTATGACGATTTGGTCCTATATCTTCATTAGGGGCTACTCGATCATGATCGTGGGACGGTTAACTCGGCTAGTGGAGGGAACAACCTCAACAAAACACCGGAGGAAGCTATGGAGATATTTGAAGAGCTTGCTAATGCTTCTCAACAATATCGACGTTCTCATAGAGCTAGAGGAATTTTACACTTAGACTCCCCAACATCAAGCATGCAAAACGAGCTTAAGGAGATTAGAGAGGCTCTAAAGAATCTAATTTCGCAAAGAGATCAAAAACAACTCAAAGCATGTGGGTTGTGTGGAGACCCATCCCATCCTATGGATCAATGTCCCGACATACAAGATGGAGCAATGGAGGTCAATGCTATGAGAGACTACAGTCCACGCCACAACTATGGTAATAATCTTTATAATTCTAATTTTCAACACCAAGGTTATGGTGGCTGGTTCAATCAACAACAACAACCTCCATATCAACAAGGAGGACCCCAATATAGAGAGCCCTATGATAATCGTCAAAGGTGGGCTCCTCAAGCTAATCAACAAGGTGAGGATCCGTACAAGCTCATTCTAGAAACCCTCAAAGCTTAAACGGGGAAGATGAATGCACAAGAGAAGATGATGGGCCAAATGGCTCAAGCAATTGGAGAATTACAAGCAAAGGACTCGGGCAAGCTACCGCCACAAGTGGTGGTTAACCCAAGGGAGAACGTGAGCGCCATCACCCTAAGGAGCGGTAAGGAATTGTTTGTCGCACCTAGGGGTGAAAAAAAAGCCTTAGAAGAGATCATGGAAGAAGGCAACGACGAAAACAAATTAGAGACAAGTTCTGTGCAAATTCCGCTGACAACGAAACCAGACTCGCTGACAGTGGAACTCAACTCGCTGCAAGCGAACCTGACTCGCCACTAGCGAAAAACGATTCGCTAACAGCGGATTCTGCCCAGAAAGCTAACGTTGGTGAGTCCGGACACGACGCTGCTGATTCCAACCCTTCTCTTGACGATTTTAAGCCGGTGGCACCCTTTCTGGAGGCTTTCAGGAATCCAAGGAGGCCGGAGAGCGACATCGAACTCTTCGAAACATTCGCCAAGTGTGAGGTAAACATCCCCCAGTCAACCTAGTTAAAGCTATTCCTTGTTATGCAAAATTTTTGAATGAATTATGCACGATCAAGAGGAATCAAAAGTTGAAGGGGAAGCAAAAAGTTCAAGCATGTGAACATGTCTCCGCTATGTTAGAAAGGCGTATGCCCGAAAAGTGTAGCGATCCGGGTATGTTTACTATCCCTTGCACAATTGGAGATCTAAATTTAATCATGCTTTGCTAGATCTAGGAGCATCCATTAATGTTATCTCATACTCCCTCTATAAATCGCTTGGTCTTGGTGCTTTGCAAGAAACAAGAGTTTTGATCCAATTGGCAAATCGTTCTTAAATCTATCCTAGGGGGTTTGTAGAAGATGTTTTAGTTATGGTGGACAAGCTAATCTTTCCCGCAGATTTCTTTGTTTTAGACATGGAGCATGGAGTGGCGGAAGCGCCTATCCTTTTAGGTAGACCCTTCCTAAAGACCGCCCGAACAAAGATTGATGTCTATGCCGGTTCATTTACTATGGAGTTCGATGGAGAAAAGGTAGAGTATTGCATATTTGATGCAATGAAGTATCATCATGATGAACACTCTCTATTTGCTATTGATACTATTGAACCTTGTGTAGAAGATATTTTTGAGCTTAATGGAAAAGATGAATTGCAAGTAGCTTTAGAAACCCCTCTAGATGAGGCTAAACTTGAATATTCTATTTCACCTTACTTGCATGAAGTTTTGGGGGAATTAGAGGCACAACATACTGACCAAAGGAATGATGCCTTAACACTAACCCTCCCAAGCGAGAGGCTTTTACCTTCTATTGTGCAGACACCCGTGATAGAGCTTAACCATTGCCGGATCACCTCAAGTATGCCTTCTTGGGTGATGGAGATACCTTGCCGGTCATCATATCAAATAAGCTCAATCTTGAGCAAGATGAGAGGTTGATAGCGGTGCTTAAGGAACACAAGACGGCCCTTGGATGGACAATTGCGGACATCAAAGGAATAAGCCCAACCATGTGCATGCATCGCATACTCTTGGAGGAAGGAGCCAAACCATCAAGACAATCCCAAAGGAGACTCAACCCACCAATGATGGAGATGGTCAAGAAGGAAGTTCTAAAGCAACTACAAGCCGATATGATCTATCCTATCTCCGATAGTAAATGGGTTAGTCCTACGCAGGTGGTTCCAAAGAAAGGAGGCATCACGGTCGTAGAGAACAAGGAAGGAGAGCTAGTGCCCACGCGAGTCCAAACCGGATGGAGAGTTTGCATCGATTATCGCAAATTGAACGTGGAGACTCGCAAGGACCACTTTCCTCTCCCATCTATTGACCAAATGGTGGAGCGCCTCGCCGAAAGAGCTTACTATTGTTTCTTGGATGGCTACTCGGGCTACATTCAAATTGCCATCGCACCGGAGGACCAAGAGAAAACAACATTCACATGAATCTCTATTCTTTCGAGTAGGCAATAAACATATAAAAGGCAGTGGATGATCAAAACATAATAATTATCAAAACTTTACCTCAAGTGTGGATGACTATCGTCGGGCTCACCCTGACCCTAGAAGAAGGAAATTAGAAAGCAAACATGATGAAAGAAAATCACTTTAACATTAAACTAAATCTAAAACTTACAAGACCTTCCAAACGTTCCTCCTCCTCTCTCTCTCTCTCCTCCTCCTTGCGTCCTCTCTCTCTCTCTCCCTCTCTCTCTCTCCCTCTCTCTCTCTATCTCTCTCTCTCTCTCTCCCTCTCTCCCTCCCTCCCTCTCTCTCTCTCACACCTCTCTCCTTGGGCCCGAAGACGACTTGGCTTGAATGTGTGAAAATCAGCCCCCTAGGGCCTTATTTATAGTGCTCTGTCTAGCTATTCTAGGAAGGAACAACTATATCTATACCTAAATCTATTTATCTAAAAACATATGATAAAGTTTAATTGATAAAAGGAAATAAATCTATAAGGAAACTATATATAAAGTGGATAAATCCTCTTTCTCTTGATAGATCTTGATGTGGATGGATAGAATTCCACATATCTTCTCTTGCAAGCTATTCTATCTTCTCGTATCCAACTCGATTTCGGACTCGGACTCGACTGGATTGTACTCGACGTCGACCAAAACTCCTCGATGTCGAGTACGATTTTTCCCCCGGGGTTTCACTCGAGCTCGAGCAGGTTCTAGATTCGACATGGGTGCTCGACGTCGGGTAGAGTTCTTCGTCTCGAGTGATTGCTGCTCGACTCCGTGTGGTTTTGTCGTCCAAAATTACTCGACGTCGACCAAGTTACTCGACGTCGAGTAGAACTGTCAGCTTTCAGCATTCTGCTATGTTCTTAAAACGCACTTTCCTGAGTACTCGTTCGTCGGATTGAATCATATGAGCAAGCCTTGGAAAGCTCTTTTTGAGGGCTACAACTTTTATGAAGATATCAAAACATGATTCAGAACGATGAATGGTGAAAATGGGCTTTTCTCCAACTACACCATCCTTAGCTTCTTCATGACTTTCCTTTAAGCTCCAAAGTGCGTTCGATTTCTGCGAAATTGAACAGAAACTAGTGTAGACTCCATAATTTGGCAAATAAGCATAAACTAAATAGATTATGTATTATTCGAACCCAAATGCATGAAGTGCATACATAAATCGATATAAAAGTAAGTATAAAACACGACAATTTAGGCTCACAGCAAGAACCTACTCGACATAGACCTCGGTAAGTCGATTTTGACTAACTTTATTTCATATTCTTTGTCAGGCTTTTAGTATGGGGTCGACATGAATAAAACCAACTCGACGTTGAGTACAGTACTCAACATCGACCAGACCCTAACACCTCCATCAACTTCTCCTTCGTTTAGCAACCCGCCAAGATCAGAAACCTACTTGACGTCGAGTATACCAACTCGATGTCAATCAGAATCTCACACAAGGAATGATGAAAGCTCCGCAAAGGTAGGCCGGTGTAAAGACATCTCTTCCCATGTTTCAATTAAGGATTTATCTATACATGGAAGAGTTTTGCTTTGGTATCTGCGTCTATGTAGGGTTTCCAATGATGATCCGAAGGACTGTGAAGTAGGAGACAAGGTGTTTGTCTCCAAATCAAATAATCATTGGTTTCCCAATAAGTTCAACAACAAGAAGATGGGACCTTTCACGATGCACAAGATCCATTCCGAAGGACTACAACTGATATATGGATAGGAATGGAGTCTTATTCGAGGCCCAAGCCACATGGGCTCTGCAGATGCCACCTTGAGCGAAGAATCGAAGAAGTCGGCCTAGTGACTATAAAATCTAGAGCTTGTAACAAGACAATTATTTTTTAGGGGTTTTAGACACTTTTTGCTTTGGTTTTAAACATTATTTTGGATTTGCTTTTGTGGATTTTGTCGATCTAACGAAAATTGTAGGTATAAGAAGTTGCAGAGGTACTCGACGTTGAGTAACCTACTCGACGTCGACCACATATATGGAGAAAAGGAGCATGTGGTAGAGGAGAAGCCACCCCGAGGCTTCAACGTACTCGATATCGAGTAAGCGTAGTCGATGTCGACTAACTTACTCGAGATCGACTAACCTGCAGCATTCTTCAGCACTTGATTCCGAGCTTCTGCACATCTGTCTAGTAAGTCTCTTTCTTTACCCTTGTTTTTATACAGTGACGACACTATAATATTTAAGAATGGGGTGGGGGAAAGACTTACTTTGTGCATATTTATGTCATGTTGCTCGAATTGTTCATGCATGGTTGCTTTGGATATGTCTATTCATCTATATGCCTCATGTTATTTTCCAAAGTTAATTTTTATCACCCCCATTAAATTTTTTGAATAGTGTCATGGAAGGTTTAATAGAACTCGATGATACAAAATTGGATTCATTAGAAATATAGCATGGAATTGGCTAGTAAAGGGAAGTCACAATGAAGTGCATATGTTCTTGAAAACTATGAAAGGTGGTAATTAAAATTTGAAGTTGCTTTTGACATACGCATGATAAGAGGACGAATGACTTTATTTTCCATACATTCTTACCATATACCTAGCCTTACCTATGCTATTATGCATCATAAAGCCGTATTAAGCCTTATTTCATATTTTGCTCCACATATTCTAAATAATGCCTATTTCTTTACCTTATTACCCATCCGGGGAGTATGTTGAGAAATTGATGTCATATTAGGGAGATTATTATATGGTTGTTGTATTGTATAATATATTTGGAGTTTGCCAGGAGAATGATATTTTATGGAAAATTTAATGAGAGAAACACCTCAGGAGATAAAGGTAGATCGACCCTGTTTGCGTTGAGAAGTTAGTTTCGTAGGATGGGACACCAAGGTGAGGAGTCTGAAGCACTAAGTATCCGGGGCCATTCATGACACCCATGTTTGCGACTCGCGAGAATACAATGATAAGGTTAGAGAGGTAAAAGCACATAAGTGAAAAAAGCAAAGAGTGAATTATGAGAGGGTGAGTGATGTGGAATATCATATGAAGGTAGAAAGTGCATCAAAGCATGAATGCAAGTTTGAAGAAATTCTCCCTGGGCTTAGCACCACATTGCCCAAATATAGCCCACCACTATACCTTTCTAGTACGAAATGGGGGACCAGAGCACACTTCTCGTGTTGTGCTTATAGTGAGTGCGCTCCCAAACAAGCACGCTTATTATTTAACCGTGATCCCATATTTTAAGCACGGCTTTATGTCGAAGCGTTCTTAAAATTTCCATACAAGGAATATCCGTTCTGCTCGAATTATAAGAACGCTTCAATTGAAGTGTCTTCGAATGATAAGAACGCTTCAATTGAAGTGTGCTAAAAAAAGTTTTAGCACACTTTTTTTCAAACCGTGCTTAATACTAAGCACACTTTAAATAAAAAAGTGTACTCTTTTATATATGTATCCCATCTCAACACTTGTCCAACCTCTCGAACCAAGAGTCGAACTCTAGACCTCTGGCACCCTCTTACTGAATTCATCCGCTTTTCACACCTGCCACCTTAGCTACGAAATATTGTTGTAACTTTGTGCATTTACTTAAAAGAAAAATGCGTTCCCTCTAGTTAAATTTGGTTTTGGGAAGACACTTTTCTTATAAAACTGTGTTTGTTTTAATTTTTTTAAGCACACTTTACATGAAAACCGAGCTAATTATTCCTTTAGAAACAAACGAGAACTGTTCTATAGAAAAGCGTGTTGATTGTAGTTAAAGTTGGTTTTGGGAACACACTTGTAAAATGAAACTGTGTTTGTTTTAATTTATTTATAAGCACGCTTCACACGAAAACCGGGCATAATAGTTCTTAGAAATAAACGAGAACGAATTTATAGAAAAGTGTGTTCGTTTTAGTTAAATTTGATTTTGGGAACACACTTCGAGAATTAAACTGTGTTCACTGTAATTTTTTAAGCACGCTTTACATGAAAACCGGGTTAAATACTTTTTTACAAACAAATAAGAACGGTTTTATAGCAAATCATGTTTGTTTTAGTCAAATCTGGTTTAGGGAACACACTTAGAAAATTAAACCGTGTTCGTTTTGAGTTTTTTTAAGCACGCTTTACACGAAAACCGGTCTAAATATTTTTTTAGAAATAAACGAGAACGGTTTTATGAAAAAACGTGTTGCTTATAGTTGAATTTGGGGTGGGAAACACACTTTTAATATAAAACCATTCTTAAAATAAAATAAAAAAAACAAGCACGCTTGTCAAAACCCGTACCCAATTTACCGTGCTCCACCCCCTATATTTGTACTAGGTACCTTTTCTTCATCATGCGCATTAAAGTCCTCCTGATTATCAAATGTTTTGTCACTCATGAATTGTTTTTGCATAACCCTCCTTTTGTGTGCGAAGTTTCTTTTATTCACCGGCCTGGATTTTGTGACAATAGTACCTTTTCGAAGATGGTAATTGATTGCAGGGTTATATAAGAATGAATATATATGTTGATGTGCGCTCAAATAACTATCATTTTCTCTTACGTTCATATCGATCTCTGTATACATTTCATATTTATGGGTTTGATTTATACAGAATATGTGTACTTTATGCTTATTTGCCAATTGTGGAGATCTACACTTGTTCTTGTACAATTTTGGAGAAATCGAGACACTTTACAAACAATTTGGAGAAGAGAAGAAAACTGTCAGAGTGCTCGAGGTCGATTACATCAACTCGAGGTCAAGTAGAAGCCGAGCCAGAAAACATCAAGTAGAAGAAGAGAAGAACATCACTCGACAACTCTAGTCGACGTCGACGAACATAGTCAATGTCGAGTACAATCCTACTTGACAAAACCTTTTGAAGCCGAGATTGAGCACAAGGCCAGCTGGGGACAAGAAGTCTAGTTGACGTCGACCACTCTGGTCAATGTCAAGTATATCCCAGGAGCAATCCGAGTCAAGATCGAGGACGAATCCGAGAAAGAGTTTTACGTAGAATGAAGATTTATCAACATTAGTTAATTCCCACTTTTACCTTAGAGGAATTTTGTTTGTTTTAATTATTTTATTAAGAACCTTTTATCATAAGTAGGAGAATCTTTTATTTTAGGAAGTAGATAGAGTTGTTTATTCCAGGAATATTGAGGATTGAACATTATAACTAAAGCCGTAGGGGATGGTTTTTAGGCATTCAAATTTACACACACTTTAA
Source organism: Persicaria tinctoria (assembly GCA_037127255.1). Taxonomy (NCBI): domain Eukaryota; kingdom Viridiplantae; phylum Streptophyta; class Magnoliopsida; order Caryophyllales; family Polygonaceae; genus Persicaria; species Persicaria tinctoria. Next base: position 25,367,753 of record JBANSL010000005.1, on the reverse strand, counting down.
TAAATTCTAAGGTAGGAGTTAGAGAGAGCATTGGTCGAATGGAGTTAGAGTGGAGAGGAGACGTTGTAGCTTTGTTCGGTTGTAAGCTTTTGTTTGATTTAATGCTAGTAGTTATTTCTTCTACATTATTGATGTTTGTTATGATGAAAAGCGGGTAGTCACCCTACTTCTTGGGTCGGGGTGAGCCCGATAATAGCCATGTAAGGTAATTCATCGAAGGTACAACTTTTATTGCGATTTCATCTTCTATCCCTATTTGCATGATTATTCTACAATAGTAGCAGATGATCCTTATTTGTGTTATTGAAGCGAAACTGATCTTAATGCAAATTTGGATTAATTATGTAAAAAGTATAATAACAATTAGGGTTTATGCAAAAGCCTCTATATTCTTAATTGTTAATGACGAAAGTTATTTGATGAAAAGCATAAACTTTTATATCTTTGGCATGATTCTTACATGATTATCGTTGTAGTGTTGATACCTCAACCTTGGAAGCTTTTAATTTATTGAATTAAATCCATTGGATTCGTGTTTATTTCTGCATTTATTTTCGTTAAAAAGTTATGGTTTTTCACTGCACTAACATTCGACATCGACTACAACCTAGTCGACTTCGAGTAACCGGGTTGATATCGAGTACTTTTTGCTGAACATTGGCTATGTTTTGTCTTTTGTTGTGCAGTTTGCAGGTGAGATTGACAGCTTTAGTCGACATCGAGTACCTTTACTCGACGTCAAGTAGCTTTTGGTCGATTTTGAGAGGAACTTGAAAAGCGAGCGCTGACCACGATCCTTAATACCCTACCACTACAACGGGAGGGATTCTTGTAATATTTTTTGGTTGGAAAGAGGGTTGGTTTGATTATATATTTTTTATATTTATTTTGTTAACTAGTTTCCATCCACAACATATGGCCGTGCCTAAGGGCATATCGGTTGAAGTAGATTCGTCTTTTTGATCAATCAAAACCCCTTCACAAACTATACAAGCTTATTCCAAAGCATACAACTTTCTAGATGTAGAGGATGATAACTATACATATGGATCTTCTATTTATCATACAATGATGTACCACATGAGTAGATAGATAGGAATCCCAATTTGGCGAATCACCCATGTTATGATCTTTCTACATCCTAGGTTTCCCATTCTGTCAACTGGCTTATATTCTTCATGTAGGATTCAGACGGAATTACTCTATGAAATTATGTTTGTACTTCCACATATACATATTATTGGTAAGGTAGGAGATATCTGTATTTTTCCAAGGGGAATCTTTAGACACTTCTTAGCTTTCAATTCGGCTTTGACCATCAAATGAAATGTGAATAACCCGCCCTCCTCTCTTTGAAAGAAGGGGCACTTCGTGTTCTATCGGTGCTTGAAACAATTTTGTCTTCTCCATATTACCATATATCTAGAGTCAATAATTTTACATGAGGAACTACTGAACTCAATCACTTGCTAACATTGCTCTTCAGTTTTATGTTAAGGTCTATCCTCTAGAGGTACTCAAATTGGATCCGTGATCAATTTCTAGGTATCGTCGTAAACCTAATTAGTTTCTTCCAATTATGTAAATCCATAGTTCAAATCGCACTCAAAGGCAGGGCATTTCCCATTTTATAGGAACTTTTGTACCAGAAACAATGGTATCTCCAATTATAGCCCCTATGGGATGGAAAATATATCTCTTCTCACCATCCCCATATTGTATGATATAAATGTATGCATTTCGATTAGGGTCGTATTCTATGGTTATGATTCTACCATACATATATTTTTTATTCCTTTGAAAATCGATTTACGGTATAGACGCTTATGACCTCCCCCTCTATGCATTGCGGTAATGATTCCTCTGTCATTACGGCCTTTACCACAACGACGCTATCCATAGATCAAATTATTTCGTGGATTGGATTTCACTTGACTGTCTACAACCCTATTAACTGTGTTCGGGGTAGAAGTTTTGTATAACTGTATCGCCATGCTATTAAGTAGTTTTACTGAAGTTCTTTTCTTTCTAAGAGGTGGAATAAAATAACCCGCTTGAAGCGTAATGACCGTATGTCTGTAACGCGTTGTATGTCCAACAATAGGTCCAATTCATTTACCCTTTATGGGGTGTCGAAGACTATTCATAGCGATTACCTTGATAGCAAAGAAGAGTTTGACCCAATGCTTTATTTCTCTCCTAGTTGATCCTGATTCGACATTAGAAGTACATTTCTTTTTCCCAAACAACAGAAGACGTTTCTCTGTAAATATATCATATGTGATTCTATCTATTTTCTTCCCTATGAGTTCTAGTCTCAAGTTCTTACTGTTTCTATGTTATGAAATTAATATACCAATTCGTTATATATGGAGGATGATATTCCATTGATACAGAGCCAATTCCAATAGACTTTTACATATATGGAGTGTCCCATTGTTGTGCATCGAGTAGGAATTGAACCTACGAATTTGCCATTTATGAGTTGGGCGCTCTAACCATTCAGCCATGGATGCTTAGCGTGGATCCTCATAAATGGTGAATAATCCAATTCCAATTGAAATATAATCTTTAGGATAAATCAATACAAATTCAATTTTTATTTTATACAAATATCATTGAAATTTTCATTGTTGACACTTTTATTGAAATAGAATATAGAAATGTTAGACATATTTTCATTTTCGGTGATTCCATTTTCAATGAAATATCATAACTGGAGTACTGTATTATACTCAAATTGCATTTTTTTTCACTTTCACAATTTCATATTAAAGAAAATTTATAGCATTTTAAAATTGTGGTGGCGGGTGAAGATGGTGGTGGGCTCGTGTGGGGATGCGCGAGGGAGAAGGCCGAGGACAGGGCTACGCAAGGGAGGGGACGTCGACTGGATCTACTCGACGTCGACATGAGAAGAGTTGGAATTTGGCTAAGTATTGGGAAGGCAACTTACTATAATTGAGAGAGTGCTCGACATCGAGGAGAGTACTCGAGATCAACTGGACTTGAAGACCACACATGGAAGCCGAGAAGAGTACCCGAGATCGACCGCTTTTCTCGAGGTCGATTGAGATAAACAAGAAGTCGACATCGACTGCTTCTGGTCGACGTCGACTGAAACCCTAGTTGCCGCGGATGATCTTTGATGAATCTGAGTTAAGAGGGGATTGCTTAACCACGAAGTAGAAGATCTTTTGATCACATTTAGATAGTCTATATCCTTATGGGTGAATCTCTATTTACCCATGGGAGATTTATATTTAGATATATTTATTTGAATTCAAGTTTTACTAGGATTAAAAATACCTTCCTTCGCCAGTAAGGATTTATATATATTTCATTTAGATATATCTATATCTTATGGGTGAATCACATTTAGATAGTTTTACTAGGATTTATATTTATTTTACGTTTCGAATGATAGAATCATTCATTAGGATCTTGCACTCCGAGTACCAGTCTTAGTACTTTAAAGTTAGGTTTCGCACCCAAAACCGAAATGATCGTTGGAATCCTCGGGGTGAAATCCCTGTACCTGTCCTGATTCTATGTCACTGGAAATTCCTTTATCATGCAAAACCAACATAAATCTAAAGCAATACAGAGGATGTAATGGCATAACCGAGTCAAAACGAAATCCAAGCAATACCAAATTCCAAAATCATGAGTGAATCAGCATTAGAGTCTCAAGGGGCTCTCTCTCCGTAATGCATAAGAACCCCACTCATAGAGTCAATCAGCATCCGCAGTCATAAATATAATATATACTAAAAAAATAAAGCGGGTGTGGGATTAGATTGAAGCTTGCATGGATGATCCCCACATATAAGCACAAACATTCACTAAGCCTAATATCATGCTTATAATGTAGGACATCAATATTAACAGGTAAACAGGGCCATAACACAGAATGTCAAGTGCCACCCCCCCCCCCCCCCAATAGGGCGGAGACTGGCCAGCTGATGAATGCATTCCATTCCATTTATTGGATCAAGCCCGTATTATTACCCAACCCAAAGCCTGCTTGATATAGCCATCATATTCTCCATCATATTCATCACTATATTCATCATCATATTATTCATAATCATCATGCTCGATATAGTAAAGGTAGTGCCATATGACTCGAATGAGTCAGGACGAGACCCGATGGGATTGGATTGTCCAATGACCCTACCAAAGACTCTAATTACTTTACAGAGAGTGGTCGTTTTGTTTACATGCGCATACAGAATAAGAATGCTAATTCGTTAATGCAACCTAGCATGATACTTCATGCGGGACGAATATCGTTGGCAAATTCACTCGTCCCAAACTAGTCATAAAAATCCAAACTTAAACACACAACCAATAGATTAGGCAATCAAGCAATTGATAAACCAAATAACTACTATTATAGTAAGAAAGTCTGGTGTCGAACCCACATGGAGAAGCGATTTCCTATTCAATAACTCTAGACAAGACTCTTTAAAGCAAATTAAGCAATAACCTTTAGACAAATAGCAAATATAAAAGTAACTAGATTGCAAATCACAAAGAAGATTGATATCAAGATAGAAAGAACATTTCACATGTAATTCTCTGACAATGAGTATAATTCATGGTCCTCTTATTCGATATCACTAAAGAATAGCATTAAGAACTCAAGTAATAAAGAACAATTGGAACATTGACTCTATTTAATCAAGACTAATAGGCACATACCGAACTCAATCTCAATCAAATATCCTAAACATAGATCAATTGAAATCATCCACTACAAAGACAAAGAGACATCACTATCATCAATACCTTTGTTTGCTATCACGAAAACAACAACGAATTCATAGCAAGAGATGCAATTCCTAACATGTTGATCAGGCATAGAAAGGAAAAAAATATAAATGAAGCACACAATGATAACTAAGAACATGAATAATCAAAGAAACTCAAATCCTCACAATCCAAACAACCATGTCTTCAAATCATAGGCGAAACTATGAGTTTTGCAACTCATAGGCCAATTCTCTCTCTCTCTCTCTCTAATGGTGTTCGTAGTTTTGCAAAATAGCCACCCCCGGCTGAATAAACTCAAAATAACTTAAATAGATTCCTCAAGGGTCGACAAAAACCCTAGGAGAAATTTCAATGTCGTGCCTCCTTGCTCCTCCTTAGCTCTTCCTTAGCTCCCATGTGCTCCAAAATATGCTTCTTAAACTCTTTCCAAAGTACATCCAAGGTCAGAATGTAATTCTGCAGAATAAACACTAAAAATGCATAGATTCCAAACTAGAAATACTTCAGAAGTAATAAACGGAACTAGACTCAAAACATAGCAAAACCAATACCTAAAAGCAATAAGAAACACCTATAATGCCTATATGAAATATGCATTATCAAATCCCCCCACACTTAACTCTTGTTTGTCATCAAGCAACCATAAGGAAAAACATCATCTACGCATCCCACAGGACATCTTTCACAAATTTACTCATAAAAAACAACATCATCAATAGTGAAAATATAACCAATTATAAACGTCATAACATGTATATATGGGATCAAGTTGCTTGCATGCTCAAAAATCACCCTTTACCAAGGATAATATGTGTATCTCTCACTCTCATGTGTTTAGGCTTTAAGCATACACTCACCTCAATTCCATATACAAACATCAACTAATATATTGACATTTATATCCCCAAGTCTCCACCGGATACGTCAATGCAAAAAAAAACATCAAGAGGACTTTCGCTCAATGGAAACCTTCATAGAAGATTCCATTCGGCAGGGTTGTAATGGGCTTGGTAGAAACATAAGGGCAAGGAATTGTATTTGGTCATGTGGTGTAATAAATTCCGGTAAAATAAGATTCCAAAACTCTCAACATAACACAAACCAACTCAAATATATCAAGCTCACAAATGCACAACATCTCGCAATATTATCAAAATAACTCCAAAAATGTCAATTCTCATCATCTCACATATAGTGCAATCTCAACACCCAACCAATTTACCTCATAATCAACATAAATCCCAATTCTTCCTCATTATGCAAACATAAGATAAATGGCTTCTTTTTTTTTCTTCTGTTTTTTTTCGGAATTTTTTCATTTTTTTTTTGTTTTCTTGCGCCATAATACATGAAGATCAAATGCATAAACATGAGGGACTAAATAAGCACATAATATTACAGCTTCATTCTCCTCAATCTCTAAAATAGATTCCATAACCCATTCAAAATCTCAATTCCCCTGGAATAAGGGTAAGGTTCATCATATGCTAGGAATAATAATTTTGTGGAGATAAAAACAAAAAGGCTAAAGGTTCAAATTGGCTTCAAAGCAAGATATAACACAGGGTAGATATGGATAAATACGTGGCTAAATTTTTTGCCTCTATCATTTGAACTTATCAAGCATTGAAAATGTATATAATCGGTCTTGAAAATAGATAACAATGGCAATACTCAACGATAAATGCATAGGAAGAGTAATTCACACAAGAAAAGCAAAAGGAATAAAGATGTATCCCTAATAAGGCCAAAAATATCTCACTAGGACAAATTTTCTTTGAATTTCAAACACACTCCCCAACTTAGATCATACATGCTCAATTGTATATGCTCAATCATACTTCACATAAAAACCAATTTTCAAGATAAGATCAAATCATTCTAGAATTCCGTGGGATTTATAAGATCACGCCAGGACAAACTCAAATCAAGATGGGTATCCTTGACAACACAATATGCAAAACAAAAAAAAAACAAAACTCACTTTTTTTTCTTAATTTTAAACATTTTTTTGACGTTTTATATAACTTAAAAGAAATAACATAAGACTCAAAGGCAGAAATTCAAAAACAAGCAGAAATTCAAACACGCCTACATGTTGCATTGTCCTCAATGCATAAAACACAAAAAGGAACAGTGAAAATATAAAAATAAAGCGTTTGAAAGAAGTAAATGACTGACCAATTACTGTGAAGGTGGGGTCTTGGTTCCAGACCGCTGGTTGATGTCATGATGGGCAATCAACATGGCGTTCTGAAGACTAGAGAGCATATCCACAAGTTTGGGAAGCTTATCAGCAGTGCTTGCCTCAAAGCAAGCAAATCGACGCTCCGTATTAATTAAAGTAGCATGTGTAGGCTCGGCGTATTCATCATCAACTCCTTCTTCTTCTTCAACGACCTCAATGTCTTCTGCATCTTCTGGAATTTCAGCAGGCAAAAAACCAACATTTTCATCAATAATATCATTAGCTGGAACCTCTTCATCTGCAACCTCATCGTTAGTGGCCTTATTATTGCTAACAGACCACTACGTTGACCAACTCTTCTATGCAGGATCCAATGGAAACTTGTTGTGATAGAGATTGAAATCTGACATATTCATGCACAGTGCTATATTCGCAGGCAGATAATTGTGATGCTCCCCTTCTGGTCCCGACTTCCATTTAAAACACTTAGTCCTATCCGATCGCTGGGTCCCCTCGATCATTCCCTACAATTGCATGTTGGAAAGATTGTAGACATTTCTTTCATCGAGAGGCACCAAATCGTCTAGATAAATACATACTCGGCGACCAATCAACGATATCAAACCTCCGAACACAACGAATCGCCAAGGCCTCACATGAGTAGCTCTAATCACCTCCATGCAGTTTCCCACAAATAGATGAACCCAGTCAGGGATGTGGAGCTAAAAACAAAAAGGCTAAAGGCTCAAATTGGCTTCAAAGCAAGATATAACATAGGGTAGATATGGATAAATACGTGGCTAAAATTTTTGCCTATATCATTTGAACTTATCAAGCAGTGAACATGTATATAATCGGCCTTGAAAATAGATAACAATGGCAATACTCAACGATAAATGCATAGGAAGAGTAATTCACACAAGAAAAGCAAAAGGTATAAAGATATATCCCTTATAAGGGCAAAAATATCTCACTAGGACAAATTTTCTTTGAATTTCAAGCACACTCCCCAACTTAGATCATACATGCTCAATTGTATATGCTCAATCATACTTCACATAAAAACCAATTTTCAAGATAAGATCAAATCATTCTAGAATTCCATGGGATTTATAAGATCATACCAGGACAAACTCAAATCAAGATGGGTATCCTTGACAACACAATATGCAAAACAAACAAAACAAAACTCAATTTTTTTTGTCTTATTTTCGACATTTTTTTGACATTTTATATAACTTAAAAAAAATAACATAAAGGAAATAACAAATACTCAAAAGCAGAAATTCAAAAACAAGAAGAAATTCAAACACACTTACATGTTGCATTGTCATCAATGCATAAAACACAAAAAGGAACAATGAAAATATAAAAATAAAGAGGTTGAATAAAGTAAATGACTGACCAATTACTGTGAAGGCGGGGTCTGGGTTCCAGACCGCTGGTTGATGTCCTAAAGGGCAATCAACATGGCGTTCGGAAGACTAGAGAGCATATCCACAAGTTTGGCAAGCTTATCAGTAGTGCTTGCCTCAAAGTCAGCAAATCGACGCTCCGTATTAATTAAAGTAGCATGTGTAGGCTCGGCGTCTTCATCATCAACTCCTTCTTCTTCTTCGACGACCTCAATGTCTTCTACAGATTCTGGAATTTCAGGTGGCAAAACACAAACATTTTCATCAATAATATCATTAGCTGCAACCTCTTCATCCGCAATCTCATCGTTAGTGGCCTTATTATTGCTAACAGACCACTACGTTGACCAACTCTTCTATGCAGGATCCAATGGAAACTTGTTGTGATAGAGATTGAAATCTGACATATTCAGGCACAGTGCTATATCCGCATGCAGATAATTGTGGTGCTCCCCTTCTGGTCCCGACTTCCATTTAAAACACTCAGACCTATCCGATCGCTGGGTCCACTCGATCCTTCCCCACAATTGCATGTTGGAAAGATTGTAGACGTTTCTTTCATCGAGAGGCACCAAATCGTCTAGATAAATACCTACTCCGCGAGCAATCAATGATATCAAACCTCCCAACACAACGAAGCGCCAAGGCCTCACATAAGTAGCTCTAATCACCTCCATGCAGTTTTCCAAAAATAGATGAACCCAGTCAGGGATGTGAACCCCTCCCGAAGTCAAGCAGCAAATATAGTTCCAGGCTCTCATAGTAACAATAGACGGACATTCCATACAAAGGAAAGAGTTGCAAAGTACCCAGTAACACAACCTCAACGCAGGGTGAGTAATCATTGATTCCTGGTACGGTTCACCATAGTCCCTGAACTCTACAGTAACTTCCTTCCACATATCAAGAGGATTTTGGGCGCCGAGCTTATCAACAACTCTGGCATCAGCAGGCCACTTGGTAACACGAAAGGCCTATGCAATAAGATCTTTAGTCACCACAAACTACTGATGTTGGATTATCGCTCTGCATATCAGAGCGATAATCCAGGGTGGCCAAGAACTCTCTTACTAATGCTGGATAGGTGTAAGCCGACACATCCAAGAAATCTTCCAATCCCCCTTCTCGCAGGAGTTGATAGACATCCTCATAAATTCCCAGTTTCTTCAACGTCAGGGAATAAAAGAATATGGTGGATTCATACCGTCTCTCTTCAAGCTTGAGCCAACGATCCTCTTCATCCCAGAACAGCATATGGGGCTTCTCTATATCAGAGAATGACATAATGTACTCGAGGAAAAACCGAGAAAAATCACCAAAAGACGGGCTCATTGTAGAGGCGGCGGGCACCGTCGTAGGGCCGGTGGGCGCCGTTTACGCAGAACCACGAATCCGAGTGAAAACATTGGAAAACCGACTTCCACCCCTCCAAACTTCAAATTTCTCGAACAACTCGGTTTCAAAAGGTTCTTATGTGATAGGTAAGGGAATGGAATGGGAAAGATCGATATTTTTTGGATGTAGGGTAGTACCGGAAAGTGGTTTGGTAGATCGAATCAATTGAAACACAAGGCTTTAGGCAGTCGGATTGGATTCCAGTAGGCTGTTGGTATTCTTGAGACTCCGGTAGAGCATGTTTAATTGATCCACAAATAAGGAGAGATATTATATGGTAAGTTGGAAGGAAATCTATATATAAAACAAAATATTAGATATAGATATAATATAATAGAAATAGATAAAACTCTAAGCCTAGGAAATAAAAAAACTAATTCTAAAAAGAAATATCTAATTCTAAAACAAAATAGAAGATACATAAAAGATAAAATACTAGTCCTAAGATAGATAGAAAATAATATAACCTAAAATAATTTGGAAATAATCTTGTCCTAAAACCAAAAATAGAAGAAAATAATCTAGTCCTAAGAAAAATAAAATAACTTGGAAAATAATTAAAATAAAGATAGAACTTCCCTTTCCAAAATTTACAAAAATTCGGATTCATTAGGCGGACACGCATGCGGCGGGCGTCGTGTCCACATAATGCACTCCGTCTTTGCAATTAATCAAAACATAAATCAAACATCGGTTTCACTTACCGTAACTTCCAAAATCTATTGACACGATTGATCCTACTTTATTGAATTAAAAAACAAATGCAAAAGAAATAAAAATACTACCTAACTACCTTGTGTTGCCTCCCAAGAAGCACCTTTGTTTCACGTCTTTGGCTCGATGTGATGCAATCTTGATCAAGTTATTCCACCAAGATCCCTCACACTTGTCCTTTTTAGAACGAGGGTGGATTTTTAGGAACTTCGGAAGGTTGTCTCATTGACATAAGTAACTTCGGAAGGTTGTCCTGCAATTGCAAAAAGCTCAACAGTATTAGGAATCGAATTTTCACAGGGAATAGCAATAGAATCATTTGAATGAGATTTTCATGCGACTTCAACAAATTCTCAATTTTTATTTCAATCTCTTTCCCTAATCCATTTTCATCTTTGTTAGAAAACTCAAGATTCATTGATTCATTTTTAGCAGAAGAATCTAACAAAGTCTTTCATTCATTCATGTGATTAATTTCATTAGAGTCAATAACATCTACAGAATCATTGGCCGAAGAAACAATAGGCTCAAATATAGAAAATTCAATCTTTCTACCCTCAAATTCCATAGTTAGTGAACCTTCAAAACAATCAATCTTAGTCTTAGTTGTTTGCAAGAATGGCCTTCCCAAGATAATCCATAAGGCTATCGATATCATCCTTGTGTCCATCTTTCGAACTACCTAACTTTTGAACTCCTCTAACTCCTTGTTGTCTACCATATTGTTGCGATGCATTAGCCAACCCTTCAAAAATATGCCTTGCTTTCTGAGGTGTTTTATCCAAAATATCTCCTCTGCTAGTGGCATTGATAAAAGTGTTTTCGGTGTCAAGAAAGTCTTCATAATGATAAAGCATTAGATCATCCTCGGATATACCGTGTTGCGGGCAACTACCCTTAAGCTTATTAAACCGCTCAACATGCTCATAAAGACTCTCTGTAGGTGATTGCTCAATACTGGACATCTCCTTTTTAAGTTTGTTGAGGCGAGTCGCAGGAAAGTTTTGTTGCAGGAAAGCTTTCTTCAGTTGCACCAAAGTAGTAATGCTTTCTAGTGTTTGGTAATAAAGCCAATCGCTAGCAGCATTTTTCAAAGTAAAGGGGAACAATCTCAGCATCAAGTGGTTATCAGACAAGCCTTGGGGTCTCAGTCTATCACATACGCTTGCAAAAGTATAAAGGTGTTTGTTTGGCTCCTCCCTAGGCAATCCGTGAAAGTAAAGCAAAATAGATGACCAATTTGAAATGAACTCAAATCTTGAACCCTTAGAGAGATCAGGAAGAATAATTGCAAGTGGTTGAGCACTCTAATCAGGTTCCTTTAAGTTTTTTAGGGTCCTTCTCGGTGGATTAACAACATCTGCCGTCGCTTCATCTGTCCCAAACTCGAGCCTCCTCTTCAATCGGAAAGATCTTTCAACCTCGGGATCAAAAGAGAAAGACGATGAATTAGAAGATCTAGTTTTAATCATGCAAACACAAAACAGACTCGGAATAAAGAGTAATTGATAGAGTTGAAGAAAATCAAACTCAATTCTTCTCCCCGAAAACGGCGCCAAGAAGTTTGATGCGGGACGAATGTCATTGGCAAATTCGCCATTCCCAAACTAGTGATAAAAATCAAAACATAAACACACAACCAATAGATTAGACAATCAAGCAATTGATAAACCAAATAACTACTAGTATACTAAGAAAGACCGGTGTCAAGCCCACAAGGAGAAGCGATTGCCTATTCAATAACTAGACAAGACTCTTTAAAGCAAAAGCAATAACCTTTAGACAAATAGCAAATATGAAAGTAACTAGATTGCAAATCACAAAGCATATTGATATCAAGGCAGAAATAACATTTCACCTATAATTCTCTGACAATGGGTGGAATTCATGGTCCTCGGATTGATTTATCAATTATTCATATTCTTTGACAATGGGTTTCATTTATACAGAATATGTGTACTTTATGCTTATTTGCCAATTATGGAGATCTACACTTGTTCTTGTATAATTTTGGAGAAATCGAGACACTTTACAAGTAATTTGGAGAAGAGAAGAAAATTGTCAGAGTGCTCGAGGTCGATTACATCAACTCAAGGTCAAGTAGAAGCCGAACTAGAAAACATCAAGCAGAAGAAGAGAAGAACATCACTCGACAACTCTAGTCGACGTCGACCAACCTAGTCGATGTCGAGTACAATCCTAGTTGAAAAAACATTCTGAAGCCGAGATGGAGCACAAGTCCAGCTGAGGACAAGAAGTCTAGTTGACGTCGACCACTCTGGTCAATGTCAAGTATATTCCAAGAGCAATCCGAGTCCAGATCGAGGACGAATCGGAGAAAGAGTTTTACTTACCGCCCAAGGCATGAATCTTCTATCAAGAGTGAAGACTTATAAACATTAGTTAATTCCCACTTTTACCTTATAGGAATTTTGTTTGTTTTAATTATTTTATTAAGAACCTTTTATCATAAGTAGGAGAATCTTTTATTTTAGGAAGTAGATAGAGTTGTTCTTTCCTTGAATATTGAGAATTGAACATTATAACTAAAGCCTTACGGGATGGTTTTTAGGCATTCCAATTTACACACACTTTAATACATTCTAAGGTAGGAGTTAGAGAGAGATTTGGTCGAGTGGAGTTAGAGTGGAGACGAGACGTTATGGCTTTGTTCGGTTGTAAGCTTTTTTTTTATTTAATGCAAGTAGTTATTTCTTCTACATTATCTATGTTTGTTACGATAAAGAGAGGGTAGTCACCCTACTTCTTGGGTCGAGGTGAGCTCGACAATAGCCATCTAAGGTAATTCATCGAAGGTACAACTTTTATTGCGATTTCATCTTCTACCCCTATTTGCATGATTCTTCTATGATAGTAGCAGATGATCCTTATTTGTGTTATTGAAGCGAAAGTGATCTTAATGCAAATTTGGATTAATTATGTGAAAAGGATAATAACAATTAGGACTTATGTGAAAGCCTCTATATTCTTAATTGTTAATGACGAAAGTTATTTGATGAAAAAGCATAAACTTTTATATCTTTGGCATAATCCTTACATGATTATCGTTGTGGTGTTGATACCTCGACCTTGGAAGCTTTTAGTTTATTGAATTAAATCCGTTGGATTCGTGTTTATTTCTGCTTTTATTTTCGTTAAAAAGTTATGTTTTTTCACTGCAGTGACATTCGACATCTACTACAACCTAGTCGACTTCGAGTAACCTGGTTGATACCGAGTACTTTTTGTTGAACATTGGCTATGTTTTGTCTTTTTTTTGTGCAGTTTGCAGGTGAGATTGACAGCTTTAGTCGACATCGAGTACCTTTACTCGACGTCGAGTAGCTTTTGGTCGATTTTGAGAGGAACTTGGACCTTGAAAAGCGAGCGCTGACACGCTTCCTCGTGGATACGATCCTTGTAATTTTATTTGGTTGGAAAGAGGGTTGGTTTGGTTATATATTTTATATATTTATTTTGATAACTAGTTACCATCCACAACATATGGCCGTGCCAAAGAGCATATCGGTTGAAGTACATTCTTCTTTTTGATCAATCAAAACCCCTTCCCAAACTATACAAGCTTCTTCCAAAGCATACAACTTTCTGGATTTAGAGGATGATATCTATAAAGATGGATCTTCTATTTATCATACAATGAAGTACCACATGAGTAGATAGATAGGAATCCCAATCTACCGAATCACCCATGTTCTGATCTTCTACATCCTAGGTTTCCCATTCCGTCATCTAGCTTATATTCTTCATGTAGGATTCATACCGAATGAATCTATGAAATTATGTATGTACTTCCACATACACATATTATTGGTAACGTAGGAGACATCTGTATTTTTCCACGGTGAATCTTTAGACACTACTTAGCTTTTAATTCGGCTCTGACCATAAAATGAAATGTGAATAACCCGCCCTCCTCTCTTTGAAAGAAGGGGCGCTTCTTGTTCTGTCGGTGCTTGGAACATTTTTGTCTTCTCCATATTACCATATCTTTAAAGTCAATAAAACTAATTAGTTACTTCCAATTACAAAGATCCATAGTTCATGGGAAAGATCGATATTTTTTTAATGTAGGGTAGTACCGAAGAGTGGTTTGGTGGATCGAATCGATTGAAACACAAGGCTTTAGGCAGTCGGATTGGATTCCAGTAGGCTGTTGGTATTCTTGAGACTCCGCTAGAGCATGTTTAATTGATCCACAAATAAGGAGAGATATTATATGGTAAGTTGGAAGGAAATCTATATATAAAAAAAAAATATTAGATATAGATATAATAGAATAGAAATAAATAAAACTCTAAGCCTGGGAAATAAAGAAACTAATTCTAAAAAGAAATATCTAATTCGAAAACAAAATAGAAGATAGATAAAAGATAAAATACTAGTTCTAAGATAGATAGAAAATAATCTAACCTAAAATAATTTGGAAATAATCTTGTCCTAAAACCAAAAATAGAAGAAAATAATCTAGTCCTAAGAAAAATAAAAATAACTGGGAAAATAATTAAAATAAAGATAGAACTTCCCTTTCCAAAATTTACAAAAATTCGGATTCGTCAGGCGGACACGCAGGTGGCGGGCGGCGTGTCCACATAATGCACTCCGTCTTTGCAATCAATCAAAACTTAAACCCAACATCGGTTTCGCTTACCGTAATTTTCAAAATTCGTTGACATGATTGATCCTACTTTATTGAATTAAAAAACAAATGCAAAAGAAATAGAAATACTACCTAAGTACCTTGGGTTGCCTCCCAAGAAGCACCTTTGTTTCACGTCTTTGGCTCGACGTGATGCAATGTTGATCAAGTTATTCCACCAAGATCCCCCACACTTGTCCTTTTCAGAACGAGGGTGGATTTTTAGGAACTTTTCCGCCATAGCCATCAATAGCATTCTTCGATTCCTCCTTGACATAAGTAACTCCGAAAGGTTGTCCTGCATTTGCAAAAACCTCAGCAGTATTAGGAATCGAATTTTCACAGGGAATAGCAGTAGAATCATTTGAATGAGACACATTTTCATGCGAGTTAAACAAATTCTCAATTTTCATTTCAATCTCTTTCCCTAATCCATTTTCATCTTTGTTAGAAAACTCAAGATTCATTGATTCATTTTTAGCAGAAGCATCTAACAAAGTATTTGATTCATTCCTGTGATTAATTTCATTAGAGTCAAGAACATCTACAGAATCATTGGCAGAAGAAATAATAGGCTCAAATATAGAAAATTCAATCTTTCTACCCTAAAATTCCATAGTTAGTGAACATTCAGAACAATCAATCTTTGTCTTAGTCGTTTGCAAGAATGGCCTTCCCAAGATAATCCATAAGCCTATCGATATCATCCTTGTGTCCATCTTTCGAACTACCCAACTTATGAACTCCTCTACCTCTTCGGTGTCTCCCATATTGTTGTAATGCATTAGCCAACCCTTCAAAAATATGCCTTGCTTCCTGAGGTGTTTTATCCAAAATATCTCCTCCACTAGTAGCATTGATAAAAGTGTTGTCGGTGTCAAGAAAGACTTCATAAAGATATAACACTAGATCATCCTCGGATATACCGTGTTGCGGGCAACTACCCTTAAGCTTATTGAACCGCTCAACATACTCATAAAGACTCTCTGTAGGTGATTGCTCAATACAAGACAACTTCTTTTTATGTTTTTTTAGGCGAGTCGCATGAAAGTTTTGTTGTAGGAAAGCTTTCTTCAATTGCACTAAAGTAGTAATGCTTTCTAGGGGTTGGTAGTAAAGACAATCGCTTGCAGCATCTTTCAAAGTAAAGGGGAACACTCTTAGCATCAATTTGTCATCAGACAAGCCTTGGGGTCTCAGTCTATCACAAACGCTTGAAAAAAGTAAAAAGGTGCTTGTTTGGCTCCTCCCTAGGCAATCCATGAAAGTAAGGCAAAATAGATGACCAATTTGACTTGAACTCAAATCTTGAACCCTTAGAGAAATCAGGAAGACTAGTTGCAAGTGCTCGAGCACTCTAATCAGGTTCCTTTAAGTTTCTTAGGGTCCTTCTCGGGAGATTAACAACGTCTGGCATCTCTTCTTCTGTCCGAAACTCGAGCCTCCTCTTCAATCGGAAAGATCTTTCAACCTCGGGATCAAAAGACAAAGACGATGAATTAGAAGATTTAGTTTGAACAATGCAAAGACAAAACAGACTCGGAAATAAGAGTAATTTATAGAGTTAAAGAAAAGCAAACTCCTTTCTTCTCCCCGACAACGGCGCCAAGAAGTTTGATGCGAGATGAATGTCGTTGGAAAATTCTCCATTCCCAAACTAGTGATAAAAATCAAAACATAAACACACAACCAATAGATTAGGCAATCAAGCAATTGATAAACCAAATAACTACTAGTATAGTAAGAAAGTCCGGTGTCAAGCCCACAAGGAGAAGCGATTGCCTATTGAATAACTCTAGACAAGACTCTTTAAAGCAAAAGCAATAACCGTTAGACAAATAACAAATATAAAAGTAACTAGATTGCAAATCACAAATCTGATTGATATCAAGATAGGAAGAACATTTCACCTGTAATTCTCTGACAATGGGTGGAATTCATGGTTCTCGAATTGATTTATCAATTATTCATATTCTTAGGTCTACTTGACTAACGTTGAGAGATCTACATAGATTCACTCATCTTATTCAATATCACTAAAGAATAGCATTAAGAACTCAAGTAATCAAGACCAAATGGCACATTGACTCTATTCAATCAAGACTAATAGGCGCATACCGAACTCAATCTCAATCAAATATCCTCAACATAGATCAACTGTAACCATCCACTACAAAGACAAAGAGACATCACTATCATCAATACCTTTGTTTGCTATCAAGAAAACAACAACGAATTCATAGCTAGAGATGCAATTCCTAACATGTTTATCAGGCATAGAAAGGAACACAGATATAAATTAAGCACAAGATGATAACTAAGAACATGAATAATCAAATAAACCTAAATCCTCACAATTTAAACAACCACGTCTTCGAATCACATGCGAAACTATGAGTTTACCAACTCATAGGACAATTGTCTCTCTCTCTAATGGTGTTCATAGTTTCGCACAACACCCACCCCTAGCTGAATAAACTCAAAATAACTTAAATAGAGTCCTCAAGGGTCGGCAGAAACCCTAGGAGAAGTAATAGAGAATAATATAAATTAATTGTCTTCGGATCCAGAACCGCGTATTCGGGATCTAGGGGCAACGGCGGGCGCCGTGCAAGGGGCGGCGGGCACCGTTCCTACAGTGTTCTATGTTCCTCATTTTCCTTCAACGAATTCCAATGTCGTGCTTCCTTGCTCCTCCTTTCATGTTCCTCAGCTCCCATGTGCTCCAAAACATGCTTCTTAAGCTCTTCCCATCGTCCATCCAAGGTTGGAATGTAATTTTGCAGAATAAACACTGAAAACACATAGATTCCAAACTCGAACACTGCACAAGTAATAAACAAAACTAGACTCAAAACATAGCAAAACCAATACCTAAAATCAATAAGAAACACCTATAATGCCAATATGAAATATGCATTATCAATACTACATGGCATGTTGATATGATATGCAAGCACCTATAGTACATCACACACATATAAGCAAGGGAGGGTCTGATCAAATATGAGTAATCTCCGAAGAGACTTACCTGGCTAGCAGAGCAGCAAGATAGTAAACTGGCTCACAACAAGTCGCAACATAGAGTATCACCTAGTTACATGTTGAAATATAATGAGTCTACATCCATGTTATTCTAAGCACACAAAGCACACACATCATCTAATTAGATAAGTAAATAAACTGCATTATTCACACTTATCATTCCATCATGACCAATCACTCGTCGAATCATAACATCTCATATGATGTGATCGTAGTCACCCGTCAGCTTGACTCTTTTTTCTTACAAATGTTTGTCTTCGGAGTAGAACATCAAATTTCATTTGTGATGATTGTTTGGCAACACCTCGGTATTTTGGCTCGTTCTAGCTGTATAAAATTCTGATTGAAACCGATGAGCACTTGTTGGAAAGATATTTTAAGTGGATACAACTTTATTGAAGAATGCAATCATCAAATCAGCTTGGAAGATGGCCGAAATCAGGGATCTTTGGAGCAGTCCAAAAATGAGGTAGCTTGTTGGAAATGCAATAGATGAAGACGGAATACAATCAATAAAGTCGGATTAAATGATGGGGCTTTAGAGATTTCCAAACTTCCATCTCTTTGATGGCAACCAAGACCATTCGGTTCCCCCCATTATGGTTGCACATCTCTCTGTCATAAATCTCGAAAAACCCTTTCGTATTATCCGTCATTAGTTTATCGATTTATTTTAATTTCTTTTATTTTTCATAGCATCCATATTTTTCTATATAAAGGAATGTAAGAACTTCTTTTGTTAGACAAGTTGAATTTGAGAAAAAAATAAGCTTTGTGCTTCCTTCGTTTCGGGTTAAGAAACAAAATCTATCTTGGTGAGATGCCGGATAAGCCCTCTTGGTGAGATGCTAAGAGCGATTCCCTAGTGAGAGACGACGGAATCAAAGGGTCTGAAACCCTCGGAGTGCGAGGCCGAGAGTGCGGAAGATCGAGAGAGCTTGGAGTGCGAGGCCGAGAGCGATCTTGCATGACATATCCCTCAACCCCCTTCCCCTACGTTACCACCATTCTAAGGCCTTCCACATCCCCATCATCACCCTCAAATCACCCCAAAACGTCACTCCAAAACAGCCCCTCAATGCCTCTCAAACGAGCTCCGTTTGGAATCGTCTCTGCACAGGCGACGTCTCGGGAAAACGTGATTTCCCGTTTGGTCTGAACTCCGATTGACAAGATCTGCCCCAATCCATGACCGGTACTTCATGATCTACAAAATTAGTACTTGCACAGCCCCAGAATCCAAGTCAATCGACGCGAAATTGGAAATCTTTGAAGACTAATATGTGGCCTCAGAAGCTGTCCACAATTTCCCGACTTCTCGGAACTCTCGTCGTCGGCCCTTTTGCTCGAGCCCGGGTCCAAGCATGTCATCATAAGACCACATTAATCTTCATATATTACTCAGCGAATTTCGCATGCTTATAAGATCATATCTGCATATAACATCTCAACATGTTCATCATATTCCATAAGACATTACTCGTACCATGACATAACATTACTATTTCACCATGCCATTAGTCATTCATACATGCTATTAGTCACACATATATGTCGTTAGTTAACAATCACGTCATCATGCTAGTTAGTCACCGATTAAATCTAATTCTCAAGTTAGTCTCGAAATCCATTTCAAAAACTGAGGCAAACGTTATAATTTCTGACCTTGAAATACTCATGAAGTTTTTTTTCTAAAAACCCAAGTTAAGCCTTTAAATTAGTAATTTAAATCCCCAAAATCATCAGTTACGACTTTCAAAATCATTTTGGCAAAAATCCCAAAAGTTAATAAGTTATACTCGTGGCCAGGGGTGTTTCACCGCGGCAAAAATAGGTTTCGCCACGACGAGACACGCCCAGCGAGCACCCCACGAGACCCGGGGGTGTTGCGTCCACGAGAAGGCATTCAGCCCCACGAGACTAGCTTTCGTCTCCACGAGATGCCTTGGCTTCCACGAGATGGGGAGTCCTCAAATGGCTTCCCTGGGATCTCACTTTTCGTGGTGACAAGGGCCACTCATCATGTCGAGATGGAACCCCAACGTCATGTTCTAACTTGCGGTCGTGAGCTCTTACTCGCGGCCACGAGTCTGGCCTAGACCTACTGATTTTTAGCTCGTTTGGCCTCGTTTCTTGTTGTTAGCCTCCCTAACTCTCATCCAACCCTTTCTCAACATCAATACCCATGTTAGTACACACAAAACACAAGAAAATCGAGATAAATGAGGATCCTCACCCAAGTTTCTTCTTTTCCTTCGATGTGCTCGTGAAGCTTCAATCGGGCTCCGATTGGGCTCATTCTTGAGTGAGGGTGCCTAGGATTGTTAGAGGGTGTTAAATGTGGGACCTTTGAGTTAGTATGAGGTGAAAATAGGAAAAATTAGCTCTTACCTTTCCTAAAACCGAAAACAGTGAGTTTGGGTCTTCCAGGGCTTCTCGGGTGTGTCTTCGTGTCATAGAAACAAATTATTTGTAATCGAAAGTAGATGGCATTAACATATTATCGTTATATATAGAGTAGTAATATCCGATTATTCAGAGACGTGGGACTGGTCGTATGGAGACACTTAGAAGGAGGAGGTCAATCGGCTCGCCACAGCCTGAGGTATGTTGAAATCGCTTAAATAATATGGTTTTCTGTTTTGTTAGTAAACGATAGTATTAGGATGATATCATTAATTAGGTGTATGGAAATCATTCATCATTTGAGAACTAATACGATATAGTAGTGTGTGTAACAATTAGAAAGTAGGATATATCGATTTATACAAACATTTTTTATGGTACACAGACCACATTATCGAGGAGGTTAGCAGATAGGGTGGTTCTGCAATCCGCTAGGAGGGCTGCCGACAGGGAGAGACAGACGTTGCGTCAGTCACGTGCAGAGATTGAGTCTGTTCATTTACATTTGCAGGATGTAGAGGATCATATGGATAGGGATAGTGAGCCGGTACGAGCGGATATTGGGGTTGAGTCATCGAGTCAGTCAGGTGTTGACCACAGTGACGGATTGGGCCAGACGTCACAGTACGTTTCTATCTAAACTTATTCGTTTACCCCTTCCGAACAGGGTTTGCAAAGTCAAATATTTCATGGTGCAGGTACGGGATCCCTTTGTGTGAGTTCATTGGATTCACTTGCACAAAGAAGAACTTCGTCATCAGGTTCTGCTTCATGTCGCACGAGAACACAGATACGTGCCGTTGGGCGTTGGAGCAACTCATTTACCTCATGCAAGGTAACCTTTCGAACGTTGTTATCATAGATCAAGAGTTAGGGTTGATTGCGGCATTGCGAGAAGTTCTTCCCGGTGTCAGGCATATGTTGTGCACAGTACATGTCCTCCGAAGATGTGTAGAAGCTTCTTTCTAGAAGTCGAAGAATCTTGATGTTGCTGGGCGTTTCAAGAATGCATGTTATGGCCTGTTCCAATCCAAATCAGTTGAAACTTTCGCCGCCAGAAGGAGGGGTATGCATGCAGAGTGGGGCCATATTGACGGGTTGATGTCGTATTTGGAGGGGATGTGGTTACGAGATTACTCGGAGAATATAGTTAGTGCATGGGCAGATGCAATACAGCATTTTGGTATGACCATGACAAACAGGTGCAACTCTTTTTTGCTTACGGATTTCATGATACACGTATTTTGTTTATAATATATATCGATATTTACATGCGCGTCCCACTTCTCTTGTAGGGAGGAATCTGCTCATTTTATGTTAAAGAAGACCTTAAACTCTGCAGTCGGTGATTTTACTCACGTGATCACCACATTCGATCTGATGATGGCAGACCAAATAAGTGAGGTGAAGAATACAATGGGGCGAGCGAATAACAAATGGCCGACGGACTCGCACGACCTATGGATTTTCGATCGAATTTGGAATATTGTGTCAAAGGAATGTTTTAACTTGTTGTTCGAAATCTACACGAAGATGGAAACCGAGCCGCCTTCGCAACCATGCAGAGATAGATACTGGAGGGACGTCTACGGTCTCCCATGCACACATGAGATGCAAGCTTGTCGAGACACGCAGATACCCATCAAACCGTCCCAGATTTACATTTTTTGGAAGCAATTGGATTGGAATCGTCCGCATGTTCACAGCGTCCAGGATAACACTCCCTTCACTAGAGCTGATGTCGACATGTCGCGCATGATCACGTTGTTCCAGAGTGGAGCTATGGACGAGGATACTCGTTGGAGGATCGCGTCGGCATTCAACGACGGGGATCGTCCCTCTCATACATCGTTGACTCCACCCGACCCCGAGGACCGTAGACCATCCGAGAGACCGAGGACTCGCCACCCCTGTCAGACGAACCCTCTGCCTTGGGAACGTGAGCGTGCTCGGGCCCAACGTTGAGCCGATAGAGAGAGGAGCAGGGGATCAGCAGAAGGTCGAGGTCGGGGTCAATCTTCATCAAACGAAGCAGATGATGCGGAAGGAAATGAGGAGGGCACTTGGTCCAACGCAATTGCCATCGACGACCCTCCTAGTGGCCGAGGAAGAGGAAGAGGATGAGGTCGGGGACGGGGTAGTGGGAGGGGATGTGGCCGAGGTCGATCAGCGTCGAAGCCAGCTTCGGAGCCTGTAGGTGACATTCCACCGCCAGCACCTACGACGGTTCCACTGCAGAATCTCCCTCGCGTAGATTTCAATTGGGGCACTGGCAACATCGACGAATTCATGATTACTTTCATACGATCCATCACAAATGTTGCAGGGGTGATGGTCACTGTGGGTATAGATCTTTTGCTTGTCTTTTGAACTTGCGCCAGGACGCATGGCCTCGAGTTCGACGAGAGTTGCCCGTTAAGTTGCACATGCATGCAGATCGGTACCATTACTATCCTAACTTAGATAAGCTCATCATGAGGGTCAACTATTTCGGCACGTGTCATGATGCTACTTATTGGATGGAGATTCCGATCATGGGCGACGTGTTTGCCACGCTTCACCAGCGTCCTTTGGTGATTTTGTCATAGATGATGTCGATGTTGTGCCTGCCTATGTACGGCACCGGGGGCCCGTCAGTACCAGCCTATGAGGAGTTAGATGGGATAGCTTTAGTCGGCAACAGCAACCACTTCGTTCCGGTACGTTTCAAATTTCATATTCATTAATTTCTTAATGTTTCGTTTCTCTCTTCTAATGTCAATAGTCACCAGTTATTCACATATTTGGTTGTTGCCTGGTTCGCCTCTTCCGCCAATCTACATTACATGGACACGCCATCAAGATCTCATGGTCAACGGTAGGAAAGAGCAACTTGCGTCGAGGATTGCACGATACAGAGCCTATCGTCGTTGTGATGGTGGTCGTCCCCAGCCCTATTAGCACTTCCCGTATTGCGTTGTATGAAATTTTTCGACCCACGTTTTTTTTATGCTTGACATTTCCCACACTTTGGTTTTCAAAGGAATGTTACTTATGTAATATTCGTTTATTTGGACATGGAGCATCCACATTCTGAATTGATTCGGGGATCGTCGGGATACGCACTCTTTCTTCTAACCGAAACATATTATCGCCAATTTTTTATATTTACATAAAACATACATATTTTAAATTCTAAATTATAAAAATCAATTATTTAAAATCACAACCCACTGCATATGTTTGCGGTGATTCACGTGTCTGATCCTGTCCGGTTACCAAACACCTCTAAATCAAGTTACCCAACACCCACCGCATAAGTATGCGGTGGGGTTTAAACGGAACGGAAATACCCACCGCAAAGTATTGCGGTGGGTCTGCATATGCTTTGACCCACCGCATACATATGCAGCGACCCACCGCATACCTATGCGGTGGGTGCGTTGACTGTCATTAAACCCACTGCATACCTATGCGGTGATAAGCGGTGAAAATAGTAAAAATTAGCGGTGAAATTATCATACCTCGATAATAACATTAGTTTAGAAATGTTTTTAAAATTTTAATTAGTTTAGCTTTTTTTTAATTAGATTTTTAACTTTGCTTACATTTTTTATAAAAAATCTATCTTAATTTAGGGTCTTATCCTACTTTTTTTTGACGGCCTAAGGTCTTATCCTATGCCTGTTAAGTAAAAATGGTTTTAAAATTTATTTATTTTTTTGGTGTAAAAAATAATAAATAATAAATAAATAGATAAATTTTAAAACCATTTATTAATAGTTAATAGTCGACACTATTAGGGCTGGAAATAATCCGCGGGTACCCGCTCCACCCACTTTATCCGCATTAATTTTGCGGGTGAAAACCCGCAAAAAAATGGGTGACGGGTGGAGCGGGTGCGGGTGAAGCGGGTGATGGATGGATTATGGGTGAAGATTTTCCACCCATAACCCGCCCCATTAACCCACCCATTAACCCGCCCCCGCACACCCGCACCGAAAACCCTCATAAAATACTAAAATTTATATAGATAATGTGTGTGATTTTACTATTTTACTCTTTTCAAGTTTAACTTTTACAAACTCTAATCCTTGATTAGTGTTTTGCCTACCAAATTTCATTTAGAATAGATATGGTCTCGGCTTGTTTTTCCACGTTATAACAAATGATATACTGGATTAGTATATGATTAGTATAGGGATATATACCCTTCAACTTTCAAATTTCAATTAGCTCGTAATTTCAGTGCTTTGCCGATCAAAAATAAAAATAAAAATACATAACTCCACCCCCTTTGTAATTTTGAGTTAGAATTGGACTACTTGGGTTGATTCGGATTTTTCTTTTATTTCACCCATTGGGTACCCGCTCCACCCGCATCACCTGCGCGGGTCGGATGCAGTGCCGGTCCTAACCTTTTAGCGGCCCAGGGCGGAGAAAATATTGAGGCCCTACATATTCTAAATAATTCAATTATCATTTTTTTTAATAATCGATGTGAAATTTAGAAAACCTAAAATAAAATAAGTACATGAAATAACCATTGATATTGAAATTAATAAAAACAATTAAATATTTTTTTATGAATATTTATCTTTTTTATTCTAATCTTTAAGCAAGAAAAAAAGTAATTGTATAAAATCACTTTACTATCCATATCTTTTCTTGTCATTAAAGTTAAAACTGGTAAATCGTCTTTTTATTTTTAAATATTTAATCAACTAGAACAATAGAAAATTTTGAAATGAAAATAGGATTTGTAGGCCTAATTCCTGTTAGAAAATCACATCTTGTATTCGCTTGTTGATAAAAAAATTATAAATAAAAATACATAAATGAAAAAAAAATACATGATTTTATAATGGAGTACCAAATATGGCTTATTCAAAAGAGAAAAAGAATTCTAGAAAAAGAGAACATAAAAAAAACGGGGTTTAAGTCTAGGATTTGGGACCCACACTTTATTCTTTTACGATCAGTTGATTTCCATTGTCTTTTATGGGACCTCTCGGCCAATAATAATAAGGGGTATAATTAAATTTCCACACACTTTAACATTTAATTAACGAAAAATGGGTGATGGGTGTGACTTTGCAAACAAAAAGGGTTTAAAGGGTAGTTTTCTGGAATTTTCATTTTAAGGGGTGGTTTCACGCAAAACAGCATATTTAAAGGGTGGTTTTCTGCAATTTGGCCATTTTTTTACACATTTATATACACATATCCACAAATTTGGACTGGGCCCCTTTTAGGATTGGGCCCTGGGCAGTAGCCCATGCTGCCTCTGCCCTTGGGTCGGGTCTGGTCGGATGCGGGTGAAAAGGTTTGCGGGTAATGGATGGAGTTGGTGAAAGTTTTTACCTGCGGGACGGGTGATGGAGTGGCTTCATCCACCCATAACCCGCCCCATTTTCACCCCTACACACTATTATTTTCCTATTAAAATAAACAAACGGGCCAGGTTTTACTGTCTCTTTCTCTATATATATATAGACAACCCCAACCACCCACATCCACCACTCTCCCCAATTCCTTCACTCTCCCGGCCACAGTGCCGCACCCAAGATCCAAATCGATCTCCCTGTCTGTTCAAACCAGATCGAGAGCAACCAAAAACGCCCAGCAAACCCGGTGAACTCGATCGACCCGACTAAAAAAAAAAAAAAAAAGGGTTTTCCAGTCGGGTGTACGGAAGTACTCCTGCCGAAGCTCTTCCTCAACGCACTCAACCTCCTCGGCTTCCTCCGAGGCCTCATCCTCGGCTTCCTCGGCCTCTCCGATGCCATCGAGCCCGGTCTCTCCTCGCCTGACCCGTCGTCCTACCCTGCCCGGCCCGAGTGCGCGTCGGCTATCCTCATCCGGGAGATGCTCCCAGTGGTGAAATTCTCCGACGTGGTGGCCGCGGAAAAGGAGGAGGAGGAGGAGACCCCGGAGAGCTGCGCAGTCTGCCTATACAAGTTTGAAGGAGAGGAGGAGATCCGACGGCTGAGGAACTGCAGGCATATATTCCACAGGAGCTGCGTGGACCGTTGGATGGATCATGGTCAGAGGACTTGCCCTCTCTGCAGGACCCCCTTTATACCGGAGGAGCTGCAGGAGGCCTTCAATCAGAGGCTCTGGGCTGGTGTCTATGGAGAGTATTTGCCCATAACTTGTTAATTAATTACGTACTGTAGTTTCTTTTTATTGTTTTGGAGTTTTTTTTTTAAAAAAAAAAAATTAAAAGAAAGGAAATATATATTTTTATTTTCTTTTACTTATGTTGCTATATGCCTATATATACTTATGGTTGTACTAGGCTAGTACAACCATACTAGCTACTTGTAGCATATGAAGAGGAAAATCAGGGACCCTTTCCTCAACCATAATTCCCTTTTTGTTGAGGGGGTCATGTATATGGTATATAGAACTATATTGAGAGCAAAATCAAAATTGGTTCGAGGCCTTTATTATTATTTTTTTAAGCAGGCAAGAAGGACATCTCCTTCCGAATGATGTAAAAAAACTCCTTATTAAAAGAGAGAGTAAAGATATTACAAGTAACCATGGACATAGCTACATAATCAGCAACTTAGTTTGACTCCCGTTAGCAGTGCTGAAAGTGTAGGTTGCTGAATTTATCTTTATAGCAATGGATCTTTTTCATTACGCTTGTAGCAATTTCCCGGGGTGGGGGAGGAGGGGTTGATATCTTTCTTTGTTACATTGATGACACCTAAACAGTCTCCTTCAATGATAATATTTCGAATGCTCTTCTTTTGACATAATTATAGACATGCACAAATAGCCTACTCTTCGGTTTGCAGCACAAATTCTTGTTTGATCCTATATTGAAAAATATCAATAACTTGACCGTCACTATTCTGGATAATGCCACCAATAGAGAATTGTCCATAAAGCTTTTGTTGAATCTTATGTTCCTTTTTTATTTTGAGAAATTTCATTTATTGCCTTAAGATTTGAATAATTCCAATTGTTGTTTCACAACATTTTTTTGTTTGTGTGATATTCATGGGTTTTGTCAAAAGTTTGATCGATGTCCAAAATTAATATTTTTGCATTTTTAATGAAGAAAATCACGCTTTATTTACCTTTTTTTGCACAAACCCCCCATTTACTTTTAAAGTTGCATAAAACCACTCATCATTTACAAACATTTAAAGTAAGTGAATTTAGTACAAGAATTATACAAGCCATAATCAATATTTATAAAGGTTGTTGCTATATGACTCAAGTGCAAATGCTAAATGCACTCATACATACGTGTCCAACAATCATTACGAACTTTTTTTAAAATGACACAAAACTGATCATAAATCTGTTCAATTTTGAAAAATAATTAGATCATTGGATCTATCTGTGAATGAAGGAGATAGAAATTAAAGTTGAAACTTTAGAAAAAAAATAAAGTGGACAACGGATGGATTTGATCCCTCCGTGTAAATATTTTTTTCAAAAAATTTTGTAAACTTAAAAAAAAAAAATTCACGTGAACGAATCATAAATCCGTTACACATATGGAACGGATCAAAAATTCGTTACTTAATTTTTTTTTTCTTGAACGTAATGATTATAGGTCAGGTGTCATTCAACGGGTTAAATGGATCTAAGATCCGCATGTTTTAGTGCATATAGTATATGTACTCTGTGCATATAGCCTTTAACATATTCTTTTATCTTTGATTGTTTCGGCTGATGCAAAATTAATTAATTATTTCATAGAATGAGTGTGTACAGATAAGATAAGGAGTTATTTATTTTATAAAGTATGGAAAATAATGAGTCTTTTGAGTAATAGTTTTAAAATCAATAGAGATTTTGTGCTAAACTGTTAAAAATAATGGGTGATTTTATGCTCACATTGTGGAAATAATGGGTAAATTTGTTAAATTTTGAAAATAAGGGTGGCTTTGTCACTTTTTCTTGATCAATTTAGGTAAATAATGGTTGATTTTGTGCAATTTTAAAACTAAAGGGAGTTGATTTAAAGAAAACAAAATTGTGAGTTTTGAGCCCGGCTAACTCTTGTGAGATGTTATGTATGGTAAATCTTATATTAAGGAAAAAAAAAAGTTATTTTAAAGCGATATTAATTGTAGTTTTTAAAATTTAGATTAATTAAGAATAAAAGTGTAATTTTGTTTGTTTTGATAAGTTTTTTTTTTAAAGCTACGTTACTTTATTTTATTTATTTTTGTTGTTGTGTTGAGTTTGGAATTTAGGTGAGTGTTTTGTGAGATGATTATGCTTCAAAAGTCAATGAAAATAATTAGTATAAGATATGATATAAAGGGTTTTTTTTAATGATGAACTTGTTTTATTTATTTAATGATGAACTTGTTTTGTTTGTACCATTTTGGAGGCACAATTATTAATGCTTTTTATAGTTTGGGTTAAAGTGGGGTTGAAAGTTTTGCATTGAGATCTCGATAGGTTAAAAATAATGAAATGAGTTTTTTTTTTTTTTTTTTTTGAAACCGGAAATAATTCGAAATCTCAGACGTCAATCGATGTCTGGAACAACGAGAGGCCGCAAAAAATTGTATTCGGGTTTTGTTATTTTATGTTTTTTGGTTGTATCATAACGGTTTGTGTTTAATTGGTGTGCAATTCTTTTTAGAATAATACAAAATTCAATATACCAAGTTCATTACGAATGCGTTACAACAAGAGAATAAAGTAATTAAAAAACGCTCTCTCTTTTGAGGGAGATGAACAGTGCGGCTTCGGTCGCCTGATACCTAGCTTCGGCCACCCGTCTTGTTCGACACGGTGCTCACTCGTCCTGTCCTACGCTAGTCCTCTCATCTATGATTTCGAGGGTTGTCAGGAGTTGGGCTACTGCTCACCATCTCCCCTCATCTCTTTTCCCTTAATCAATCTCCACCTCTAATTGCTTATCACCAATCATGCTTCCGCTCTCTCGCTCTCCTCTAGAGGTGGCAATCGAGCGAGTCGGGTCGGGTTCGGATCGGGTTATTCGGTTTCAGGTCATATCGGACTCAGGTTGATATCGGGTGTGATGACAATTTGGGTGTGATCGGGTTCGGTTCGGGTTTATTCGGGCATTAGTTTATCGGATACAATCGAGTTTTTGGGTTCTATTCGGTTCGGGCGAATCGGGTTTCGGTATAAACGAGTCTGGGTTAATCGGGTGTCGGTCTAAACGGATTCGGGTGAATCAGGTTTCAGTCTAAGCGGGTTCGGGTGAATCAAGTTTTGGTCACAATGGCTTTGGTTGAATTGAGTTTAGTCAAATCGAACCCGCAAGAATCATATTGGATAAAAAAAATCAATTTTTTTTTAACTATGAGATATTTATCCTTCTATATAGATTAAGCTAATGTTCATCAATTCTTAATCTACATTTGTTAACAAAATGCAAGTCTTCCCACTTTTTATAATGTTTTTAAAAAAAGTGAAAATCATATAAAATATTATTTTTTCATATCAATTCCATATCAATTCCATATCAATTTCATAACTACGAAATTATAAAAATAACAATAAATTAATATTTATATAGTTTGGGCGTCTTTAAAAATTCTAAAAAGTTATTTTTTTTTTAAATATAGGAAGTAAAAAATTATATTCAATTATACTATATGCATGATAATATTACCATCCATTATTAAGCGGGGCGGATATTTTCACCTCTAATTTTTACTATTTTCACCGCTAATCACCGCATAGGTTGACGGTGGCCTTAATCCGGTTTTCCTAAGCCCACCGCATATACATGCGGTGGAGGCATTTACCGTATACTAACCCATCGTTGCGGTGACGGTTCAAACTCACCGTATATATATGCGGTGGGTTATGGTGACGGTTTTGGACCATTATGACGACGGTTCAAACCCACCTTTATGGCGACGGTTTTGGACCATTATGACGACAGTTAAAAGCCACCGTATACACATACGTTGGGTTATGGTGACTGTTTTGGACCATTATGGCGACGGTCCGGTCCGGTCCGCACACCACCCCCAAATATGCGTCATCCAAGACCCACCGTCAATTTATGCGGTGGGGTTGAAACGGAACGGGGTAGGCCACCGTTCAGTACCGCAGAGTAGGGTGGTGGCCACCGTCAACCTGTGCGGTGACCTTTTTGACTGTTATTAAATCCACCGTCAACCTATGTGGTGATTGGCGGTGGAAATAGTAAAAATTAGTGGTGAAAATATAATCACTCATTATTAAGTAATCAAATACTTATGTTGTTTAGGGTATTTTAGGGAAAATGCTAAAATTATTGTTGATTTCGGATATAATCGGGTTTGGGTTATTTCGGGTGTCGGGTATAATCGAGTTCGGGTAATTTCGGGTTTCGGATATGCTCGGGTCGGGCAATTTCGGGTTGCGGGTTGATTTCGGGTCAGTACATTCAGATAATCGGTTTCGAGTTATTACTGGGTTTGGATTGCTTTCGGGTTTTGGCTTAACTCGAATTGGGTCGGTCGGTCTCGGATCCAAACTTATTTTTCAATTATTCGGGTGTCGGACGGGTTCGGGTCAATCGGATCGGTTTTCTCAGGTCGTGTCGGGTATTGCCAGCACTACTCTCCTCATCCAACCGCACTCATTGTTCTTTCTCGCCCTCCTATATCACACAACCCGCTTCTCTTCAGGTTATGGAAACTCTTCTTTTCAATCCCGAGTTTGGAAAATTGATCTGGGGTTCTTCTTGTTTCGGTGCTGGCATGGGTAATTTGCGTCGTCTTCCTCTTATCTCTAGTTTCAATTATGGAGGTTTGGTGTTGGTACGCGCCTCTCCCGTTGCGGTTGTTGCCCCTTTCCGAGTCTGTTTCATGTGCGTTTTACTATGGTAGTTCTCGGTTGCGTCTCTGGGTGTTCTTGGCGTTCCTATTCTTAGTTGGGGCTCTGGTGTCCGGTGTCAAATCTAGCTGGGGTCGAGTAGGTGTGTATCGAGGCGACTCTGTGATTCGGAAATTTCCTTGGAGGATCGTTTTCACTGCCCACATGGACTCCTGATGTACCGATGGCCAACAGTGTCATTACTTGGTTGCGTCTGGCGTCGGATCATAGTCTACGTTGTCCCCTGCGTATTAGGTTTAGGTTCGTTTGGATCTGTTAGCTTTTCACTGTTTGTATTGCACCTTTATTTGTAGATTGTATATTTAACAGATCGCTTCTGCTTATTTTGTCGAATAAAAAAGCCAGATCTGACCCTTGAATTCTTACGTCATAAACAAAAATACGAATGTGTTACATGTTGGGATTTTAACCGCTTATATATAGTTTCACGAGTCTGTGAATATGAATTGTAAATTCCAAGTGTGTTTTTTTGTAACATATTTCAACCATCCATCATTAATTTGCGGATGTACATTTAGAAATAAATCATTTCGATTGTACATTTTTTTTCCATACCGGTGATAATTTAGATGTTATTAGACCCTGCCTTGTTGATCAACCATCAACAGGGTGATCCGAAAATCCACCGCCTCTCCATCAGATCAACTCGAGAAAGTGGATTTTAAATTCATAGCTCTCTATTGATCAATAGTGATAACTCCATCCCTGGATGAAAATCAGAATAAGTTTCAAAAATCTTGATAGTCTATTTGTGTCAAAGGTCTTGAAACTTTAACAGTGTTGATGAAACACAAAACCTGTTCTATATGATATTATGTTCCAATATTATTTTATGTTATTATATGCTTCCATTATATTATCATATATACACTAACCTTTCATGAAGTATTTTCGAATATTATTTCCTTCCTTATGTTGAAAATTGGAGAAGATTCAAATCGGAAGATCATGGCCTTCGAAGTTTCCAAAGATAGAAGATCCAGCTCAAGCCATGATCAAGTCTAGTCATTGGTGAAGATCCTTAGACGCCGATTTGTTTCAATATAAAGAAAAGGAAGAAGAAGACAACCATACATTTGTTGAACACAAGCATTCATACACTCAAGCCTTCAAAGAGAAATCTGTCTTCTTCGTGTGCTCTCTGCTAGTCCCTAGGAGTCTGTATTTTCATTTCAAAGCATTTGAGAGTTACACAGTGAGCTTATAGGATATATCTCGAGAGAGTGTTATACTCAAGAGTTTGTAACTCAGGAAGTAGACACTAGGCGATTGATTCACTAAGTGTAAGAGGATTGTACTAGATAGCTGAGAGAGGTGGGGCTCTTCTAGATTGATCTAGGACTATAAGGGAACGTGAGTTGACTAGATTGCAATTGTATAGGAGAGAGGCTTCTCAGTGAGCTATTAGGATCCTAAGTCTTGTGAATCAATAAAAGCCGGTTGAATCCTAGGGTTGTGGAAGAACCCTAGGCGGGGACGTAGGCCAAGTTCGTGCCGAACCTCGTAAACAATTCATTGAGTTCTTTATTGAATGCTTTACCTTATTTCCGCACTTGGTTCGATTGTTTAACTTTGTGATTCAGGTTTTCAGAGAAAAGACTAAGTCTAATCTCAAAGGGTTTTGCACTAACATCAAAAGTCTTGAGACTATCTGCAAAAAACCGGCATACTCTATTCAACCCCCCTTCTAGAGTATTTCTATATTACTTTGTTTTACTTTATCGAACCTTCAGTTGGTATTAGAGCTTTACTCACTGCTTTTGATCTAACCATCTTGTGAGTTTTCGATCATGTTTGGTGAAGCAAGCGAAGGATTTGCACAGGGAAGGTCTACCAGCAGACCACCATTCTTTGTAGGAAACAACTTTGTCCACTGGATATCATTGATTAAGATGTTCATCATAGACCAAGATTTGGAACTCTGGAACATTATAGAGAATGGGCCAAAGATTCCAGAGAAAGACGGACCAAATGGAACCAAAGTCGCAAAGAAGGAGTCTTAATACATCCAAGCAGATCTTGAACTCATCTCCAAAAACTATAGGGCTATTAACTTACTATATTTTGGTCTTAGCACTGATGAGTTTAACTGTATTTCATCTTGTAGGTCAACTAAAGAGATTTGGGACAAGCTGGTCGTCACCTATGAGGAAACCAGCCAAATGAAGGACACCAAGATCAGCATCTTCCTTCGAAAGTATGAGCTTTTCAAAATGAAGTCTGATGAGTCAATCAAGGCCATGTTCACGCGATTCACAGAAATCACCAACAACCTTGATTCTCTCGACAAGAGCTTTACAAACGTTGAGAAAGTGAGGAAGATCCTGAGATGCCTCCCAAAATAAAAATGGGGTCCTAAAGTAACAGCTATAGAGGAAGCACAGGACCTCACCACTCTACCCCTTGATGACCTACTTGGGAAGCTGATCACTCACGAGATGATCTTTAATGAAGACGATGGAGAACTTCCAACAAGCACCAAGAACTTAGCGCTCAAGTCTAAGAAGGATGAGCCCAAAGATGGATCCGATTCCGAAGATGAGGATTGCGATGAGGATGATCCTTTTGCTCTTATCACAACAGGCCTTGCTCGAATCCTTAAAATGAAGAAACAATTCAACAACAATGATGGATCAGAGTCTTCTAAATTTCGAGGTAAGCCTCAATACAACAAGTATGATAAGAAGACTAAACCTTTGTCTTGTTTTGAATGTGGTGAAACAGATCATCTTGTGAAGGATCGCCCTCAAAAGACAAAGAGACAGTCCAAGAAGGGTGATAAATGGAAAAAGAAAGCCATGGTGGCAACTTGGAGCGATTCTGACTCTGACTCCGATGATGAGAATGCCAATGTTTTTGTCTTATGGCCTCAGAAGATGAATCCCACGATGAGAAGCTTGAGGTAACTGTAAGAAAACTTATGGCAAGTCCAAAAGAGGTATTATCGGAATTCCTTTCTAATATGATTGCCAATGAAGAGAAACTTATTGCCTAGACTAACACTCGTATTAAGAGAAATGTGGACCAGGAAAGAATTATTGAGGATCTGTCTATGAGGGTCAAAAGTCTTGAAGCTTCTTATTCAGGTCTTGACATTAAAGTTAAGACTCTTGACTCAGAGAAATCTCAACTCAAGCAAGATCTCTCCTCTCTAAGAAGTGAACATCATAACTTAGAGAACGAGAAGATCTCCCTGAATAATAAGATTCAAGACCAACAGACAGGCCTCATAAGTTTTACCAAATCCGAAGGCACTTTTGATAGGATGTTGGGTGAGCAACAAAGTTCTCTAAACAAAAGTGGTATTGGGTACAATCCAAAGTTTTTGAAGAAGCAGCACATTACCACATTTGTAAAGGCAAAAGGAAGCAGAACCTCTCCTATATGTCACCATTGTGCTAGAAAGGTACATGTAAAAGAGACCTGCCCCTATAGAAGAAAGG
Organism: Persicaria tinctoria; assembly: GCA_037127255.1. Lineage (NCBI taxonomy): Eukaryota > Viridiplantae > Streptophyta > Magnoliopsida > Caryophyllales > Polygonaceae > Persicaria > Persicaria tinctoria. The sequence goes on along the minus strand of JBANSL010000005.1, from coordinate 25,332,890 downwards.
ATCCATATATCATTCGCAATACATTTCTTGTTCATTTGAGAAAAGAACGGATAACACAAGTTTGGGTCCCAAAAGGCACTATTTTACCAAATATGGTTTATCCCAATAATGGATCCAAATTTGCTTGTTGGTCTACCCACAAAGGTTGATGTTTGTTTTGCAGGAGATCACCAAGGTGAATGAGCACAAATAGATTATTGATAGTGGATGCTCAAGGCATATGAGTGGGAAGAGTTCTCTCTTTCGTGATCTAAAGGAGCAATCCACAGGAACAATCACTCTTGGTGACAAAGGAAAATGTGACATCGTTGGTATTGGTAGCGTTAGGAGTGATTCTAACCATAGTATTAAAAATGTCTATCTTGTGAATGATTTAAAGTATAATTTGCTTAGTGTTTCTCAATTATGTGATATTGGCAACTGATAGCATGCATTTAGGTAGGCATAATAGGATGCATTTAGCATGATTTAGATGTGCATAATGCATAGTTTAAGCTAGATTTGCATTTATACTTGTGTTGTTGGTGGAATCGGAATCTACACGCTTTTATGGATTATTTCAGGTATATGTGGATCCGAATAGGAATGAGGAGGCTCATGGATGAAGGAAGAGTGAAGAGGAGGAGGAAAAGTGAAGAGCCTGGGAGCGGAATCGAAGTTAGAGAGCCTAAGTGAAGAACAAGTCAACAGAAGTTGTCGACAGACATGCTGAATTTGTTTCGCACTTTCTGGAGGCCTCGGTGGTCCGATCGACTATTATGACCATGCGTTGGAAAGTTCTTTCCAATATCTACAACTTTCATGTTGACATCGAGACCAAATTCGAAACGGAAAAATTACTGTAAACAGTAAAAGCCGCCCCGCGGCCAAGCTTGCCGCCCCGCAGCTCGAAGCTCTGTCGAACGATTTCGCTGATCGCCTGGCCGCCCCGCGGCCTGTGGTGGCTGCCCCACGGCCTTCACAGAAACGCCTATTCAAGACTGGACTTTACTTAGGGTTTTTATTAAGTTATTTGGCCGACTTTCTAAAGACTATTTAAGGTTTTTCTAGTTATTATTTTCATGAACCTTATGCACTTTATTCCATTATTGAGAGCGCCGTTGAGCATGAGCAACTAAACTCTCAAGGTTTCGCCTACAATTTGGATCTTTAATTGTTGAATTGTGAGTTTCTTAATCTAGTTCTTATTCATATTCCAATGTTTTCACTTCTTTGTGCTTAATTGCTTGAATGTGTTTTGTTCTCTCTGGCCTGATCAACTAGTTAGAGTAGATTCATTCAATTGCTAGGGTTTTGCAGATTCCTCGTAGCGAACCTTAACCCAAGTCGCAGTCATTTCCCTTTAGGACTCGTAGGACTAATTAGATGTGTAGGAAGTTGAATATATGTTGAATATCGACTCGTAGCTTGATATTATGTGTACCTTGGTTAATTCATAATCTTCATGCTATCTCTAGGTTGAATCTTAACCGTGTTAGGGTTATTTAGAGATAAGGGTTGCTAGGACTCGTAGGACTACTAATTTACCTAAGATCTGGACAAGGACATTGATAGGAAAAGACAAGAACTAGAGGTTGAAACAAGGATGGAATTCATCAATCGAAGTGATAAATTGTAGGTGAACCTATCTCTCTCCACTGCATTCTACAATCTATTTACTTTGTTTGCTTGATTCCGTTTTGATAAAAGGCGGACCTTTTTCACACCCAAAAACCCCCCATATTCTCTATTAGCGATTAGAATTGACACTCGAATTGATAGATTCCCTGTGGATCGATCTCTTGCTTACACACTATACTAGTTGTGAGTTTGAGTATTCTTTGGCAAGAACAACGACAGGTTTTCCTCTTGTCAACAACAATGTCAGATTTAACAAGAAAAGATGTCTAGTGTGCAGAGAAGAGACAGGTGAAGTTATACTGACTGCATATCGTTACAACAATATATACGCTGTAAATGCTGATCAAGTGGCACAAGGAAGCTTAACCTGTCTAAAGGCTTTGACGGACGATCCAAAGCTCTGGCACAGGAGACTCGGTCATGTGAGTCCACATACACTACAGAAACTTGTGACTAAAGGGCTTGTGAGAGGGCTACCTAAGATGGACTTCAAAGGTATTGATATGTGCAATGCATGCACACGAGGTAAACAAACACCTAGCTCTTTCAAACCCAAAAAGGTTGTAAGTTCTTCTAGACCTCTTGAACTTTTGCATATGGATTTATGTGGTCCTATGCGAGTCAAATCTCCCAATGGTAAAAAGTACATGCTAGTCGTTGTTGATGATTTTTCTAGATATACTTGGTTTGCATTTTTAAAAGAAAAATCACAGGCCTTATTTGAGTTTTCAAAACTTTGTAAGGAGTTGCAAACTTTAAGAAACGAGCCCATAGTGTCAATTCAATGTGATCATGGTAGGGAGTTTGATCAACTTCAGTTTGATTTATTTTGCGCTAAATATGGCATCTCCCATAACTTTTCTGCTCGTAGGACACCTCAACAAAACGGGGTTATGGAACGAAAGAACCGCACCTTAGAGGATATGGCCAGGACTATGCTTTTAGAAACTGCATTACCTAAAACCTATTAGGCTGAAGTTCTTAACACAGCTAACTATATTTTGAATCGTTGTCTTATTCGTTCTATCTTAAAGAAAACTCCTTATGAACTTTTCAAAGGCCGCAAACCACTTATATCTTATTTTAAACCTTTTAGCTGTACTTGTTTTGTTCATAACAATGGAAAAGATAACCTTGGGAAATTTGATGCGCGTAGTGATGAAGGTATATTTCTTGGCTACTCCACAAGTAGCAAAGCTTATAAAATCTTCAATAAAAGGACCCAGTTAGTTGAAGAAAGTATACATATTATATTTGATGAATGCAATGACGGTTCTTTGAGTGAAAGTGTTGCAGATATAGATCTTAACATCCATGCAGAGAACGAGGAAGGTGATGATGCTGCTACCAAGAACAAGGAGAAGAGGAACATGGAGGAACATATTGTCAACACTGTAGAATTGGCCCAAGGTGTTGAAGATTCGTCCAAAGCCCTTGGTGTCCAATCCAACAGTGTTGAAACGTAAGAAACTATTGTAACTGAACCTAACAGGACCACGGAGTCAGATGTACCACAAATCAATCCTACTGGTGTGACGAATCAAGGAGCTGAGACTAGCAAAAGGAAATTCAAATACTCCTCATCACACTCATTAAAGGATATCATTTCTGACCCTACTTCTAGTGTTCAAACTCGTTCTAAACTTAAAGATCTTTGTGCTTTTCACGCGTTTGTTTCTCTTATTGAACCAAAGAAGGTAGATGAGGCCCTTCAAGAGCCAGATTGGATCATTACTATGCAAAGTGAGATTAACGAATTTGAAAGAAACAAAGTCTGAACCTTGAAGCCTAGGCCAAAGCATCAATCAGTCATTGGCACAAGATGGGTATTTCGAAACAAGCTAGATGAGAATGGTAAGATCGTGAGAAACAAGGCAAGGCTTGTTGCTCAAGGCTACAATCAAGATGAAGGTATTGACTACGAGGAGACCTTTGCTCCCGTAGCCAGGCTTGAAGCCATTCGTATTTTATTAGCATTTGCATCTTTTATGAGTATAAAGTTATATCAAATGGATGTCAAGTGTGATTTTCTTAATGGTTTCTTATAGGAAGAAGTATATGTGGCTCAACCCCTAGGTTTTGAAAGTTCGGAATTTCCTAATCATGTTTATAAACTTGACAAAGCGCTTTATGGTTTGAAACAAGCCCCAAGAGCTTGGTATGAGCGCTTGTCAAAATATCTTTTAGAAAATGATTTTAAAAGGGGGTTGATCGACAAGACTCTTTTTATCAAAACCAAAGGAAATGACATTTTGGTTATTCAAATTTATGTTGATGATATATTATTTGGTGCTACTAACACATCTTTGTGCAAGGAATTTTCTGACATTATGTGCAGTGAATTTGAGATGAGCTTGATGGGTGAACTCAACTTCTTTTTGGGATTACAAGTTCATCAATCCAAGAAAGAGATCTTTGTCAACCAAAGCAAGTACACTAAGGATCTCTTGAAGAAATTCAAGATGTATCAATCCAAAGCAGCCAAGACACCCATGAGCTCAACATTATCTCTAGATCAAGACAAGACTGGGAAAAGTGTCAATCAAAAGGAGTATCGAGGAATGATTGGATCTTTACTATATCTTACAGCTAGTAGACCTGACATCATGTTTAGTGTGTGCATGTGTGCTAGGTTTCAAGCTAATCCTAAAGAATCTCACCTCGTGTATGTGAAGAGGATCTTTCGATATCTCAATGGCACTAAGGAGCTTGGACTATGGTACCCAAAGAAAAAGGATTTCACATTAATCGGATATTCTGATACAGATTTTGCAGGCTATAAGGTGGATAGGAAGAGCACATCAGGATGTTACCAATTCTTAGGAGCATCCTTGATCAGTTGGCACTCAAAGAAACAAAACTCAGTCGCTCTATCCACTGTAGAAGCCGAATACATAGCAGCTGGAGCATGTTGCTCTCAAATCCTTTGGATAGCTCAACAAATGCGAGATCTTGGCATCAACCTCAAAGGCATTCCCATTAAGTGTGACAATAAAAGTGCCATCTCCATTACAAAGAATCATGTTCAGCATTCAAGGACCAAACATATTGATGTAAGGCATCATTTCATTAGAGACCATGTCGAAAAAGGTGATGTGTCCATTTCCTTTATTTCAACTGATTATCAATGGGCTGACATTTTTACTAAGCCTTTGGCAGAGGACAGGTTCATCTTCATTAGACGAGATATTGGGATGCTTAACAATGATGCACTTTCGTATGGGGAGCTTTTCCTTTACGAAATGGTAGATTACAGATATCGGATCACATATATTCGGTTAATATCTTTTTAGATATTTGATCAAGTATATTTTAAACAGATTTTAAAATTTTATTCATCACATTTTTTGTCTGTTGGGATATTTTTGGAACAAAATAATTTTGGATTTCCCCCCCTATTTTAAAATGGTTAAGAAAAAGATTTGAATTTTGAATTGGAAATTTTTTAAATTGGCAATGTTATGATTACTATCCTTGGAACTCTAAACCCGTCCAATCAACTCCATCACCTCACTCTACTTAAACTCAATTCTGTACCCGACTCCCTCACAAATTCAGACTTATCCAAACCCTTCCAAATTCTCTTTCTTCAACCTCTCAAACTATCCTGAAACCCTAGCTGTTACCTCCATTGCTCCTAAATCAAAGAAAGCTTCCACTCCCAAAAGACTTGGCGCCAGCCCCAAGGGACGCTAGGCCACTGCCACCTCTCCTACACCTGAACCCACTCCTCTAGCCATCGTCCCTGCTGTTGTCCAGAGCACCATCGCTGAGAGCACGACTGCTGTTACCAAGGGCTCTAAAAAACGCTCTGCTAAGAAGCCTCTCAGTGCTAAGCAGAAATAGAAAAAGAAGGTCATCACTGAGGAGGTGGATGAGGAAGAGGAAGAGGAGGATCTCGACGCCATTCTGGAAAGGGATGCAGCCAAGGAAGCCAAAGAAGAAGCTTTAAGGAAGAAGAAGGTTGAAGAAGAGGCCGAGCAGGCAAGGAAGCTTGTCGAGGAGGAGGCTGAGAGAATCAGGAAAGAGGCCGAGGCAGAAGTTCCCACTGAGGAGGAACCAGAGGAAGAAGAAGAGGATGATGATGAGACCGGTGATGACGAGAAAGCTGAAGGCGACAACAATGAGGGGTCCGCTGAGGACTCGGGGTCTGAGGACTAGGAGGAAGAGGAGCCAGAACCTGTTGCCTCTCCTTCTCCTTCTCCTTCTCCCCCGTCTCCAAAGAAGCGGAAAGCCCCAGGAGCTGTCAAGCCTTCTTCTCCAAAGCGCACCAGGAAGGGCACCCTCAGAGGCTTTGAGGCGCCTACCAAGATAGCTGCTCCAACTATTGCTCGCAGAAAGAATGCTGACCCACCCGCCTACATCCAGGTAAACCAATCCTTACCCTCTTCATGGTTTGAAAATGCTGAAACGGCTGGAAAGTGGGTAGATGAGTTTCGAACTCGTATGATTTGTTGTTTCGATTTTTTTAGATCTTGAGTTCTTTGAAGCTTTGAACTTACCTTGCATCTCTCTACTCAAACAATCCCCTGCCTGGACCCTTCTCAACCTTGAATCTGTCTATTATCCTGAACTCACCCGCCTGTTCTACAAAAACCTAAAAGCCAAAAACAAAGTCGACGGTTGGTCTTTGGAATCCATCGTCAAAGGGGTTAGAATCTCGTTCAACTCCATTGACTTTGCTGATTTCCTTGGCCTACCCAGACCTTGTCCACCCTCTCCCGAGAACCCCACAAAAGAACAGTGCATCACCCTTGCTCGATCCAAATATCTCCTACCCGAAACATTCACCAGCACCTCAAAACAGCTAACCCACTCATCCCTTACGTTAGAGGAAAAAATTATCTTCAACATCATTGTTCGTTGCCTCTTACCCCGTCTTAACTCTAGCTCGCTTCTTACTGATTATGCCCTGGTCCTACTTTACCGAATCCTAAATGGCCTTGACCTTGATATGGCCAACACTATCCTTGGATCCATGGCTCATGCTCGAAAAGCCAGAAAATGAACTCCCCTCTCATTTGCCACCCTTTTGACCCATATCTTCAAAGCTTATGGAATCAATTTCAAAAATGAAGAACAACAGCGTCATATATGAAAGTTCGACTCCAAGAGCCTTGAAAAGATTGGCATCACTCGGTCCCCCCAAGGGACTTGGAGTCTTGCCTCTCCTTCAAAAGCTCTTCCCACTGCCTCAGCCGTTGATGAACGCATGGACAACCTGGAGTTGGGCTTGGAGGAAGTTCGCCTGGATCTCAAGGAGCTGCACAAGGAGTTTATGACGGAGATGAGCGGGATAACCAAGCTGTTGCAAGGTCTGTGGACGAGGCTCCCTGATGATGCTTCGGACAATGAAGCTTAACCCTACCCTACCTTAACCTATCCCTTACTCTGAAACATTGCTCGTTTTTGGAAACTATTTCAAAACTTTTCGCTACTGTTTTACCTCCTCCTTTGTTGAAAGACAAAAAGGGGGAGATGATCTTGTGGTTTAGACCTTGAAAACTTTTTTAACTGTTGTGAAGGTCTTGGAAGACCTTGTTTTGTTTTCAGTTGGATGTCTTTTATATTTTCTAACTTATGATCCAACATTTGTCCAACCCATGCAGGTACTTAGTCCGATTTTGCTTTTATTATAGTTGCCTGACTAAGTTGCAGGGATGCACGGGTTTTGTCTTTCATCAAGGGGGAGATTGATAACTCCATCCCTTGATGAAAATCGGAATAAGTTTCAAAGGCCTTGACAGTCTGTTTGTGTCAAAGGTCTTGAAGCTTTAACAGTGGTTATGAAACACAAAACCTGTTCTATATGATATTATGTTCGAATATTATTTTATATTATTATATGCTTCCATTATATTATCATATATAAACTAACCTTTCAGGAAGTATTTTCGAATATTATTTCCTTCCTTATGTTGAAAATTGGAGAAGATTCAAATCGGAAGATCATGGCCTTCGAATTTCCAAAGATAGAAGATCCAACTCAAGCCATGATCAAGTCTAGCCGTTGGTGAAGATCCTTAGGCGCCGATTTGTTTTAATATAACGAAAAGGAAGAAGAAGACAACCATACATTCGTTGAACACAAGCATTCATACACTCAAGCATTCAAAGAGAAATCTGTCTTCTTCGTGTGCTCTCTACTAGTCCCTAAGAGTCAGTATTTTCATTTCAAAGCATTTGAGAGTTACACAGTGAGCTTATAGGATATATCTCGAGAGAGTGTTATACTCAAGAGTTTGTAACTCAGGAAGTAGACACTAGGCGATTGATTCACTAAGTGTAAGAGGATTGTACTAGATAGCTGAGAGAGGTGGGGCTCTTCTAGATTGGTCTAGGACTCAAAGGGAATGTGAGTTGACTAGATTGCAATTGTATAGGAGAGAGACTTCTCGGTGAGCTATTAGGATCCTAAGTCTTGTGAATCAATAAAAGCCGGTTGAATCCTAGGGTTGTGGAAGAACCCTAGGCGGGGACGTAGGCCAAGTTCGTGCCGAACCTCGAAAACAACTCATCGAGTTCTTTATTTACTGGTTTACCTTATTTCCGCACTTGGTTTGATTGTTTAACTTTGTGATTCAGGTTTTCAGAGAAAAGACTAAGTCTAATCTCAAAGGGTTGTGCACGAGCTTCAAAAGTCTTGAGACTATCTGCGAAAAAACGGCATACTCTATTCAACCCCCCTTCTAGAGTATTTCTATATTACTTTGTTTTACTTTATCGAACCTTCAAATAGGGTCGTCGGTGTTTATGAATACAAATTCATAGCTCTCTATTTTGAAGGGTCGTCGGTGTGTGGGCAGTCTGAAAAAGATGTGTTATGCCGTCAGCGCATCTTTTGACTGAAATACTTCAAAATATATTTGAGGGTGTTAATGAAAATAAATAAATTATATTAAATTATGTGAAAATAAACTCAATTTTTGTTTCCTTAAAGCAATCAACGTAAAATATATAATATAAAATTTTGAAATAATTATATGATTCTAAGAAAAATATAATAAATGAATTTACTTAATTAAGTTAGATCAATAAGATTTTCTCAAAGAAAATTTAAATAAAATTTACTTAATTAATTATAATTTTTAAACAAAGGAAACGGGCCATTAAAAGGTTTCAGCCCAAATCACTAGGAGTCAGCTTCTTCTGCCCGCTCGTGCATACAACAATATACGGGTATCTTTAAAAAAAATATTATCCAGTTATAATATTATTATGTGGATGTATACCTCTTTAGATATTTTTATTTTATACATGGAGCCCAATGATATGATTCATATTTATTGTATTGGTGGATACCACACAAATGATATCAGTTTACAATCTTATATTCTTCTCCTTTATGTTCAGTTAGAAACCACTTTTAAGTCCCACCCGGAAGCGAATTTGGATAATAAGCAAACCAACAACAATCAGCCCGCAAACCAACGACCAACCGATAATATCCAATCCGGAAACCAAACAATCAAGCAACCACAAACACAGATAAACACACAAATATTGGCACAAGATTTACGTGGGAAAAACCCTTTCTAACCAGAGGATCAAAAAACCTACCTTCCGCCCACCAGAGCAACCAATCAACTAATCAACAAACCAGTACAAGTGTTTAACAATTCAGTCTCTGGCCGAGACAAATAAACATAGAGATCTCAAACACCAATCTAAATACAACCTGGATCTAGAATGGATTCCTCTCCAAAAACCTAGTTAAACACTTGTAATCAGATTAGATTTCAGGAGGAGAAAATACCTATCAACAAACACCCATTGTTGACTTGCCGAAGGAAGGAGACTGATCACCAGATCAAGAGACGATACATCCGCTCGAATCTCCTACCTTTGTTCTCCCTTCTCCCTCCTCTCTCTTTTTCTTTCTCCCTCCTTTCTTTGTATTGCTGGCGGCACAAACTCTTGGAGCTCTCTTGCTCTCTCCTCGTGCTCCTCAAGACAAAGGCAAATATTATTGCCTTTTGTCTTATCAAATAAGCAATAAATATTCACTTTGGGTTGAACCCTTCTTGGGCCACTTGGCCCAACACAATTTTTTTTAAATCAAACGTGCTTTCATTCCAAATCTAATTCCGCCAGTTCAAAAACTTTGGCTGGAATATCACTTACAAACGTTTATTCATCCCTGATACTAGGACAGATACGAGCTACAAAGTGAACTACGGCATTACCCGATCTACGAACATGCATAAACTGACATGACACAAACGAATACGCTAAACAACGAATATAAGACAATATACTTCCTAGATAAGATAAGTCGATTGAGGTGGAACGAATGCCAGAAACTACCACAAGAGAGTCCGACTCCACTTCAACAGATGTAGCGCCCATCGCGAGTACCTTCAAGAGCCCAGCAATGATGCCCATCACCTCAGCCTCATCAGGCCGCTAGTCCCCTTTGCAACGTTCCACTGCAGCAAGACTAACAAAACCATAGGAATCTCGAACCACCACACCTAGACCAATGGCCTTGGGTCCCAGAGACGCCGCGTCCGGGTTCACCTTGACAGTCCCATGCGATGGAGGCACCCAGCTCGACTTCAGCTCAACACCCAACCACGGCACAGTTTATAATCTCATATTCTTCTCCTTTCATTTTTCCCTACTTTACAAAACTTTATCAGCACCCTAGTTTCTAAAAACCCAACTCCATAAAATCCACTATCTCAAACTCTGATAGTAATATTCAATGGCATCCGAAATTCCACCGCCTCTCCATCAGATCAACTCCAGAAAGTTTAATAAACACCAAATGCAAAATTTGTTGTTTCTCAGCTCACCGAAGAGAGCCACTCCATCCACAATTCCCAATCTCACACAAGCAAAGCATCCTTGGGCTTGTCTTCGCCAGACGCAGGGCTTGAGAAGGTGGTGAGATAGTTCCGAGCGTAGTCGAGCGGCTGCTCGAGCGGGCGCCTGGCGGACGGAGGTGGAAATTAAGGATTGGTGATTTTTGGATCGAAGTAATAGACCTTGAGTTTGAGTTGCGGGAAAGTTGACCGAAATCCAAACATAACCGCCCCTCCGACTCCTCCACAGTCACCCCTTCCGTCGCCGCTGCCTCTCCTCCAAATCCAAAACCGAATTGTCTATGAAAACCCTAACTATCGACGCCGACGATAAGAAAATCGACGTTGTCGATCTCCCCAGGCCGGAGGTCATCCGCCGGCTCCACTTGCTCAAGCAACCGGTTACTCTCTCCGGAGATGACGACAGAGCCTGCGCAAATCAAAGGAAGAAGACGATTGATTTTGTTGTAAATATTTATTAATTACAAAACCAACCCTAAAATTATTAAAATTGCGGATTGGCGGGTACTTTTCTGATAAATAACAAAAAAGACAAAAACTTCTAGGATTACAAGTTTTGTCCTTAGTGAATTTTCCGATGAGTTGAACATCTCTTCCCAGAAGCGATGAGATTTAGCGGGTGAAGTAGATAAACACATCTCCTGAACAATATATATGTATACATAAATTATATCAATCCCCAAAGTTGACCCTATAGTTCTGCACCGTCGTTGAGGTAAGTACAATTTGATTTTCAAGAAGAAATAACTTGTTAATAGTTTTTATGCCATAAACATATGTGGTTTTATATTGACAAGGATTATTTATGTCATTAATGTTAATAAAAGCTATCTATTGGAGGAAGAGTGTAAATGATCCAACACCTTTGATTTTTGTAAACTCTTCCATTTTTTGTTTGCTATTAGTTTGATTTGGCTATTTTAAGGTACATGAAATCTTTATTTTCTTTCTCTATTTGATTTAATTTGCATTTTATTTATATGAATATGCATTGGAAATGTTTCTTGAAGAAACAATTATGGGTAGATAATGCCAATTATATTCAACAAATGATGATTTAGGAGAAGAGTTTGAAGCACATCCTTGTTAAATTGTGTGAAATTGATCAAATTATTTCACGAGAGTCCGAAAACTCTTTATTTTTAGATCTTGTTCTTAATCTACTTGGTATGGTAGAACTGGAATAAATAGATAGTTAAATGACCTATTGTTCATAACAACCTCTTTTATTGTCAGATGCAATATATATTTTTACCTCTAGCAAAGGACATAAAAAGGATATGATGCACGCAACCGTTGTTAAAATAATGGTCATAATTTTGAAAATGATTATAGATAATCATGTATGAGTCGACTCCCATGTAAAGTAGGATGTGGAAGAACAAGTCAAAGATGATGGTTTACCTAATTTGGATTTATAATCTCCCGAACTATGAATGGATGATAGTATAAAAATGTTAGAATGGTTTAGAGCTTGGTATATGATGATATAGAAAAAGTGAAGTTTTCGGGATGAAATAACAAATGAGTATTTGTATAAAGTCTATACATGACATAATTAAACCTTATACATAGCTACAGAAGAGCATCAAAATTAGTTCTCGAAGAACTGTTGATATAATCAAGCAATAAATTCATATGAGAAAATGGCTCTAAAAGAGCATCAAAATACTCCGAAAGAAAGGAGTAATGACAGATAAATTGGGACCGTGAAAGCCGATAATTGCGAAAAGCAGTGGGTTTTACTCTAGTTGAGGATGTCAAAAAAAAGATCCGACATATAATAAATAGATTATCCATGTTGGCAATATGGATGTAGTATGGAAATGCTATCAATAAAATTGATTTGTTGGATAAATGAGCATTGAGAAGTCGACAATTAAATCGACCAAGTGAAGTCATTACTTATGACATTATCATTTAGGATAATGCTAACACGTGGAATGACCCAGTAGAGTCGTCAAGAATAGCTAATAAGCAGGCATGAATATCAAGAGATTGATTCGATTTCGGTCAACAATAGAATAAATTCTCCTTTGTAATTTATCTCTAGGAGAGAGCTTTATATGTTGCATGGAAGAGAAGTGAACCAAAAGTTCAATTAACTATATAGCAAACATGCTGGTAAAAGCATTAGTAAATGCAAAAGATAGTGACAAAAGTCATATTAAAATGATAAATTGGATTCTCAGATAAGTTGAGTAGTACTATTTTGGACCCGTAGCTCCAATATTAAAGATGGGAAATCATTTGATTATGAATGAATGTCCTTACAAAACACTAAGAGTGTAATGCGATTGGTTTATTGAACAACTCATAAGATTTCCAATAAACAGAGGATTAGTTGGAAATGATTTGAAAGCTCTAAAAATATCTCAACATGTAGTTTGAGTGTACACAGAGAGATATATTACAATATCAAGACAAGTGATATTTTCATCTTTGATTAGATTGTGAAAGTATATTAAGCCCAGAAGTGCCATGTCTTTATAAAATTGGTGATTTATATACTAAATTGAGGGGGAGAAAAGTTGTACTCTTTTCCTTAACTTTGATTTTTGTCCCATTTGGATTTTTCCAAAACAAGGTTTTTAATGAGGTAAATCCCGTCATAAGGGTACACTGTATATCGCAAATTCTACAAAGTAATAATTCATGCAAAGATGGATTATTTAAGCAGGAAGTTTTTGTACCTATAGCTCTAACATTGAAAAGTGTAGTATCAATTGGTTTTACGTGGGTGTTCGTACAAAGAAAAAATAAAGCCAAATTGATTGCACAAAGCCTATTAAATGTTACATGAGAATGTATTCACCAGGAGTGAATATAATTTTGGCTCCAATTGTAAGTGACGGATGTTTTAGGTGCATACTCATATAAATGGAAAGGATAGATTGAAAATGCTTGAAGCATTAGTATCAAAGTCCTATCACCTACAGTTGGTTAAAACTCCTTATTGGAGTACCTGAATGACCTATAATTGTGAAAGTGGTGACATTTTATTAGGCCCCGAATAACCATACAAAGTTGTACTCTTTTCCTTAATCTTGGTTTTTATCCAACTAGGTTTTTCCAAGGTAAGATTTTTAACGAGGCAACTTAAGCACCATTTAATACATCAGATTCCCCAGATCAACAATGAAAAGCACACTAAGTCATGAAGTACCTTATGCGTGTGCATCCAAAGCAGCTCAACGCCAGTACATGGAAGTAAAGCGTGTCAAAGTAAATCATGAAGACATTCCAACTTATACACATCAAAGACAATGTTGAGATTCGACCATAAGTTCATGAAGACGACGTCATTAAGAAGAATGAGAAGACTTCGAGAAGGATGTTGAATTCATGGGGAGTATACATGCACTGCACTCTTTTTCTATTCGATTAGGTTTTTATCCCAATGGGTTTTCCTAACAAGGTTTTTAATGAGGCAGAACATCAACAATGTATGTAGAAGGCTACTCTGTCTTTTTCCTAAGCTATGGTTTTATCCCATTGGGTTTTGCTAGCTAGGTTTTTAACGAGGCAGTTGGCGGAATACAGATTGTACATCCAAGGGGGAGTGTTATTATATTATTATGTGGATGTACAATGATATACACTTTACTTAGATAGAGTTTTACCTATTTAGATAGATTTATCTTTTACTTGGAGCCCAATGATATGACTCATATATATTGTATTGGTGGATACCCCACAAATGATATCAGTTTATAATATCATATTCTTCTCCCTTTTATTCTTGCCCTAATTTACAATACCTTAGATAAAGAAGATTTCATTTCGAATTATATACACACAATCGCTCAAATCACAGGATTTGATTTTTTAAAATTTGAAGATAACATTGAAGCCTACCCATATGTATTTAATGCTTATCCTAAAGCTCTCCCAATCATCCTCTTCAGTCGCTCAAAGTACCCATCCAAACACACATTGCTCCTCCCGATCCGATTGTACTCGATCACAAATCTGAAGACCACAAACTAACGACCACCAAAAATATGCTCTACCATCACCCAGAAGATAACCCTGAAAGCCCTAAGACCGCATCTTGCCGGAATGTTACTGGAATCGTTGCCGGAAGTTTCTGCAGAATCATGATCGACAACCTACCTGTCGGGCTTCTCCACCACCACCACAGTGCTCCGATGCCACCTATTTTGACTCCTATGTTCACTCTGCAACACCAATGTCGACCCCAACTATTCTCTTTCTCATAACTGCTTCGAGGAGCTCGCACCACAGCCCGAAGTTCACTAGTGAATAGATTTTTTCACCTTTCCTGAAATTCTATTTTAGGGTGTCTTTTTGTAATTCCTTCAATCAGAGGATCTTAATTCATATAAATCTTTTCTTTTCAAATCTATACCATACCAAGGGATCTTTGTTTTGAAATTTGGACGTTTTTTAGTCTTTTTGGGTAAGATACACTCCGTTTCTCGCGATTTATCGAGTTTTGACTAAGTATTCAATCTTATACTAATCAATTTATCATATTTCTTGGGTACAAATTTGGGTTCTTTCGAAAGAAAGCTAGGGTAAGTTTACACTTTTTGAAAGATACAAGGCCATTTTCGTAATTTATGAAAAGTTATTAATATCTTTGTGAAAATATGTAAAATCTCAAATGCCATATTAAATTATTATCCTTAACCTCGCTGAACCATTTTGTTGAGTTAAGGCAAGTGGTTGTGGTTCAATTAGTAAATTTTTGTAAATTTTGTGTTTTTTCCGTAATTTTTCCTTTTGTGTCTTATGGTAAATTCCATGCTATGCAAGTCAGATGAGTTTTTTGCTATTTACGAACCCGTTAATATCACGAAGCATGAAAACTCTTTCATGTGCTCTACTCCAATATTTTTACTTCTCATATTAGTGCGTCTTGTAGTGTCTGGCTTGGATACTATTGCGGGTACGGGTCATTCGGAAACTCTCTCTCAACCTAGTCGGGGAAAGAGAGCGTACAATGGGACCCCCTAGACCCTACTCTAAGCGGGATATACTGGGCTTGTTGTTGTTGTTGTTGTTGTTGTTGTTGTTGTATGAAAACTCAAGCAATTATAATTTGATCTCATAATTTAATTTGTTCATTTTGTTCTTTCACGCTAGTTAAGTGTGGTATATTATTTGTCTTAGATATCCATGCTTGTCGTTTACTTTATTTCGTGCACTTTATAGCTTCTAAAGTGTACAATATGCCTTGTGTGCTCACCTAAGATGAAATTGTATATTAGTTAACATAAAGTGTGTTATTATATATTATTTTCAGGCCCGGACCTGAGGCGAGGTCCAACATGCCGTCACTTCAGGCCCAATCTCACTTAGGGGCCCAACACCCATATATATATATATATATATATATATATATATATATATATATATATATATATATATGTATGTATGTATATGTATGTATGTATATGTATGTATGTATGTATGTATGTATGTATGTATGTATGTATGTATGTATGTATGTATGTATGTATGTATGTATGTATGTATGTATGTATGTATGTATATATATATATATATACACACATATATATATATATATATACGTGTGTGTGTGTGTGTGTGTGTGTGTGCGCGCGCGCGCGCGCGTGTGCGTGTGTGTGTGTGTGTGTGTGTGTGTGTGTGTGTGTGTTTACTTCAAATGTAAAAACTCCTTATTGTGTAAAATGAGCCTAACGTGTAAAATCTCCTTAATTAACATAACTGAACTCGGATTAGTGTTAAATTGAAGCGTTGGGCCTGTTTCTCGTTGGGCTTTATTTTTTTAAAGCCCGTTTCCTCTCTTTCCGTTGCGTTTAGATCATCTCGTCATCTCCGTTCTTCCTTTCTTTCTCTCATTCGCTTTATCGTTCATCTGTGTCCTTGATCTCCGGCGAGCTTCTTTCTGTGTCTTTGTAGTCTTCGTTTCACTATGTCAAGTTCATCAGTAGGTACGCGCAATGATTCGTTGTTATTCGCTCCTATTTAAGTTGTCCTGTTTGTTAGGGTTTCGATTTACTTCGAAATTGTGCGTTTTTATGTCTTGCCCTTATATTCAGCGATTTTTCGCCTCATTGCTGTTATTTGTGTAGTTGTTCTTTTCCTTTTCTTATTCAAGCTGTTTCGTTTTGTTATTCCTCTGATTTATGTGTTTTTTGTTATCATAGTTTTTGTTTTATACTCTTTTATGATCATAAGTGTTTGCTATTCTTAATATTCATTGTGTATTTGTGTGTATACTTTCTTTGTTGTTCGGTTTATGTTTGTTTTTGGTGTTCATTTAATCTTCTTTGTAGATTTTATATATTTATTGATAATTAGGCTCAATTTAGTTGTCGTTAGTATTTGTTGTCTTTTTATATTTTTCTTTTTTTTTTTGTTCCTTATAGGGAAAAGAACAAGGTCCAAGGTTGGTGGTGAAGCTCTAGCTGTTGTTGCTTATCGATCAAAACGTGTTAAGAAATCTCGGCCCCCTCGCTCTGTTCCTAAAGCTATTGATCTGGCACGTGATTCTCCTGGGTTTTCTGTATCCGACGGGGAAGGGGTGTCACCTGATGTTGAATCACAAGATAATGTCCCTCTAATACGTAAATCAAGGGGAGTTGATACTAGTGAAGGTTGTTTATCCAAAGATGCTTCTGTAGGCCCTAGCACTGAATTTTTGTCTACTAATCCCCAGCATAATGTAACTGATGCTGTTCCTGTAGCAGCTGATGTTTTCTACAACAGGCCAACCACCTGTTGTAGAAAATTTGCAATCTAAAGGGACTAATGTTCAATCAGTAGCCTCTGATGTGCCCCTCCAAACCACAAATGTCCCCCAAGATGTTGGGGCTGGTGCTGTTTTCGTTAAGAAGCCGCGAGTTAGAAGGGCTAATCAATACCCATCCTTGAAAACAAGGTCAAATCCTCGTGCGTTTGTCTGTGCATTGGGTAGATTTACTGATAAACAAAAGGAGTGTATTAAGCGGATTGGTTTTGGTTCTTTGTTGGATTTGGAAATTTAGTATCTCCCCTTGTGTCTTTGTCATTGGTTGGTCGAGCAGTTTGATGCCGATCGATGTTGCTTGGTATTGGCTGATGGTAGTAGGTTAGATATTACTGAGCTTGATGTGCATATTACAATAGGCTTGCCTATGGGCAAGAACTTGATATGTAGGAAAACTTCTAAAGAGAAGTCAGATGTTCTTACGAAGTGGAAGAGTTCGTTTTCTGCTGGTGATTCCATTAATCCTTCTGTTCTTATTGATCACATGGTTGCTGATGCTGATGTCGGTGATAAATTTGTCATCAACTTTGCTGTGTTATTTGATTCATTGCTTGTGGACATTATCCAAAATGGCAATGTTAATCACAATTTGGTTAAAGTCTTATCTGGGACTGAGGACTTCAAAGAATTGAATTGGTGTGCTTTTGTTCTTGAAAGCTTAGTTGATTCCAAAAAAATTTGGGAGAAGAACAAAACCAGTCAGTTTAGAGGTCCTATTCTCTTCCTCATTGTGCGTATTTGTTTTTCCTTTTTTCACCTTCTCATTTTCATTCAATACTTTTATGATTTGTTATTATATCATCCTCTCTTGTGTTTATTATAATTTGGTTTCTTATGTGTTTGTTGTTGTTGTTTGGTTGTGTTTGTTAGCTGTTGTATATTGATAGGGTGAAGTTATTCTCAAGTACTTCGTCGAGGAGAGTAACTCGGTCTTTTCCTGTTTTTATGGGATTGACATCACCTATGCTTCGTCAGCGCGAAGACGATGATCTTTCCAGTGGAGGCTTTGGACGTGGCAGAATTGAGGACGTCAATCTGTTCCTATATATAACCCCAAAATCTCCATGCGCTGCCCCTTCAGATGCTCCTACTGACAATCCACAAGTTTCTGGAAAAAAATCATCTCCTATTGAGGTTCCTGCTATTTTTTATTTATAGTCTATTTTTTTATAATATTCATGGTGTTTTGTTTGATTTTGTTTATCTTTGTTTGTGTGTGTGTTTGTGTGTTTTCTTCCCCTTGTAGAATTTTATTCAATCCTTTGCTCAAAAAACTGCTGCTCTTGCTACTTCCATATTTGATTTTGTTGATTTGGCTGATAAAATTCCTCTTGAATTTAGAGAGAATGAAATGGTAAAAACCCTTAGTAATGCTGCAAAGAAGCTGATGGGTTTGGAGTTTGAGGGTGTTAAGGTTGCTTCTCCTATCGTAGACCATTCTAATGTTGGCAACCCTCCTGCTTCTGAGTGGATTTCATCCCAAGATCCTTTATGGTCAGTTCCTGTGTTTTTGGATGCTCTTACACAAATTGAGTTAGCTTACATTAATAAATGTAAGATGCAATCGTCTGGTCAGACTGATCAACCTTTTTGTTCAGCTGGTAATGTATCTGGGGGTGGGCTTGGTGGTGGTTGTTTTGAGAGTGAATGTGATGCTGGAAAGAAGGGTGATTCTGCAGTCTCTAAGGGTAAGGGGACTATGCCTATGAATCTTCCCGATGAGCCATCCTTTGATATATTTGGTTATGATCCTGCTTTCCAATCTCAAAAAGATATTAGAGATGCACCGTCTGTTGTCGTGGGTGTCCCTGGTGTTCCTTCCTCTGTTGTCAATATTGCCAAAGAATATTCTGGTGGAGATGCTGCTTCTTCTTTAGGCATATCAACATCAAGTGACATTCAGTGTGCAACCCCTAAAGTGTATAAAAAGAAGCAAAAATCTCCTGTTGTCATGCCTTTACGTAGGTCTACTCGAGGTTGTCCTGCTGATCAAAATGAGAAAGATGTTGGAGGTAAGAGGGTTTCAAAACCTGCTGATTCCTTGAAGAGTCCTTACTATTCCAGGGTTGTTGATGTGAATGAGCGTGTGTCTGACATTGAGCGTTTCATTTGTGCATATTTGTCTAAGAAATCAGCTTCTGATGTGTAAGCCTTTTTTCCCCTTTTTCTTTGTTTTTTCTTTTTTTACTTTAGTTATTTTATTATATTTAAGTTTATTTGAGTTATATGTATTTTTTATAATTTGTTCTTTGCCTATTGCAGTGAAGTTCTCTTTAAGAATTCGTCTCTTGAAGTTATTAGAGCTGATTTTAAATCACTTGAAGAAGATTTTGAAGTCGCTTTCTCTGTTGTGAGGGCATGGGCTTCTGTCCTTAATTACAAAGAACAATACAGAAGTGTTGTTTCTCCATCAAGGCTTTTTATATCTCTTGATTCGTCTGTAAGTTGTATTTGTTGTTCCTTACTTTTTTCTCATTCTACATGTGTTTATTTCCTTGTTCTTTATTTTGTATTTTTTTCCCATAAATTTGCTCCAAACCCCCCTCCGGGTGATTTTGCTGAACGTTTCACAAAACTTGGTATCCATGTTGACTCTGTACTGGACGCTGCTCCTCACATTCGGTTGAAAGATGTTGATATGGTAATTGTTTTTTTAATACTTTTTTTGTTTTATCTCCCCCACTCTCTTTCTTACTTTATTTGTTTTCTGTTGACTTGTTTTCTTTATATTTGTGTTAGTTTGTGTTCGGTTTGTATTACGACTCAATCTATTGCATGGTCGTCTTTAATCTGAAAATGCACGAACTTCAATTCCTTGATGTGTCAAGTGATACTCGCGCTTCTACTTGTATCTTCCAATATACAGTTGGCAATTTGGTTAGTTTTCAAACTTATACGTCACTTTTTTACTCTTTGCGGGTTTTTTTCCTTATATTTTTTAGTTTATCATTTATAGTATTTTCCTCTTCTTTTTTTTTTGCAGCATAATTTCTTGATTAAATATTTGAAGTCTAATGGATTATCAAAGAAGGCAGAATTAGTTTCTATGCTTCAGCAATCACCCATTTGTCTTCCTTGGGCTGGTGAAGAAAAGCGTCCCCATTCTTGTGTTTGCATGATGCGCCATATGGAAGCATTCGTGGGTTTGGAGAAGGGATTCAAGTGTGTTTTTGACCACGGGACTGACAAGAACATCTCCAAGCTGCGTGTGAAGTACATGACTGATATAATTTGTTCTGATGTCAACGAACTTCGATCTGAAATTTCAGCTCAAGCTAAGGCACATGCATCCTTGACCTTAAAAGGTGTTCAAGCTCTAAAACTGCGGTTGGATTGATTCAGTAGGAAAGAGTAGTTAACAAACATTAGTATTTTGCTGGGCATTCCGTACTTTTGAGGGTATACAAATTTTGTGTTCTACATGTGTTGTAATGTATAACCCTTTATGATTCCCTTTTTGGGTTACCTTTGTCTATCTTACTCTATGTTTGTACGCTTGGTGATGTTGACATTATTAATATTGTTGTGTTTTTTTAATGCTTGAATTCGAATCTTTATGCGTTTTATATTTAATTTTAATCGTGCACACATTTCTTTATGTTGTGACTTTACTATATAGTCATGTGCTGGCCTAATATTAATATGTGCAATTATATGATAATTATGTGCACCCTGAATACCCTATTGTGCATATGCTATATGATGATCTATTTTTTATAACCGAAGTGCTTATCTATTCAGGATTTTAGGTTGATGTCTCTTTTTCTGTTTGGTTTCTTATATTGGTCTGGATTCTTATTTTTTATTTTATTTTAATGTAATTTTTTATTTTTCATTTTTGTCAATATATTTTACTTTGTGTGCGTTTTATATTATTTTTTCCTGCAATAGTGCAAAAGCATCTCTTTTTTGTGCAATTATATTTGTATTATGTGCAGTTATAAATGTCCCCACTATAATATGTGCACTCATATTGTTGTTTTGTGCAATTACACAACCTTATTGTGCAAAGGCAACACCTGTTTTTTATGTATGTAACATTGTGTTTTTACTTACCTAATTTTCATTAACTCTATTTTTTTTTAGTTGTAGTAATTTTATTTTACTTTGTTTGTAATTTATAGAATTAAGAATTCACACTTTAATATAATTTTATTTCACTTGCCCTGTAGTGCACTTGTATTCTCTTTTTGTGCAATTACAAATCTATTATGTGCTGTGTTAAAATGCATTTTAGATAATGTGTGCCCACAATATCGTTTTGTGCAACTATAACACTTTATTGTGCATATTTTAATTATAATGTTATTTTCATAATTACTTGCCTTTAAATCTATTATTATTTTTATTTTTTGTTGGTTTTGTCAATCCATTGTTCTTTGTGTTATTTTCATATAGTTTAAATATCACATTTAAGTCCAATTATTATTCTGTTATTGTGCATTTGTAAACCTGTATTGTGCATTTGTAATATTGTTCTGTGCAATCCTAACAACTTATTGTGCTTAGAAATCAATATATTGTGTAAACAAATCATAGTTTATATTTATAATATTAACTGATATTACATTTATTTTTAAGACAGTTACATGTCAAATAGACTCAAATCTACAAGTAAAATATGATCTCTTCTGAATGTCCTCCCTCCTCCTTGCTCTTGATCGCCTCTCTTGTAAGAACGTCTGCTGTTATCCTCCTCCTCTTTTCTTCATCTTCAAATACCTACCTGTTCCAATCAATCACATAGGCAAATATACTACAATACATATGTTATAAAATAGGTGAAGACTCCACCTTGATTATAAGATCTTGAGAACTAACGTGCAGGTGATCTAAAGGATGATGAAAGACAAAAAGGCTGGGTTTCAAGGTCTTGAAACCCAGACTAAAATGTTTTGATCACTTATGCATTTGTCTAGTACAATTTGTTCTTTTACAGGAAAGAAATCGAGGCCAATATTTTTGGGCCTAAATTATAATGGGCTTTATATTGGGCTTGTGATGAGACTTGGGCTTTATCGGTTTATGTTTAAATCTCTCATCTAACCCATTTTATGTACTAGATACATTGTGTATATTCTTTCTTGATTTCACCTTTTTATACAAGGAAAGAATTGATCCATGGCTGATCATACTTGATCATGAAGAAAGTCTAAGGAACATCTTGGAAGGCACACAAGGATTTGTTTTGAAAGGAATTCAAATGTCGATCTGTTTTGGAAGGAATTCAAATGTCTTGGAAAGAATTTGAAATTCAAACGGTTCTCCCTCCAAGAAGCTCTACAAGGATTTCAACTATAAAAGGACGAAAGCTAAGAAGGATGAAACACACAAGCAATCACGCAAGCATTCATAGCATCCTAAAGCATTCGTCAAGTTTCTCCCACATTCTCATAAAGCTTAAGTTGGTGATCATTGTTTAAGTGTTGAGAGAAACACTAGCGCTTATTGTACAAGTCATTTGTTTTACACTTAGAGTTGTCATACTCGATCAAAACACACTTAGTGTGTGGTGTGAGCTTTTATTTCACTTGTAAGTTTGAGAGCTAGAATAGAAGCGGTGATGCTTTGTATAGAGAAAGGGAAGTTTCTCTAGGAAGTTCTAGGCTCAAAGGAAGTGAAATAAGAAGTGTTTGAATCCTACGGATTGGATAATCCTAGGCGGGGACGTAGGCAAGTTGGTGCCGAACCTCGTTAACAATTCGTGTGTTCATCTTTTATATTCCGCATTTACTTGGTCATATTCGATTTTACCTTGTCAAGTTCTGATAGCCTATATCAAGGTCTTGACAAGTTGCAGTAAATTTCTATTGTTGCGAAAATCATCCATACTCTATTCATCCCCCCCCCCCCCTTCTAGAGTATTATTCATCGCCTTATAGACTCTTCAATTGGTATCAGAGCTTGGCTCACTGTTTTGATTTAACAATCTTGTGAGTTTTCAGCATGTCTACCATAGGTGATGGAGGTTTTGCTCAAGGAAGGTCAACCAATAGACCTCCACTGTTCTGTGGCAATAACTTTGTCCACTGGAGATCACTATTGCAAATGTTCATCATTGATCAAGACCTTGAGCTATGGGGCCTGGTCAAAAATGGACCACACGTTCCTAAAAAGACCGTCGATGGAAAGCAAGTTGATAAGATTGAGTCTGAGTTCGACCAGACTGATCTTGAGAACATTGCTAAGAACTACAAAGCTATGAATATATTATATTGCGCTCTCGATGCTAATGAGTTTAATCGTGTCTCAGCTTGCAAAAGTGCCAAGGAAATTTGGGATAAACTTTTAGTTACTTATGAGGGCACAAGTCAAGTTAAAGAGAGTAAGATTAATATCTTTCTCAGGCAATACGAACTTTTCAAGATGAATCCTGATGAGACAGTAAAGGAGATGTTCACGAGATTCACTCAAATTGTTAACAACCTCGACTCACTTGGGAAAACCTTCTCTAACCCAGAAAAGGTTCGAAAGGTTCTAAGAAGCCTTCCAAAAACCAAGTGGGGTCCCAAGGTTACTGCAATTGAGGAAGCTCAAGATCTCTCTACACTTCCATTAGATGATCTTCTCGGAAAACTTATCACTCATGAGATGATATTAAACGAGGAAGATGGAGAATTACCCTCAACAACAAAGAACCTTGCTCTCAAAGCAAAGAAAGATCACTCACAATCTGAGAGTGATGAATCAGACGACGAAGATGATCCCTTTGCTCTCATCACAAGAGGATTAGCTCGAATTCTGAAGATGAAAAAGCAATTCTCCAACAGAGAAAATACTGATTCATCTAGATTCAAAAGCAAGTCTCCCAACATGTCAAAGAAGCCAAAAGTGCTAACATGTTTTGAGTGTGGAGAGACAGATCATCTCGTGAAGGAGTGCCCTATGAAGAAAAGAAATAAGTTCAAAAAATATGAACAAAAGAAAAAGGCTATGCTTGCAACCTGGAGTGACTCAGATTCATCATGTGAATCAGACACCGAAAAAGAACAGGCTAATCTCTGTCTTATGGCCGACCACGAAGGATCACAGACTCAAGACCTTGAACAAGTGGTAAGAAATCTAATGTCTAGTCCTCCCGATGTTCTTTCTGAAGTCCTAAGAAATATGATTTCTAATGAAGATGCCTACAACAGTGAAATCAACATCTTGAAGGAAAAGCTGATAGATCAACAGAAATGCATCAATGATATGTCGCTGGAAATGAAAAATCTTGAGACATCTCGGATAGCCCTTGACATTAAAGTCAAGACCTTGAGCTCAGAAAACTCTGATCTCAGGAAAAGCCTCTCCTCTCTAAAGAATCGTAATGAGGATTTAGAGAAAGAGAAGGCAAAGCTATCCGACAAGTGTCAAGACCAGCAGACTTCACTCATTCAATTCACCAGATCTAAAGCTAATCTTGATAAGATGTTAGGTGAACAACAACTCTCTATAAATAGAAGTGGTATTGGATACAACAAGAACTTTCCAAAGAAACCTATTACCACTTTTGTTAAAGCTAAAGGCTATTGGCGTTCACCTACTTGCTTCCATTGTTGTAAGAAAGGGCATGTTAGAGAAACTTGTCCATATAGAAGAAAGGATCCCTACATCATTAGAAATACATTTCCAGTTCGACTTAATGAACAGATAAAACAAGTTTGGGTTCCTAAAGGGACAAGACTACCCAACATGGTCTATCCTCATTATGAATCTAAAACTATGTATTGGTCTTGCCGGAAAGGTTGATGTTGGTATTGCAGGATATCATCAAGAGCAAAGAGCCAAAATGGATAATGGACAGTGGATGCTCACGACACATGAGTGGAAAGAAATCACTATTTCAAGATCTTAAGGAACAAACCACTGGAACAATTACTCTTGGTGATAAAGGGAAGTGCAACATTATTGGTATTGGTAATATTGGTAATTCAGAAAGTTGCATTAAGGATGTTTATCTTGTTGATGGATTAAAGTATAACCTCTTAAGTGTCTCTCAGTTGTGTGACAAAGGAAACAAAGTTGGCTTTGACAGACACAAGTGTGAAGTCAGAAATGAAGAGACTGATGATCTAATTCTCACTGCTCACAGGCACAACAACACTTACGCTGTAAATGCTAATCATATTACAGGTACAAAACTCAAGTGTCTCAAGGTCTTGACAGAAGATCCCAGCCTATGGCATAGAAGACTAGGTCATGTAAGCATGCACACCCTCAATAAACTCAAAACAAGAGATCTTGTGAGAGGTTTGCCTGATCTAAACTTCAAGAAAGAAGATCTATGCAATGCATGCACAAGAGGCAAACAGACACGCAGTTCCTTTAAACCTAAAAAGGTTGTAAGTTCCTCTCGTCCTCTTGAGTTGTTACATATGGACTTGTGTGGACCTATGCGAGTCAAATCTCCAAAGGGCAAACAATACATCCTGGTTATTATTGATGATTTCTCTCGTTTTACATGGATCTCCTTTTTAAGAGAAAAATCAGAGGCTTTGCTCGAGTTTTCTAAACTTTGCAAAGAGTTGCAGACCTTGAAAAACATACCTATTGTCTCCATTAGGAGTGATCATGGTAGAGAATTTGATCAACTTAAGTTTGATTTGTTCTGTGCTAAGTATGGAATTTTTCACAACTTTTCAGCACCTAGAACTCCTCAACAAAACAGAGTTGTGGAACGAAAGAACCGCACTTTGGAGGACATGTCTAGAACAATGCTTTTGGAAAATGGTTTGCCAAAAATCTACTGGGCTGAGGCTGTAAAGAGGATCTTCAGATACCTAAATGGATCTCAAGACCTTGGGCTATGGTATCCCAAACAAAGTAACTTTCATTTAAAGGGCTACTCAGATGCAGATTTTGCAGGATACAAAGTTGATAGAAAAAGCACTTCCGATTGTTGCCAGCTCCTAGGATCATCCTTGATAAGTTGGCACTCTAAGAAACAGAATTCAGTAGCCTTATCAACTGCAGAAGCCGAGTACATTGCTGCTGGTGCATGTTGCTCTCAGATTCTTTGGATAGCACAACAACTCAGAGACCTTGGAATTGATCTTAAAGGTATTCCTATTTTGTGTGATAATACTAGTGCTATTTCAATCACTAAAAATCCAGTGCAGCATTCGAGAACCAAGCACATTGATGTGAGACACCATTTTATAAGAGATCACGTGGAGAAAGGTGATGTATCTATATCCTTCATATCCACTGACTTTCAGTTAGCTGATATCTTTACTAAACCACTCCCTGAAGATCGTTTCAATTTTATTAGATTGGAGTTGGGTATGCTTAATAAGGAAGCACTTTCTTAGGGGGAGCAATTGCTTCTTATTTGAAAGTCATGAATTCAAATGAAATCTCAAGAGCTTGACTTCATAAGGTTTCTGGACGATCATTCGAATGAAATTATTTTGGATCAAGCTCTTGTTAATATCTTATGGATGTTCAATAAGAGTATCTTTTAATGTTCTGAGTATATTTTGATATCTTTTACCCCTTTCAGAAATTGGTACTCACATATCTTGGTTTCCGTTTTTATTTTTTTAAAATCTCCCTATTTTGTGCAAGTGGATGTGACTCTTTGGGTTTGGAATTTTCATAACATCATTACTTACTATTCACTTGAGTAAATGAATCTGTACTTGCCTTTTGAACAAAGAGAGAAACGATTCAATTTCCAGTCTTTGTGCTTTATAATCCCCTCTCTCTCTCTCTGTTTCATCCACTC
Organism: Persicaria tinctoria; assembly: GCA_037127255.1. Classification (NCBI taxonomy): domain Eukaryota; kingdom Viridiplantae; phylum Streptophyta; class Magnoliopsida; order Caryophyllales; family Polygonaceae; genus Persicaria; species Persicaria tinctoria. Next base: position 25,305,970 of record JBANSL010000005.1, on the reverse strand, counting down.
CTCCCTCACTCTCTTTGTGTTCATTCTCTCACCGATTCCCAAAAGCTCTCTCTCTGTTTCTGTAACAAAAAATGGCGGGATCAAAGCGCTCCTCAGCATCTCCATCTCCAGCCCCCTCTGCCAAGAGATACAAGATGCCAGCCAACAAGGGGAAGCAAGTTATGGAGGAAGTGGAAGAACACTCAGAGGATTCCAGCGAAAGATCACCATCTCCACCACCTCTGATCAGGAAATCCAAAGGCAAAGCTCCAGCATCTACAGCCACTGCTCGTCCTCCTCAGGTACCCTCTAGCATTTCCCCCAATTGGTTTTGCAGTAAAGAGGTCGAGGAGTCCTGGAATCAGGACTTCTGCAACCGTCGCTTATGCTTCTGTGATGCCGTCGATTTTAACCTTCTCCAATCCATGCCCTTGCCCTGCATTTCTCTCCTTAAATCAACCTGCCTCTGGACCTTGCCAATGTTATGCTAAATGATGTGAAAAATATAAGCTAGTACGTTATTTTACATGATTTCTTAATTAGGATATGATTTTTTGGCTTATCAATATTTCATTCGGATCTAATTCATGTCTACTTAATCTTTAAAGTTGAAATTAGGGCTTTGTGGAGTTGAAGAAGTAATTTGTGTAATTAAGACTACTTTGCATTTTAGTTATCTGATTAAAATTAAAATTAATTGGTTCATTCTCAAATTCTTTTTTCTCAACTATCCTTCTTCGAATTCCATCATTGTTAAAGTTAACTAGTGATCTGCCTTGTAGCTTTAAATCGTTCGCTATGTGTAACACTACTCAGTCTTTTTTTATTTATATGACTACTGTGATATAGGTCTTCCATCACTCTTGCTGATAAATAATACACAAGGTTGATTTTTTTTAATCCTTTCCTTACTCTTTTTGTCCCATGTAATTTGCTTCTGATTTGCATGTATACGAGTCTAAAGTGAAATCTGATTTGTGTCATGTATACAAGTCAAAGTAGAAATCTTTTTTCTGTCATGTGTTGGAGTCACAGGCAAAATATGATTTCTGTCATATAGCTATGTTATATGTCCTTTGTTATGCTATTTAATAGCTGATTTTTGGTCTTTTGCTATGCTGTTACTACTAGGGTCGATTAGCTACTCGTTTTAACTCATGATTGGGATGTGTTGTATGAGGCTACGTTTGAGGATCCTCTAGAAGATATTGACGTATGCAAGGACTTCTCCAATAAACCTATTTGGATAGTTTGTCTGGAATATGTTTCCTGAATTATTATGAGGCAAGTCGACGTTGCTCTTGGTGTTAGTAATTATATGTGAATTGGGAATTTGGGATATGGTTTCACGTAGACTTTATTTTTATTTAGTGGCTTGTGCTTTTTTTATTTATTTTAATGAATAGGTTTTTTTTTCCAGGCCGATTGCTATTGAGTTTTACCAACCAATGCCCTTGAATAGATGCCAAGTGGAGCAAAAATTGCAACTATTTCCCATGGGGAAATGAAGGCAAGTGTCCCATTATACACTTTTTTGAGATAAATGATTTGGAATGAAGCTTTTTAGTATAAATGAACCTAGAGATGTTGCAATCGATCTTTTAAAGTAGAACTACAATTCTGATTTACTGGCTCGTCAAATTTCTAAAATATGTCATACAAGTAGCTTTCTGCGATGCTGTGCTTTTGATTGTTATTGATTTTTGCTTTGTGTCCTTGATTTTTTTTTGGTGAACTTTTGATGTAGAGAGTGATCTTAGATGCATAGTAGTAACCACATAATTAGTAAAAGTCCAAACTATATTTATTTTGTTTGTAGCAGCCAGGTAATTAGTGATCCTAAATGCTTCTATTCTAACGCCAGTTTATTCGTAATTTTATCAAGGATCATTGGCATTTAAACCTTATATAAATAATGGTTATTTTTTTCTGAAAAACAAATGAATTAGTAATGCAATGGCTATTTTTACTGAAGTACCCATGTTTTTTTTATTGTAAAACCATTCATAACTTAAAAAGGCATTTTCAGCTTCAAAACCTTCTGTAAATGGGTGGCAGATTTTAGAGATCTTAACATATAGGCAGTTGTGTGGAAAATAAAAATGGAATGAATGATAATCTTATCAAAACTAATGAATTGAGAATGTTTTCTTTTCATAAAAAATTATGGACTAATATTCTTTTAACAAAGAGAATATAATTTAGATTTTAGAAAACTATGACAGAACCACTAAATTAGGATTTTATAGAATTATGATAAAACAAAAGACTTAGTTCGGATTTTATAGAATTATGGAGTGGTGTTCTTATAGAGAATTCAAATTTATCAGAACAAAATTTTGATTTAGAAGTCAGAATTAGAGACAAACAATTGTATTTAGAATTCAGATGAAAAAATAAATTACAAATTTCATAATTCGCATAAGGAATTGAGAATAAATATATAGGGAATTCTGGGAAAAAATATAATTAATCATAAATTGATAAAACTAATTGCTTCATGATGTTTTTTTTTTCCAGCAAAGCACTGAAGTGTGAGTACCTACAGAGTTAACATTGACCCGATAAGGTTTACAAGAATGGGATAGTTGAAGTCTCCTATACCATTTATGAGGTAGGGTAGGGGGAGAGTATTTTTGCTTATTTGCCTCATTTGACAAGATCTGTTGACTCATAAATTAATAATTGGATGAAGAGATTATGCCTGCTGTTAAGTCAAGGAGCTTAACATATATTGCCTTTATCAAGGAGGTTGATTTTAAAGAGTAAAGTACACCACATACCAAACAAAAAGTTGATTGTTTTTTCATGTAATTACCCTCCTTTGACCCATGATTCCTGTAATCAAATATGTACAGGATTTTGATCATTACAAGTCGGGCGGCTACAAGCACGTGATGGTGATGCTGACTTGGAGGACATGTTGTGAAGCTCAGCTTGAGGAACTTCAAATGCTTCAGAAGTTTATTGGGTATGTTGTGAAGCTCATAGAATGGGGAATTTCAAATGGTGAGAAGATTATTGTTAGATCCGAGGTACAAGGCCATTTACACCTAAAAAGCATGTTTTGTAATAGTTGAGATTAAGATCAACAATGTTCTTTAAAAGTAACATTATTATTTGGATGTAAAATATTATATAACACAATTATTTATATATATATACATATCTAATTGTAACAAATTTAATTGAAATGTAATAGTTGAAATTAAGAGTACATTATTCTTTAAATGTAACACTATTATTTGGATGTAACATATTTGGTTAAAGGTAACAAATTCTATTAAGGTAACATTTATTCTTTTTTTGATCTTAGTCCAGTTCGATCGCCTCAGTCGCTCTACATCTGGATCGGGTACTGTATGGCCTATTTAAGGGGTTGACCCTCCCACTCACAAGCGACTCCATGTTTCCAAGGGGATTCGAACTTCGAACCTCTTGGCATGGGATGTAGCCCCACAACCACTACACCAACTTGTGATTGGTAAGGTAACATTTATTCTAAAATGTAACATTTAACTCAAAAGTAATAGTTTTGGTATCAAATGTAACACTTAGTATCATGAATGAAACAATGTTACATTAGCTCATAAAAACTGTTACATTAGATCAAAGGCAACGGCAGCAAATGTAATCCATAAAAAATGTTACATTTGCCCTAATGTAACAAATTTAAGGGATAATGTAATACTTTTAGGTGATACATTAGGTGTTTATATGTAGTAGTGATTTATACTTAAAAGTTAAATAACATTGGGATCTTATTTTAAATCAAACTATTAAAAGTTATGATAACTTACCCTCTTCAGGGGTTCTTCCTCCCCATTCTCAATTGCCTCCAATATCTTGTAGGCATTTTCATTTCTCTCCTGGTTGAGTGAAGACAGGAACATCTGATGCTTCTCGGCGGCCTCCAGGAGGTCCTTCCTTATGGCATCCGTGTTTGTCTCCGCAGCCTCCTCCAGGAGATTCATGTGGTACCCTGGGTATATACAGATAGTTGTCTATCTGATTGTTGATCTTGTAGAACTCTTCGGTAAACAAGAACGGGTTGAATCCTTCCATCTTGTCTTTTTGAAATTTTGGTTTCTCTGTTTTTTGATTTGTAAGAGAAGAAGACTTTTTTTTTTCAGGCGGTTTGTGTGATCTGTTATGATGGAGGATCTGTCTTTATATAGGCGGTTTTGGCTCTTCATCTCCCTTCATTTGATTGGCCTTATCCAATTGACGGTTTTCCAAAGACATTTACCCGCCCCAACTCCCTATAACTGTAATGATTACCCATTTTAAATGTTTAATACTTCTCAACTTCCCATATCTGCACTATTTATTTCCATACAACATTTTTTTTGTAGACTTCATTATTTTAATTTATAGTTCTCCTTGAATCTTTACGTTTTTAAAATTAAAAGAAATTTATTTAAGTTGTTATTGTTATATTTACTTTTTTTTTTATAAATTTTATAAACTAATTATTCCTATAGTAACTGTGTTTATTATATGTTTGTTTTGAAACAATTCCATTTCTTACTGTTGGTTTTCTTCTTTTGTTGATGTTTTCTGATTGCACATTAATTAAGAAGTACTTATTTGTTGATTGGATGTTTGTAGTTGAGGCTATGTAAATGGATCTTCCATCATTACCTGAATCTCACCTTGTCCAAGATTTTTTCACAATCTTGCAAAGCAAGTCACAATTAATAGTAGGTTCTCCCCTGTACGTATCCATTTGCAACTTGGGACTTTTCTTCTATTTCCTTTAAAATATTTATTGTTTATAGTAATAAGGAAAATATAAAAATAGATTGTACTACACAATTAAATACTATCTTAACACAAAACCGAGATAGTAATGAACATAATATAAAAGTTGGTACATAACATCTGTGAATAAGAAAACTTAAAGTATACCATTTTTGTAATACTAAAGTGCATTAATAAATTTCCATTACAAATTGTGCTTATTATTCCTATTATGTTTCCCTTAATGGGCATGTCCTGCTGTTGTGAGGTGCATATTCAAGGCAGATTGAGCATATTCTCTTCCCCTTTTTCTGTGTTTGAATTGCTGTTTCCTTCCCGCCTTTAAGCCTCTTCCCACTGCCTTTTGTCTTTGCTTGTTTTGGGTCTCTTATTACCACATTCTTCGGGAGGCTTACTCCAGCAAACTCTTCAAACATAGCTTCAAGTTAACAAACTTATTAAAATTAGTATACTTTGAATATATAATTCTGGACTATTTTATTGTATTTTTTGTATAAAATGGTTTAAATAAGCAATCAGTAATCTTGGGTTTCTGCATCAAACCAATCATACATACCAGACTTTGAAGCTGTTGAAGATGTTGATGTTTGTGCACTTTGTTGGAGCTCCCTTTTTGCATTCGTTAATGCAGATGTTAAGTGCTTAATCTGATCACTATTGTCCTTAACTAAATCCACACAAGCATGAAATTCAGCTAACATATTTGTCAACAAGAGTTTTTGTTCTTGTTTTGCACTTGACTGTCTGACCACAATATCATCCAAAGTGAAAACACTACTCAAATTTGCTGCTTTGGTCCAACGAGTAAGCAGTAGTGTTTCTGGAAACTTCTCAAGTTGTATATCCTTCAAAACAGTTAATATATGTCGGCATGTATATCCTAACCTGTTGAACAAGTTACAAGAGCAGCAGCAATCATGATCTTCAAGTTTGTGCTCAACAGTGTATATCTTGTTGTTTTCCTTTAGAGTATATATCTCCAACTCATCAATCTCTGTCACATTTGTCACTCTGCAGTTGTACAATGCTCCCTTCAATTCCTCCTGAAATTTCCCCCACATTTTTGTTGTGTATAATCTTGATGCATGCTTTTCTAGAGGAAGGGGCGAAATCAGAATTGGTTCCAGTATTTCAGAGTCATAGTTCTTCTTCCCTTGAATATGCCTTTGATTTTCAATTCCGCTTTCATAATACAACATAAACTCAATTAAATTTGTAGTGCAGTTGGAGAACTTACGGAAGAAGTTGTTCATGCTCTGTGAAATTGATGTTGTTTTAATCAATCCACTAAGCTTCACATTCTGAAAATATGCAGGGATCCACTTGTCTCTCATTCTAAACAGTTCACTCAACCACGAGTGACTTGTCATTCCATACTCTTCCATTAAGGCATTCCAGTCCTTTTCAAATTCTTCTGGCGTACTCTCGATCCCTGTTCCAAACAATACCTCTCAACTTGTCACTGAATTTGAAGTATCCATTCATGGAGTTGTCTATTTTCTGAGATAGCTTGTCCATGATATGCCACATGCATAATCTGTGTCTACTATCTGGAAATACAGTTTGAACAGCAATCTTCATCGAAGGATCCTGGTCCGTTGTGAAAATTCTAGGACACCCACCCATTGCCTTTTTGAAGTGCTCAAACAACCACACATATGACTCTACATTCTCATTCCTCAAAAGCCTTGATACTAGCAGCACCAATGATTTATGGTGGTCATATGCTGTGAAGGGACTGAACACCATTTTGTACCTTTAATATAAGACACTTGTGAAAATTAGAATAATTTCAAAAGAAACATGTATAAAGTTGGTATTACAGATGTATATAAATAAAAGATCACTAGGCTGTGTAGTTGTGCACTTATTCGATCTTGCAGTGCATGATATACATGATTTTGTGCAT